>JALAZF010000927.1:0-600000 GCA_022829125.1 Lathyrus tuberosus
CTACCCTCGAGTTATAAGCCCCATTCTTTTTCTTTAAACACCTTTGGGCCTCTGGAGAGAGTGTAAGACCCATCCATTTGTACAGGAAACCTTTTTGGGCCTCAGTCACTTGTATAAGTCCCTGTATAATTTCAAAACAACAGTGCAATCACTGATAAAACCTTGGGCCTCTCCTTGAGCTGTAAGCCCTAACAATCTTTTCAAAGTACTTTCTTCTTTGGTTTTGAATATAATATTGTTATCAAAGCTTTCTTTGTTGAACAAACTAACCAAACAGCATGGAAGTTCTACAATCGAGTAAGTGTTTACCCGCTTTCTTTATCTGCTTTCATATATATAACTGTATTGTGGGGCTGCTCACTGTAAGTCTTCTTTCACAAACTTTTATATACTTGTCAAATATCAACTGTGTAATACTAGTATAGTTATTTAGAGTTTTCCCCGGCAACTACGTCTAGCACTAGGTAAAACCCTGTTGGTCACTCTTAAATACAAATAAAACTAGATCCCCATAGGATTACCAGACACAGTCTTCCCTCCTCTTGGGGTTAAACAATATGGAGACGTGAAAGGCAGCATTCTCGGTGAACCCTTTCTCAGACTGTCACCCTTAGAAATTGTCAAAGAAACTCTACTCCCCAGAGATGATCTTTTCTCCGTGAATGGCATCTCTTGAGTTTCTTCCAAATTCTCGGACTTTCCTGGCTTGATCTATTCTCGGTGAATGGCTTGTCTTGAACTTCTCAGGGTTTGGGGACCCACAGGCTTCTTAAAAGCATCCCCGCCTCCTCTTGGGCGTTGTACAAGGACCCTTCGGCTTCTTAAAAGCTCTCATGCCTTCTCTTGGGCTTAGTGCAAGGACCCAGAGACCTCTACAGGTATAGGAACAGAACCTAGTCATCAATTTGCTAGAGTTGTCTTTCTGAGTCAAGTGTCAGACTGGTTAATGGGTTGACCTTCATCCCTTAACGTACCAGCCTTCTCTTGGGCATCATACAAAGATCATTCACTACCCGAGAATCAATTTCTCAACACACCAGTAGACTTGGACAGTCTCAACACCCTTTGGATTTCCCATTTCCTTAAAGAACAGGAAATAACCCTGATCCTCTAATCAATCCCAAAATACAACATATAAGAACTGATTTTCTCTTTATCCAACATACTAGACCTATCACTATACTGAAACAGTTACCAGCACACTAGCCTCCTCTTGGGCTTTGTACAATGATTCTCCCCACACTCTCTTGTTGAGTATAAAAGACTCTCTTGTTGAGTAAACCACACTTTTAGCCTCCATCTCGGGCTTCGTACGAGATAGAAAAACACTCTCTTGTTGAGTATAAAAGACTTTCTTGTTGAGTCAATAACCCTTTTAGCCTCCATCTCGGGCTTCGTACGAGATAAAAAGCACTCTCTTGTTGAGTATAAAAGACTCTTTTATTGAGTCAAAAGCCCTTTTAGCCTCCATCTCGAGCTTCGTACGAGATACAAAATCACTCTCTTGTTGAGTATAAAAGGCCCTCATGTGGAGTCAAACCTTTCAGCCTCCGTCTTGGGCTTTATACAAGACACATATAAAGCACTCTCTTGTGGAGTCATTCACTTGTTAGCACTCTCTTGTTGAGTTAACCCTTTTAGCTTCTCTCTCGGGCTTCGTACGAGACACATAAAAACACCCTCTTGTTGGGTCAGTAGCCTCCTCTTAGGCTTTGTATAAGGAAAACCCCGGTTGAGTCAATCAACCTTTTAGCATCAAAATCTGTGCCTTGCTCACAGGATACAAATGTCAACAACTCCTTTTCCCCCCATCTAATTGCTGTAAGCGGCAAGCCTCTGGATTATTTACATCCACGCCACTGTCCCTCTTTTAGCATGAGAAATTCCTAAGGAAAGATGGCATTTCTCTAAATTGAGTTAAAGTTTTCTCCTTCAGGTTAAAAATCCCCTATAAAGGAAATTATGGCATTGCTGGATTCACATATCCCAGTTAAAGTAATTCTCCTTTATAATCAGTCACCCACAGTTGTGACAAACAGACCCCCTTTAGAGATAACAAATTCTCTCTAAAGTCAAAACCCTTCAGCTTAACATCTTGGGCTTCGAACAAGATACAAAAAAACCACGTTTAGCTTCACGTCTTGGGCTTTGAACAAGACACCAAAACCACCTTTTTCCTCCTATAGAACTAAGATCGCTCTGATTTCCCTATTTTGTTAAACGGGAATACGTAGGCATAAGATTGCAAAAGAATCTTAGCGAGCACACTAATCAAAAACCCAAAATCCCGTACCTTCATACATCAATCGAAAAGCATCAGTCCTAACATCCTACCAATAGCATAGTCCTGTCATTTCATTCTTAGAAAAATAAGCAGAGAGAGACCCAAAATCTAAACCGCATCTGTAAACCAACAGTCATCTATTTAAACTCAGTATGCAAGCAGGGTTAATTGGAGACATCTATTTCCCTTCCTTCATCAGCTTCAATAGGATAAAAAATGAATCGGCCTGTAGTACCCCAGAGCGACAGTGCTTAAGAACCACGTCCAAAATCGCTCGCTACAATCTCTTGCTACACTCAGTATTTCACCAAATGCAATAATGAATTGATGCTCCAGAAGCACCAATGGGACTAATGCCCCGCGGCCACAAGAGAGGGAGACACTAGAGTTTTGGGTGAGTATGTGATGTGTCATTTAAAAAGGTGTGTTTCTCATAAATAAGAAAGTCCCCAAAAGTAAAAAAAAAAAATGCTCCCTCATTTTGACCCCCCAAATAGCCCCAACAATGGTATCAGAGCTCTTGGTTAAGGGCTATTTTATTTGTTTGAATGATGGAGTTTGAACATCAACAGGTATGTAGTTTTATTCGACAATAATATTAATAGTCATATTGCTAATGAGACACGTGAAAAAAATTTGTGGGAGAATATATAGTCCTTGTCTGCCTCTAAATCAGAGAATAATAAATTGTTCTTGTTGAATAACTTCATAAGTTTGAAGTATAAGGAGGGGACTTCTACTTCAGATCACTTGAGTGAATTTCAAGGGATCCTTGATCAGATGTTAGGAATGAGTATCAAATTTAATGATGAACTTTTGGGACTATTTCTATTTCTATCTTTACCATTGTCTTGGGAAACGTTTCAAATTTCTATCATAAGTTCTGCTTCTAGAGGTGTTGTTTCTTTGGAAATGGCTATGTCTGGTATTCTTAATGAGTAGATGGGAAGGAATGCACAGAGTTCTTCATCTCAATATGAGGTACTTGTCAGTGAAAATAGGGGGAGAAGTCATAAAGAGGAACCAAAGGGTGGTAGAGAGAATAACATAAGCAAGTCCAAGTCGCGATACAAGAATATGGAGTGTCATTATTGTCACAAAAAGAACACGTACAAATGTATTACTATAAGTGAAAAAGAGATAACAAAGGCAAGAAGGTTAAGTCCAAATAAAGAGACCATGAAGATCATGATGATGATCATGTTACTACTTATACTAATGTTGATCTTGTAATTCTCTGTGATCATGATTATGTTAATCTTGTATTAGACGAGAGCATGTGGATAGTTGACAGTGGTGCTTCATTACTTGTTACACCAAGGATAGATTTCTTCACATATTATACTTTTGGTGATTTTGGAGTGTTGAAGATGGATAATGATGGTGTATATAAGGTTATTGGTGTTGGTGATGTTTGTAACACCCTAAAACCCCCACGTGAAATTATAATAAAATACAATTATCAGAGTAAAAATTCAAGGAAAATTCAGCACTTAGGATGTTACTCCCAACATACACCTGCTCATACCTACGACATGTAACACGTACAATTTGAAATTTATTAATTGTGAATAGTAAAATCATGTCTGAGGTTCATCTTTATTAAAGCAGCGGAAAAGCTTCGTCACATTAGTAATAAAATATAACCTGTTTAAAGCAACATGGTCAACATCAATCTTAAATAAAATTAATTAATTCTTAACAATACAAATACTCATAAAAGCATTCCAAAAACCCCAGTGTTACATATCAGAGCAGACGCCGACACTAAAAGCATAAATGGAAGACTCCATCTTCCACTCACATCAAATCTCCTACTGCGGATTATCTGCACGTTACCCACGTAGATGCAACATTCAAACAGAAGGGGTGAGATATCATAACTAGATAAAGTAAAACATGATAATTAGCAAGTACAGTTCATTTCATGCATAAGTCACCCATTCAACACATACATCCCCGCAGTCAGTATCCCATCAACAAAACACAACAACGATCACAACTACAATGCAATGCAATGAGACTCACAACTCGACTCAGTGCATGTGGTACCAATTCGATCCCTTTTTCATGATCATAATTCTTGTCGGAAATTCCATATAAGTCTCTCACACCTCACATGGGCACACAACATCCGTGATTGCTCACACCCCACATGGGCACACGAACACCCGTAATCGCTCACACCCACATGGGCACACGATTACCTCAACAACAACAACACGATTCTATTTCATGGAATCTGGATAAGGCGCTCACACCCCACATGGGCACACGACTTATCATACAACTTATGTAACATAATATACATTCAATGACAACATACAATGATGACCAATGCATATACTATCATACAACCAATACATCACACCACGACTGTCCAACACGCAGCATATACCTGCCAAAACATGCAACAATTGGAATCCATAGCTACAATTATCATACCCCAAATTTTGACCACAAGATTTCCCATCATTGTGCAAATCATCACCACAATATAGATGTACCTTCATACCTCATCAATCCTCTCAAAGATTGTTGAGCATTCACTACAACATAGAATTAGGGTTTTGAATCCTCTCAAAGCACTCAAACAAAAGGATCAATCATGAATGGACATGATCCTTAACTTGTCAAACCCCTCAAATATCAATTAAGGATCAAGAGGTCTTCCACATCAAGAATCAAGCATAAAAATGCATAATTTCAAGTTGATTAAACCCCAAGTTCATCAGATACATCAAATCAGGGTTTTTTTACTAATTAAGGCTCACGATTGACTTTTTCATCTGAGGATGATCCCATACTTCAAGACATAATTCAAGGGTATTAAATACATCTTTGAAGACCATTCACATGATCTAAATAGCCTAAAAATTTTGATCCTTTGAAGATTGCAAATTCAAGTTCATCTGATACAAAGTCAACTGGCACAGAAAGTCAAAGTTTGACTTTTGGTCAACTACGAGCTTCACAAGCCATTACTCAAGAAAATATGATGGATGATTGAATTTGATTAAATTTAAATCAAGAAATCATGCAGAGATGCAAAATTGATCAAATTGAAGGAAACTTATAAATTTTTTCTAAGTTAAAATCATGTTCAAATGCACAACTTCTCAAGGTTGTAACTATTGATCCAAGCATCCATTGATTTTTCTTAAGGGCTACTTTTAAATAGGGTATTTGATACTTCAACATTGTAGAAGGAATCAACTCAAAATATCATAAATATTGAAAGATATAAGTGATCAAAGTTTGGAATTCTTAATGTTCAAAGTTGTCAGATGTTCCAACATTTCGTAGGACATCATTAAATATTTTTCCAGCAAGAAAGTCCCAACTTTAAGGACGTTTTTCTCCATGATCCAAGTTCATTCAAGCCAAACCTTGGACATCAAAGTTGAAGTATGTCATCCCAGATTTCTGAAAAGTCCTAGAACGTCCATTTATCATACTCGAGCAGGAAGATATGATTTTTGCAAAAGGCATTGATAAAACATATTTTTAAGACAAATTTTAGGACAGATTTGATTACACAAGTTCAAGATCATTTTTGATGACTTTGCAAGTATTATCTTCACACAAAATGAACATCAAAGTTGAAGTATGATATACAAGCTTTCCAAATAGTACAAGAACTCCCATTAATTCAACTTCAGCAAGGAGTTATAAACCTCACAACATGCCTTGCTCAAACTGATTTTTCATGACAGATTTTGTGCATTTCTTGTGTCACACGATTTTCAAGCCTTGTCATCATCCAAGATCAACATGAATCTGATAGAATCACATAAAATATGCAAGAATATGCCATTGAGTCAAGAATTCAACTCGGTAAGTGAAAATTCATCATTACATGAACCTTTAAATTCAATTTTGGCATCAAGCATTTATGTGATGCATATAGGTGACATGAATCAGTTACAAACCAGTCAACAACAATGAGTGATCAAACCTGCAAAATGAGGATTAAGTTATCTCTTTAGAAGTTAAGAAACATCATTACAAGGTTAAGAACTAAAGTTTTGTTCTTAAGCATTTATGTGTGATAGTTCCTGGATTGGTTGGAATTTTGGTAAAACAAAGGATATTCAATGTTGATGTCAAGGTGCTGATGTTGTAACATTGAAGTCTTAACACTGGGCTGTATTAAGTAGTTAAGTGCTGAAGTTGGATGTCTGATGTCACACAGGTGATGTTGTAACATCAGACCTGCAGAATTAATAACAGCAGGACATGTTATTAGGGCACGCGTATTAGCTAGAATTGTGGAGAGTGGTTGACTCATTGGATGAGAATATCTTGGGATATATATTTTCTGTTACATGGGAGATTTGATTGCAGGTCTGTTGGAGAATTAAAAGGTTGAAGATTTAAAAAGATTTTGGGGATAAAATATGTTTTGAAGATTCAGTTTTAATTAACAAATCTGATCAAATATTGTGACAAGTCCAAGCCTAATTCAGGAGCTATATAAGGCGCACAAGACCAAAGGAAAAAGGTACAGAAAACATTCAGAAGATCAAGAGCAGAAGGCTTAGTGTCTAGAGTTTGTTTAAAGTGCTTGTATTTACACTATTCTAGGGTTTGAATAGGTGTTGAGTTTCTGTCCTCTCTAAAGCTGTGAAGCAAAGAGAGTTGTGTGATTTGATCGAAGCTGTGAAGTAAGATCAAGGGTACTCAAAGTGGTTTCTTTGAGTGTTTGTAAGGGATTGAGTGGTGATCTCATACCTAAGTGGTTTCTTAGGTAGGAAGTCATTAGTAGAGTATAAGTTTAGGAGATTGTCAACGGGTTGTTGAGTCTGTAAATTATATCTACAAGTAGTGAATTCCATCCCTGGCTTGGTAGCCCCCAGAGTAGGTTGGTTGTAACCGAACTGGGTCAACAATTCGTGGTGTTATTTTACTGTTATTGTTGTCCATTGTGCAGAGTGTGTTGTTGTGACATCACACCTTAACATCACACGTCTGATACCAGAATTTCAATGTGCAATAGTGCACATTCAAAGATTCCACTCTTTTCAGTCAAGATTCATGCATAAACAACAACAAAAACATCTGAGGAATGTGGAATTGGTCAAAAGTTGGCTATGCTACTTAGAAGAGCTATTGTACCTTGGCATGGAAGTTATGACATCTTGCCAAAAACATTGAATGAACTCTTGTCCACCCAGTCATTACTATTCAGCCAAGACAAACTTATTCACCTATAAATAGAGCTCATTTCTGATGTTTTAAAACACACCAAAATAATACCAAAGCCTTATTTTTTCATTCTTCCTCTCTTACTTCAAATTTCAAAATTCAAAAGAGTGAGAATTGAATTTTCAAAACCAGAAGGTTTCAATATATTCCAAGCACATCAACACACTCCTGGAGGATCAAGAAAGCTCATAGGATCTTCTTCTTGCTGTTGTAACTACATTGAAGAGGCATTGGACCTTGCTCCAATAGGTAAGTGTTCTTGCACTTTGAAACTCCGTGTATATGCATCATTATTGATTGATTCTTGAAGCAAAAATGTAGTCCTTAATGTGCTTTTTTTGATCCTCCTACTATTTGCACTTTAACATGTTTATATGTGGAGCTTATATTGTTTAAAAACTAAGGTTCAGTTCTGATTTTTTGCCTCTTATGTTCTGTACGTTTAGTTTCAGTATGTATGAGTGGTACCATTGGATTCCTTGCAAAAAATAGGTCGGGATAGGTTCTTACGGTTTTTAATTTCGTTAAAAATTGAGAGAGTTATGAGTGTTTAAAGATTGAAAAAAAAAAGATGAAGAAATATGGAAGAGAGAAAGAGGACGCATGAGAGATGTCGAAGATGATGTTGTGACATCTTTCCTTTTTTTTCTTATTTTATTTTCAAAACTCAACCAATTCTTTCACATTGCAAAAATCATCATTTTTCAATTCTGTTTTACACACTTCTTATTCATACTCCCTACTATTTTAATCCACACAAAAATCACAAAAATAATTTTCATTTGATATATTTTTAATATATTAAAAATATTATTTTTAAATTGTTTTAAATGCTTTTAAAATAATTTCTTTTTCTTGATTTTTAAAACCAAAATGATTTTAAATATTCATGTGGATAAAATACTTTTTCATAAACCTTAATCATTGTTTATAACATGATTAATGATTTTATTTGATATTTTTATCAATTTTACTTGCTTTTTTCTTTGAAAAATACCTTCAAAAAAATGAAATTATGGTTTTGTTTGGATTCGGTCTTTCAAACTTCATTTCAACAACACACTTGGGCCTCTTGATAGAGATTAAGTCCCATCCCTTTGTAAATAAAGCATTTGGGCCTCAGTCATTGTATAAGTCCCGATACGATTTTAAAAATCTCGGCGCGATCGTCGTTTTCAAAACAATTTTCATTTAGGCCTCCCCTTGTGTTGTAAGCCCCATTTTTCTGCTTTTTCAAACACTTTTGGACCTCTAATAGAGTGTAAGACCCAACCCCCTTTGTACATAAATAATTTGGGCCTCAGTCATTTATATAAGTCCCGATACAATTTTCAAAATAACGGGGCGATCGTTGTTTTTCATCTGAGCCTCTCCTTGAGCTATAAGTCCCATCTTTTGTATAAAATAAACTCTTGGGCCTCTAATAGAGTGTAAGACCCATCCTTTTTGTAAATACAACATTTTGGGCCTCAGACATTGTATAAGTCCCTCTGTGGTTTTCAAAACTACGACGCGATCGTCGCCTTTTCAAAAGAGATCATCTGGGCCTCTCCTTGAGTATAAGCCCCAAACTTCATTTTAAAACAACTTTCTTTTTTTATTTATATCCAAATTCAAAGTGTTATCAAAACTTTCTTCAATTTCTTGAATAACTAACCATACAGTTGTGGTTACAATGCTGGAGGTTGCACAATTATAAGTTCTACTATTCCCTTCAATACATACTTGTATATATATTTCATCTGTCTATGTATGCTTGTATATACTTGCTTAGAGTTTTCCCCAGCAACTAGGTCTAGGTTTAGATCAAACCAGTGGTTACTCTTTCAACACAGTCAAAACTAGTTCCCCATAGGAAATTCTAGATACAGTCTTGCCTCCTCTTGGGCTTATACAATATGGAACAGAGAAAGGAATTATTCCCGGTGAAACTTTTCTCAAGACTGTCACAACTTAGAAATGTGTGTACAAGAAATTCATTTCCCCAAAGAGGACTAATTCCCGGTGAAACCTCTTTTGAATTTCTTCAAACCCTAGAACTGCTCACTAAAGAAAGGATTATTCCCGGTGAAACCTTTCTTGAACTTTTCTTAGGCTTGGACACACAGGCTTCCTAAAAGCATCCTCAGCCTCCTCTTGGGCTTTGTACAAGGACCCTCAGGCTTCTTAGAAGTTCTCAGCCTCCTCTTGGGCTTAGTACAAGGACCTGAAGACCTTCTACAAGTATAGGGCCGAACTTAGTCATCTCTACTAGTTCAATCCTCTAGAGAGTCAGAATTCCAAAACATCATACAAGTTTAGGGTTGATTCTCATCCCTTAAAACACCAGTCTCCTCTTGGGGATCACACAAAGATCATCCTCCGGTTAAGAGTCAACCTCTTCATACCACAAGACTTGGAAAGTCTCATCTCCCCGTGGATCTCGAGGAAACCCTCAAGTTTCCTAAAAGCACAGGAAAAACCCTTATCACTTCACCAATCACCAGCAGAGTTTGAAACCTCCATAGGTTTTAAAACTCAATCTTTAAACTTTCATTCTAAATTCCCCAGCTAGGGTCAAATTACCACCGATAAACCCTCAGAAAAATCAGAACCTCAAGGCATCTAATATTTCAACTCATCTTCACTTCTCAGCAAGAGTTGATACCCTAATTTGGATCTGTCTCTGGATTTCAATAATCCTCAGCAGAAGCTAGCCTCCTCTTAGGCTTCATATAAGAATTTCCCCAACCAACCTCCTCTTAGGCTTTGTATAATGATTTTTCCTCAGCAGATTTAGCCTCAATCTTGGGCTTTACAGATCATATTCTCCAGCTGAGTCAAACAATCTTTTAGCCTTAATCTTGGGCTTTGTACAAGACAGATAAAACCTCTCCCCAGCGGAGTCAATTCTTTTCAGCCTCAATCTTGGGCTTTGTACAAGACAGACAAAACTTTCCCCGAAAGAGTCAATTCTTTTCAGCCTCAATCTTGGACTTTGTACAAGACAGATATAAAACTTCCCTAGTAGAGTCAACCTTTTAGCCTCAACCTTGGTCTTTGATCAAGGCACACAAAAATCCCCTTAGAGGAAATCAAGAGTTCTCTCTGTTGGAAGGAATTTCTCTGTACATCACACATCAAAACAGACAATCAAAAAACCCTAATTCCAGATAACTGTTGTAAGTGGCACACTTGTTGATTCAAAAATTCAAGCCGTGGTCCCTCTTTTATCCTGGTTAAAAATTTTCATCTAACTGCTGTAAGTGTCAAGCCTTTGGATTATTTACATCCAAGCCCATGTCCCTCTCTTAGCATGGAAGACTCCTAAGGAAAAATAGCATTGCTCTACACTGAGTTAAAGTTTATTCCTTCAGGACATCTCCCTTATAAAAGAAATCATGGCATTGCTAGATTCCATACATTCCAGTTAAACTAATTTCCCTTATAATCAGTTCCCCAACAAACTGTGATGAACAGGTGAGATACCTCCCTTTAGAGATGACAAACTCTCTCTCAGTCAAACCTTTAGCTTCAATCTTCTGCTTTGAACAAGACACAAATACTCAGTTAGCTTCAATCTTGGGCTTTGAACAAGACACAAAACATCTTTCCTCCCATAGAAATAGGATGAACTATGATTGCTCTGATTTCCCTGTTATCTTTACGGGAATAAGTAGGCATAAGATTGTGAAATCTTAGCGAGCACACAAATCAAAAACTTTAGGTCCAGTACCTTACCAAAAACAACAAAAACACTCTCTCAACACTCCCAAAGGAAACCCAACCCATAACAGTAAACACCATAAAGTATTTGAACCTACCAATGAAAGTCTATGGATAACCATATATACAGTGGGTAATTGACAACATCCCTTTGTATAACCTGACCCCGGACCCCCAATCTCTTAGCATTTGTTAAAGAAAACATTTGCGTGCAAGGGTAGTTTTAGATAACTTCCCTTTCCTTTACAGCTTCAAAAGATAAATAAGAAATTAAAAAGTAGCACCCAATTCCAACCATTACAGTAAGGTGGTCGCATCACCGACAAAAATCACACGCTACAAAAATACAGATTCGCACAACCGAACTCAACATCTTAACATTCAACACATCACAACGTACACGGAAACACAATTAACGCATTGAATAGTTGGAATTCTGGAATTGAAAATAAATTTAAATAATTTTAACTGAAAGTACACGAAACCAGCTTTCCAATGATTTGAACGGCGACTGAAACGGATCTACGGATCAAAAGATATGAATTTTCGAAGTTTTCCAAAAATTTCCCACACAACGATATAACGCGTTTCCTCACCATGTAACTGGTTACATCAGTCCCAAAAATAGAAAAACAAAAATACTCATTTTTTCTTCTATGTAACCGGTTACCTCAACCATGTAACCGGTTACATCACCCTAAATGCCCAAACAAACACGTTTTCAATGTAACCGGTTACCTCAACTATGTAACCGGTTACCTCACTGATAGAAACACTTTTCTGTTATATTTTTACACCAGAACTTATTTTTAAGTTGTTTCAAAACCATCTTTTCTTAGAATTCGTCCAAAACACTTTTCAAAGAAACATTACACATTTCAAAAGTTTAAAAACTCAAGTTTTCCTATTCAAAATCGTTCATAACATTGTTCCGACTCTGACACGCGAATTACACGTACAATACTCCACATTTACAACATACGCCTCTCAATCCAACGAATTCAACAACAACAATTACACAAGACACAATTTTCAACAGAAATCAACACAACAACATACAATCCATTGAATTATCAAGAATCAATCACTCATCAAAACCATCATATTCATGAACAAAGAGAAGAAAATTCAAAACCCTACATGTTAAAAACTACCCACCAATCATCATGGCAACCCTTAAATAGTTAGAACCCCACCCTTACCTTAGAGTTTTTCCAAAAACTTCAACCTTAGCAATGGAGGTTCTCCCTCTTCTTCTCTTTTGTCCTAGCTCCCCTTCTCTCCTTCTCTCTTGTTTTCACGTAAAACCATTTTCTACCTATTTCCCTTATTTCTTATATTATTATATTATTATATTATTATTATTATTATTTAATCCAACTATTTAAAATGATAACAACAGTAATAAACTAAATACTTATTTAAATAATAATATCCTCCTATTATTTAATTAAATAAGTAGTAACTAATTTAAATAATTAGCTATACTCCTTACACCACCAAGTTCTACACTTTTGCTCACACACCCCTAACACCTTGAAATCTTATTCTTAAGGCTACTACCCTCCACCAAGGGTACCCAAAACATTACAAAATACGCATAGTCACATAATTATACATATCAACACATGAATATAATTACGAATAATAATTAAAATAAAACGGGGCGTTACGACTCTCCCCTACTTAGAATATTTTCGTCCTTGAAAATTCACCTTATACGAATAACTTCGGATACGACTCTCACATCCTGCTCTCTAATTCCCAAGTCATATTTCCACCGGCAGCGCCTCCCCACACTACCTTCACAAGAGTGATCTCTTTACCTCTCAATTGTTTCACCTCGCAGTCTCCAATACATATTGGTAAAGCCTCAATCGTAAGGTTATCCCTTACTTCTGCATCATCCATCGGAACCACATGTGATGGATCCGGGACATACTTCCAAAGCTGTGATACATGGAACATATCATGCAAATTTGACAAATTGGGTGGCAACGCCACTCTGTAGGTAACGGGTCCAACTCTTGCAGAAATTTGATATGGACCAATAAACCGAGGAGTAAGCTTTCTCGACTTCAATGCACGTCCAACACCGGTCACCGGAGTGACTCTCAAGAACACATGGTCTCCCTCTTGAAACTTAAGATCTTTTCTCCTCTTATCATGGTAGCTCTTCTGCCTACTCTGTGAAGCTTTCATCTTTTCCCGAATCAGCTTCACCTTTTTAGTAGTCTGCTGAACAATCTCATGTCCAAGTACTACACTCTCACCAGATTCATGCCAACACAAAGGCGTCCGACACCTCCGACCATACAAAGCTTCAAAAGGCGTCAATCCAATACTGGAATAATAACTGTTATTATAAGTGAAATCAATCAATGGCAAATGGCTATCCCAAGCACCTCCCTTTTCAAGCACACAAGCCCTCAACAAGTCCTCCAAAGGTTGTATAGTTCTCTCTGTCTGTCCATCCGTCTGCGGGTGATAAGCTGAACTCGATCTCAGTTTCGATCCCAAAGCTTCTTGCAAACTCTCCCAAAATATGGAAGTGGACCTTGGATCTCTATCCGACAGAATACTCAACGGAACTCCATGCAACTTCACAATCACCCGAATATAAATCTCGGCCAGGCTTTGCAAAGGAAAACTGATATTAATCAGAATAAAATGTGTCGACTTCGTCAGTCTATCCACCACTACCCAAATGGCATCATGCCCTCTCGGAGTAATAGGTCATCCAGTCACAAAACCCATAGGAATGTTGTCCCACTTCCACTCTGGAATATCTAACTGTTGCATCAAACCAGCAGGTTACTGATGTTCCACCTTTGACTTCTGATAAGTCAAACAAGCATACACAAACTTAGCCACATCACGCTTCAAGTCTTGATACAGCTTTGTAGCTCCTGGATGGATACTCAAGCTACTCCTATGGCTTTCTTCTATAATCATTATTTTCAACACAGAATCATCAGGGATATAAATCCTATCATGGAACCTCAGCACACCTTGTTCATCCACTCTGAATTCGTTACTTTCTGCCTGTTCATTTTCGATCATCAAATCCACCGGTTTCACATCCAACTTCTGACCCTCTCTGATGCTATTAATAAATTCATTGGTGATCTTCGGCATACCCAACATCACACTATGCGGTGTCTGTTTGCAAACTAAACTCATATCTCTGAACTGCTTAATCAATTCCAACTCTTTAACCATCATCGCAGACATATGCAAGGTTTTCCGACTCAAAGCATCAGCCACAACATTAGCTTTACCGGGATGATAGTTCAAGCCGAAATCATAATCTTTAAGAATTCTAACCACTTTCTTTGTCTCATATTCAACTCCTTCTGATCAAACAGATACCTCAAGCTCTTATGATCACTATATACTTCAAATCTGGAACCATAAAGATTGTGTCTCCAAATTTTCAATACGAATGCCACTGCCGCTAATTCCAAATCATGAGTTGGATAATTCCTCTCATGGACCCTTAACTGTCTTAAGCATAAGCAACAACCTTACCATCTTGCATCAACACACCTCCTAAACCCATCAAAGAAGCGTCGCAATACACCACAAATGGTTCATTTGGTTCGGGTAGAATCAAAACTAGAGTTGTAGTCAATCTCTTCTTCAGCTCAATGAAACTCTTCTCACAGTGAACATCCCACACAAACGTTTTACCTTTGTAAGTCAACTGAGTCAACGGGAGTGCCAACTTTGAAAAGCCTTCAATAAACCTACGGTAATAACCAGCCAAGCCCAAAAAGCTTCTAATCTTAGTAACCGACTTCGGAGCCTCCCACTGTAGAACTGTATCTACCTTAGATGGATCCACAGCAATACATCAACTGAAATAACCAGCCATGAACATGATTGAACTCCAACCAGTTCATGCCCAAGATCACCTCAAGATTTCCCAACGGCAAGCAAATAAGATCCATACCAAAGTCCTTACCAAATATTGATAGTGGACAATTCAAACAAACTAGAGAAGTGGTCACCGATCCCTGTGCAGGAGTTTCGACAACCATCTCTCCCTTCATAGGGGAAACAATGAGGCCTAGCCTTACCACACAATTAACAACAATAAAAGAATGAGTAGCACCAGTATCAATAATAGCAATCAAAGGCGTGTTATTAATGTAACATATACCTCTGATCAGTCTGTCATCATTGGAAGTCTGAGTCCCTATCAAGGCGAACATTTTTCCTCCAGTTGAAGCTTTCTTTGGCTTCTAGTAACGATTACTAATATGGCCCTATTCTCCACAGTTGTAACAAGTCACCACATTAACCTTGCAGTCACCAATAAGATGTCCTGCCTCTCCACACTTGAAGCATTTCTTCACATCACTCATGCACTCATGAACACGATGACCTAGCTCACCACACCTGTAACACTTAAGAGGAGAAGGGGCACTTCCCCCACTCGGCATCTTGCCATCAACGTGTTTCTGTTTACCATTCTCAAACTTGACACACTTTGAGAACTCAGCAGTTCGCGCACTGTAGTGAGGGTAAAACTTAGCCAGATCTGAGAATTTTGTAGCATACTTCGTAACCGACATGTTACCCTGCTTCAATTCCAGAAACTCAATCTCTTTCTTTCCTCGAACATCTTCAGGAAAATACTTCCTCAAGAACTCCCTACTTAACACATCCCAAGTGATTACCTCTCATGTTGCCCTCAACAATTGATGAGTGCTAACCCACCAGTCGCCAGCCTCCTCAGCCAGCATGTGATGGTCCACAAGTGCACGGATTTATCGAAGTAATATAAAAGATTGTCGAACCCACAGAGACCAATGTCAACCTACTGTTATCTATTGCTGCGATGTAAAGCTAAGGATATGATTAAAATGGTACGAACGGAAATATAAATGCTAATTACTAAAGGTTTGAAAATAATACTAAAACGAGCCCAAAATATGAATTCCGCGCACCTAAAGGATTTGTAGAAAATGGGTACTTATTGTGATTATACGCCTATTCCGTAGAATATACCGACTTAAAGACTCCGCCTCACGCTCTCGCGGTCTTAACTAAATCCATATCTCTTAATCCCAAGATTTTGCTCTCGCTCGCCCAGTAACTAAGAAACACTATTTGAAAGCCAACAATATCCTAATCAACATCTAAAGCGCTCTCGCTGTATTTAGATATGATGCCTAATTTCTACTATCCGGTTCGCTCTTCACGCTCTCGCAAATCTAGGCTCAAACCTTTATATGCTTCTCACTCTCATGACAAAGCAATGTTAAATAACTTCTCACTCTCATGACAAAGCTACTTAAATTATGCATATAAGTTATAACCAAAACGACATACAATCGCGATTTCGTACTTAATACATCTACGGAGTCCCGTAGGTAACGACGGTTCTCATACGCCGGACTCAGACAGAATTATCCTAACATATTAACTCCTAAAACTAACATATTAACAATGCTGGAAATTAAATCATACATACTGATTGATTTTAACAGGAACACAGATTTAAGTTTTTATCTTGAAATCAAGTTATGTTGCAAGCAAGTAAACTAAACAATGCAGTAAAGACGGGAAAGTAAATAACCTGAAATAAACAGGAATAAAAACAACTTCTATTGAATGACAAATCGATCCAAGCGTACAATTGGTAATAATGTAAAAGATTACAATAATGCAACAACTACTCAGTGTGAGTAATTGCTGCTTTGGAAAGGAAATCTGTAGTTAGGCTAAAGAATTCGGCAGCGCTTCCGCGCAACTCGGATCCCGCAAAACACATACCAGAGGGGTCTATTTATAGATAATTTTGGCTCCAAAAAGGTTGGGATCGAATTTGAATTCAAGCAAGCAAAATTATCAAACTGCCACTGAAAAACTGCTCCCGCGCATAATTGCGACCGTCGTATGCCTACTGGCGACCCTCATTGCTTCAAAACTTGGTTTCCCTCCTTTTTTTGCATGGCGAATGCCTTCCTCAGGACATGGAGAGCGCGATGTCCTTGAGGAGGCCAGAACTGGACTTTTTGCTTCTTTTTCTTCCATCTTGAGCTCTGTTTTCGCTCTTTTTTCCATACTTGCCGATTAAACGCTTGTCAACATAAAAACAAAGGAAAACATAATAAATCAAAGCAAATAGTATGAAAGACTCGATAAAACGGTACTAAAAGTGCGCGTAATGAGTCGGAAAATACGATACGAATTCGAGTTATCAGCATGTTAGTACCTAACCGCACCTTCTGTGCCTCAGAACAATCCATAACCCAGAAGATTCTCTCGATCTCCTTGATCCAAGCCTGCGCTCCGTTCGGATCATATCTTCCCTTGAAGGTAGGCAGTCTATTCTTCTGAAACTCATCATTCTCACCAGCATGAGGCGGGTTCTGTACCTCCTGAGCAACAGCCTGCAAAGCAACAGCAATAGCAGCATCGTTCCTTCCAACCATTCTAAATCTATTACGCAACAACAACAGAACACAATGGTTAAGGAAACGACATTGACAGTAATCAACTATCACACAACAACGACTCGACAACTTGGCCGGACAGACCGACCTTCTCTGATACCACTATGTAACATCCTAAAACCCCCGCGTGAAATTATAATAAAATACAATTATCAGAGTAAAAATTCAAGGAAAATTTAGCACTTAGGATGTTACTCCCAACATACACCTGCTCATACCTACGACATGTAACACGTACAATTTGAAATTTATTAATTGTGAATAGTAAAATCATGTCTGAGGTTCATCTTTATTAAAGCAGCGGAAAAACTTCGTCACATTAGTTATAAAACATAACCTGTTTAAAGCAACATGATCAACATCAATCTTAAATAAAATTAAATAATTCTCAACAAAACAAATACTCATAAAAGCGTTCCAAAAACCCCAGTGTTACATATCAGAGCAGATGCCGACACTAAAAGCATAAATGTAAGACTTCATCTTCCACTCACATCAAATCTCCTACTGTGGATTATCTGCATGTTACCCACGTAGAGGCAACATTCAAAGAGAAAAAGTGAGATATCATAACTAGATAAAGGAAAACATGATAATTAGCAAGGACAGTTCATTTCATGCATAAGTCACTCATTCAACACATACATCCCCGTAGTCAGTATCCCATCAACAAAACACAACAACGATCACAACTATAATGCAATGCATTGAGACTCAAAACTCGACTCAATGCATGTGGTACCAATTTGATCCCTTTTTCATGATCATAATTCCCATCGGAATTTCCATATAAGTCGCTCACACCCCACATGGGCACATGACATCCGTGATCGCTCACCCCCCACATGGGCACACGAACACCCGTAATCGCTCACACCCCACATGGGCACACGATTACCTCAACAACAACAACAACACAATTCTATTTCAAGGAATTCGGATAAGGCGCTCACACCCCACATGGACACACGACTTATCATATAACTTATGCAACATGATATGAATTCAACGACAACATACAATGACAACCAATGCATATGACTATCATACAGCAAATACATCACACCATGACTGTCCAACACGTAGCATATACCTGTCAAAACATGCAACAATTGCAATCCACAACTACAACACACATTCGCATAACCGAACTCAACATCTCAACATTCAACGCATCAAAACCTATACGGAAACATAATTAACGCGTCGAATAGTTGGAACTCTGGCATTGAAAATAATTTTAATAGAAAGTACTTGAAACCAGCTTTCCAAATATTCGAACGACAACTGAAACGGATATACAGATCAAAAGATATGAATTTTCAAAGTTTTCGAAAAATTTTCGACACAGCGATGTAACGGGTTACCTCACCATGTAACCGGTTACATCAGTCCCAAAATCCGAAATACCCAGTTTTTTTTCGATGTAACCGGTTACCTCAACCATATAACTATTTACATCAACCAAAATGCCCAAAAAAAACACGCTTTCAATGTAACCGGTTACCTCAACCATGTAACCAGTTACCTCACTGACAGAAGCATTTTTCTGCTATACTTTTACACCAGAACTTATTTTTAAGTTGTTTCAAAACCAGCTTTTCTTAGAATTCGTCCAAAACACTTTTCAAAGAAAAAATAATCTTTTCAAAAATTTAAAACCTCAAGTTTTCCTTTTCAAAATCGTTCATAACATTGTTCCGACTCTGACACGCGAATTACATGTACAACATTCCACATTTACAACATACGCCTCTCAATCCAACAAATTCAACAACAACAATCACACAAGACACAATTTTCAACGAAAATCAACACAACAACATACAATCCATTGAATTATCAAGAATCAATCACTCATCAAAATAATCATATTCATGAACAAAGAGAAGAAAATTCAAAACCCTACATGTTAAAAACTACCCACCAATCATCATGGCAACCCTTAGATAGTTAGAACCCCACCCTTACCTTAGAGTTTTGCCAAAAACTTCAACCTTAGCAATGGAGGTTCTCCCTCTTCTTCTCCTTTGCCCTAGCTCCCCTTCTCTCTTTCTCTCTTGTTTTCACGTAAAACCACTTTCTCCCTATTTCCCTTATTTCTTATATTATTATATTACTATATTATTATTATTATTATTTAATCCAACTATTTAAAATAATAACAACAATAATAAACTAAATACTTATTTAAATAATAATCACCTCCCATTATTTAATTATATAAGTAGTAACTAATTTAAATAATTAGCTATACTCCTCACACCACCAAGTTCTACATTTTTGCTCACACCCCTAACACCTTGAAATCTTATTCTTAAGGCTACTATCCCCCACCAAGGGTACCCAAAACCTCACAAAATATGCATAGTCACATAATTACACATATCAACACATGAATATAATTACGAATAATAATTAAAATAAAACGGGGCGTTATAATGTTTGCTTGCAAACCAACATGGGAATGTAATTGTTGCTTAGAGGTGTCAAACATGCTCTAGATGTCTGCTTTAATTTGATCTTTGTGCATATGCTTGATGATAGTGGTTATGAAAATCACTTTGGTTCTGGAAAGTGGAAACTAAACAAAGTTAACTTTGTTGTGGCTAAAAGGGAAAAGCTTTCTAA
Source organism: Lathyrus tuberosus (assembly GCA_022829125.1). Classification (NCBI taxonomy): domain Eukaryota; kingdom Viridiplantae; phylum Streptophyta; class Magnoliopsida; order Fabales; family Fabaceae; genus Lathyrus; species Lathyrus tuberosus. Next base: position 20,296 of record JALAZF010000927.1, read on the forward strand.
AATGTATTGGACAAAAGCTTTGGTTTCTAGGGACGATGTGAATGTTATTGACATGGAAGCATCTTTGTGGCACCGAAGACTTAGTCATATTACTGAAAAGGGGTTGAATGTTTTGGCCAAAAAGGATGTTCTTCCTGGTTTAAAGAATTCAAATTTGAAGAAGTGTTCTCATTGCATGGCCAGTAAACAGACTAGAGTATTTTTCAAGAGACATCCTCCATCAAGGAAGTCAAAGTTGCTTCAATTGGTACATTATGATGTTTGTGGTCCATTAAATGTAAACTCCTTTAGTTGTGCACTTTATTTTTTTACCTTTATTGATGACTGATTCAAGAAACTATGGATTTATGCCTTGAAGACAAAACACAAAGTTTTGGAAAAGTTCAAAGAACTCCATGCTTTGGTGAGAGACAAATAGACGAGAAGCTGAAATGTGTATGTTCAGACAATGGTGGATAGTATTGTGGACCAATTGATTCTTATTGAAAATGGCATGGTATTGCACATGAAAATAATCCTCCTAAAACTCCTCAATTGAATGGTTTAGCAGAGAGGATGAATCAAACACTAATTTAGAGAGTAAGGTGTATGCTCTCTGAAGCTAAGTTGCCTAATCATTATTGTGGCGAGGCGCTTTACACAACAATGCAGTTCTTAAATTTCAATCCTCCTGTTTCTTTGAACAGTGAAATTCCATAAAAAAATTGGTTTAGAAATAATGTCAAGTATGATCGTTTGAGAGTCTTTAGTTGTAAGACTTTTGTGCATATTCCAAAGGATGAAAGATCCAAGTTGGATGCAAAGTCATAAAAATGTATCTTCATCGGCTATGGGCAAGATGAGTTTGGTTAGAGTTTGTATGATTTTGTAGGGAAGAAGCTTATTTGAAACCACAATGTGGTATTCATGGAATACCAAACTATTGAAGAAATTGATATGGTTGATAAGGCTATACCAAAAAAAGATACCAGTTTGTCTAATGTTTATCCAATTCAGTTACCTAGTCATAATTTGGATACTATTGGTAGTGATGATCTGAATGGTGAGCCATATGATTATGTTGATGATCAACAACTTGGAGATGAGGTAAGTATTCCAACTATTGATGGTGAATGGGAAAGCGATATGTCTACGGATTAGAATTTTGGTTAAACTCCAAAATTATCTCAAGTTCAACTTAAGAGGTCTAACAGGAATAGACAACCTTCTACAAGGTATAATTCTGATGAGTATGTGACCTTGACTAATGAGGGTGAACCCGAATGTTTTCAAAAGGCTATGGAAAGTGATGAAAATCAAAAGTGGTTGGATGCAATGCATGGTGATATGAAATCATTGTATTATCACAATTATGATTTAGTGAAGTTGCCTAAAGGAAAAAGGGCTTTGGAAAACAGGAGGATTTATAGAGTTAAACATGAGAGTGACTCTAAGTCTCCAAGATATTAAGCCATGTTGGTGGTGAAAGGTTTCAGTCAAATAAAGGGTGTTGATTTTAGTGATATGTTCTCACCTATTGTAAAGATGACATCGATTAGAACCATGTTGAGTTTGGATGCTACTCCTGATTTAGAGGTTGAATAAATGGATGTGAAAATAACTTTCCTTCATGGTGATTTGGAGGAAGAGATCTACATGAAACAACCCGATAGTTTTCAAGTTAAAGACAAAGAAGATCATGTGTGTAGATTGAGAAAGAGTTTATATGGGTTAAAGCAAGCTCCAAATCAGTGGTACAAGAAGTTTAGGTATGTTATGTGTGATCAAGGATACTTGAAGACTAATTCAGATCATTGCGTCTTTGTTAGAAAAAATTTTAATGATGACTTCATTATCCTTATTTTTATATGTTGATGATATACTTATTCTAGGAAAAAGTATTTCTAACATTAACAGGTTAAAGAAACAATTGGGAGAATCATTTGCCATGAAAGACATGGGAGCAGCTTGTAACTGTTGGAATGAATTTAATAATAATTATACAAACATGCTCAATAACAAAGATTAAAACTATAAACTTACTTTAGTGCGAAAACCATAGGAGCATATATAAACTAGAATCTACAACATGTTAATTCATCAAGGATTGAGATTAGGAATACCTGGATAATCGAATCATTAACATGACAACTGTATACTTTCTTGAAACACAAAGTAAAGAGAGACGAATGACGAGCACCCGTTGGTTTGTGGTTCTTCCTCAACCGATACTCCTAATGCCTTGAATTCTCTTCAGATGGGGAGATGTCATACCTCAAATTTGTCCTACCTGTGTATAATTTTCATCTGTACATCCGTCCACTAACCATTATTCAGAAAAATAAAATAAAAACACATATATTGTTTTTGGTTGTTGTGTGGTTCAGGTTATCGTCACTGGTTCAAAGATTTTTTTTAAGCTTGATGTTCAATTAGAGATCATATTAAGGCTGATTTGAGGTTGTGGTTTTTGTTCAAGATTAGTGGCGATCAAGCGCGATTGTCAAGGTTTTAGGTTTTGTTCAAGTTGGAGTGGCGGGTAACAAGATCCATATGCATATCCATTGTTTAAAACCATTATCCAATCCACAAATCCACTTCTACCGATATCCATTCAATTACCCATTCTAATTATCCAATTTCTTTTCCTATTTTTAATCATCCATTAAATCCATTCTTTTTTAATCCATAAACCACTTTTAAATCCATTTCTTTCATAAACCATTTCCTTTTTTAAAGATTCATTTTACAAGTCTATCCAATATTCACTTTCTAAAACCCATCTCAATATCCATTCCATTATCCAATTTTTTAATACCATATGATTTCTACAAAGCCCATTATGATCTACAAGCTCATATATCCATTGTCCATTACGAAAGACAGCCAAAAAAACTAATAAACAAGTTTGATTTCAATTGAAATTTTAGCATGTGACTCCAAGCTTCAAGGACCCACTCAAGCCATCTCACGCAGTACAATTTCCACAACCAACTTGACCCCACGTACGACCTGCTTTGTCCTGCTACCAAAAATGCCACACCAGACCATATGCCATGAACTTGTACCAACAATACACCAAAAATTCTGCACAAAGCCTCATGCCATGCGCGACCATTGCTGCTACTCCACAACCTACACACCAACCCGTACGACAATTCCAAACGCAGCAACGCACCAATTTTTTCCCCTCTCGTTCTTCCATTTCTACCTTCTCATCCCTCTACAAATAGAGCGACTTCTTCCTTCATTGAAAAAAGACCTAGCCGCCAATACTCAACCTTCGTCCTTCTTCAAATCACCTTTCAACCTCTCCAATCCTAAATCCCCCTCAACCCACAACAACCATTCAACCCACCATCTACCAAACAATAACAACAAAATTGTTTCAAAATCACAACCCAAAACCTCAGACGAACTTTTCCTTCCAACCCAGAACAATCCCTTACAACTTTAAACCTCGAAACCTCCAATCCCTCCTTTTGAACCCTTCATCAACAACAACCTCATTCACGAATACCCAATAACAACACGGCCTTCTTTTACAACCTGCAAACCGACACAACCTCAAATTAGACCAACACTCAAACCCAGAAAATCAAACCGAAACCCAAAAACAGAAAAGGGAGAAGAAAGAAGATCTGATAGGATCCAAAGCGAACCAAACCTGAAATTAAGCAAAACTGAAATGAGAAGAGAGGAGAAGCAAAGCGAAACCTGTGTGAAGGAGAAAGTGGGATGTTGCGATCTATTCTCCAATTCTTCTTTTCGTTTCGCTTTTGAAGGATGCACCGTGCTTTTTCTTCCTTTCCATTTTTATGATTTGTTTTTGTCGTAAAAGAAAAAGATATTTCTGATGGTGTTTTTTGTCGTTTTGTGTTTGGAAGATGGGATGCAATCGCATGGCCAATTTATTAAGGTTTTGCCATGTTGTTTTGTTAGTAACCTTTCATTTTCTTTGTTTTTACACCAGGTTTTCATGAGGGTTTGTGGATGATGGGCTTTGTCTAAGCCCAAATGATTCCACATGATTTTGTTTAGGCACCTTGATGGTCTGCGCACCCCCTCCCCTTTTCATGTTAGTTTTTTTTTTATTTTGTAAAAATTGTTTATATACTATTTCTTTTCTCTTGGTTTTAATTTGAAAAATAATATTTCTTTAACATTTATCCTTTAATGTTCCTTTTAATGTCGATTTCTAATTTTAATTTCTATTCTTTTTGGGCCAATGATATAAAAATAATCTTGATGATTGGTTGATTTTTTTAAAAATCGGTTCCAAATCTTGATTTATATGAGGCCTACCATTTATTTATTTTCTTTTCGATTTATTTGTTTTTACCACTCATTTTGGGTCAATGAAAACCAAACATCAAAGATTTATCGATTTTCGATTTAAAATCTTGATAAAGGTGAGACCTTTCTTCTTTTTCTCGATTTTATTTCATTTCTTATGATTTTCATTTCACATATTCTTTTATTTTCACTTTTGGTCAATCAAAGTCAAAAATCATAGCTTGTCGATTATCGATCTAAGTCTTGATTAAGACGAGACCAACTTTATTATATCTTGTTCATTTTTATCTTTATTATATTGTTCATATTATTCATATTGTCCATATCATAGTATTCATACTTATTCATCTAACCATTTCATTTGTTCACCATTAATCAAAAAACATTAACAAATATCGAAACCCTAAAACAATAATTTGATGGACTGTTGGTTACTATACTTCGCTTGGAAATTAGGTTCAAGGCTTAGTTTAGGACACCTTGCACACACACGGCTTTCTCTTGGGCTACCTTACAATGAGACCCTTTATTTCATGTCATCCCTTGTAATTTACATGTACCCCGCTCCCCATTCCGATGTACGCATTTAGTGTTCTTTTGATTATGGTTTGTTTACTAGGAGCACCCCTAGGGACTAGCATAGACTACCCATTTTCAAACTAATTCTCGATTCGTCGTCGAGTCATTTTCAAACAAACCCATTTTCAACCAAACCCTCGATACGTCGTCGAGCCATTTTCAAATCAACCTCTAACCAAACTCTTTCCCAAACCAAACTCTTTTCCAAACCAAACTCTTTTCATACAATAAACCCTTGATCCAACGTCAAACGGATTTTCATAATCAAACTTCAAAAACAACTAACAACTATCACAACTCTTCTAAGGTGAAAAATGGGGGTTCAAGTCTTTGATCTTCCTTCGATTGTTTGGGTTCGTGTTCTCTTACTCGTGTGTGAGCAATTGACGCCTCTTCTTTTAACGAATCAAATCCTTTTCAAAATAACCAAGCGCATACAATAAACCCTTGATCCCACGTCAAGCGGACTTTCATAATCAAACCTCAAAATGACTAACAACTATCGAAACTCTTTCAAGGTGAAAAATGGGGGTTCAAGTCTTTGATCTTCCTTCGATTGTTTGGGTGCGAGTTCTCTTACTCGTGTGTGAGCAATTGACGCCTCTTTTTTTATCATTTCCTCCTTCTTTTCGTGGGCATACCACGAACTATGACTGCTCTGATTCTTTACTCTCGTCCGAGTAAAGATACGTAGGCACAAGATTGCGATGATCTTGGCGAGCACACTTTTTCTTTTTTTCCACGTTTCCACACTACCATCTTTTTCCGTCAAACCCCGTAGTCGAACTACGATTACCCTGATTCCTCACTCTCGTCCGAATAAGCATACGTAGGCCCAAGATCGCGATGACCTTGCCGAGCACCCTATCCTTAAACCACCCTATTTCCCCTTAGTATCTTTTCCTTTTATCTTTACCTTTCCGCATTTATTTTAGAGAAGAAAACAAACAAGCTTAGATAACGAGCATCGCGATTCGAATCAAGAGGTTCCTGTTGAGTACAACGGACGTGAGGGGGTGCGCGTACCTTCCCCTCACGTAACCGACTCCCGAACCCGAAATGTGGTTGCGGCGACCATGTTCTTATCCCTCCTTAAAGGTTTTCTCGATATTTTCCTTTCCCTCTTTTGGGATAAATAAAGTTCGGTGGCGACTCTGTCGAACCGTTCCGCGCCTTTCGCGCGAAGGGTCGTGTCTTCGATCAAGCGATTTATTTTTGAGGTGCGACAGCTGGCGACTCTGCTGGGGACCATTTGCTCCATGCAAGAGAGAGTCAAGCCTATCTTGATTCGAATCGCGAGCTTGTTAGTTTTATTTATTTGTTTTCTTCTCGCCTTATGTATTCGTGTTCCTATTCCTTATCTTGTGTTACCTTTCGTGACATTGTTGGGTTGTTCTGACATTGGGAACTTTGTGAGATAGCTCTACACCCGAGTCGAGAAAAACCCTAGGATTAGGATGGTGGTTGTGTAGTGTAGGCTTGCGTGGTCTCTTCCGCGTGAATTGAAGCGAAAACCCCACTTGGAGTAGATTGCCTTGGAGATATTATTGTTGTGATGAATCTTTGCCATGGCGGTAATATTTTCGAGGTGTGTCGTTGATCCCAAGGACCATTAACCCATTTATCCATGGTGGTCGGTAGTGTTAACTTTTTGTGAGTTAATACGAACGCCCCAATCAGATGAGATCCCTCGAACATATTACTTCCTGACAGTAATATTTTCGACCTCGATCTAGGATTCTGAGAACCTGCTTAGAACCCATGTGTCGATGGTTGTGTAGTGGACGCCTCCGAGGAATCTCTCTTGTGGGGAAGAAACGAAGACCTCACCTAGACGAGATTATTTCGAGGATATTATAGTCGGATGTCTCTTCGTCTTGGTTATAATGTTTTTGAAATATATCTGTAACTCTAGGAACCTACCCATTTTAGAAACCTACCCGTGGGCTTTCTTGATCCGAGCTCTGGTTCTTGACCTTTCATCTCTGGCCGACCTCAGAACTGTTTGAAGCTGTTTGATTTTGCGATCCTGGATCTTGCATCTTGCATCTCATGTCATTGCATTGCATTGCATTTATTATACATCTTGCATTGCATTTCAACCTCAGAATCTCACTTCAACTTCCTTCCTTCTCCAGTAAATCAAGCTGATTCCTCGACACCGGTACGCAACTCGAGCCAATACTAGACGAATGATGGAGCAGATTCAACAAGAGCAAGCCGCCTTCAAAGAAGAGTTGGACTCTATCAAAGGAAAGATCGATCAGATTCTCGAAGCCATCATGATGGCCAGAAAGGAGGAAGAATTGCGTGAAGTTGCTGCTGCCAACAACACTGTGCCTGTTCAAGCATCTACCTCAAGGCTCTCTGTTCCCGTTCCCAACCCCATCACTTATGGGATACCAATGGACTTTGCTCCTGTCACATCTCAACCACTTCCAACATCTGGAGTTACTGTTGGAGTTATTCCGCAAGCCCAACCTGTTGTCTCTCAGATTCCTATTCCTCATGCTGAAGAAAATCTGCTAGATCAGTATGATGAGGTACAGAACTACCATGTTGCTATCCCAATTGTCAATCCTACTGCTGCTCAGGATTCTGAAGCTATCAAGATGTGTCGTGATCTAGCTGAGAAACTCCGAGTCATGGAGGGACACAACTCAACTTCTTTGAATGCTCTGGATATGTGCTTGGTGCCAGATGTTGTCATTCCTCCCAAATTTAAAGTGCAAGAATTCCCAAAGTACAAAGGTCTCAGTTGTCCTCACATCCATCTGAAGACGTACTGCCGCAAGATAGCTGCCTATGCCAAAGACGAAAAGCTGATGATCCATTGCTTCCAAGACAGCTTATCTGGGGCATCTCTTAGTGGTATATGCAGCTGGAGCGTACCAATGTGCACACTTGGGATGATCTAGCTGATGCATTTGTCAAGCAATACAAGTACAACACTGACCTTGCTCCGAATCGTACTCAACTTCAAAGTATGGGTCAAAAGGACAACGAATCCTTTAAGGAGTACGCGCAACGCTGGAGAGAGCTAGTTGTAAGGGTGCATCCACCTCTTGTTGATCGTGAACTGATTGACATCTTCATGGGTACTTTGCAAGGCCAATACTATAAGAAGCTGATTGGTAGTGTTTCTGCTGGATTCTCTAATTTGGTAATCGTCGGTGAGAGAATCGAAGAAGGTCTAAAGAACGGAAGGATCCAAGGAGGATCTAGCAGTCAGTCTCAAGCCAAGAAGCCCTTCAATGGATACAAGAAAAAAGAGGGAGAAACAAATGCCGTCTCTGCTCAGAAAGGGCAAGCTCAACAAGCTCATACTCCAATGCCTTACCAAATCCCTTACTTCCAGTATACGTATGTTGCTGTTGCGCAATACGCTCCAATGCCTTATCAGCCAACAGTTCAAGTTGTTCAAGCTCAAATGCCTTAATAACAGGTTCCTCAGCAACAATCCTACAATCAACAAGGGTATCAGTATCCTCCTCAATATCAACAACAGAGAGCTGCTTAACAACGTCAGCCTAATCAATAAAGGACAAGGAGGTCTGATAGAGACTTTGATCATCTGCCAACATCATATGCTCAGATATTTGCTCAATTGATGGATAAGAGGGCAATCGCTCTGAGGGACTTAGCTCCTCCAACTGTCATTCCCCTAGATTATGATGCTAATGATCATTGCGAGTTTCATAAGGGTGCTCCAGGGCATACGATTGAGGACTGCATAGCTTTCAAACACAAGGTTCAAGACATGATCGACTCAAAGTTTCTCACGTTCAATGGGAGGGCTCCAAACGTCATCAAAAACCCGCTGCCGCCGCCAAACTAGTGTCAGCATCAAGTCAAGACAAGTCAAGTCAAGTTTATTCCCCGAAGAAGGCAGACAAGTTGCCATCCCATCATTTGCATTCTTGCATTTTCATCTTTATTTGTTTAAGTATTGTATGCTTTGAACATTGATGTTTGTATTTGGTTTTCTTAATGTATTGACAATGCATGTTTTGAATCAGTTATGTCGTATTCACTCATTTTTTTCCTTTTACTACAAATCACAGACACATTTATTTCCATTTCACTCTCTTTATGAACTATCGCTTAGCAATGATTGGAGGGAGGATGATGAAAGCGAAATACCCATAATTGCAAAATGTATGCTTTCGGATAAAATCTCGTCGATTATGTACATGCATTGTTTCAACCCCCAAACAATGGAGAGACAAGGAGTTAATCCCTAGTAAACCACTTCAAGCCTAGAAGTAGTTTCCTTCGGATACTCAAACCCTTACACTCAACCTGGGGCAGGGTAGTGTTCAGTTAACCCAATTACGCACTCAAATCACAAAGTAAAATTCCACAAGACATGACGGTTGTTCATCAATAACCATGACTTGGCAGTCACAATCATCCAACAAAACTAAAAAAAAAATCAAAAGCCTGCTAAGTCGAGCACCTCAAAGGAGACTTAGGCAAAAAATCAAGTATACCCTGATGGACTCGACAAGCGAAATCAGTCCATGCAAAAGATAGGGATCAAAAAACAAAAGAGGCCCTTGAATTAATCCTCAACAAAAACAAAATAAGACTCAGTGACCACCAAATTAAAACCAAAGGGTCACTGACATCCATCAAAAACAAAATAAGGTGACTGCCAGTTCGAGCAAACCTTGAGCCATCACTCTTACACCGTCAACCCTTTTGGAAGACAAACATGTGCAGAATTAACTGAATGTAGGACTGGAGAACATCGCGAAGAAGGGCTAGGTATAAATCATACTTTGAGCCTAATATCCTTTGTTTCATAAACCGTAAACTAGACCACGTTACAACCCTCAAAAGACCTAATTGAGGTGAGGTTTATTCTGAAAGCATACTATCGCAAGATTGTGTAAACTGACTCCCCATATTTGCTAATCTTCAGCTTTGGTGTCATTCTCCTTGCTATATCTTTCACACCAACAAAATCAGCACAACGTTTGGGCTAACGGTCCATTCGTCTCACCATCACGACACTCCAATAAACAACTCTTTTTCATAACTTGCATGAGTATTGCATTAAGATTACCATTTGTGAATGTGTAATTTTAATTGCAAATCAGTGCTAAAACATCCAAGAAATTCCAACAAGGGGCAATCAAAGAGAAATTTGAGCTCTCGGTGGCCGTGACTCGAAGCAAGACTACCTCAAACCCACAAGCTGGGGCAAATCATTCAGCATCTCAATCAGGGGAAAATCTCTCAACAACTCAATCAGGGGAAAGCCATCTCAAAACACATCAAAGATCAACTTCTAAAGATCAGACATCTTCAGAACTGGTTAATCAGGGGCAGACCATTACCACATTCATACTGAGTCTATCCTGACCATCAAGCACATAGTTGTGATTCTCTCAGCAAACCCACGATGTATCAACAAGTGGTCAAACTTGAGGCTTCGAGAGAATCTTTGTCTACTTCTATCATGGTATCTTTAACGAACCGAGTGTCGAGGAAATCAATCCCTCCCACTGCCCAAAAGCCCAATCCGCATTCCCAACTACCAAAAGTCCACCACGCTGGCACCTTCCAAACCTATTAAATCGCCCGTCTGCAATCATATGCATCGCATTCTTCATCATAAACATCATGTTCGTCATATGCATACCCAAAAAACCAAATCATACTTCCCCAACACTTGCATCTTCGCGTGTCAGCATTTGCATTGCACATCATTACAAAATCAAGCATTCATACATGCATGATCAAGATCCAGGATCAATTTCAAGATTTTTAAGACGATCTTCGGCCCAGCCAGGGGCATCATCTTCAGCAAATCCGTGGGCATTCCTCACGAAGTTTTCAACCTTTTATTGAGCAAGTCAGACTGCAAGATGATCATCAGCCTAGCCAGGGGCGTTTTCTTCAAGTCCGTGGGCGTTCCTCATTGAGTTGTGTTCCTCAACCTTTTGTTGATGAAGTTGTCATCCTCAGCCCAACAATTAAACATTCCTCTGAGTCAGTGGGCGTTCCTCATTGAATCGTTTCTTTAACCTTTTGTTGATGTCTCCAAAAAGCCTCACTCATCATATCCCCAGCAAACTTGACCTTTTGTCAATTGCCTTACTATCATCCTTTTGGTGATAGCTGAACCCTGTCAACTCAATTCAACCTGCATCCTTTTGGTGTTGGTAACCCTCAAATCAGAAATTCACTATCATCCTTTTGGTGATAGGTCTGTCATCCTTTAGGTGTCAGATAGCTGTGTGTGTTCCCTATTATCCTTTTGGTAATAGCAGGCAGTGACCTCATTTTCATCCTTTTAGTGGAAGGGTTTATGTGTGTACCCTATTATCCTTTTGGTAATAGCAGGCTGTGACCTCATTTTCATCCTTTTGGTGGAAGGGTCTGTGTGTGTGTGTGCCCTATTATCCTTTTGGTAATAGCAGACTTTGACCTCATTTTCATCCTTTTGGTGGAAGGGTCTGTGTGCGTGTGTGCCCTATTATCCATTTGGTAATAGCAGGTTTTGACTTCATTTTCATCCTTTTGTTGGAAGGGTCTGTGTGTGTGTGCCCTGTTATCCTTTTGGTAATAGCAGGTTTTGACCTCATTTTCATCCTTTTGGTGGAAGGGTCTGTGTGCGTGTGTGCCCTATTATCCTTTTGGTAATAGCAGGCTGTGACCTCATTTTCATCCTTTTGGTGGAAGGGTCTGTGTGTGTGCCCTATTATCCTTTTGGTAATAGCAGGTTTTCACCTCATTTTCATCCTTTTGGTGGAAGGGTCTGTGTGTGTGTGCCCTATTATCCTTTTGGTAATAGCAGGTTTTGACCTCATTTTCATCCTTTTGGTGGAAGGGTCTGTGTGTGTGTTACTATCATCCTTTTGGTGATAGGAATGTCATCCTTTTGGTGTCAGTTACCTTTGTGTGCGTGTGTTTACTATCATCCTTTTGGTGATAGGTCTGTCATCCTTTTGGTGTCAGATTCTCCTGTTATCATCCTTTGGTGATAACGACCTTTGCGAGTTATTCAGTATTCCACCTCCCAAGCTTTTTCTTTCTTTTCGGACAAATTCAAGGTCTTCTTCATATCTAATTGTCTTCTACCTCGAAAGAATGAACGCGTAGCCATTCGTCTTACTAGGTTTAAGCCAATTAGATAGGGGCATCTGTCATACCTCAAATTTGTCCTACCTGTGTATAATTTTCATCTGTACATCCGTCCACTAACCATTATTCAGAAAAATAAAAAAAACACATATATAGTTTTTGGTTGTTGTGTGGTTCAGGTTATCGTCACTGGTTCAAAGATTTTTTTTAAGCTTGATGTTCAATTAGAGATCATATTAAGGCTTATTTGAGGTTGTGGTTTTTGTTCAAGATTAGTGGCGATCAAGCACGATTGTCAAGGTTTTAGGTTTTGTTCAAGTTGGAGTGGCGGGTAACAAGATCCATATCTATATCCATTGTTTAAAACCATTATCCAATCCATTTCTACCGATATCCATTCAATTACCCATTCTAATTATCCAATTTCTTTTCCTTTTTTTAATCATCCATTAAATCCATTCTTTTTGAATCCATAAACCACTTTTAAATCCATTTCTTTCATAAACCATTTCCTTTTTTAAAGATTCATTTTACAAGTCTATCCAATATTCACTTTCTAAAACCCATCTCAATATCCATTCCATTATCCAATTTTTTAATACCATATGATTTCTACAAAGCCCATTATGATCTACAAGCTCATATATCCATTGTCCATTACAAAAGACAGCCAAAATAAAATAATAAACAAGTTTGATTTCAATTGAAATTTTAGCATGTGACTCCAAGCTTCAAGGACCCACTCAAGCCATCTCACGCAGTACAATTTCCACAACCGACCTGACCCCACGTACGACCTGCTTTGTCCTGCTACCAAAAATGCCACACCAGACCATATGCCATGAACTTGTACCAACAATACACCAAAAATTCTGCACAAAGCCTCATGCCATGCGCGACCATTGCTACTACTCCACAACCTACACACCAACCCGTACGACAATTCCAAACGCAGCAACGCACCAATTTTTTCCCCTCTCGTTCTTCCATTTCTACCCTCTCATTCCTCTACAAATAGAGCGACTTCTTCCTTCATTGAAAAAAGACCTAGCCGCCAATACTCAGCCTTCGTCCTTCTTCAAATCACCTTTCAACCTCTCCAATCCTAAATCCCCCTCAACCCGCAACAACCATTCAACCCACCATCTACCAAACAACAACAACAAAATTGTTTCAAAATCACAACCCAAAACCTCAGACGAACTTTTCCTTCCAACCCAGAACAATCCCTTACAACTTTAAACCTCGAAACCTCCAATCCCTCCTTTTGAACCCTTCATCAACAACAACCTCATTCACGAATACCCAATAATAACACGGCCTTCTTTTACAACTTGCAAACCGACACAACCTCAAATTAGACCAACACTCAAACCCAGAAAATCAAACCGAAACCCAAAAACAGAAAAGGGAGAAGAAAGAAGATCTGATAGGATCCAAAGCGAACCAAACCTGAAATTAAGCGAAACTGAAATGAGAAGAGAGGAGAAGCAAAGTGAAACCGGTGTGAAGGAGAAAGTGGGATGTTGTGATCTATTCTCCAATTCTTCTTTTCGTTTCGCTTTTGAAGGATGCGCCGTACTTTTTCTTCCTTTCCATTTTTATGATTTGTTTTTGTCGTAAAAGAAAAAGATATTTCTGATGGTGTTTTTTGTCGTTTTGTTTTTAGAAGATGGGATGCAATCGCGTGGCCAATTTATTAAGGTTTTGTTGTGTTGTTTTGTTAGTACCCTTTCATTTTATTTGTTTTTACGCCAGGTTTTCATGAGGGTTTGTGGATGATGGGCTTTGTCTAAGCCCAAATGATTCCACATGATTTTGTTTAGACACCTTGATGGTCTGTGCACCCCCTCCCCTTTTCATGTTAGTTTTTATTTTATTTTTATTTTATAAAAATTGTTTATATACTATTTCTTTTTCTTGGTTTTAATTTGAAAAATAATATTTCTTTAACATTTATCCTTTAATGTTCCTTTTAATGTCGATTTCTAATTTTAATTTCTATTCTTTTTGGGCCAATGATATAAAAATAATCCTGATGATTGGTTGATTTTTTTAAAAATTGGTTCCAAATCTTGATTTATATGAGGCCTACCATTTATTTATTTTCTTTTCGATTTATTTGTTTTTACCACTCATTTTGGGTCAATGAAAACCAAACATCAAAGATTTATCGATTTTCGATTTAAAATCTTGATAAAGGTGAGACATTTCTTCTTTTTCTCGATTTTATTTCATTTCTTATGATTTTCATTTCACATATTCTTTTATTTTCACTTTTGGTCAATGAAAGTCAAAAATCATTGCTTGTCGATTATCGATCTAAGTCTTGATTAAGACGAGACCAACTTTATTATATCTTGTTCATTTTTATCTTTATTATATTGTTCATATTATTCATATTGTCCATATCATATTATTCATACTTATTCATCTAACCATTTCATTTGTTCACCATTAATCAAAAAACATTAAATATCGAAACCCTAAAACATTAATTTGATGGACTGTTGGTTACTATACTTCGCTTGGAGATTTGGTTCAAGGCTTAGTTTAGGACACCTTGCACACACACGGCTTTCTCTTGGGCTACCTTACAATGAGACCCTTTATTTCATGTCATCCCTTGTAATTTGCATGTACCCCGCTCCCCATTCCGATGTACGCATTTAGTGTTCTTTTGATTGTGGTTTGTTTACTAGGAGCACCCCTAGGGACTAGCATAGATAACCCATTTTCAAACTAATTCTCGATTCGTCATCGAGCCATTTTCAAACAAACCCATTTTCAACCAAACCCTCGATTCGTCGTCGAGCCATTTTCAAATCAACCTCTAACCAAACTCTTTCCCAAACCAAACTCTTTGCATACAATAAACCCTTGATCCAACGTCAAGCGGATTTTCATAATCAAACTTCAAAAACAACTAACAACTATCGCAACTCTTCTAAGGTGAAAAATAGGGGTTCAAGTCTTTGATCTTCCTTCGATTATTTGGGTGAGAGTTCTTTTACTCGTGTGTGAGCAATCGACGCCTCTTCTTTTAACGAATCAAATCCTTTTCAAAATAACCAAGCGCATACAATAAACCCTTGATCCCACGTCAAGCGAACTTTCATAATCAAACCTCAAAATGACTAACAACTATCGAAACTCTTTCAAGGTGAAAAATGGGGGTTCAAGTCTTTGATCTTCCTTCGATTGTTTGGGTGCGAGTTCTCTTACTCGTGTGTGAGCAATTGACACCTCTTTTTTCATCATTTCCTCCATCTTTTCGTGGGCGTACCACGAACTACGACTGCTCTGATTCTTTACTCTCGTCCAAGTAAAGATACGTAGGCACAAGATTGCGATGATCTTGGCGAGCACACTTTTTCGTTTTTTCCCCGTTTCCACACTACCATCTTTTTCCGTCAAACCCCGTAGTCGAACCATATGAAATACCCCGTAGTCGAACTACGATATTTTTTGAGGTGCGACAGGAGAAAAGATGAATTTCTTCTTGTTCGGTATATTGGGGACCATAGCTTATATATAGTGTGATGGCCAATTAGGGTTCCCATTATTCTGAAATGGGTCATCCTGACATCCACTCATATTTGAGCTCATATCTAATTAATTAATTAATTAATTACTAAATAGAAATCTAATTAGCCTTTTAAATTTATTTGATCACTTAATCAATTAAGGCTCTTAATTTTAAATTTATTTGTCCACATAATAATTATTAGAATATAATAATTAAATAATATTAATATTATAAAATACTCCAACAATCTCCCACTTGGGCAATATACTTTTAATAATTATATCACAATTCTTTAGGCGTGCATCTGAATGTTATTTATCTTTAGATTTCAACTTTACAATCTGGTCCACCTCATACATTAATAATGGGACCACCGCGGCTATTGTCACTGACGTATAACATGACAGAACCCCGACGACCACCATATCAATGTATTTGATGACATAGATCGATATGGATGAGTGGCATGGAAATTTCATGTAATGTGATCTCTGAATCGTGCCTATTTCCAACTGGTCCATCTGAATTCTTTATTGAGATCAAATTGAAGTTTGCAAATTCAATATTTGCACAAAAGATACAGATATGGTTATAACAATAATAACCTCATAAGCTTTTTTTATGCAGATGATCTTAAGATAAAGTTTGTATTGATATCAAAACAATATTATAAAACATAAAGAATGAGTGACTCCCACTAATCTTGGACATCCTTAGTGACAAAAATCATATGAAATACCTTATATATCAAGTCTTTGATTAGTAAGTCAAATAGCATAAAATTTCTATCTATATGTTCTATCATTCAACAACAACAACTTATAAGTTAATGAACTTTATAAAATAGTTGTTGAAACATTATCTGACTGACCTATGTCACAATATAGATTGAGTTGTCTTTTAAAACCTTTTACTATATGCAAACAAGTGACATAATACTTATAGTCATTTCTTGAGTTAGGATTCTCATTATATATAGACATCCAAAAGGATTAGAGTCGAACATCATGATGATCTCCAAATCATTTGATCTCTAATATGTGAGCTCAAGTCATTTTTGTTCTCTATAACAGTCCTTATGGTTGCCTCATTTCAACAATTCAAATTTTGAATTTTCGTATCTACCAAATGATCTCATTATATAAACGTGTATTCCTAATGCATATACATAAGATTCCCAAAAACCAAAAAAGTATAAAAAACTTAATTTTCTAAATTTTCCAGATTCTTTTATTTTGGACAATGATTAAGACTTAATAGTCTCCATTGATAATTGAGACATACCCTAGTTTATTGTCTTTCATATCAATTTTATTTTCAACTTTATTGATATATATGCTAACCGAATGATACCTTAAGAATAATCTCTAAGTATATAAATACCTAATACAAAAGAGATGTGTACAACATCTTTCATCGCTAAACTTTTGTTAGAGACTTCTTGGTTTCACACAATAATCATATATCATTTCTGACTAAATAAAATAAGATCGACACATTAAACTAGGAACATAAACTTACTCCCACTGAACTTGTAAAACTTAATAATTTTTCATAATAGACATCTCAAACCAAACGAGACAATTACCTTATGAAATATTGTGGTGTCACTAATGAGACAATTTCATTAACTCATAAATGGATTTTATCTGTTCGCAAACCATAAACTTTGTATCCATTGACACAAAATTTTCTCTCGTTGCACCATATTGTATTTCTTAATGTCACCATTAAGAAACACTAACTTGATATCCATCTTATGAAGCTCCAAAAATTATAACAAGTAACAAGTGTCACAACTATCGTAATGGAGTCTTTCAATCATACCGAATAGAAATTCTTTTTTCAGTCAATTCTTTATGACACTTGATGCTCTAGTTCTTGAGGATGTTGAGTTTGATCTTCAAGAATTAATTTCTTAATTTAATTGAGAGAAAGAACAATAAAATTCGTATGAGGGTCCAAATTTGCTATATAAATAACAACTATGTGAATTGAGTCAGAACCAATTCTTTCCAACTCAATTTTGTTCTTTGACCAAAACTCTCCCCCAAACTCAATATTCTCAAGGCACATCACAAAATTTGTCTCAAAATATTCTTTAACTTGGGACTAAAGTTTATATTTCTCAAATTTTTCAATAATTCTAGATTATCACAAGTCATGACTGTATTAACTAGAATAATATTTGAATTTAAAAGACAAATTGAATTCATCATTAAAAAAAAGTTATCATATTAAAACAAAACTATATTCATTGACCAAATTATCTTTTAAATGCAAATTTAACCTTATAATGACAATCTAAGATAGATAAAAAGAGATTAAAATAAATATCAATCTTTTACCAAATTTGTGCCCTTTAAATTGATATATATTTCAACATCATTGAACATTTGCCAATTCAAATCATATTTTCTTATTATTCTTTATTTTTCCTTATCCTTTGAGGTATTTACCGAATGAACACTATTTTATTTTCTCTTGCTTCAATTTTTTCTTTATTGCACACTTTATGAAATTATTCTATTAAAAAATAATTTCTAACTTTAATAGTTATAAACTTAATCGTGCAAAGAGAATACCATATGCTAAATTTTCGACAAAGTCACATAATTGACGAAACTATAGTGCTCTAGCAAGATTAAATCATTTCATAATGCGATTCAAATATTTTATTTTCTTAATAATCTTAATGAAAAGTCATCACTCCAATGAGAGTTTGACTTTCACTTTATTGCTTTAGAAGCACTGGAATTTAAGAAAAGATAATATGAGAAAATTTATGTCATCTTAAATAACACCTCTAATGTCTCTAGATTGCAATGCTTTAAGATCATAGACCTGTGTAATTTGGAGCGTACTCATTTTTTAAACTTGAGTCTCACTTTAAATATATTAAGTTGTGAGAGAATTTAAGTGTTTCCATCCTTATGTAAGGCCTAGATCCAAGAACATAATGTTCATATTTTATTCCTAAAAGTTAAAACTTTTGAGAATCAAAATCTAACTTATTTTGCAGACACTTAAACTATATTACTTTATAGATAACAAAAAAATGTACTCACCAAAATACCAAGTGCATTATTCATGTCAATTCTTTAGACAACAACATCAATTGCTAGTGGTGTTTTGTTACAATGATCAAACATTGACAATTAATATTGATAAACCATAAATCTTTATAATCATCACATGTTTACCATCATAGGTGTGAATGTAATCCACTGAATACTTTCACGAGTTTAAGCTCACACAACTTTATTAGGCACATCAATAAATTATTATAGAGACATGCAGATATTTAAATGTAAATTATAAGACAAGAACAAGATACCAAACGCACCATTAATCCAAAATATTTGATTGGCAAGAATTAACTGCAAGCGGTACTTTCAACGTAATGATCAAATATTGGTAATAAGTCCTGTCAGATAATGTGCGCCTTTGACAGCAACCATTACCCACATGAAAAAAACTTAATAATTACCACATATTCACCATCACAAGTATGTAATTATCCGGTCAAACTGTGTCTTCCTTTTTGCCGACTATAACAGCTTGCATGACTAATTCCATACTACATCTTTTGTAATTTCAACTGAATCAAATATACGCAACAGAGGTTACTTTTGCAACTTGTTGTTTCAACCAACTCAATCAAAAA
This sequence comes from Lathyrus tuberosus, assembly GCA_022829125.1. Taxonomy (NCBI): domain Eukaryota; kingdom Viridiplantae; phylum Streptophyta; class Magnoliopsida; order Fabales; family Fabaceae; genus Lathyrus; species Lathyrus tuberosus. Next base: position 39,441 of record JALAZF010000927.1, read on the forward strand.
ATTACTAGACAATTTAATAAATTAAATGGGAAAAAGTCTTAAATTTACAAGACACTACCCATAAAATATAAGCCGGATCCGTAAGCTTTGTCGCATTTTTTATAATCATAACATTACTTAGCGACCCTTATTGTGAGAACAAACTCACAAGAAAACAAAAAATAGCATGAAATAAAATAAAATAAAAAAACTATTGTAGAAACTTAATAACTATAAAATTCAAACATCATAATCATGCTATAAACCAAATATTCAATTTCAATTCAAATAAAAATTGAATCTTTATATATAGCAAAAATTATTTCATGCTAAAATTGATTCACTGACATGACTCTTTAAATAAATGAACAATTATTCTAGAATCAAAGTTTCCAATAAAAAATAAAAAATAAAAAATGAAACAAATCTTCACATGCTTATAAATAAACCATAAATCTAGAACTCAAATTTCCAAAAATTTAAAGAGTCAAATCCTTAATTTAGTACTTACCAAAATCGGATCACAATATTTTGAGATTCACTATTAAGTGTTATAGAAAGGTAATTGATCTTCCAATAAATTATATATAATAATCAAATTAAATATATATACCAAATTCACATATGCACCAAATAATTCTTTAAATAAATTATTTTAGAATCAATAAAATCAATTCTAAAATCCAAAGTATCTAGAATTTAAAGAATCAAATCTTTAGATTTACCGTATAATTTTGAGAGACATTCAAAACATTCAAAAAATTTCCACAAATAATATATAATAACTACATATATATTAAATAAATTAGTATTTGTCTTATCTCTCAAAATTCTAAATTCATGTGCAGATTTTATGTGAATCAAATTGAAAGATAAAAACAATAATTAAAAAATCAAATAAAAAGATTTGATAATAAAACTTTTTTTATTCAAAATCAATTAAGAATCAAATCACCAAAATAAGATTTAAATTCAATATTTATCTTTCCCAAATAATTGACATGAATATATATATTTCTAAATATATTATCTATAACCTTAAATAAACTATTGAGAATCAAAAAAATTTAAAAGAAAATAGATTTTAGGATTCTCAATCATCAATCATAATCATACATGTGATTTCAAATATATTTAGAATAATATATATTAAATAACATATCTCCCAATGAAAACCAAACTTTTCATAAATATTTTTCTTCCAAAACATATTCAAATTTTAATTTTCAAACAAATATTTATCATATAGTTTCTATGTCAAATTCAAAACTTTCCATAAATTTCAAGTGTAACAAAAAAATACTGAAAAATTATCATTAAAACTTCATGCCTCTTAAAACATATATATCAATATTGAAAAAAAAACATGAATTTCAAATATATGTTTCATGATCCAAAAAAAAAAAAAAAACAGTGATGTTTAGAGGACAAATTTCAATAAACTAAACATGAAAACCAGGTTTTGATACCACTTGTTGGAATTAATGTAATAATAATTCTACAAACATGTTCAATAACAAAGATTAAAACTATAATCTTATTTTAGTGCGGAAACCATATGAGCATACATATAAACTAGGATCTACAATATGTTAATTTATCAAGGATTGAGATTAGGAATACCTGGATAATCGAATCATTAACATGACAAATTTATACTTTCCTGAAACACAAAGTAAAGAGAGACGAATGAAGAGCACCCGTTGGCTTGTAGTTCTTTCTCAACCGGTACTCCTAATGTCTTGAACTGTCTTCAGATAGGGAGAAAAAATGAATTGCTTGTTGTACGGTATATCGGGAACCATAGCCTATATATAGCTTGATGACAAATTAGGGTTCTCATTATTCCCAAATGGGTCATCCTGACATCCACTCATATTTGAGTCCATATCTAATTAATTAATTAATTAATTACAAAATAGAAATCTAATTAGCCTTTTAAATTTATTTGACTACTGAATCAATTAAGGCTCTTAATTTTGATAAATAGCTAATATAATTAAAATATATATGTCCACATAATAATTATTAGAATATAATAATTAAATAATATTAATATTATAAGATATTCCAACAGTAACACCCCAACTTATAATTTGAGTATTTTATTTATTTGATGGTGTGATTAATTAATTATAAGTGAATTGTGATATTTTCAGAATATATAAATATTTTGGTAATTTACTAATTATTTGGGGTTAAGAGATATGAGAGCAGATAAATAATATTATTTAGATTATTATAGATAATTAGACAGATTAATTATTTTGTAATAAGATAAAATAATAAAAAAAAATGAATAATACTTATTAAATAAGTTTTTAAGTTAAATATTTATTTAATTTAAATATTTATTTGATTTAAATAATTATTTAATTGAAAAAATATGAGAATGGGTCTTTTGGTGAATAGTGGAGGTGGAAGGAGAGAGATTTAGATTTTATTAGGTAAAAATTGGGAATTTGAGAAGTTAGCCCATCTAAATGCTAAAAGTTAGTGAAAAGTTATGTTTTTAGAATTTCCTAGTATACGTGAAAAGAGGCAGAACACTACTATAGAAAACCCCTTTAACAACGGTTGAAAAATACATATAATAACACAGATCAAGGCGTTGTTATGTAGAGTGTTATGGTAAATGCGCTACTTATAATCACGGCCCTGTGATTGTTGTTGTATTCTGGAATGCGCGTGGTATATCACAACAGTTATGCTTAGCAATCGTTGTGATACATAAGGTACTGGGTTCGAAACCCAGCAACAAATAAATTACATTAGATCACGAATGTAGCAACCATCGTGAAAAGTACCCATAGTTTATTATATACCAATGTATATTGCATGGTTTACCATACACCTATTTAAATAAATACAAACATTAAAATTGGCAAAGAAATATATAATCTGAAAATTAAACTATTCTTGAAAACCAACTTAAACACACCAATGTTTTTCGAATTGAATCTGTCTCATTCTGCACATTTTATGTTCTTTAACACATATACGGTTCAATCGTCTGATTCCTTCAATGCATCGATATCTTTTATTATAGTTTATCTCATCATCTTCGCTTATCAACGCGATTGTAAATATCGATGAATTGAAGCAAATAGACCATTGAACCATATATTATGTGTTAAGGAACATAAAATGTGCTGAATGAGACGGATGCAATTCGAAAAACATTGATTGATATAGGTTGGTTTTCAAATACATCTTAATTTTCAAAATATAAGTTTCTATGTCAATATAAATGATTGCATTTTTATTAAAATGTTAGTGAAACAAACAATATACATAGTATATAATAAACTAAACTTGTCAACCTGTATAAGAATTTAAAGAACAAAACATTGCTAAGTCACAAGAAGCCTCTATCTTGTGACTTAGTAATGTTTTCTTCTTGTTTTGAGAACATTTGTCAACAACAACAAATCCATGCAACACAATAAAAAAACATACATTATTTAAGCAACAAAACCCCAAGTGAGACTGTAACAAATCAAGATACATTGAGTCAATAACGTACCTTTTATTGAAAATAATTATGGAACTATAACAAATCAAGATGTATCAAGTTTATATAGTTTGTGATGCCATGAAGAAAAAATATAAGGTGGAAGAAGTTTATACAATAACTTCAAACTTCTTATATTTTTCTTCATGGCAACAAAAACCATATGAAACTTCACCATAGTATACGCTTGCTACCACCATACGCTTGCTACCACTATCATCACCATGTATCTACAAGGAAACACAACAAAAATCAAACTTAACCCTAAAACATCAATAACATAATGTTTTCCACAACATCCTAAAATCAAACCCTAAAACAATAATCCTAAATTCTAAACATCAACAGCATCCAAAAGAAGAGTAGAAAGAAGAGAGCAGGAGAACATACCCTCTTCGCCGCCGTAGGAGTTTGCACCGGACATTGCTCCCGTCACATATCCTTTAAGCTTCTTTTCTCCATTCACTTGTAATAGTATTGGTTAAGATTCATGAAAGGAGGGGTTGTGTTAGGGTTTTTTTAGAGAGAAACGTCTGTTATGAACTGGGCAACAAATAGTTTTGTTTATATATTAAAAAATATCACTTTTTGTTACGAGTTAAAACTATAACCGTAATTATATTTTATATTTTAAAATAATAGCAAACTATATCACGACTGTTACTCAAAATAACCGTAGTGATATCCCTTATTTAAAAATAAATATATAAAAAATGAGCGCCTTAACGTTAAATGAAAGAAAAAAATTACCACAGCTGAGGTTCGAATCCATGAAAGATTGATTATATCATATCGGTTATACTTACAACTGTTATTATACCCTATAAAATTTTAATTAAAAAAATATAATATAAAGTTAGCGCCTGAGTTTAGAGATATCTGTGGTGACTTGGGCGTTGTTGTTTGCGCGTTTTGTAGTAGTGGAAGGATCTAGGAGAACTTTGGGAAGAAGTGAAAGGCTTGAGAGCATAAATCCAAGTAACTTCTAGGAGCATCAACCCTACTGCAAATCCGTGGTCAGGGGGAATTGTCTACTCTTGCATGAATTTAGGCTTCAAGTGTTACCTTGGATTTTTCGACTTCGCTATAAGTGGCTAGTATTAATGAGATTAACAATAAAAATGCCACGTGGAAAGTCAAAATAGAATGGAGTCACATGAATATCAGGCTGACTCAAGGTCAAAGGTCACACAGGGTGATACCGGTCGAGGGTGGTAGAGGCGAAGGACATTGTGAGAGGTGTGGGGACTTAGTGAAATTGAGTATTATACTATGTTAGCTAAGGTTGGAGTTCATCACTACAATGGAAACAATGTCGACTTGGACACTACATGTGGAAAGTACTACAAAGTGTGTTGTCGTAGTATGGTCGATTTCAAAAACCTCGATGTGGTTAGTCAGTTCATGGTGACCAGGAAATGTAATTAAGATATTTGAATGGTGTTAAAGAGCGAGAACTAGTTTAACACAGATGGTTGCTCAGAAGCACGTGGGAGCTCGTCGGAGGGAACCGCTGCATGGATATGAGACATGTCACACTAGGGTTATTCGACCGTTCTTAGGAAGTTATTTTAGAGTAGTATATAAAGGGACTCATGTCCATAATTTAAAGTGTCCGCAATTGTACAAACATTTCTACAAACTCAAAGTATCTGCGTGTTGAGAAATGAGTGAGGAAAGATATACGTATGTGTTCCACCATATATACACTTCAAGCATTTTTACATTCAAGTACTTTTTATACATTGATTTACCTTTCGGTTGCCTTTACAATTCCTATCATTTTTCTTTATTTGCATTTCGAATCCAAGCCTTTACTTTACTTGCATTTAGATTTTTAACCTTTTCACCATTATAACCTTTATTTACTTCAAGTGTCAATTAGACGCCACAACAAATATTTTTGAGAAATACATTTTGATTTCGACAGAAAAATGGTTTTCAAAATGATAAATGCACACAAATATGTTCTGGGATATTTTCGAGTTTGGTCCTTTAAGTATTAATAGAAACTTTTATTTGTTTACAAATTTTCATTGAAAACAGTAAGATAGTGAAGCTTCCTTACCCTTCTATCACCACCTTAGGGTTGATATGAGTTTCCCTTATTTTCCCTTTCAGTAATGATCTGATTGTGAATTTTGATGCGTGTTGCTCTGAGGTCTTAATTACGGGATTTGTGATAAAAACCCCTAAGGTCTCTATCTGTGATTAATATTGTATGAGCTACGTGTTTTCTTGGCTGTTTTGATTTCTATTGAATTGTAATGTTGATACGTGTTGCTCTGAGACCCTAATTGGGGAATTTGGGATAAAACTACCAAGGTCTCTATCTGTGATGAATATCTTGTGTGTTATATGTTTTTCTTTGTTGTTTTGATTTCTGCTGTGTTGGAATGTTTCCCCTAGGATTTGAACGACTCCGTTGGGGTCATTTGAGTTCCAATATGAGTATATTGAAACCTCTGTTATTTTTTCCCAAACCTCTTTAGGATCGATCAATTTTTTAGAATTCTTTCCCAAATACTGAAAAACCTTAATTTTAATTTTTTTTATTATGAAAAATCAGTTTTTTGATAGAAACTTAGAATTTTGAACTTTTGAAAAAACGGAGCTTAAAAAAATCAAAAATCTGTTCAATAGGGAGAAAAACGCAGAAAAACTGCAGGTAGACTTAAAAAGGGATTAACCACCTTATTTCGAGCATATCTTGAGTTTCAGGACTCGGATTGAGGCACAGTTTGAAGCTTTGGAGAGCTAACACGATAATATTTCTTTTGAAGTAAAGAAATTAGGTCTAGGGGTACTACAATAGTAGCAGTTCACTATTTTTTATATCAAAGGTGTAGTCAATTTCAGCCCTACGTTGGTCATCATGGTTCAGGCATAACTTGAGTTTCATAAGTTCTTTTAGGATGCCATCAATTGTTTTATAAAGAGAATTTAATGATATTTTCAACTAAAAAGTTTCATAATTTTCTCATAAGTATACAATTTTTGACATCATTTTGAAGTCAGGCGAAACATTCTACCTGGTGCGAGTACCCGTTCTTGTTAATTGATTAAACTGAACCGATTGGTGTATTAAGTCCTGGAATAAAAATTATATTCTTAAAATAGACTCTCTAAGATTTCCATAACATATTCATTTGCTTGATTCCAATCCTATTTGATATTTTAAATAATTATTCGAATATGATGTGTAACTAGTAGGAAGTATGATTTTGGTGTTGTTTGATGAGTTTAGAGTTGTTATTGAGTAGTCTTCAAATTTTTAGATTTTTGAGAGTGTAATTAGTAGTTTGATATGTTTTAGAGTTGCATTAGAGCAACTATGATAAGTTTTAGTGTTATGTTGATAAATTTAAGAGAGGAATTTGTTACCGTAGGGTTGGCATAGTTACTATTTGAGTAACTCTAATATGTTTAAGAGTTGTGTTTGAACGTACAAGAAACATAAGAAATGGGGGTTTGAATTGGGTTTCACCAAATGTAATCTTTTCGAAAACTTAAAATCAAAGCTAACAAGTGAATAAAAATGAATGAACACAATAATTTTTATCATGGTTCACTGTTAACTAAGTTACTCCAGTCCACCCGCCAAGGTGATTTTGCCTTCAATAAGAACTTAATCCACTATAACCAAACTGATTAGAAAAACTACAACAAGTGTGATTGACCTTGTTGAAAACCACAATGGATAACTCCCACTGTCTTTTTGAGATTTCTGCTTAAGCTTTAGTCTATCAAGGAACTATCAACCATTGTTGATTACAAGTGTGTGTATACAAAGATGCTTTTACACAAGCAGGTTACACGAAATTTAAGCACAATAATAGAAAAGTGTTAATAGAAAGATATGAACAAAAGATCCTTGCTAATTTACAAAACTCTCAAAAGAGATTTGTGTAGCGTTTCAGCGTAAGTTTTGTAGAGAAGATTGCTAACTTTTCAATTATTCCAAGTGTTACTTTTATAGGTGAAAATAGATTCGTTGAAGGGTAGAATGGGAAATAGAAATCTAGTTGTTTTGTCCTCAACGGTCATTGTGAGAATGTTAAATAACATATTAACAAAGGATTGTCCTTGCGCCGCCTTCACATGGTAGCGGTCACAATGTACCTTGTACTTTTATACTTATTATCTCACTGAAACCATTGTTGATGTGTGTTGATGAAGCGTGTTGTAGAAGGATAAAAAACTTGAGTCTTCAGAACCTAAGTCTCCAAAGTCTTCAGAACTAGTTCAACAGAACCTTGTCTTTAGAGTCTTTAGAACTTGGTCCTCAGAAGTGATATCTTCTGAATCTTCAGAACTTGTTCACCAGAACCTTGTTTTTAGAATCTTCAGAACTTGGTCCTCAGAAGTAAAACTTTAGAAGGCCTCTAAAGCTTATTTACCAAATCATGATCAGAAGCTCTAGTACTAACATTCTTTAGAACCGTTGCATTAGAAGCATCTCAGAATCTTGACTTGAATTTGTTACCACCATATGTTTTCTTCCAAAGTGTTGAGTTTAGAGCCTGATGACGTCACACACTTTTCCTTCAGAGTCAGAACCTGTTTAGAAAAAGCTACACACTAGACATAAACCATTAGAGTATAAAGTTGTTATCTAGGATAACATGTGAGGTTATCATCAAAACTTAAGGCCAGATGCAGAACCAGATCTTGTTCTTAAAATCTCCCCCTTTTTGATTATGACAAACTCATGTATTTTGATAGAACAATTTATAAAGGGTAATAACCAAAAACCACAAATTAAAGGTTAAGCTGACCAGCTCCCCGTGAATTTGTTTCACCAAAAATTTATTAATGCTTGTTCAGAGTCTCCCCCTGAGTCCTAGACTCACAAAATAAATTTTGATGTATAAAAGGTGAAAATAGAGAAAGAAAATTCCTTGTTGATATTTCATCAGAGTTTGACTAGAACTGCCTGATTTTCATCTCAGAATCTGGCTGACTATCAGAGCACTATGATGTATCAGAACCTGAATAGTAACTAACTTGATGCCTCAGGTCCTATATCAGAACTTGGTTCTTCTAGAATCTTGATCATATCTTCTTATTTCCAAATGAAGGTCTTCTATTTTCCAAATAACCTGTCTAAGAAAGTCAGTGAACTTTCATAAAGTTCCTGAGTCAAGCATAGTCAAGCATAAAACAAGGTTAGAAGAAAAAGCATTGGAACATGTTTGGGTTCAAGATTCTGAGAATAGGTATAATAAAAATCATATAACTTCTCCCCCTTTGTCAAAAATCAAAAAGAATTTCATCACGCTTTTCTCTAATAACACGAATAGTTAAACTAAAGATAAGGAATAAAGAATAGGTTCAAGAAATAGAAATTTTTCATTCATAATGATGGAAAGAGTACAAACGAGAATCAAGGGATTACAAGAGAAAACAACAAAACCAAACACATAACATCAACACACAACCACTAAGAAGAAATAGCCACCAACAACACACAACTAATATCATAGACTTCGCATCTTTCTTCCACAAGGGCATTATCTAGTCCAGTCCTACGAACTAATCCAATGATCTCAACCTTATAGAAAAGTTCAAACAAAACTCTTCCAAAGGTATGAAGGACTTATGTTGACTTCTTGAGAGAGTAATCGAGTCCTTCAGATCGTTGAAGATAGTTTGGGGCAAGTTAACCCTGACATGATTAACCATAAAGTAAATGAATAGTCTGTCATCATAGGAGAGAATGTTCTTGTCTACTTCTCATGGTCAAAAATTAGTTAGAAGAAGATGAAACCAAACTTTAGCAATGGGAATAAGCTTTGCTGGATTAATGGGTTCATAACAGGACGAAGAGATTTCGTGGATGGAAATGAGCTTTTCAACAAAGGTGTACTTGAGACGAAACTGATCCACAATGATACTGATTTCAACACAATCGATAGCCTCAGCAATGGAGAAAGGAGTAACGATAATAGGAACACCATAAACACTGGAGCAGATGGAGCTACCATCATCACTCACAAAAACATACTTCCAAAAGGATTTAACAAGGTTTGGATAGATGGGTCTATGCAGCATTGTAAAGTATTCAGGCCATCCCTAAATATGAATGCTCAAAGTTATATTGAGGTATGCAACTCTCAGTCGAGGAAGGTTGGGACATTCTTCAGCAATGACCTCCATGATATCCTCATAACCACATAAGGTTTTTGTAAACATGGTGAATTGTGAGTGAAAAGGAAAGAGAGGAAATTTGAACAGATGGAATTTTAAGGGATGAGGAATGAGAATGAAATCAAGAGATATAAATAGGAGGAAGGGACACTACTGATAGAAGATCAATCAAACTCGAGACACGCAAAGCATTTAATGACGAGCAAACAAACAATAAAGACTACCATCATTTCCAAAACGAGTGATAGAAGGAAGATAAAGAGACAAATAAAACAAGGAATTAGATAGGTCGTGCTAAAGATTCTTATTTTCAATAAAAATATTTATCCAAAAAGACACTTAAATAGTATACGGTATTCAATAGATGACAACAGTCACTTAAATGAGTAAACGTATACTTTTAAACAGAAAAGAAATTCTGACAGGGGATAAAGTGTGAAGATTTTTACCTAATCCCAAGAACCTCTCATCTTCCCAATGTGTCATAGCAAGTACTAGGCATAGTTTAGAAAAGACAACTGTCTTATTTTGAATTACACACTCTTTACTACTCTGACAACTCATTAATGAGATAAACTCTTCAATTTCCAACAAACAGAATCATTATTAAGAGAATACTCTAACCATGGATACTTCTGATATAAGAGAACTTCACTTGTCAGAAGCCTCACAATCCAGAAGCTAACAAAACACGTCAAGCCTTAGAAGAGGATAAGAGCGTTACTCTCAATAATTTGATAGTTTTTTAGTTGATTCTTCATCCAGAGCATCTGAGTACTGCAAAGTGATGCTGAGACGTATTCTACTTTAATAGTTTGATAGAGCAAGGGTTGATTGCCATTTGCTTTCTAACGAGACGAGATTGTCATCCAGAAATTGACAGTTTCCAAAAGTACTTTTACGTTCTAGTCTGTCTCTAGTGTAATATGCATCACAAAAACCTGATGGCTTATATTCTGATGTTTTCTTATATATCAAGCCAAGGTTAGATGTTCCCTTCAGATACCTTAGGATTCTCTTAACAGTTGTTAAGTGAGTTTCCCTTGGATCTAATTGAAAACGAGCACAGAGACATACACTGAATAAAATATCTGGATGAGAAGCAGTCAGATAGAGAAGAGAGCCTATCATACCATTATAGTGCTTCTGACAAACCTTTTTACTTACCTCATCTTTCTTCATGAGCTCTTTTGCATACTCGCTTAGATGAATGTATGTGGCTTCTGGATTTTGATTTATTTGTATTCCTAGAAAGTACTTTATCTCTTGCATTAGACTCATTTCAAACTCTGCTTGGCGACTAAAGCAAAGATTTCATTGTAGTCAATACCTTCTTCTGGACTGTAACCTTGTGTAACAAGTCGTGCTTTGTTTTTGACAACTTCTCCTTTTTCATATAATTTGTTTATGAACACCCATTTGGTTCCAATAACATGAGTTCCCTTGGGTTTTGGCCAGATCCCAAACATCATTTTGGAGAACTGATTTAGCTCTTCTTGTATTGCCAGAATCCATTCATTAACCTAAAGTGCTTCCTCACAAGAGGTTGGTTCTATCAGAGACATCAATCCCAGAAGCATCTCCTTAGTTTGTTTGAAGGTTGATCTTGTTTTGACAAGTTCAGATTTGTCTCCTAGAATCAATTCTTCAGAAACGGTTTATCTCTGCCTTTACCTTTTCTGGACTGGTGTACATTCAGTTCCTTTTAATGTATCTTTATTAGCGTCCTTTGGATCTTTGTCCTCAGGTTATTTTTCCTTTTCTCCAGATACTACAAGGGTGATTTCTAGATATGCAAAATCCTCAACTAGATTTGACTTTTTTGAGTCAAGCTTATCATCGAATCTAACATGGATTAACTCTTCCACAATGCGTGTTTCTGTATTGTATACTCTGTAACCCTTAGAGCGTTCTGAGTATCCCAACATAATATACTTATGTGCTTTAGAGTCAAACTTGTTAAGATTCTATTTAGTGTTCAGAATAAAACAAGAGCATCCAAAAGGATGGAAATATGAGATGTTGGGTTTTCTTCCTTTACACATTTCATAAGGAGTCTTTTCCATAATAGGTCTGATGGAGATTCTATTCTGAATGTAACACGCTGTATTCACGGCTTCTGCCCAAAAATTCTTAGCCACATTAGTTTCGTTGATCATGGTTCTTGCCATCTCTTGCAATATCCTATTCTTCCTTTCTACAACTCCATTCTACTGTGGAGTACTAGGGCAGGAGAAATCATGGGATAAGTCATTAGAGTCAAATAACTCTTCAAACCACTGATTCTCAAGCTCGCCACCATGATCACTTCTGACTCTAACGATCTTAGAATCTAACTCATTTTTCACTTTAGAACGGAAACTAGTAAACACAGGATGCGACTCATTCTTGTGCCTTAGGAATTTTACCCATGTCCAACGACTGTAATCATCTACGATGACAAGTCCATACTTCTTACCATTGACTGACGCTGTTTTTACAGGACCAAACAAGTCAATGTGTAGAAGCTCCAAAGTTCTAGAAGTGGAAATAAAATTTTTAGATTTGAAAGATGTTTTGGAAAACTTGCCTTTCTGACATGCTTCACAGAGAGCATTTGAAGTAAACTTTAGCTTAGGCAGGCCTCTGACTAACTCAAGTTTATTTATCTGAGAAATCCTCCTCCTGCTAATTTGACCCAATCATCTATGCCACACCCACTACTCTTCATTAACAGACATTAAGCATTTTAGATCAGAAAGCTTTATATTGTAAATGTTGTTTTTCCTCTTTCCAGTGAAGAGAACTATGCCATCTTTCTGACTAACAGCCTTGCATGATTTTTTTATTAAAGATAATGTCATAACTGTTATCACTTAATTGACTTATGGATAACAAATTTTGCATTAGACCCCTAACATAAAGTACATTAGATATAGAAGGAAGAGATTTGTTACCAACTATTCTAGATCTTTTGATTCTTCCTTTCTAGTTTCTTCCGAAACCTACGTACCCAAAATTTTTAAGTTCCAGGCTTTGGAAGATATGCTTTCTTCAATTTCTCTTATGTGTCTGAATCAGAATCTGCTTCATCTTTTGGAGGGATCTTTTAATTAGAAATTCTAACACTAGCCGTCAGCGCTATGTTAGCTTGCTCTTCTTCTGAGTCATCTTCTGAGGAATCAGAATCATCCCATGTTGCTATCAGTCATTTGTTCTTGATTTTTCAAAGCTTTCTTCTTAGGCTTGTCCTTCTTGAGGTTAGTAAACTCATTCTTATAATGACCTGGCTTATTACACTCATAGCAGGTGACTTCTTTGCCACCATAAGTAGACTCGAAGCAACCATCAGTCCTTCTAGTCCTTTTGACTATGTTGCCATGATTCTTCTTCCAGAGAAGATTAACCCTTCTGGACAGTAGTGACAACTCATCTTCATTTACATTAGAATCTTCTTCTGAATCCTCAATATCTTTATCTTTAAGATTTCTGGTTTTCTCAAATCTTCTGACAGATTTTAGCACAACAGTTTTGCCTCTCTTATGAGGTTCATCTTGTTCTAGCTCAATCTCATAACTTCTCAGGAACTCATAAGTTCCTCTAAAGAAGTGTTGTTCAGATCTTTTGCAAGCTTGAGTGCGGTTACCATAGACTTCCATATGGATGGAAAGTTTCTGATGATTTTCTTCACATGATCTGATGTTGAGTAACCTTTCTTTAGAACCCTAAGTCCTACAACCAAAGTTTGGAACTTTGAGAACGAGGTCTCATCAGTTTCATCATCCTCCATCTTGAAGGCTTCATATTTCTGAATCAAGGCCAGAGCCTTGGTCTCCTTGACTTGATTATTTCCTTCATGAATCATACTAAAAGAGTCAAATATAGACTTGGCTGAGTCTCTATTTGTGATCTTCAGATATTTAGTACAAGAAATAGAATTTAGCAAGATAGCTCTTGCTTTATGGTGATTCTTATAATCCCTTTTTTCTGATAATCATTCATAGCACTTCTTTTAAGCTTCTTTCCAGCGTCATATGAGGGAGATACGAAGCCATCAACTACCATATTCCAAAAATCAATATCATAACCTAGAAATAAACTTTCTAGTCTATCTTTCCAGTACTGAAACTTTTCACCATCAGAGATGGGAGATTTAGCATTGTGGTTGTCTCTATCATTTGAAATTGGAGCAACAAGAGGTGGTGTAGGATCAACCATAGTGTTTCTAAAAACTCGTCTCGATCTTTATATGACACAGTTAAGTGTTTGATAGCTATCAATTCTAGAACCGGAGCTCTGATACTAATTAAAGGTACAAGAAACACAAGAAAATGGAGTTTGAATTGGGTTTCACGAAATGTATTCTTTTCGAAAACTTAAACTCAAAGCTAACAAGAGAATAAAAATAAATGAACAAAAATATTTTTATCCTGGTTCACTGTTAACTAAGTTACTCCAGTCCACCCCAAGGTAATTTTGCCTTCAATAAGGACTTAATACACTATACCAAATTTATTACAAAAACCACAACAAGTCTGATTGACCTTGTTGCAAACCACAATGAACAACTCCCATTGTCTTCTTGAGACTTCGAACTAAGCCTTAGTCTCTCAAGGAACTATCAACCATTTTTATTACAATTGTGTGTATACAAAGATGCTTCTACACAAGCAGATTACACAAAGTTTAAGCACAATAAAACAAAAGTTTTAATAGCAAGATATGAACAAAAGCTCCTTGCTAATTTACAAAACTATATAAAATATATGTCAAAAGAGATTTGTGTAGCGTTTCAGCTAAGTTTTGTAGAGAAGATTGCTAGCTTTTCAATTCTTTCAAGTCTTCCTTTTATGGCTGAAAATAGGTTCGTTGGAAGGTAGAATGGGAAATAGAAATCCAGTTGTTTTGTTCCCAACAGTCATTGTGAGAGTGTTAAACAACATAGTAACAAAGGATTGTCCTTGTGCCGCCTTCTTAGGGTAGTGGTCACAGTGTACCTTGTACTTTTATACTTATCATCTCACGCAAATCATTTTTTATCTTTATCTTCTATACTTCAGAGGCTTCTGATTTGTTTTGATGAAGCATGTTGTAGAAGGATAAAAAACTTGAGTCTTCAGAACCTAAGTCTCTAGAGTCTTCAGAACTAGTTTAGTAGAACCATGTCTTTAGAGTCTTCAGAATTTGATCCTCATAAGTGATGTCTTCAGAATCTTCAGAACTTGTTCAGCAGAACCTTGTCTTTAAAATCTTCAGAACTTGGTCCTCAGAAGCAAAACTTTAGAAGGCCTCCAAATCTTATTTACCAAATCATGATCAAAAGCTCTAGTATTGACGTTCTTTAGAACCGTTGCATTAGAAACATCTCAGAATCTTGACTTGAATTTATAACCACCATATATTTTCTTCTAGAGTGTTGTTTTCAGAGCCTGATGACGTCACATGCCTTTCCTTTAGAGTCAGAACCTGTTTAGCAAAAGCTACACACTAGCCAGAAACCACTAGAGTATAAAATTGTTCTCTAGGATAACATTTGAGTTTAGTAATCTAGAGCGGGATTACAGTGATAGCATGTGAATGACGAATTATAGGTTCAAGAGTGGAACATTTTTTAGAATGTTTTGAGAAATGTGTTTTTGTGATTGTGTGATGTTCCATGTTGTGTTGTTTATAAATTATACGTTCATATATATCGAAGATAGGTAAGACTTTGGTCTAGTGGTTACCTGGTTCATAGAGGAACTATGGTGATCTCACCCCTGTTTGTTAGATGTATTCTCACCCCTGTTTGTTGTTGTGGCATTTGTTCTATTCGGGAGTACATGCAATCAGGTACATAAGTACCCACTTGAGTTAGAGAATGGCGTTGATTCCTCTTTAGCTTTTATCATTGGGTCTTAGAGGAGTCACTCTGATATGTAGCACTGGGGATAGGATTTCATTCGCTATTTGTGTTAAAATTTATTTAAGTTGGAGTTTTTTTTGTTGTTGGGACTTTTATGTCAAACTTGTTTATTTCCGTTGCGTACTTTCACATGACTACTTCATATTTGATGTTTTTATGCTGTGATGAAGCATGTGTGACACTCTAATTGTGGATTTTTATTTTGAATTATTTTATTAAATGTCGAGTCAGGGATTAAGGTATTACAACACATTCTTTGCATTAGAATCATGTGTGATAGAAAAGATAAGAAACTTTGGATGTCAAAAGAACATTATATCGAAAGAGTGCTGGAAAGATTCAAAATGGAAAGTTCTAAGGCGGTAATCACTCATCTTGCTACTGATTTCAAGTTGAGTTTTAATCATAGTCCTTCAAGTGAAAATGACGCACTTGATATGAAATGTGTTCCTTATGCATCTGTTGTGGATAGTTTAATATATGTAACAGTGTGTACAAGACCTATCAGTGATATCAGAGTCGGTGGTTATATTAACGTACCAGCTCCTTGTATCGAAAGTCTTCCTGACAATGTGGTGGCCAGGCAGCGTGTTCTATTGTAGTGCCTGAAACGGCGGTACAAATGTATGTGGATGAAAGATATTCCGCTTGAGGAAGAGCATAATGGATGGACTCACACATGAGGGGAAGATTTTTATGTACAAGTGTAAGTTGGAAGTTCCACGTAGCTTAGAAAAGTGGAGGTTAAGCATTTTATAAGTGAGAGGATTCATACACCTATCACCTTAAGGTTTGGAATGAATATGTGGTGTCTCTCTCACTTGTGTGTTGCTCTTGACCCAATATAGATGCTCCTCATGATGACACTATAACGATGTCTATCTATTTGAAACTTTAACACCGTGTCATACCCTAATTCTTACCCCTAAGATTCTACGTATCATATCATTTGTATTTCAACCAAGATCATAAGCAGGGCATCCTCCTAACCTTCACCTCTTTGGGTTTGCCTTTGTAGGAGATCACCAAGCACCCTCTATGTTTCTTTTTACCTCTATGCTTGCTTACATTCTAACTTTGCTAACCTTATTCAAAATTTAAAAAATATGTGTTGTTCCCTTTTCTTATTGTACAAGGTAGGGAGTTGTAATCAAAGCATCAAGCTTGGTTTCTAAATTAGGGTCTTGATTCCCAAAGTCAAAGTTTTGGTTAACAAGTGGTCCACAAGAGCTTTTACTTCAAGGGATGATCTATAATCTTAGGTCACATTTATATCAAGCTTCATTTAACATCATTTGATCAAGAGAAGTTCAAGTTTGGTGCATGATTTCAAGGTTGATTCAAGCACGGTTCATGTATTTATTTCCATGCCATCTCCATCCAATTCTCAAGCAATTATTAAGATCATTCAAGGACAATCAAGTTTACTTTATTTGGTATTCATGTGTTCATCATTGGGCCTTTGGATGCAAGAAATAGGAAGAAATCACAAGTTGGTACATGTTTGGTTGACCTAAAATTAAGTATGGTATGTCACTTGGTCCAAACACCATAACTCTTTCATTTCTCAACATTTTTGGAATCTACTTTGAGCAAAATGTCACATTTGAACTCCTCTACAACTTTTTTTCATGGTTCAAACATTAATTTTTCCTCTAAGCTCATCAACTTTGGAGTTTACCAAGATGCCCATGTGTGCACAAAACTAGGCCCAGGACCTGGTCGACCATGCCTGACCTAGAATTTCAGGTCATGACCTAAACTTGACACCAATTCCATTTTCAACTCAAGTACTTTTTTGATGTGATTCTTTTTGCATCTGATTCTTCACCATGAGAATATCATTTGGCACAAAGAACATCTCAAAACGCACTAGTGGATTTCATTTGGCCTAAGCTCAAATATGGTGTCATGGACTCTGCATTTCACGCATGGCCTGAAACTTTTAATCATCCAAATCTTCACTTGGGACCACCAACACATGAGCAAACTTGTTTTCCCTTGCAAAACGTGTAGAGTGGAGTGCAAAACGACCAGGTTTCATGGCCAAGTCACACTTTTCACCCTTGCCCTCACACAGATTGCAAAAAACCAAAATTCCAATTCCATTCACACGAGTTCTGATCTATTTCACATGTGTGAGCTCATCAACACTTTTCGTATAAATAGAGGAAGCACGTGCCTTCATTTCTAAGCTTTGATAGCCAAAGAAACTTTGTAACCATTTGAACCCGATACCTCAAAAAACCAGTTAACCATTTCTTTGATTCAAGTGCTTTTAACTTCATTTCTTCGCCCATAATCACTCACCAACCTCCTCTGAAGCTAAAAAAAAGCATTTTCGTGGCTTGAACCTCCTGCAACCTTAAACTCAATTCCACCATTGTTGACCTCTAAAGCTTTAATTGAAAAGGTAGCTACGAGTTAAATTTCTGAGCGAACAAATTACAAATCTATTCGTCTTGATTCACTGATCAAAAGCCCTCACCTGCCTTGAATTTATATTGCGTATTTGTCATTTGATTTTACTTTGAAGAATTAGGGTTCTTCGTGTTCTTGAGCAAATTCTCTTTGCTCAGAGTCAATCAATGACTTTGATGCAAAGAGACATGGATGATGATGGATGTTGATGTTGAATCCTTGCTTGATTCGTGCTAAAAACACCTAGTTCGTGATTTGCAGATATCAAGCTTAAGGTTGAAGATGAAGTGTTTCGCGAGTGTTTTCAAATGAGAAACTAGCCGTTGGCGCCCTAATTCAAATATTTATATATATATTTTTTTATTTCTTTTTCTTTTTTGATTTATTTTAAATAGCTCCTTTAACGTTTTTTACTCCAATTTTTTTTCATAAATCATAAAAATTATTTTCTATCATATTTTTTCCAGAATTTTAAAATCATTTTTAGCATTCTTTGCTATTTTCTTTTTAATTTTTATTTAACAATTTTTTAAAACTTTTTGAAATATTTTTGCATCCAACTTTGGAGATCTCATTACTTGTAATAATTACGACTTTCTCAAAAAAAAAATTTACAATTTATTTGATGTTTTGATGCCTTGTTTGAATATTCCATTTATTTTCATTTTAAATCATTTTTAAAATCATTTTAATTTTATTTTAATTACTATTTTGGTCCATTTTCTGTTTTGACCTTTTGTTGACTTGGATCATGATTTGGTTGATTGATTCTTCATCAAGCTCAATTGGTCTTTGAATGATACTTTGGTTGCATGAACTTTCATCATTTTAAACCTATAATTTAAATGATTATTTGATCATTTTTTGTACTTTGGATTAATAACAAGGTTATCCTATTGTATTGTGAAGAAGAATGATTTAAATTGGTGATAGATGATCCCTTGTTGTGTTACAATTGTGGTTGATCATCTCTTCTCCTCCATCTTCTTCTTTTTCTTTTGATTTGAGATCTCGTGTTACATGTTTTAGGAGACTAACTTTATGTTAGTTCTCTAACATGTCTGACACATAAATTGTCATTGTCCGACCTCGGATAGGTGTGACTTCTACATAAGTCCACTTACGATTGCTTAACATAGTGCTAAATTGTCCCGACTCAGTTGAATTCTCATTAACACTAACAGTGACAGATTGATTGTGCTAACATCTAACTTTTACTTTTATGCTCTTTACACGTATGTCATTTACATTCATGTCATTTACATTTTTGCTCTTTTATTTTTGCTTTTTACTTTATGCATTTTATTGCCTTCTTATTTCAAAAGAACAAAAACATTATAAAATGGCTAAAACCCTAAAAAAAACTTAATATGATCGTTTGACTTTGTGTTACTATCCCTTGCTTGAGGAGTATTTGAACTTTGGACCTTATAACTTAGTGTTTTCCTTTGCTTAGGGTGGTATTTGAGACTTTGTGATTCATCTCAGACCAAGTGATTCCTCTGGACCCTCTAATCTTCAATTCAAGGCTTGGGATGTTATTTGTGGCTTTGTGACTTGGTTGTTCATCTGAATCCTTTGATAGCCATCTGCTCATGTGTTTTTTCATTTTATGGCTCAGTCCAAAGGGAAAGGAATGCTTGTTTTGACCAATGTCAAATACTTGCTCCATCTTGTAGTTAGTACACTTGCACACAAAGGTTTTCTCTTGGGCTACCTTACAATGAGACCTTTTACTTTATGATTTAGGATAGTCTCTTCATCTTCTTCCCACTTCTTCAATTTTTAAAATTCTCCTTATTTCAAAAACTTATTGTTTTCAAACTTCACACCTTTTTCTAAATAAACCTTGATTTTGTCAAGTGATCCAGAAAATATTTTTCTTAATAAATGCTAAAACACTTAAGCATACTTAATCTCTTTTAAAAATCTCTAAAAAAGACAAATCTCATCAAATTTCTTTTTGTGCCTTTGTGCATTTTTCTTTAAGAGCCTTTTTTGAAAGATTGGACATTAGTCTATTCTTGTAGTGATGCAAACCACTATACTTCTACAATATGTTGAGAAGTGATTGACATTTTCCACTTGAATATTGAAACGTGCTTGTGAGAAAGTTCAGGTAAAAGTTCTCCATATCAAGATGATGCAAATGCTCATTTCTTCATACTTGTGGGTAGTAAGTTGAGTTTTCCACTCGAATACGACAATATGTTTTGTCAAATTAAAATCAATCAACAAACGACCCAGCTTTTTTATAAACACTGATATGCAAGTGGTTCCTACAGAGTACCTAGATGTGAGGGGTGCTAATACATTCCTCTTGCATAATCAACCCCTCGTATCCAGATTTCTCTTTTGTTTTACTTTTGTGGTTTTATTCGACCTTTTCCCCCTTTCCCTTTGAAAACAATAAAGTTCGGTGGCAACTCTTGCTTTTCGAGTTAAGTTAATCAATAAGTTAATCTCAAATTTGTTTCCGCCGCGACACACCGCAATAGTGCATGATCAAATTAATTACTATCGGGATAAAATATTTATTAATTTCATTCATACTTTAAATAAAATCCACAAATCATAAAATAAAAAAGTATAAACACATATAAATAGAAAATGGATACAACAAACCTACAAAGAATTTTTATTTTGCTTGTGTCGTTCATTCTATTGTTGCATGTGACAAATCAATTTATTTAACGTGTAAATAATTAGCTTAATAATAAAGGAAAAAAATATAACTTTTTCCCAAATGAAAGAAGATGTGAACAAAACTAAAAAATAATACTCCTAGAAAAAAATGAAGACAACTATCCTATAAAAAAATCTCTTTTGTCTTGTATGACTATCCTTGATTCCTTGACCATCCTTGATTTTATTGTTGCAAATGTAAGCATTTTCTTTAATATTTAACAAATAATTGGCTTAATAAAAAATAAAAATGTAGGAAAAAAATAAATATATTACAAATGAAAGAAAAAGTGAACAAAAAAAATAAATAAATCCAATGATAATAATAGAAGATAAAAAATATGAAAAATGAAGAAGAAGTGAATAAAACTAAAAATAAAACCAAAAACAATAATAGAAACTAAACAAATATATCGTTTAGGTTAGTAGTATTAAAACTAAAAACCCAAAACTAAGAATCCATTACGGATGACATTATAATTTTGGTTTAAGATTTTGTTGAAATAATAAGTATGGAAACGTGGGAACAAGTTGAAGTTGTAACTCAATTGGGCAAAAATTATATGGTGTAAGGATATCCCTCCCTCCAATACCATCTTTGTTTGGAAGATAATGGTGAACAAAGTTGCACCGAATGATAAACTCATGAATATGGGTTGCACTGCGGTCTCCATGCTGTGAGTGCAACTTTCTATTAAATGTATTTTGCATGATGTCAAAACTAGGATACTTTAGCGTTAATGTATATTGGACGGTGTCCTCTAATTCTCAATGTGCATCTTAGCATTAGAAAGCATAAAAGCATGTGGAAACAAGTTGGAAAAGGTTTTATGCATCAAAAACAATTTTTGTGAAAAATTAACCTATAGGTCGACACATACATATATCACGTCGACATATAGAAGAAAAACTTTTTCTATGTATTGACATATCCGCTTCATATGTCAGCTCATTTACTGCATTATTAAAGCCTGTAAGCTTTTTTATATGTGCCGCCTCTACAGGTCGGCACATGACCTTCACAGGTCGATGCATGACATATACAGGTCGGCATATGCGACGAACAGGTCGGCACATGGCTTTCATAAGTCGACCTGTGCAACGAATTCAAAAATTCAAAACTTTTTCAACTCTTTTGCATTCCTTTTGCTTCTAAACTTGCATACATATAAATACTTCATACATGCATCACTTTATTATAAGTGATTTTGGTAAAATCATAAACGAAACCTGGAACATACTAAGAGTCTTCTTCATCTTTAACCTTGATTTTATGCATACACACAAACAAAGTACACATAATCAATCATTGTTTGGGTGCCATCTAGAATCAAGTTGACAACGTTCAATTTAGCGTGTGGTATTATAAATTAGGTTAAGATCTTAGGGGGGTTTCAAATCAGAAAACCAAGGCGGTATTTTCCTTCAAGATCAAAGTGTTGATTTGAAGGATTGGGAAAAGATTACTCAAGTTTGGAATCAATTGAGTGAAGGCTTTAAAGAGTTGCGGTTCTTGCAAAGGAGTAGCGTGAAATGGTGGATCGTCTTGGTAAATTTTGGGTTACAACAATTCGCAATTTGGATTTTATAAAGTGAAGGTTTTGAAGGATTGCGGTTGTTGCAAAGGAGTAACACGGGACAGTGAATCAAATTGGCATTGTTGGGTAACTTGATCAAGCTCAGATTAAGGGAAGAGAAATTGCTAGGATCAATATCAAACTTAGGGTTTGTAGGGCTGCATTGCTACATTTCTCTTGTAAACTACATTTGCAAAGTAATGTTAATTTCATGATCTCAATTCGAATTCGAATTAAGGGTAAACGTACCCATAGCGAGGCCGATAGGGGAACTCCCTGAATAAATCCTTGTGTTCTCTCTCTCTCTCTCTCTCTCTCTCTCTCTCTCTCTCTCTCTCTCTTACATTTCATTTGCAAATTGTTGAGTTCATCATTTGTGTGATTAATTCGTTTAGTTAATTCTTTTGAAAATTGTTTGAAAAATGTTTTGTTGAATTGATCACAATCATTTTGATTGTGGTTTGATTTTAAGATCAATAAAACTATACAAATTTCCAAACAAAATTGATTGCACACAAGGTGTTCGATAACTTGTCTGAGTTAATTTTTTGTGTGATTTATCACTGGATATAACATTTCTTGTTGAGTAGCTTTCAAGAGATTGTGATTGAAACTTATTGATTGGATAAATTATCATTATCTTCAATTTATTTTCACATAGGCATATCCGAGCTTTTTGATTGCGTATCAGTTTAAACGAATCGATCCAAGTTACTTCCGCTAGCCATTGTTTTTGAAAAACAGTTTTTGTAAAGAAATTTTTTTATTGGGGATCTATTCACCGCCTCTAGATAAGGCACCTTTGTCTAACACATTAGCAGTCTTTCTAAAAATCATTTTGAAACCTCTCAGCACCTATTCTTTGACTACTCATTTGCGAAAAAGATTTGGCAATGGTTCTACAACACCATTTGCATATCTAGCCCTCTTCAATATTTGGATGATTGGTGGACAAGTTGTTCCATCAACAAATCAAAGTAATGTTCTCTTATTCTCAAAGCTTCTTTAACTTACATCCTAAGTAACATTTGGGATAATAGGAACTTTGAGAGACTCATAGGAAAAGCTCCAACAACTATATAGTCCATCAAACAAATTAGAGTCCATGTTGTTTTAACAGGGACAAATTCGAAACTCACAACTTCCTCTTATTTGGATGTTTTCAAGATCATCAAGGCTTTCAACATTGAGATCAAACGTCTCCGTGCTCCTACAATGCAGGAAGTGATTTGGCATCCTCTTCCCCTTGATTGGATAAAGTGCAACTGTGATGGTGCTTATTATCGTGATTCTCTCCCTGTTGGTTGTGGTGGCGTTGCTAGAGACAATCATGGTAAATTTTTACTTGTCTTTGCTGATGAAGTGGCTTGTCTTTCCTCTTATCTTACGGAATTTGTTGTTGTCATCAATGCTATGAATATAGCCATTAAGAGAGGATGACACAGATTATGGATTAAAACTGATTCTTCTAATGTGGTTCTTGCTTTCTACAAGCATTCTCTTCTGCCGTGGCAAATCAAAAATCAATGGTTTGGTTGTTTGAATCATTTTGCTCATATACACCTTTATATTTCTCACATTTATAGAGAGGGAAAGTCTTGTGCTAGTTTTATGCCTAACGTTGTTCTTACTTGTAGTTTCCTTACCATGTTTTACTCCAATCCTAGTGGCATGAGAAAGGATTTTATACAAAATAGACTATATATATATATATATATATATATATATATATATATATATATATATATATATATATATATATATTAGATTTTAATCTTTTTGATGGACTTTTGTTCGTGCCCCTTTTGTAAGCTTCTTATTTTCAATACATGTTCAATTTACTACTCCCTCCGTCCCACAATGAGTGATCTATTTGGAATAAGAGCGTTTCAAAATGAATGATCCATTTCAATTTTGAATGCATATTTTTCAATTTTACTCTCTAATTAATATTTCTTTCACCATTCCTAATACATGATAAGAACACATTGGTAAAAATATCATTCTCTCTCTTTAATTTATTCATTTTGTAGTATGTGTGAAATGATCAACTAAATCAATCATTGTGGAACGGAGGAAATAAATGGAAATGTGAAAAGAGAATTTTTTGGGGAGTTTAAAAAGTTTTTTATTTTAAAATAAATGTTCAATTTTTATAAACTTTTTTATTTAATTAATTAGAGATGTGTAAAGTCGTAAGGTACTACAAACGTGGGAACAAAATTCAACCATATTTTTATTATTTAGTTAATTATTATTTATATCAATAACTAATTAATTTGTCATTTATTAATTATTTATATTTACTTTATTTATTTAATTAATTATAATTTTATATATATATATATATATATATATATATATATATATATATATATATATATATATATATATATATATATATATATTTCAACGGAAAATTTTGATGGAAGAAATTTATAGAATTATATATTTATTTTTTGTTTTAATTAATTATAATTATTTATTATAAATTTTGGCCAAAAATTTTGGTGAAATCATATTATTTAATTAATTATAATTATAATTATAAATTTTGTAAAAATATAATTTTAATATAATAATATTATGATATGATTTTATTTTAAAAAAAAACTCTTATTTCTTTTCACTATATTTTTCTTAAACTTTTTCCATATTTCTTTTAAAATAAACAGATCCTTTACCCTCTCTCTAAAAAATCGATCATCTTTTTCTTTCTCTTGCACCTTTAAATTTTTTCGGGCATCATGTAGCTTTTAGAATTGGTGGTGGAAGCCCGTTTGGCCGCTCCACCCCCAACCTCTTTTTGAGGTTGTCACTCACTCCACTCTTCATCCTCTTTGGGTTGCGTTGGATTTGGTTTCTCCTGCTTTATTTTGGTTCCGCCAACGGTCACTCCAGGCAGATAGACAACAGACTACGTCAGATCCAAAGTCGTTATGTTTTCTCAGTCTTTCGACATGTTTATTTCGGTTGAGTACTCGTCAGATTTTGGTTATCCGGCGGCAAATTAGTGCGTCGACGGTTGTTTTATGGTGTAACTCGATTGCAGTGCTCTCCTGGGTGGCAGTTCCACCGTTTGTGGAAGCTCATTCTTTGATGGGTCTAGTGCAAGTTTATGTTTCTGGTGCAAAGTTGATATCCTGAGTTTTTTATTCTCTAATTGGTTTCAGATATATTGCGATCTGCAGATTTTAAGGTTAGTCTCAGCGCCTACACTAACTTAATATTCGCATCAGTCTTCAGAATTGATGTGGAATTGTTTTCATATCCGTATCATTCTATTTGATGTTGGATTGTTAGACTCAAAAGAGTCGTTTTGGTTGTTGGGTTTTTTTTCTAGAAGTTGTTGGTTTGTGAATCAGCTCATGTTGGCAGTTGGTTCATACACCATGCTAAAAAGTAAATGCTCATAGTAAATATTTTTATACTATTTAGTTTCGCGCTCATAAGCAGATTCGTCTAATAATATTTGTCGTGTGTGTTTTTACTTAGTTATTTTAAAAAATCACTTTTGATATTTTTAATCTATATGTATACCATTTCGGAATAATTTCGTGATTTGATTGGATTTGATTTATTCCTTAGAGTTTTTTTTTTAATTTATATATATATATATATATATATATATATATATATATATTATAAAAAAGCAATCGATAATAAAATCATATTAAAAACTATTCTTTCGATCATTATAACATAGGAGTAGTTTGAATCTGAATGTACCGACACTCGACATTGTCTGTCTGAATCATGCGTCATTATTTTTTGATGGTACGTGTTCGCTTTGCCCTAAGAACAAATAAAGAGCACCTACTCCTGCATGTGACTAGCTGTGTTTTCTTTTCTGTAGGCCATCAAACAAGTACAGAAGTTACTATTTTTTTATCATTATTTTATCATAAATGTTCCTATGATACTCAGTTATACACATACACTATATATATATATATATATATATATATATATATATATATATATATATATATATATATATATATGCTCATTATTCTTTTAATAATTTTTTATCTTACAAGATATTATTCTCTCTATCTCAATAGTTTAAAAGTAGGGTCATTTAATCACTAAAATATATTTCATCTGTAATAACTTATAAAACAAAATTAATATCTCACATTTACTATAAAAATAATAATTGTGTCTTTTTTAACAATTTATAGAAATAGGTAAAATAATTTCAATAATTTTATATAAAATATAATAGAGAAAGAAAATTAAATCCATTTTGTTTGTATTTGTATTTAATTTTATTTTTAAAAAAATGTATTTTTAAAATAAAATTTATATTTATATTTATAATTTATAATAAAAAATATGTGTTTTTTTTATAAGTTTGTAATACCCTAATTTTTACTCCTAAGATTCCACATATCATTTGCATTTTTCGGACAAACAAGATCATAAATATTGGTTCTCTTGTTCTTCTCTGTGGGTTTGATTCTGAGGGAGATCACCAAGCACCTCTATGTTTCTTACTTGTTTTATACTTGTTTATGTTTACTAACCCTTAATCAAAATATCAAAAATATGTTTTTGTTTCCTTTTGTCTCTGTTGCAAATTAGATAAGGAAGATGTCAAGGATATCAAACTTAGTTCCTCAGCATTATTCAAGCTCATTTCGATCAGGAACATCTCAAGGTTTAATAATTTGTCTCTCAAGAAAGTCAAAGGTTCATGTGTTTATTTTCATGTCTTCTTCAACAAGTAAACCTCAAGCCAATATCAAAGCAATGCAGCAACAAGCCAATTTTTCATATTTTTTCCTGAGTTAATCGATTAACATAATTGGTGTAATCGATTACACCCCTCCAAAAGGCGCAGGATTTGAATTTTTCCAGCATGTAATCGATTAACCATATTCATGTAATCAATTACACCCTTGATTTTTGGACAAAAATACAACTTTTCTACTCTACAACAACTGACACACAATTGCACTTGCATGATTCACTCTTACACCATATGGAATATTCAAAAGCAAGCCAAATAGAAGCCACATTATTCCCTTATATCATCATAATTAAATTCCACCATACACCCTCATTTTAGACCCAATTTGAACCAATTGATCTTTAATTTGCACTACAAACCAAATTCCAAGCCTCATTGTGCTCCAAACCTAGCCTCTATTTAAACAAATTCCCTCTATTCCAAAAGGGGTTCCAATCATTTTTCTGAATTTTCTACACATCCCATTCTAATTCTCTCTCACTTTTTGAATTCTTCACTCATTCTCTCCATTTGTTCATCTTCCCCAACCTCACTAAAGCTCTATCCATTGAAAGTTAACAAGCTTTTCATTGAATCTTGTTAATTTTTGAGCTAAACCTCCATCAAAACACTTATTCTTCATCAAGTTCTGTTGAATCTTAGCTTTGGAGATTATTCTTTGAAGTTGATTTTGAAGAAAATTCATATTTGGTTGGTAATTCTTGGATCTAACATTGCTTGTGCTTAATTTGCATCTCTCACCATGTAATTTCTTGTGAATTATTTGTTTCTTGATCCATTTGCTTTGTATTTTGGATAGCATTGGTGTTTGTTTGATGATAATTGCTGGAATTTTCGTGCTCAATTGCATACATTATCATTTGGTGTTTGAATGTGGAAGTGATTATGGAAATAAGTTTTTTAAAACTTTGTTTCTGCTATTGTTGAAGGTGTAATTGGTTAACACAATTGGTGTAATCGATTACACCTCTTTGCTGCGCACCTGGTATTATTTTTCTCCATGGTGTAATCGGTTAACCTTATTGGAGAAATCGATTACACCTGTGCTGATGGCAGTGGTTGGCTTGTTTTTTTGGACAACTTTGTTTCCTTTTCTTCTTTCTTCTCTTTTTCCTTTATTTTGCCTTGGATCATAGCATTGTTGGTCATATTTCTCTTCAATTTCCATGAACTTTCGGTGTTTGATGAAGTTGGATAAACCTTCATTGGTTCAAATCTATCTTTAAATTGATCATTTGATTCGTTTTAGGTGCTTTGAATTAATGATAGGTTTAGTACTTTAATCCACCAAAAAGAGTGGTTGAAATTGAAGATGGAATGATCTAAATGATGTGATTCAATTTGGTTCCCCCTCTTCCCTTTTGTTTTTTTTTTCTTTTTGGTCAATGAAAATCTTAAATATCATGGAATTTCTTTGAAGCTCTTGATTAAGATGAGAATATTCCTTTTTTTTCTTTTAGCATGGCATGCTTTAGGAGAATGACTTATATGTGACTTCTCTAGCTTGTATTAGCACAAATAGTGTTACTGACCGACCTCCCATAGTATGACCTTCTTTATAGGTCGTGCTACGATTGCTTAACATAGCGCTACATTTTTTCCCGAATCGAAAATCAAGTCATTTTTTAAGAGAGATTATAAAACTCCTACTCTCCATAGTGTGGTGAGAAATATATTGTCTCTTTGTCATTTAAGAGAGCTAGTGGCATACTTGTCGATTTTATCCAAGTTGGAGCCCTTCTCTTAATGATGTATAGATTCATGTTTTCATGCTTATGGTTGACTAGTCGAGTATTCTTCGAAAAATGACAAAATGTTCCTCATCACTAATACTAACATATTAACTATGTTGTTGCACTAACTTTACTTTGTGTCATTTAATTCTTGCTATTTAATTCTTGTTATTTACTTTATGCCTTTACTTTAGCATTTCATATCATATTATTATGTTGTTTTTCTCTTTGTCCACTTGGACATTTGTTTATGCTTATGCTCTTTTATTTTGTCCACTTGGACCTTCTTTCTCTTAAGACATTAATAAATACCAAAACACTAAAAAATTTGGTTTTCATAATCTTGGACTGTTGTGACCTTGTGATTGGACTTGGACTTTTGACTTAGATCTAGGATCCTTGCCCTATGTTCTTGGTGTATTGATTCGGGGCTTTGGACCCTTTGTGTTGCCTTTGTTTGTTTGTTGGGAAATTTTCTGTGTGCAGGTGTTAATACTTTGACATTGTGAAAATCATCTGATGTATGACTCTCCTAATTGGCTTTTAACCCTTGGGAAAGACCTTGCTTTGACTTTGCTATGGCTTAACTTGGGACTTCATCTGATGGTTTAATTCATCTAGTTATTATGCTTGTGGCTTAAGTCCAAAAAGGAAAGAAGTGCTTATGTTGACTTGTTGTCAAGTGTTTGTTCTTTATGTGGTTAGCTCTTTCCTTCTTTAGCTTTTATTTTATGTTTTAGGGTAGTCATTTCATCTCCTCCCATTCTTCAATTTTCTAAATCTTCTCCCTTTTTCAAAACCTTCTTGTTTTCAAACTATAACCTCTTTCACAATAAACCTTGACTTTTGTCAAGTGATTTTTCAAACTTTATTTTCTTTAATAAATGCTAATTAACTTTAAACATATTTTGACCACTTCAAAAAGACTTTAAAAAAACACTTAAACTCATTCAAACTTTTGTGCCTTTGTGCACTTTTTCATTTAAAACCTTTCATAAAGTTTAGACATGAGTCATTTTCATAGTTGAGATGTAATTCTCCTATTCCCCATAGTATTAAAGATGTTGACATTTTCCACTTAGATGTTAAGTGATAGATTTTTTTTTATCCAAGCAAAAATCCTCCATCTCAAGGTGATGCAAATGTTGTTTTCTTATACTTGTGGGTGACTAGTTGTAGTTTTCTCCTTAGAATGACAACTTGTCTTTTCACTTAAAATGAACCAAACACACAAATTTTGTTATTTGTACCATGAAATACGAGGTTTTGATCCTATATTGCACTTTGTTGGTTCGTAGGCATGAGGCTCAAGAAGTCTCTCCAAACACAAAAATCTTAAAAAATACTTCTCTTCACATCTCCCCAATCTCATTTCAAGAAAACCATTTTCAAACCAAAAAACGTAGATATTTCAAAGGGTTCCTATAGAGTACTATAGATGTTTTGGGTGCTAACACCTTCCCATTGCGTAACCAACCCCCTTACCCTGTCTATGTTTATTTGTTCTTGTTTTAAAACTTGTTTAGGTTTTGTTCGCTCTTTTTCCTTTCCTTTTGGATGAAATAAAAGTGCAGGGGCGACTCTTGTTTTATGAGTTAAGTTAATCAATAGCTTACATTCACAATTTTTACCGCTATAGAAAAGTGGTGACTCTGCTGGGGACTCTGGTTCTTAGCGGATTCAACCTACTTTGTTTTATTTACGCTTATTTGTTTGATTTGTTTATTATTGTTTGTTCTGTTTGGGCGCTTGGTGATCTCTGTGTGGTGAGATAGGTTCTATACTCGAACCTCAGAGCTCTTATGATCGGATGTATTGTATAATCGAGGGAATATGCGTGGAGTAGTCCCTTGCATGTCAAATCGAGATCCACCGCCCAGTGGAGGCCCCTTTGGAATTACTGATGTCATACCGAGTAGTCATTTTTGGCATTACTTTTTCTGACCCGGGAGCCTGAGAAGTTGGGGACCGTAGAACCTTTAACCCACCTTGGCCTATTAGGACGTAGTGCAAATATTATCCAGGTGTAGACCTGAGGCGATTGTCACATGATACTACACTCGGACGAGTTTCTCTTGAGAATATTACTGGTAGGCGGGTAGTCATTCATATTGATAATATCCGAAAGATGGAATTATGACTCTGGGAACTTTTTAGAACCTTGTTCTACAGGTGCTGATATAACTTAGTACACACCATTGTGGGTTGGTTCTCACCCTTGGCTCCATGCTCGTGACTCGGAACCTTCGAACCCGTGTGTCTTGTGTAATCTTGTTTGTGGTTGTTGCATCCATGCACTCATGCATTCATGAGAATTTTTCTCAATATTTCAAGGAACTTAGAGGTGCTTTTTGAAAATATTTCAGATGTAAGTGATTATGTATCTTGGAATAAAGAATACACAAAAATATAGTTTCAAGAGCTCGATCTATGAGAGTTGAGAAAGCTTGGATCTTTGGTATCTAGTCCCGTGGATTTCAGAGGCCGTTATGGGAGACTTTAATCTATTCTAAAGACTAATATGGAAGATGGGGTTCTCAATACCTTGATTCAATTTTACGATCTGTTGCACCATTGCTTCACTTTTCCTGACTATCAGCTTGTTCCAACTCTAGAAGAGTACTCTTATTGGATGGGTTTGCCTATTTCAGACAAAATCTCTTTCAGTGGTTTAGAGGAAGTTCCTACACTCAAGGTCATTGCCAAAGCTATTCATCTTAGAGAGTATGATCTTAAGGGAAAGTTTGTCACCAAAGGAGGAATTCTAGGGATTAGAATCAAGTTTTTGATGGGGAAAGCTTCTACCTTTGCTACTATGGGGAGTATGGATGCTTTTGAGGCTATTCTTGCCTTACTTATCTATGGTTTGGTGTTGTTTCCTAACATGGATGGTGTTATCGATGTTCCTTCCATTCAGATACTTTTGTTTGAGAACCTCGTGCCTACATTACTAGGAAACACTTATCATTCCATTCATTATAGGACTTCCAAGGGTGGAAGAGAGATTACTTGTTGTGCACCTCTACTGTACAGGTGGTTTATTTTGCACCTGACGTAACCCCAACTCTTCAAAGATAATAAAGATAAGCTCAGATGGTCTCAGAGGCTTATGTCCCTCATTCATGCAGACATGACTTGTTATTATTTAGCGTATGATACTGGAGTGATTATTGATGGTTGTGGAGAGTTCCCCAACGTGCCTTTTCTTGGTACATAAGGAGGAATTAGCTACAACCCTATTCTTGCTAGACGCCAGTCTAGATATTGCTTGAAGGATAAACCTAGTAATCTTCCATTATCGAGTTTATTTTTCCTTGATGGAGTATAGAGCTTGGAGTTGAAGAAGAGGATTGTGCATTCTTGGCGCAATGTCCATAGGAAAGAGAAGGGTCAGTTAGGAAAACAACATTGTGCTGCTTCTGAGTGCTACATTCAGTGGGTCCATGATAGAGCTTGTCAACTCAAGATGCCTTATCCTCTTGAGAAGCCATTATTTCCTATTGTTACACCATTATCTTCTCGTGTTCCCGTTGATGATAGAGGAAGTCTTCAAGAAGCTTTGGCTAAGATGAGGCAAGATAAAGAAGTGTGGGAAAACAAGTTTCATGCTTCAGACAAGTAGAAGATGGAGTTGCAGAAGAAACTAAAGGAGAAGGATGACTTGATTGAGTTACTTGAGCGACGTGTTACGAAGAGATCTAGGGAGCCATAAGATTTATTTTCCTCTAGCACTTCATCATCTGCTCATCTTCCTACCTCTGGAGCATGGAAGAGCGTTGTGGACCGACTTGTGATAGAGAAGGACACCATGGAGAGTGACTAGAAGAGAGAGATCAAGAGGCTTCATGGGAAGTATCACTCTAGGATTGGGTCATCTTCTGATATGATTCCATAGATCTAGTTTCGTTCCTCTTATGTATTGAGACTCTTTGAGATTGTATTTCAGACTTTGTAATCCTTTTTTCCAATATCAATACAATGAGATTTTCAGTATTCCAAATTTGTGTTATTTCAATAATATATGCAACTCACTTTAAGGTTCCTTGAAAACTTGCATTTGCATTTTGCATTACATGCATCATTGTGCATTGTGTTTTGCCTTTCCCAGGTATCTTATGTTTCCCTTGGTTCTCGCTTAGTCAAGCTGTCGCATCACTACAATACTCGGGCTCATAAAAAAAAGAAGATGAACCAGTTGCAACAAGAAAATCGTGAACTTTGCGAAGAGGTAACAACTCTGAAGGACCATATAGAGAGACTTTCCGCAATTATGGAAGCTTTGGTGGCTGCTTAGAATCAGCCACCATCACCTCCTCCTCCTCAGACTCCTGTGCAGAGAACAGTGATTTCAGAGATCATCTCAACGCCCATTTCTGTGGCCCCAGTCAATGCTTCACAACATCAGATGCCTCCTGGTTTCCCTTGTGGCATGCCTTTCAATTATGTGCCAGAGGGATATCAACCTTCTGCTACTGAAAGTCCAAGAGTTCCTACTGTTATGATTGTACCACCTCTTGTGGCTAATGTTATTCCTCATACTGAAATTCCAGTTATTCTTGCTGTTGTATCTGTGCCACCACCTGTGGTACACACTGTGCCTTATGCTGAAGAACAAGTTTTCCACACTGCTCCGAGAAAGGGCATGGGTGTCTACGAGAGAATGGATAAATTTCAAGATCAGTTTCAGGAAATGTAAAAGGAGATCAAGATTTTAAGAGGGGAAGAGTTGTTCGGAAAGAATGCTCATGAGCTATGTCTTGTCCCGAATGTGAAGATTCTCGCAAAGTTCAAGGTTCTAGATTTTGAAAAATACAAAGGTAACACTTGTCCACAAAGTCATTTGGTCATGTATGCTATAAAGATGTCCACCCATACTGACAACCATTAGTTACTAATTTATTACTTCCAAGAGAGTCTTACTGGTGCTGCACTAAAATGGTATGTGGGTCTCGATAGCACTCAAATCTATACTTTCAATTACCTTGGAGAAGCTTTCATTCGTCAGTATAGGTACAACTTAGATATGGCGCCGGACCGTGATCAGCTTCGTGCTACGTTTCAGAAGGAGAAGGAAAACTTTAAATAGTACGCGCAAAGGTGGCGCGAGATTGCTGTGCAGATCAGTCATCAGCTTGAAGAAAAGGATATGACTAAGATTTTCCTGAAGACGTTAAGCTTATTTTATTATGAGAGAATTGTTGCAAGTGCGCCTAGTGACTTCACTGAAATGGTGAATATGGGCATGTGCTTAGAAGAGGGAGTCCGTGAAGGACGTTTTACCAAGGAGGGTAGTTCTAGAAGTACAAAGAAGTTTGGTGCTGGGTTTAAGAAAAAGGATGGAGAAACCAATGCCATATCTCAAGAGAGGTCCAGAAGATACAGAGGAAGAGATAATAATGGTAATAATCGTCAGTAACAAGTAGCTTCTGTTACACCCGTCATTAATACTGCTCTTGCCGTTCAAGCTACTCTAAATTATCAGCCTTAATTCCGACAACAACGCTCTCACCAACAGAACAATCAATAGAGCCGTTTTAATAAAAAGTTTGACCCAATTCTGATAACTTACACTGAATTGTTTTCTGCTTTGATTCAAAAGAAACTTGTTCAAACTCGTACCCCACTTGCTATTCCAAAAGATTCACCATGGTGATATAAACCCAAGGATCATTATGTTTTCCATCAAGGAGCGCCTGGGCATGACATTGAGAATTGTTATCCATTGAAGATGGAAGTACAAAGGTTGGTCAAGTGTGGTATCTTGTCTTTTGGAGACACTAATCCGAATGTGCAAGCTAATCTGTTGCCAAAGCATGTCAATGCTACTGTTAATATGGTGTATGGGTGTCCCGATACATATTGTATTTTTGATATTCACTGGATCCGAAGGTCACTGGGCGAGATGCATGCTACCCTGAGTGAATACAACCATTATGAACATGATTATGCCGCTTGTTGTAATTGTTTTGTGAACCCCCATGGGTATGTAATCGTGAAAAGGGATTTACAAGAAATGATTGATCAGAATCTGATTCAGGTCACTGCGAATACAAATGAAGATGAGAATGAGGTGAATGTCATAGTTCCACACTTCAACATCCCAGAACGATTTATAATTTCTTACAATAGTCAGAAGCCTGTTGTTACACCTTTGGTCATTCGTTTGCCTGACCTGGTACCGTATGAGTCAGATAAAGCTATTCCCTATAAATACAATGCTACTATGTTGGAGGATGGAAAAGCAGCTCACATTCCTTCTCTTCCCTCAATTATGGCTATTGCAGATGTATGTCATGTTACCAGAAGTGGTAGAATATTTTCTATTGTACCCTCAAAGATGAATGAAGATGTTGTGGGTAAGCAAGCTTAGTTGAAGAATTCTATTGAGTTTGGTCAATTAAGTGATGTAAATCAGAAATTAGAAAATGATGAGATGTTAAAATTGATCAAAAAGAGTGAATTTAATGTGGTGGATCAACTTTTGCATACACTGTCTAAAATATTTGTACTATCTCTGTTGATGAGCTCCGAAGCTCATAGAGAATCTATGCATAAAGTATTGGAGCAAGCTTACGTAGACCATAATGTGATAGTTAATCAATTTGATGGAATTTTTGCCAATATCACTGCGTGTAACAATCTGAGAATTTGCGATGAAGAATTTACTGAGCATGGAAGGAACCATAATTTGGCTCTCCATATTTCCATGAATTTCCAAGAGGAAGCTCTGTACAATGTGCTAGTTGATACCGATTCATTTCGTAATGTAATGCCAAAATCCACTTTATCCAGATTGTCATATCAGGGTACTCCTATAAGGTTTAGTTGGGTCATTGTGAAAGCCTTTGATGGCTCAAGAAAAACTCTGATTGGAGAAGTTAATCTCCCTATCAAAATAGGTTTGTGCTTATTCCAGATTACTTTTCAAGTAATGAACATTCATCCTGTTTACAGTTGTCTTCTTGGACGCCCTTGGATTCATGAAGCTGGGACAGTTACCTCAACACTTCATCAGAAGCTAAAATTTGTCAAGAATGGGAAGTTGGTAATTGTTGGTGGTGAGCAAGCCATGTTGGTAAGCCATCTTTCATTTTTCTCTTATATTGATGCCAACGAGGATGTTAGAACTTCGTTCCAGGTTCTTTCTGTTGTTGATAATGGTGCTAAGAAGAATGAGGTGCCCATGTCTTCTTTGAAAGACACTCAACATGTGTTGGAGACTGGCCAAGCTGATGGATGGGGTCGAGTCATTGAAGTTGTTGAGAACAAGGATAAAACTAGTTTGGGTCTTGCACCTGGTTCAACCAGCAAAGAGCTGAAGAGTATTCAAGAGGTTTTTCGTAATACTGGATTCATCCATGCCAAATATCACTCTACTACTGCAATAATTGAATATGATCAAGAGGAAGAAACGCCCAACTTTGTGACGGGTGGATTGATATGCGAAAATTGGATCATTGTTGACGTTCCTATTATTGTTCATGTTTTAAAGTAATTTGTTTTTTATTTTCTTTCAAAAATCCTTTCACTTTGCCCAAGGTGAAAGTGAATTTGTGAGGGCTTTGTTTCAACTATTATCATCAACAATAAAATGTTATTTTGTTTATCCATATTATGTTTTTTCCTTTTTTCTTTATTTATGAAAAATGTTAATATAAAAAACCAAAAAATAATAATATGATAATCACTTTTAACTGCATAATACTTGCACTTTTGTTCATATTCTAAAATCAAACATAAATTATTGTGTAGATTGATTGTTAAACCCATTGAAAACAATGTCCCTATGCCCTCTCCCAAATTTGAATTCCCTGTGTTTGAAGCTGAAAAAGAGGATGTTGAAGAGATTCCAGATGAGATTTCTTGGTTTCTTGAGCGCGAGGAAAAAAATATTCAGCCACATGAAGAGTTGGTGGAATTGGTTAATTTGGGTTCAGAGGAAGATAGAAAAGAAGTCAAGATTGGGGCACTGCTTCAGTCAGATGTTAAGAAGAGAATGGTAGAGCTTCTTAGAGAATATGTTGATGTATTTGCTTGGTCCTATCAAGATATTCCAGGTTTTTATACTGATATTGTAGAGCACAGATTACCGTTAAAGCCAGAATGTCCGCCAGTTAAACTGAAGTTGAGAAGGACTCATCCTGACAAGGCTGTTAAGATTAAAGAGGAGGTTCAGAAGCAGATTGATGTTGGTTTTCTGGTGACTGTTGAATATCCTCAATGGGTGGCCAACATTGTGCTCGTTCCGAAGAAGGACGAAAAAGTTTGAATGTGCGTTGACTATAGAGATTTGAATAAAGCAATTTCGAAAGTTAATTTTCCTCTACCACACATTGATATGTTGGTAGATAATACTTCTAAATTCAACATCTTTTCCTTTATGGATGGATTTTCCGGTTATAATCAAATAAAGATGGCACCCAAGGATATGAAAAAAAAAACATTCATTACACCCTGGGGAACATTCTGTTACAAAGTGGTTTGAAAAATGCTGGTACAATGTACCAGAGAGCTATGGCCACTCTGTTCCATGATATGATGCATAAAGAAATAAAGGTCTATGTGGACGATATGATTTGTAAGTCGAGGACTGAGGAAGATCATATTAAGTATTTGTTGAAGCTGTTTCAACGTCTGAGAAAGTTTAAGCTCCGTTTGAATCCAATAAATGAACTTTTGGTGTCCGTTCTGGAAAATTGTTGGGCTTTATTGTCAGCCAGAAAGGCATTGAAGTTGATTCTGGTAAAGTTAAAGTTATTTAGGAAATGCCTGTGCCCAAAACATAAAAACAAGTAAGAGGATTCTTAGGACGTTTGAATTATATCTCCCGATTTATATCCAATATGACTGCCACTTGTGGGCCGATCTTCAAGCTTCTCCGCAAAGATCAGGGTTGTGTATAGACAGAGGATTATAAAAAATATTTTGATAGTATCAAAGAGTATCTGCTTGAACCTTCGATTTTGTCTCCTCCCGTGGAAGGAAGACCATTGATTATGTATTTGACTGTGCTAGAAGAGTCTATGGGCCGTGTTCTCGGTCAACAAGATGAGACTGGTAGGAAAGAATATGCCATCTACTACCTGACCAAGAAGTTTATAGATTGTGAGTCTCGGTACTCCATGCTTGAAAAGACATGTTGTGCTCTAGCATGGGCTGCCAAGCTCTTCTGCCACTATATGTTGTATCACACTACTTGGTTGATATCCAAAATGGATCCAATCAAGTATATTTTTGAAAAGGCCGCTTTGACTGGGAGGATTTCTCGTTGGCAAATATTGTTATCTGAATATGACATTGAGTACCATAATGAAAAAGCGTGATCAAAATATTACATGGTACAAAATGAAAATATTCCTTCCACTACCTGATATTGTGGGCGAAAGGACTATACTATTATTCACACTTGTCACTATTTCGTTACTGGACAACTATAATTCTCGTATTCCTAATTTGTCCACTAATTGTTCCTTTTTCATGCTATATAAAAAGGACTTGGAAAATTGAAGAAAGTTGCCAATTTTACAAGACTGTTTCTACGTGATAAACTCTTAACTTTTTGCATACTTTTCTTTAAGTGTGTATTTCATTTGTGTAAATCTGCTTATGTATAAGCAATTTGTAAACACGCATTCTTTATTCAAACTTGTTATTTGTAATTCCTTTAGGGACCAGGTTGGTCAGAATCCTTGAGAAGACACTGACTATTTGTCTTTGTGATTGGTTAGTCACCAGTTGTTGCTAGTGCATTTGTAATCAATTGATTATAGTGGATTAAGTCCTTGTGTATGAGGTGAAATCACCTTGGTGGGTGGACTGGATTAGCTTTGAGTTTCAAGCGAACCAAGATAAAAATATGTGTGTCTCTCTCATTGTTCAATCTTTTGATTACTGAGTTTTTTGAGTTGGTAAAAAGCTTTGTTTTTAAAACCCAATTCAAACCCCCCTTTCTTGTGTTTTTCACACCTTCAATTGGCATCAGAGCACCGGTTCTGATTGTGATACAAGTTTTTATCAACACTTCATCGTGTTTAGTACCGATCCAGTTTTTGTGAGAAACAATGGCTACTGCTCCTGTTATTAACAATGAGAAAGATCACTACAATGTTAAACCACCAGTATTTGATGGTGAGAAATTTGATTATTGGAAAGATAGAATCGAAAGTTTCTTTCTTGGTTACGATGTAGATCTTTGGGATATTGTAGTTGATGGCTACATTCACCTAGTTGATTATGCGGGTAACAAAGTAGCACGAAGTGCTATGACAGATCAACAAAAGAAGGATTACAAGAATCATCATAAGGCTAGAACAATATTGCTTAATACTATCTCTTATACTAAGTATGAGAAGATAACAAACAGAGATAGTTCTAAGTCTATTTTTGATTCTCTAAGGATGACTCATAAAGGGATTGCCCAAGTAAAAGAGACAAAGGCTTTGGCCTTAATCCATAAGTATGAGGCATTCATAATGGAAGATGATGAAATTGTTGAGACTATGTTCTCAAGATTTCATATGCTTGTGGCAGGACTCAAGTTTTTGGACAAAGGATACTCTACTGCTGA
Organism: Lathyrus tuberosus; assembly: GCA_022829125.1. NCBI lineage: Eukaryota > Viridiplantae > Streptophyta > Magnoliopsida > Fabales > Fabaceae > Lathyrus > Lathyrus tuberosus. The sequence continues at coordinate 78,707 of JALAZF010000927.1, forward strand.
CCATGTCAAGAAAATCATCAGAAGTCTCCCAAAGAAATGGATACCTATGGTAACTGCCTTGAAGTTATCTAAAGATTTGAGCAATATTAGTCTTGAAGAACTTGTTAGTTATTTAAGAAGTCATAAGATAGAGCTCGAGGAAGATGAACCTCAGAAGTGAGGTAAACCAGTGGCCTTGAAGTCCAAACCTGAGAAGGCAAAGGCTTATCATGATGAGGAAGAATCAGAAGATTTTTATGAAGACCAGAAGATGACGATGAGCTGTCGCTGATTTCCAAAAGAGTTAACAGACTCTGGAGGCATAAGCAAAATGGTCAAGGGAAGTTCAGAGGAGCTAGAAGAACTGTTGGTCGTTCTCATTCTTCGTCTGGACAGAAGAAACAAGGTTCTGGAAAAGAAGTTATTTACTATGAGTGCAAGGAGCCAGGTCACTACAAGAATGAGTGTCCTAAGCTCAAGAAGGACAAGAGGCCTAAGAAAAAATTTTCTAAAGGTAAGAATGGGTTAATGGCTGCATGGGACGACTCAGATTCAAATTCAGAAGATTTTGAAGATGAACAAGCCAACGATGCATTGATGGCAACTACAGCTGATCCTAAAAGTTATGAAGCACCAGAAACCAATGAGTTGTCAGAGTTAGACTCAGAATCAGAATCTGACTCTAAAGAGGTATTTTCTAAACTATCTCGTTCTAATTTAGAGTCATGTCTCTCTGAAATGCTGGAAAAGTACCAAATTCTTCAAAGTAAATACAAGGACCTTAAACAAGTCCAAGTAGTTGCTTCTGAAACTCGTAGTGAACTTTCAAGGAACATTTCTTCTCTAAATGAACACATTTTTTATTTAGAAAGTAACAACTCTGCTTTGAAAAGCAAAATTTCAAAACTAGAGGAATAAATAATCTTAGAAGCTTCTGGTACTGATTGCACCATCAGATATGATAGATAATTCCAGTACTTTATAGCTAAAAGCATAGATAGAAGTAAAATGGCTTCCATGATCTATGGAGTTAGCAGAAATGGCAAGAAAGGTTTAGGTTGTACAGAAACATCAAAACCTAACGAAAGTCAAAAGGTAAAACCAAAACCTCTCTATGAGTATTTCGTGCCTGCTGGCACTGAGCTTGACTGTTCTGAGCTTGCACAGAAACCTTCAGTGACACAGAACTATGTTCTAAAACCCAAGTATCATGCACAAATTCCACTTGATTATCCTGCTGCACAGAAACCCAAGGTTGTGAGAAAATCTGGGAAAATTAACAAAAGAGGACCCAGAAAGTGGGTACCTAAGGATCAAATAATTTATGTTGTAGACATCCTTAGCAGCTCTGTTGAGACACCAATTATGGTAGCTGGATAGTGGATGCTCGTGACACAAGATGGGCAAAAGGCATATATTCCAAGATTTGGAACTTAAACCTGGAGGCTTTGTTGGTTTCGGAGGAAACCAAAAAGGAAAGATCAATGGCTCTGGAACTATTGGCAATGGAAAACTCCCTTCTATTACTAATGTTCTTTTAGTTGATGGTATAATGCATTAATTATTGTCTATCAGTCAACTTAGTGACAATGGTTATGACATCATTTTTAATCAAAAGTCCTGTAAGGCGGTTAGTCAGAAAGATGGCACAATCCTTTTTAACGGAAAGAGGAAAAACAATATTTATAAGATTAGACTTTCTGATCTTAAGGACTAGAATGTTAAATGCTTAATGTCTGTTAACGAAGAGCAATGAGTATGGCATAGACGTTTGGGCCATGTTAGCATGAGGAGGATTTCTCAACTAAATAAGCTTGGATTAGTCAGAGGCTTACCCAACCTGAAGTTCGCTTCAGATTCTCTTTTTGAAGCATGTCTGAAAGGCAAGTTTTTGAAAACTTCCTTCAAAGCAAAAAATGTTGTTTCCACCTCCAGACCATTAGAGCTTCTGCACATTGCTTTGTTTGGTCCAGTGAAAACTGCCACTATCAGTGGTAAGAATTATGGATTGGTCATTGTTGATGACTATAGTCATTGGACATGGGTATAGTTTTTGAAACACAAGGATGATTCACATTCTGCGTTCTCTACTTTCTGCTCACAAGTGCAAACAGAGAAGGATTGCAAAATATTCAAATTCAGAAGTGATCATGGTGGTGAATTTAAGAATAAGCACTTTGAGAATGTTTTTATTCTTATGGCATTTCCCATTATTTCTCATGTCCTAGAGCTCCATAACAGAATGGGGTTGTAGAAAGGAATAATAGGACTTTGCAAGAGACGGGTCGTTCCATGATCCAAGAAACTAACATGGCTAAGCATTTCTGGGCAGAAGTAGTTAACACAACTTTTTATATTTAGAACGGGATTTCTGTCTGACCTATTCTGGGCAAGACTCCTTATGAACCGTGGAAGAATAGAAATCCCAACATTTCTTATTTCCATCCTTTTGGCTGTGTTTGTTTTATGTTGAACACTAAGGAGAATCATGGAAAGTTTGATTCTAAAGCACAAAAGTGTCTGTTGTTAGGATGTTCTGAACGCTTAAAAGGCTACAAAATCTATAACACTGAAACGCGAATTGTTGAGGAATCAATTCATGTTAGATTCAATGATAAGTTTGACCCTGAAAAGTCAAATCTAGTTGAGAAACTTGCAGATTTGATGATCACTTCTCAGAATCCAAAGACAAAGATTCTGAAGACAAAGACTCAGAAAGCAAAGATAATGATGTTGAGGCAAAAGACTCAGAAGCGATACAAACAGAAGCACTGTTGTAGGTCTATCTCATCAGAAGAAGAGTAAAACAGGAATTTCTCATTCTGAAGAATTGATTCTGGAAGATAAAGACGCACTAGTCAGAACCCAATCTTCATTCAAACCTTCTAAAGAAACTCTTATGTGTTTTTTTTTATCTTGGATAGAGCCAACATCTTTTGATGAAGCTCTTCTAGATAATGAGTGGATTCTGGCTATGCAAGAGGAACTGAATCAATTCACCAGAAATGACGTTCGGGATCTTGTTCAGAAACCAAAAGGTGTCCATGTCATTGGAACTATATGGGTATTCAGAAACAAGCTCAATGAGAAAGGTGACATCATCAGAAACAAGGCGCGACTGGTAGCACAAGGTTATAGTCAGCAAGAAGGGATAGACTATACATCAAACTTTGCACTAGTTGCTAGGTTAGAATCTATTCATCTTTTAGGTTCTTTTGTAGTCAATCATAACATCATTCTTTATCAGATGGATATTAAGAGTGCACTCTTAAATGAATACATTTCTAAAGAAGTGTATGTGAACCAACCCTATGGCTTTGAGAGTTTTGAAAACCCATATTTTGTTTTCATACTTAAAAAGTCATTATACGGTCTGATACAAGCTCCTAGAGTTTCGTATGAAAGACTAAGTAACTTCCTTTTGGAAAATAATTTCCCAAGAGGGAAAGTGGATTCAATTCTCTTTTGAAAAACCTTTAAGAATGATATTCTGGTTATGCAAATTTATTTTGATGATATTATATTTGTTTCTGCTAATGCTTCACTGTGCAAGTATTTTGCTAAGTTAATGCAGGAAGAATTCGAAATGAGTCTAATGGGAGAGCTCATGTTCTTTCCGGGGATTCAAATTGATCAACATTCGAAGAGAACTTCTGAAGAAGTTTAACTTGTCAGAATGTAAGCTAGCAAAGACTCTAATGCATCCCATATGCATTCTGGAGAAAGAAGAGGTAAGTGGTAAGGTATATCAGAAGCTATTCAGAGGTATGATAGGTTCTCTCCTCTATCTAACTGCTTTTAGACCTGATATTTTATTTCGTGTTTGTTTGTGTGCTCGCTTCCCTTCAGATCCTAGTGAGACTCACTTAACTACTAATAAGAGAATATTTAGGTATCTAAAAGGTACTACCAATCTTGGTTTTTTTATAGAAAATCTAGTGAATACAAATTAGTAGGCAATTACGATGCTGACTATGCTGGAGACAGAATAGAAAGGAAAAGTACTTCTGGAAGTTGTCAATTTCTGGGAGAAAATTCGATCTCATGGTCAAGCAAGAGACAATCAACAATTGTGCTTTCAACAGCTGAAGCAGAGTATATTGCAGCTTCTGGATGTAGCACTCAGATACTCTGGATGAAGAGTCAGCTGGAAGATTATTAGATCTTTGAGAGTAACATTCCTATCTTCTATGATAATGCTTCTTCTATTTGTTTATCCAAGAATTCTATCTTGCATTCTAGGGCTAAACATATTGAGATTAAACATCATTTCTTACGAGACTATGTTTAGAAGGGTATTTTTTCATTTAAAATTTATTGATACAGACCATCAGTGGGCTAATATCTTCACAAAACCCCTTGGTGAGGATAGATTCCGTTTCATTCTGAAAAAATCTATTTATGAAACCTTGTTTAGAATGAAAAGATGTTATCAGAATATTTTGTTTCCAGAATTCTTGATTAAGATTCTGAAGTTCTCTGGTTGTGTTGTTGTTTGGTTGATTCTGAAACATGAGCCTTTTGAAGTGAGAAATTTCATGAATCAAAAATGTTTTGATCAAAAGAAAATCCTATTGATTTGTCGTCTTGATTTTGAAAAATCACATCATTAATGATTGTCTTTTCGTTTGATAGCATGTGGTCTTTAGTGGAGACAACTCTCCCACTTCCCGAGCATGTGTATTGATGACGTGACACATTGGGTTTGGTAATTTCTTGGAAATAGGTTAAATCCCTACGTAATCCCCTTTTGTCTGCATTTTACCTTTTTGTAATTATTTTATTTATGGTAATTATTGCTGAAACGTTTATTTAAACCCACCTCACTCACATTTCACACTATGCTCACATTAGTCCCACATTTTTCTCTCTTTCAAACATAAAACCTTCCTTTGCATCTGTTCATCTCCTTCATTTGCTCCTTCAACTCTCAAACCATCTACAATGGCTGAATTTTCTCAACAACCTCAACAACAAGCTGGTTCCATCATCATTCCTTAAGAACCAGTCATCACTCTTGATACTCCAGTTAATGATCTCTCTGTGTTATGTAATACTATTGTTGATTTTCGAAGTATGGAAGATAATGGTTTTGACCTAACTGGAACGCTTGGATTCCAAGACTAGAATGCTTTCTTTGAAAGGCTAAAGGTCCAGTCTACTCAGTCCTTGTCAAACAGTTTTGGATTCATGCTATAACTGAAAGAAAAAGGTTACCTCCTACGTCTTTGGTAGAAAACTTGAGATTACAGAGAAGACCTTCTCTGATTTTATCTCTCATGATGATAAAAGATCGCTCAACATGAAAACTGACCCTCGAAGAAATGCATCGAAAGCTCCGACACTTCTCAGTGAGGAAACTGTGATTGAAGAAGTAAAGAATCGGGATTTAATGGATACCCTAAGGGTTTGGTTCTATATTATTTTGGGTAGCATCTTTCACAGACCTAGCATTAACTCAACTGATACTTCTCACAAGTTCATGTTGTTCTTTGTAGAAGTTGGTGTCAAGTTAACACTTCCAACTCTTCTATTTAAATTTCTCAGGGATTCAGTGATTCTTATGAGGAAGAACACTATAATGAATATATCTGTTAGGATGCACGCTGAGAAGACTGGAAACAATGCTTTTATCAACCTGGTTCCGCTCCTTGTTGGAGATATTGTTTAGATCGCTCCGAAAGAAGACTTGAAAGAGGTTAGTAAAGAGGTTTCCAAGTACAAGGTTTGTACTTGCTATGCTGGTCATATATATTGTGAAGAAGAGAAGGACTTTGAAAGATAGAAACATGCGGATAATGTTTTTGAAAACCAATAAGTTGCTGGAACGTCTTCTTCTGGGATGCTTCCTGAGATTCTGAAGACTCTTGCTGATCTTAAGGAAGAGAAAGCCATGGTCTGACAACTCTTAGAGAAGTAGGAAAAGATGTTTGAGTTTATCCTGTCCAGACTTCCTCCGCGCGAACTCTAACCCCTAGCTTTTTTTAGGAACTTTTTCTTATGTTGTTGTTTTGTTTAGTGATTTTATTGTTCTGTAGCTTTGCGCCTTCTACAGTTTTATCAATGCTATTATGTTTCTTTTTTTTCTTGTGTTTCTTTTTATTTTCTTTATTATTGCTGACAAAAAGGGGGAGAAACATATTGATTTTGATATACCTATGTTCATGAATCAGAACCACCCAAATATTGTTAATGTTTATGATAACAAGAACCTTGAGAATATTGTGTTAGCTGTGTTTCAGGGAAAGTCACGTAACTCACTTAAAAACTTTTGAAGCTTTCAGATCCTTAGATTACCGGTTTTTGTATAAATAGTTTTAAATCTGAGATTGAAGAATTAACTTCACAGTTTGAGAAAGATTTCCAATCAGACTTTACCAGATGTTTATATTTTTAAATCTTTAACCAGGATCTAAAAAATCCTTGAACAAGATTTCAAACTAAGCTTCTGAAGTGAAGTTCATCAGAAGTGTCAAATTTGATAACCAGTGCTCTAGATTAGTTCAAGCAACTTTTAAAGAAAACCAGATTCTGATAGAAGATCACTCTGGTTCTGCAAAAAGGTTAATTAGGAAAGTGCTCTTTCATTCTGATTTTACCTTTTTGGGACTATACATCTTAGGGGGAGCTTTGTGCTTCATTTAGATGCGTTCTTCTGTATTTACGCTATACAAATTGTCCATCAAAATACATGGTTTTGTCATCATAAAAAAGGGGGAGATTGTTAGAACATGATTTAGTTCTGTATCTAGACCTTTAAGTTTTGATGATAACAAGCTAGTATTTATGAGAACAATTTTGGTACCCTAACGGTTTGTTATTTTGTAGCTTTAACAACCAGTTTTGATTATGAGAATATGACGTGCAACGTCTTCAGTTTCTGAAATTTTGTGTTCCGAAAGTCATTCCTGCGCTGATTCACTCCTAAGAAACTTCAAAGAAGACGTTATGTTGTTGCTGCATTGTTCTCTCTGTCTCTGCTTCTGGATGTAACTCTAATCATCGAGCTTCTGAAGAATGGAAAGCTTCTAAAGTTTCTGTTGCTAAGCTGAAGATTGTTAAGATTCTCAAGCCAGGAGCTGACACTGTCAAAAGGTCCTGACAGAAGATTCTTAAATTTCTATTGCTAAACTGAAGATTCTAAAGATTATCAAGCCAGACGTTGACGCTGTCAAAATGTTCTGACTCAAGATTTTGAAGGTTCTAATCCCACCTATGTGTTTCTTCATTTTCATGTTTCATCAACTTTCTACCAGAAGCCTATGAATATAAAGATAAGGATAAAAGGATGTGTGATCAATTTAATACATGGTACAAAACAAAAATATTCCTTCCACTACCTGTTATTGTGGGCGAAAGGACTGTACTATTCTTCACACCTGTAACTATTCTGTTAGTGGACAGTTGCAATTCTCATATTCCTAATTTTCCCTCCAACGGTTCCTTTTTCATTATATAAAGAGGACTTGGAGACTTGAAGAAAGTTGCCAATTTTACAAGACCATTTCTACGTGAAAAGCTCTCAACTTTGTGCATACTTTTCTTTAAGTGTTTGTATTTCATTTGTGTAAAATTGCTTGTGTAGAAGCAATTTGTAAACACATATTCTTTATTTAAACTTTTTTTTTTGTGTTTCCTTAACGGACCAGGTAGGTCAGAATCCTTGAGAAGACACTGACTGTTTGTCTTTGTTATTGGTTAGTCACCAGCTGTTTCTAGTGCATTTGTATTCAGTTCATTATAGTGGATTAAGTCCTTGTGTATAAAGCTAAATCACCTTGGTGGGTGGACTGGATTAGCTTTGAGTTTCAAGTGAACCAGGATAAAAATACTTGTGTCTCTCTTATTGTTTAATATTTTGATTGATGAGTTTTTTGAGTTGGTAAAAAGCTTTTGTTTTTAAAATCCAATCAAACCCCCATTTCTTCTGTTTTTCACACATTTATAAAAGACCTTTGACATTGTTGAATCTTCTTGATGCAATCTTGAGGAAGCGGAATTGACATCATAGAATACATGGGGATAACCTCAATCACAGCCTTTGCCAAAGTAACCTGACCAGCAAAAGAGAGATGACTTTGTTTCCTATGAGCAAGTTTAGCTTGAAATTTCTCAATAAGGTAACGAAAATATTTAATTATAGGACTCTTTACCAAAAGAGGAACTCCTAAATAGGTACCAAGAGAGGGTGTCTCCCTAAATCCAGATTTAGCTATAATGGATTTTATGGTAGCAATTGGAGTATTGTCGGAATACATAATGTTGGACTTATCCATATTGATATGTTGGCCCGAAGAAATCTAGAATATAGATAGGATGTCTATAGTCACACTTATTTGATTATCAGTAGTGGATCCAAAAAGGATAAGGTCGTCTGCAAACATGAAGTGAGACACCTTAGGACCATCTTTTCTAATCTTCAAGCATTACCATTGGTTGTTCTTCACAACATCATGAATCATGTGGGACAACTTATCCCTACAAAGGACAAACAAATAAGAGGATAAGGGATCACCTTGACTTAAACCTTTCTTGGCTTTAAAAATGTCTCTGCTATCACCTTTCCAAAGAACCTGTAATTTCAGAGAAGTAACAACAAGCATAATAAGTTCGTGCAGCTTTCCAGTGATCCTAACTTCATTCAGAACATTAGAATGAAATGCCAACTTATATTATAATAGGACCTGGCAAAGTCAATTTTGATTGCAAAGGAACCAATTTTTTTTTTCATTTTATGCATACTATGAAGGATCTCCTGCGCAATGACAATACTATCATTAGAGCTTCTGTTGGGGATGAAGCCCACTTGGTTGTGGGATATTATGTTGTCCATGTGCTGCTTGATACTGTTGACAATAATCTTGGTAAAAACTTTATAGATAGTATTACACAACACAATAGGTATGAACTAGGTAACCAGCCGAGGATTGTCATGTTTTGGAATCAAACAAATATTCGTGTAATTAATATCCTTCAGGGAGAGATTCTTGCTCCATAATTGATAAATATATAAGCATATATTATCATTAATATGATTATGCCAATTGTTTAGGTAGAAGCCAGCAGAGAAACCATCCGGCCTAGGGGATTTCTAAGCCGCCATATCAAATAGAGTCTGCTTGATCTTAGAATATTGGACCTCAGACTATAAAATACTGATAACATCATTACTAAGAGCAGGAAACTTTGGAGTAGTTTGAAACCAGGGAGTGATTTTAATATCAATAGTGAAGAGATTTTTGAAATTATCATGAAATAAAGCCCTGATACTGACTTCGTCTTCAACCCATATATTGTTATTATCTTTAATCATATTGACAACTTTCCTTCTTTTGCGTTGAACAACTCTAGTATGATAGAATTTGGTACTTCTATCTCCGTCAACCATCCAATTAATCTTAGCCCGTTGGAACCAAATAAGCTCCTCCTGATATTTTTTTAGAAAGGGTTACTTGGATCTTCTTCTCAAGCTTGCGAAGACCTTCATGATCTTTTCCATGTTGAATAGAATTTTGGATACTTTGCAGCCGACAAAGGAGGATAACTTTATCTCTACACAGAATCCCAATAGAATGAAGATTCCATTGCATCGCTTTAGTTCTAAAGGAATCCAGATTCTGCAGAAGAGTATCATGGTTTTTCCAAGCAGAATATAACAACTCCTCAAATGAATACTCAATCATCCAGGCACATTCAAATTTAAATGATTTGGCCACCAGCCCGAAGTCCTTGTTCGAGAGAGTGAGAAGCATTGGGTGATGATAAAAAAAGTCCATCCTATGAAGAATCTTCACATAAGCTTCAGGGTATAGAGTCCTTCACCTATTGTTGCATAAAATGTGATCAAGTTTTTCATAAATCCGCAGGCAACCATGATTTACCGGACCTCTCCAAGTAGAAGAAAATCCATAACTACCCATGTCTAAAAGGTTACACTGATTAATATGAGATTGAAAGATATTGCATCTTCTAAGAGTAAGCAAAAGACCACTTCTTTTCTCATTAAGGTGGAGGATATCATTGAAATCCCCCCCCCCACCCACACACACAACCCAGCCAGTGTTCATAGAAGTAGTAATATTAGCCAATTCAGTCCACAATTCCTTCTTACGCACCACCAAAGGACTGGCATAAACACCAGAAAGGTACCATACTTTACCTTCTATAATCGTAATTTGAGAGTGTATAAATTGGAAATGACACTTCAGAACATGAACTTACAACTTATCTGGTTTCGATCCCATGGCTATACCACCAGCAAAACCTCTAGATTCGGAGAAAGCAAACCCATTGAAACCTAGCCTAGAGAAGATACTATTGAGGTTGCTAGGATCGGAACGGGTTTCCGTAATAACCAACACACCAGGCTTCTGAATTTGGATGTATGTATTGCAAACTCAAAATAAAGCCTCGTTACTTGCACCACGATAATTCCAGAATAAACAGGAAATTTTTTGTTGGATAATAAAACATAAGAGATTGAAAAATAAAAGCCCTTAAATACTTCTTGGAACCTCTACCACCTCTATGTCCCAAGCCCTATCCATATCATCATTCTTCTCCTGACACTCAACAACATTAGACGGATTATCATCATGGATGTTGTTAATATTGTTAAGAGAAGGTGAAGTGTCCTCAGGGTGTCCATCATGCGCACATTGAGCTCGAATTCCCTTTAGGCCAAACCAATTTGGAATTTTGTCCATGGAAAGCTCCATTATGGTAATTGTGAATCAGAACCTGGGGAACATTAACCAGAACTACTTTAAGGATTTCATCCACTGATTCTTCCTCCAGAAGTCGCTCAAGGTTGTTCTTGGTTTTTCCACGCCCTCGAGCCTTATCCTTACCCTTATTGATGCCTCTAGAAGCAATTTCCAAATGTTTATCACAATATTTTGCCTTTTATTATTCTTAGCCCTGTGTCGTTTTTTAATAACAGAGTTTAGCACTTCCGAATTCACGTCTTTCTCCAAAGTCTCCTTATGAGGAATCTGTTGATTCACACACAAAGAGTCCTCTTCAAACACCTTAGAATTCTGGATTTAGTCTTGAGAAGAATTAATAGTTGTGGCCATAGGAATTTGAGGTTCATCACTATTAGACTCTTTGAGAAGGGCTTGAAATTTGGATCCTTTGAAGATGAGAGTATCTTTGTTTCTCTTGTCACTCATTCCATCTTTGGCAGTTTCAGATTTTGCTTTTCTACCATGTTTTGTCTTTTGAACCACCGTTCACGGACCTTGAAGTTTCCCTTGATTCCCATTCTAAATCTCATTACAATTGCTTCCATTATTAGTACCCTTGGTTCCACTGTCCTTGTTGGCTCCAACCCCTATTTGGATAGCACAACTTTCAGCAATGTGTCCATATTTACCACACTGAAGGCAAAGAATGTGAAGTCCTTTGTATTCAACCTTGAAATGTCTACCTTTAATGGAAAACATAGCTAGAAACGGTTTAGTGAGGTCAACTTGAATACATAACCTAGCATACTTCCCCCTTTCTCTAGATAACATATTCTTATCTACCTTTATGGCTTTCCCTATTTAGTTTCCAATCAATGTGAGAACTCTTTGATCATAATACTCAATAGCTAGACCTGAGATTCTCACCCACACAGCAAGTTGCTTCACAGTATCTTTAGAAGGCCAGAAATTGGGGCTCCATTCTCTCACTGTGAGATAGTGATCATAAATTAACCATAGGCCTTCAAGAAGCGCAAGAGCTTGATCTTCCAGACTCGTAAAAGTGATAAGGTAAAACTCTTGTCTAAATAAATGATATTGATAACTCCTCTTTTGTCCCACATAGTTTGAAGGCGATTTTCTAATGCCCTAAAGCCAATACTTCGTCCAAGCATTTTGAAGATGACCCCTTTCTCCCATGGCTTAGCAATCCGAAGCTCTTCCAAATTAGAGAGGATAAATTCAGGGCATTCATAACCTCCTTTACAGTTTTCTTCAACCCTGATATCTATCTTGATCTCATCACTTTCTTGCATATCAATTTCTTCTTCTTCGTTAGGCCCCAATGTAACACCCTTTTCTACTCCACAAATATCGCAGCGGAATAAACATAAAATCATAGTAAAATCAGAATCACCTCAAATGGTGGAAATTTCTCAATAAAATCAAATCAACAAGGTTGCTCCGTAAACAACGGGGTTTCCTCAAAATAACTCAAAAATACCTCAAAGGGAAGCAGAACCACCATAACCACAAAAATCCCACAAAAGGGTTTATTAACATAAACCATAATCATCAAAATAACAACAAAATAACAGCCAAATAAAACTCAACATGGTTCGACTCAACGACCCAACTCGATGTTACACTATAGAGCAAGACCCTCTACATCGACCAAAAGCGAATAATGCTTCAAAAGTTCCTCGAAGCATCCACGACTAATCCTGATCACCTGCACGTTACCCATGTGGAGGCAACATTCAAATAGGAAGGGTGAGTAAAACAATTCATTATAATCAATATAAGATAAGATATGCATAAAAATGGCATCATCATCATATATGCATCATCAGAGTCATCACAAGGCAAACATCAAAACACGTCATCATAAATCACAACAAATGCCACATAAATGCAATGCACAACAGGACTCATGCATGTGGTGGCAATCGTCACAAATCGATGGACACTTAGGCCATCACCCTCCAAAGATCCCCGTCAAATAGGATCGGTTCTACACAAGAACCGGAGCACGTCATAATCCACACAATGGGATGGAAGCCACAGTAGACCGAGGTCTAATCTCATCATCACTGGACCGAAGTCCTAACATCATCACCAAAGTATGATATAAATGCATGATACACAACGTCAATAATCATCATCATCAAAACAACATTATGTGCATCATCATTCATCAAAACATCATGTTCGTCATGTCGTCATTTTTTCATCAAAACATCATACGTCATCATCTTATCATCATACATCATACATAAACAGCTCATGATCATCAATATACGTCATAGTAATTCATATCATCACTTAATCATCATACATCATACATAAACAGCTCATGATCATCAATATACGTCATAGTAATTCACATCGTCAAGTAATCATCATACATCAAATATACACAGTTCATAATCGTCAATATTCTCATGAAATTCATATCATCAATTACTCGTCAAAACATCACAAAATCATCACGTCATAATCATCATTAACGTCACTAACATCATGGTGAAACATCAGAAACATCACAACACCGAAAACATCAGAACATCACAGAAATCATAACAAAACTTCGCGAACAACAGGGTTCGCTACTCAGTTCGGTGTGCGAACTCGTTCGCTGGGAGGTTCGCCTTGCGAACTCCAGCGAATCCCTCAACTCCCACACAAAACCACAAAGTTTCCCCTTCTGCCTCTCCTCGCTGCCTCTATTCGCTTTGCGAAGCCCTTCGCTAGGACATTCGCTTTGCGAGCATCACAATTACTTCCCAGCATTCATCAAAATCCCCACACAGTCATCGCGCATTCGCTGCGCCATTAGCTTTACAAACTTTGGCGAACATTCTCCTTGTGAAGCTTTCACTCGCTTTGCGAACATGCGTTTGCAGGAAATCGCTGCTACGCATTCAGTAGCATTCCAGCCCCAAAACCCTTACGACTTCAACCTCAGATTTCCCCCAAAAACATCCCAGAACAGTCTTAAAACATCATGGCTCATCGAAGGTCTAAAACCTATGACATTTAGGTCGATTCATACATATCCTAAACCTCAATTCACCTAAACCTTCAAAATTCTCAAGCTTCCCATAAACCCCATAAATCCCTTTTTATACAAGATTCCACATATCATCAAAAGGTTTAGCCTCGAAGGCATATTTTTACCCAAATCAATTCAACCCTTAATAATCCATCATAGATTCATCAAAAATACCCCTAAATCATCAACAACTCATAAACCCTTCAAAAACCCCAAAAACCTCAAAATTCACTTTTAACACATCACTTCCTATATTGAAAACAATGAAAGGCAATACTCCCCATACCTTGGATTGTCGAATCTGAGCTTTATCTATCGATCCTACGGAAATCTTCACAAATCCTTGTTGTTTCCCTTCTTTCCTTAGAGCTCTGCACCTTCTTTCCTACTTTTCACGGTTAATCACAAATGAATCCTAATTCTCCTCAATTCCTCCTTTTTGGGTTAATTTAACTCTTGGGCCTCAAATATGGGCTTTCCCCACAATACCCTCACTAATCCACCTCAAAAGTCTAATTTACCCTTAATTCCTCTAATATTATTTAAAATAATAATAATACTAATATATTCATATTATATACTATTATTTAATTAAAATAATCAAACTCCACCAAAATACCGACATCGACACAAACCACCAAAATTCTCCGAAATTCACAAATATTATATTTAATAAATTAAATAAATATTCTAATAAATTTGGGGTGTTACAACTCTCCCCACTTAAAGAATTTTCGCCCTCGAAAATTACCTCAAAGAAATAGAGTCGGATACGACTCCCTCATCTAATCTTCACTTTCCCAAGTCTAACTTTCGCCAGCTGGTCCGCCCCATAACACCTTCACCAAAGTTATGTCTTTACCCCGCAGTTGCTTCATCTCTCGACCGTTAATCCGCACAGGTAAAGCTTCCACTGTTAGGTTCTCCCTCACTTGCACATCATCCATCTGAATCACATGCGACGGATCCGGAATGTACTTCCTCAACCGAGACACATGGAACACGTCATGCAAATTCGCAAGTGACGGCGGTAAAGCAATTCGATAGGCTACCTCTCATATCCTCTCCGAGATTTGATATGGATCAAAAAAACGTGGAGTGAGCTCCCTAGACTTCAAAGCTCAAACCACACCAGTCACTAGCGTCACCCTCAAAAATACGTGATCTCCCTCTTGGAATTCAAGTGTCTTCCTCCCCTTATCATGATAGCTCTTATGGCGAATCTGCGACGGTCTCATCCTTTCTTGGATCATCTTAATCTTCTCGGTCGTCTCTTGCACAATCTCAGGTCCGAGTACATCACTCTCGCCCGATTCATACCAACACAATGGAGTCCTACACCTCTTTCCACACAAGGCTTCATACAGCGTCATCCCAATACTAGCATGAAAACTATTATCGTAAACGACAAATGACTATCCCACGATCCACCTTGATGCAACACACAAGCTCTCAGCAAATCCTCTAAAGGCTGGATAGTCCTCCATGTCTGTCCATCCATCTGCGGATGATAGGCAAAACTCAACCTCAACTTAGTACCCAAATCATCTTACAAACTCTTCCAACCTTGACGTAAACCTCAGGTCTCTATCCGACACAATATTCAAAGGTATCCCATGCAACTTCACAATTTCCTCAATGTACATCTCGGCTAACCTCTACGTAGAATGATTAATCTTCATCGGCAAGAAATGAGCCGATTTAGTTAATCTATCCACGATCACCTAAATGGAATCATTTCCCCTTGCAGTCTTCAGAAATCCTGTCACAAAATACATGGAAATACTATCCCATTTCCATTCTGGAATTCTCAATGGCTGCATCATACCTAAAGGCTTCTGATGCTCAATTTTTGACTTCTGACAAGTCAAACACGCATAAACAAACTCCACAATCTCCTTCTTCATACCTGGCCACCAAAACAGCTTCTTCAAATCCTAGTGCATCTTCGTAGCACCGGGATGAATACTCAATCTACTTTGATGTCCTTCTTCAAGAATGCTCCTCTTAATATCCGGAACATCTGGAACACACACTCTATCTCGAAACCTCATCACACCATCCCCGTCGATCCGGAGTTCTCCTCCATTACCTTGGTTGATCAAAGTCAACTGGTCAACTAACTCCAAGTCTGATTGTTGTCCCACTCTGATCTCTTCCAGAATGCCACTAGTCAACTTCAACATTCCCAACTTCACACTGTCAGGAGTCTCTTCACATACCAAACTCAAATCTCGAAATTGCTCAATTAATTCCAACTCTTTCACCATAAGCATCGACATATGCAATGACTTTCTGCTCAATGCATCAGCCACTACATTTGCTTTTCCCGGATGATAACTCAAATCAAAATCGAAATCCTTCAACAGCTCTAACCACCTTCTCTGCCTCATATTCAGTTCTTTCTGATCAAATAAGTACTTCAGACTTTTATGATCACTGAACACTTCTAACTTAGGGCCAAACAGATAATGTCTCCAAATCTTCAACACAAACACCACGGCAACCAATTCCAAATCATGGGTAGGATAATTCCTCTCATGAATTCGCAATTGTCTCGAAGAATAGGCAACAACTTATCCATTCTGCATCAATACTCCACCAAGACCCATCTTCGACGCATCACAATACACCACAAAAGATTTGCTCAGATTTCGCAAAATCAACACTGGAGCGATCATCAACCTCTTCTTCAATTCCACAAAACTCTCTTCGCAAGCTACATCCCATACAAAAGCTTGCCCTTTTCATGTCAACTAAGTCAAAGGTAATGCTAACTTAGAAAAACCCTCGATAAACTTGCAGTAATAACCCGCCGCACTACAAGAAAATTGGCAGATTGCGCGATTATTTTTGCAGGTTATGACGGTTAAAACCGCCGTAATTAGCAAGTCACGACGGTTGCTGCTATGTCGCAGAAACGTTCGTCGCGAGGCCGTATCACGTCGGTTGTGAAAACCGTCACACCAACTGTCGTTATCTCTCACGACGGGTAGGGAACTTTCATAATTTGCATATTGCGACCGTTCCAACCATCGTAAATTTCCATTTGATTTTTGTTTTTTATTGTTGATTACGAAGGTTCCAACTATCGCAACTTTCTGTTCCACAGTTACATCTGCAGGTAAATCCATAGGAAATTTGTTTTCTACAGGTAAATCCGCAGGTAATTTATTTTTAAAATTAAAAAAAAAATTGTTTGTAGAAATATGAACATAATGGAAAAGAAAATCACATATATTCTTCATTAAACTAAACATATATATCATATTACATTTATCCAAGCATCATGTCACTTTATATGTTAGAAGCTTATCATATTACAATTATATTCAGATAAGGAATCAACCAGAATTGAGTATATTAATTAAATTCAGAGTCAAAAAACTAAACTAAAAAAATCTGTTTACAGTAGGTAGAACAATAAGTGCAGTAAGAACTCCAAACAAGTGCATAGAATCTAAATGGAGACCACCTAAATCTAAGGATGTTCCAGGAAATAGACTAGTGAGGTTATCTCCTTCCAAGGTGATGAATTCCACACAATATGACTGCACTCGCAAAAAGATTCTTAAACATGCAGCGCAGAGTTACAAAACAAAGCGGATCCAAAGGAAATGTAAAAAAAATAAAATGGTTTCAGCACTTACATATAACTCAGTGTACAAAATGATCTGCAAAAAATAATATCAGTAGTAAAAGATGATTAATATTTCATTGATAGCAAAACATTCTCAGTAAAGCTAAATCATGTTTTCTATCGGTCAACTAACAACAGTGCATACAAATTCATGGTAAAGAAATATAAAAACTCAGAGATACAAAAATACGGCCATATCTACCAAATCCATCTTCTCCTATATCTGGGTAGCTAGTGAGTCCTTCTCTATTTTCAAAGCATTGTCTCATAAGCATGGCTGTATAAAAATAAACAACTGCGAAAAGATTCATCACCAACATGCTCGCCCAACCAGCTTGTTTCACCGTATAAGGTGCAAATATGAGGCCAACTCCAACCATCACAGTAATCCCTGAAAAGTCATAGCATCACCTCAATATTAAAACCAAGTTTGGATATATATTTGCAAACTGACAGAACAAAATCAAACAAAATAATTAAAGATTCAAGCAACTGAGTTTACAATGTTCATAGCGAACGAACATGCACGTGTCAAATAAAATTACTTACCATTGAAAATTGTCTGAGTGAAGCTGCAATAATGACCAAGAGGTATTTCTCCAGCAAAATTTTGCATTGAATCTTTCTCATGAGTGGATAGAAAGGGAGATTTTCCATCTATGTCCGAGTTACTACTCTTTGAACGATTGCCAAAACTTGAATAAATAAAACTTGGTCCTTTTAGAATCGATCCAAAACTTGGAGTTGTAGCAATTGTGTAAGAATCTGTAGTCTCTCTAACATACATACGAGCATGCAGTAGTAAGTTTTCAAAGTTAAGGCAAACAAAACAAAACAAAAAAGAAAAGAAAATGGTGGAAGAAGATTATACTTGTAACTTTGAGGTCATTGGTTGGAAGTGAAAGAGTGAGGTTGAAATGCATGATTTGCGTCATCATCGTCATCATAATTATCATCACTGCTGCCATTGTCAGTTTCAATATCACGTTCCTCCTCTACATCCTTCTCATTAAACATAAACTCAATGTCTTTCTCCTCCTTCTCTATATGCAACGAAAAAATTGTTGAACCGATTCCAGACCTGCAACACACCTACAGAAACAAACCACACCAGAGCAAAAAACAAAGCCAATGAAAAGAAGTCGCCCGAGCGAATAACTGCACAAGAGTTAAGCTTGTTAAACTCTGATCAGAATAATCTTTAGTTAGACTTTACTTTTCTCCCGGTCTAACATCAAATCACCAAGCTGGCGGGTTAAGACCAAACAAAAAAAAACTCATACGGCAACTACATGGTATGAAAGTGAAGCTTTGGAACACAGGGAACGAAATCTTTACCTCACATAAGAGCATATCTTCATCTGGTGACCAACCTCATTTCTTGAAATCAGAATTCAAATAAGTGTACCATCTGATTGATGATAAATAATATCTGTTTCTTATTCATCAGATAGCGAATCACAATGAAACAAAAGCAATCAAAATAAAAATATCTTGAATGAGTCATGATAAAAAACTTCACCTTCTTCTGCACTGTCCAGTTGTTTTATCCTTGAACTTAGAAGTAATTATCACCCAACTGCATTAAGTTATTGAAATCAAAATCACTTTTAGTCTTACATCATAATGAAAACTAGTAGGAACTAAATAGTGAGAACTCAAAAAAGAAGAATAACCAAAAGGGTATTTGTATTTTTAAGTACTTTTCAGTTCCATGGATTCCAATTTGATCTCTCAATATATCATCCTCCTGCAGAGAAGGGTAAAATAAATTCAACAGAAGAATCTATATAAATAGATTATCAATTTATAGTATATGGTAAGAGAAGAAGAACCTCTTGAGTGCACGTGACAATGTGACACTCCTTCTTCTTAGATTCTTCATTCACAAGCTACTTCTGATTCAGCTTTTGTTCCATGGATTCCAAGAATGTATACGGCTGCATACTGATTCAAAGACGACTTTTGCGGCTTTATGGTGTTACGGTTTAAATCAAATCAGATAGATAAACAATTCTTCTTGTTTTCCTTTTCCTTTTATGAAGAAACCAAAACATACAAGAATGTCTTCCTCACAAACTTGAAGTTTTCTGAAAAAGAATGTCTTCCTCCTTTTAAAGATTCTAGAGATAATCTGTCAATTACATTCTCCAAACCTACCATTCTTGATTGGATTGTAGAAAGGGAATCCATTATGCTAGTTGTAAAAATCTAAAAAAAGAGTTGAAGTGTGTTGAGTAAAACATATATATCACAAACTATGTGACACAAAACAAGAATCTCTTCAGAAAGCACTACAAATATGTGTGAGCACGCTCGTGCGACAAAAGTTGCAGTATTTAAATTTTTATTGTGATAAATCACATAAATGTTAAATACACTTTAGTGATTTTGTTATTAGTAGGTGTTTGAGAAAATCATACAAAACTTACCCTTCTAAGTGAAAGTACTTCAAGTGTTATCATGTTGTGAAAAGTAAACAAGGAAGATAATGATTATAGGAGGACTACATGTGTTGTGAATCAATGGTCAGATGGACCTAAATACATAACACGGTGCCCAATTAAACTAAGAAATAAGTTTCAAATCTCCAATAAATTGAAAATCATAAAAAAGCAAGGGTTGCTCCTCAAATACTATCAGTAGAAAAGGGCTCTTGACTTAATTCTTTAAGGGTGAAGCATTTCTTTACTGATATGGAGTCCATGATAAAAGTAACAAATTTGAGGGAATGACTTGTGTGTTGAATCAGCATAAGATTCAATCCAAAAAAATCTTAAAACAAAGAAACAACATGGTTGGTTGGGCTATAGCCACAACGTCTTCTGCCAAATAGCTTCTTACTCATGGTCTTAATATCGGTATCTCCGTTCTCGGTTCCAAGGCCTCTGTTCGCGATGTTGTTGAATTCGTCTCACGACTAACAAAATGGTGGGAATGGGATCTAGTATCGCAGACTGTACCAAGAGAAGATGTGGTGTTGTATCCGGCGTATCCACCACTCGCTCGTCTTGTTATAGTGAAATCACCTCATCCATATCTTGCCTTGTTAGGAGCGAAAGAATTTGCGCGGTGTAAAGGTTACTTCATTACTCTTAAAAATGTTAGCATGTTGGAAACTTTCCAAGTACAACTACTAAACCGGCATAAAGTAGAGTCCAAGAGAAACATTACATAGCAGCAGGCATTTATTTTCAAAATTATTGAGAACATTTCTAGTGACATATGTGAACCAACATCAAATGAGGAAGAGAGACGAGAAGTTCAAAGAGCTACGCGACATTATTCATACCTTGCGATGCTCAAAGCAATCCGAACGCCGTGCATCGTCATATCCTCGCCGACACCAAACGCACACCATAATGCATCTTCACCAAAACTAACCTTCGATCATCACAATTCATATCCGCCGGCAGCAAACGTCACCTCACCATAACCACCAGCTCACCCAAATTATTAATATCCTAAAAGCACAACATCAGTATCATACCATTACTAACCAGGGAAACTGAAGTTAAAGCAAAATACAAGCTATGTAACACAACAACTTTAGTAATCAAAGAAATAATTGATACAAAGATGCATGGCTTAAGAGCTTGGAGTTCAAACTCTGAACCCTTTGCTCGCGCTAATACACCACCAAGTCGTCATACTACCATCGGTTCCCATCAAGCTTTATCTTCACGCCACGACCTCGTCACCTTCAAGCCCCTATAAGACATCACACGCACATAAAATAAAAAAGAAGAATCAATATCATCATCTAACCCAACAGGGAGGAGTTCACATGTACAACTCGATCGCAATGGTGACTTTGATTGTACTCTCTGACTAAAGTTGTTGTATGAACCTGTTACACCTCCCAGTGGACTTTCTTTTGTCGTTCGTATTCAATCAGTGGATCGTGGGAGCAGATGCCCACTGTGTAGGACATTCCTCCTCTTTAACCCAGAACATGTTCAATTAGTTTGACATTGAAGGACATCATACAAAAAAAACTCTGCAAAGGATATGTTGAAAGGAAACAAGAATATGACAGTTAGCCAACATTTAAACGGTGAGGGAACAATTGGTGGACAAGGCTCTTATCAGTGGAACTCAAGAAAGATTAAGTAAAACTTACCAGGCCAGACGTGATTGAAGAGATTAATCAAATACAAGTCCAAAACGTCTCTGTTCAATTCAGAATCCTGTCACAAATTCAAGCAAAGTTCATTAGTGAAACAAATCACGACCATCAAGAAGGGAGCGAACCAAGAACCATAAATCTAACTATTTCCTAATTCCAAAATCCGGTGACGACGGTATCCCAGCTATGCTATCACCAATTCAAGAACGTTCAAATGTGCCAAGTTCATAACATGAGAATCAATACAATTTGAATATAAGGATTCAAACTTTGAATTTACGATCCATCTTCTTAAGAGTCACACTAAGGGATTGAGAAACATTTTCCATGGCTTCATTTTCACCATTTCACAATTTGTGATTCATCGCCATCGTATTTCAACCACCGTTGTTATACTGCTTGAACATAGCAAACACGCAGGAAATAATTGACAAAATAGAGACGGTCTTTACCAACTTCAAAGTCAATCTCAATGACTTTGTATTGATGGCGGCATTAACTCTACAGATCTTTAAGAATTCCCTTTTGTTGCTTCCTTCTTTCACACACTTGATTGATAGGAGGTCTTAATGCTCTATCAGTTATCTGCTTTGGTTTAGAAGAGTGAATTTTTGGAGTATTTAAATAAACAACGTAACTATATGAGAGCAAACTTATGTCATGAGTACTTAAAAATATAATTTGTTTCATTGAAAAACTTGAATTTAGGGGTGGATGAGGAGCTTATGAGCTTATCAAAATGATTTAAGTGTAAGCAAGATAGGGGTGAATTTAGGTTTTGTCCACATGTTCTATCGACGTAAGCAAGATGGGTATGACAACCACTGTGTGCAAGCATGTCAATATCATTAGAAACATATTCAGCTCAAAACCAACACTACGAAACTCATTGTGACCTTTTAACAAACACCTTGTTTGCAAAATCAAAGCATGTATCAAAAGAATAACTAAAACCCATCAAAGCAACATGAAATACTATTAAGAGAAACAATTCAAGCTGAATAATTAGTTGCACATACTCCATATGCAATACCCTTAATTTTAGGTTTAACCCAAGCCTAAAAATGATTTTTTTTACCAATCAAACATAAACAATAATAGAGTTCATAACAGCGACTAGAGAAGTGACAATAGGAATTCACATATTAGGGATTTAGAAGGAACCTGTTAAGATACCAAGGCGCGATGGTGGCAGTTTCTTTGATGACGGCGAAATCTGAGAGAGATACCAAGACGCGGTGGTGGTGGTTACATAAAAGCAGTACATGAAGCCCTTTTCTCCAATATACGTATGTGCTAGGGATAGTTAGGGCTGTTGTTCAAAGTTATTGTCTTCTATTGTCAAAAACAAAATAAAAAACGTTGCAGTCTTTTCAGTTTCCAATTTGGCGGTCGTCACCTAAGCATTGAAAATTGATGAGTTGTGCGCATTCTTTAGGGCGGTTGTTAATCCGTCGCAAACTAGTATTTAGGGCGGTTGTTAACAAAACCGTCATAAATGTTTATGAGTGTTTAAAAAAACCAACAAAGGTTGGCCAAACCCGTCGCGACACCCGTCGTAATTTACGAATAGGGGCGGTTCTCATGGAACTGTCGCGACTTATGTGTCGCAAAATCCATTTTTTCTTGTAGTGCCAATCCCAGAAAACTTCGCATCTCGGTAGCAGACTTCGAAGTCCCCCACTGTTACACAACATCAATCTTAGAAGGATCAACAACAATCCCGCCACTTGAAATCACATGGCCAAGAAACTCATTCCTTCAACCAGAACTCACACTTTAACAGCTTTGCACATACAACTTCTTCTCTTTCAACACCTGCAACACAGTCCTCTAATGCTCAGCATGTCCTTCTTCAGACTTAGAATACATCAGAATATCGTCAATAAAACCCACCACCAACTTATCCCAATACTCATGAAAAATCTGATTCATATACTCTATGAACACCATACTTCGTCCTGAAAGCTGTCTTCAGAATATCATCAGGTTTAACACGAATCTGATGATAACCAGACCTCAAATCAATCTTGCTAAAACACAAGCGCCCACCAATTAATCCATCAAATCATCAATCCTCGAAAGTGGATACTTATCCTTGATCGTCACTTTATTCAACTATCTATAATCCACACACAATCTCATAGTACCATCTTTCTTCTTCACCGACAACACAGGAGCACCCCATAGAAAACACTCGATCGAACAAACTTCATCCCAAGCAACTCTTCCAATTGTTTCTTCAATTCTCCCAACTCAGATGTAGACATCCGGTAAGGAGCCATTGACACCAGACTCATACATGGTATCAATCCGCCACAACCTCTACCTCACGCTCTAGAGGCCAATCACTTACGTCATTAGGAAACACTTCCAAAATTTTACAAACAAAAGGCAAAACACCCACTTCTCCACTTTCACTAATACTCAAAGTTACCCTCAACATAAACATCTCAGCACCATCCTGCATCAACTCGTAAAAACCATCTGTAAGTACTTGGCCTAACACCAAACGATTCACTGTGCACACCACTTAAGCTCGCAAGACACGTCTATCCCATCCAATATGATCCCGTCTATTATCAACAAGAGATTAAGGGTGATCAATTCCTCAATTTGTCAATAACAGCCGACTATCATGAGGCGGTACAAACTATCTTACCAAACTATTGTTGCGTCCAACACCACTCTTAGCCATCACTCCACACTTGAAGCATCTTGGAGAAGCACCATCTTTTCCCCCACTTGTTTCATTCCCAACTTGCAAATGGAAAACAAAATAAGCATTGACAGTGTTTTCACACACATGTCGCACACTAGGGGTTAGACAACATTAGACAACCTAGCCGGACGGACCGACCTGCTCTAATACCACTAATGTAACACCCTTTTCTACTCCACAAATATCGCAGCGGAATAAACATAAAATCATAGTAAAATCAGAATCACCTGAAAGGGTGCACATTTCTCAATAAAATCAAATCAACAAGGTTGCTCCGTAAACAACGGGTTTTCCTCAAAATAACTCAAAAATACCTCAAAGGGAAGCAGAACCACCATAACCACAAAAATCCCACAAAAGGGTTTATTAACATAAACCATAATCATCAAAATAACAACAAAATAACAACCAAATAAAACTCAACATGGTTCGACTCAACGACCCAACCCGATGTTACACTATCAGAGCAAGACCCTCTACATCGACCAAAAGCAAATAATACTTCAAAAGTTCCTCGAAGCATCCACGGCTAATCCTGATCACCTGCACGTTTCCCACGTGGAGGCAACATTCAAACAGGCAGGGTGAGTAAAACAATTCATTATAATCAATATAAGATAAGATATGCATAAAAATGGCATCATCATCATATAAGCATCATCAGAGTTATCACAAGGCAAACATCTAAACACGTCATCATAAATCACAACAAATACCACCTAAATGCAATGCACAACAGGACTCATGCATGTGGTACCAATCGTCACAAATCGATAGACACTTAGGCCATCACCCTCCAAAGATCCCCATCAAATAGGATCGGTTCCACACAAGAATCGGAGCACGTCATAATCCACTTCACATCCACACAATGGGATGGAAGCCGCAGTAGACCGAGGTCTAATCTCATCATCAATGGACCGAAGTCCTAACATCATCACCAAAGTATGCTATGAATACATGATACACAACGTCAATAATCATCATCATCAAAACGTCATTATGTGCATCATCATTCATCAAAACATCATGTTCGTCATGTCGTCATTTATTCATCAAAACATCATACGTCATCATCTTATCATCATACATCATACATAAACAGCTCATGATCATCAATATACGTCATAGTAATTCATATCATCACTTAATCATCATACATCATACATAAACAGCTCATGATCATCAATATACATCATAGTAATTCACATCGTCAAGTAATCATCATACATCAAATATACACGGTTCATAATCGTCAATATTCTCATGAAATTCATATCATCAATTACTCGTCAAAACGTCACGAAATCATCACGTCATAATCATCATTAACGGCACTAACATCATGGTGAAACACCAGAAACATCACAGCACCGAAAACATCAGAACATCACAGATCATTAATAAAATCAAATTTAGAAACCAAACTTTGTGACCAATTTTATTAATGTAACATCACAGCACCTTTTTACTTTCAGAACATCTTTTTTTTTTATTTTTTAAATTTTTTAATTAAAGATTCACCTTTTTATTATTTTAACAAATAAAACATATAATTATATAAACAATTATGCTATTTTATTTTTATATATGTATAAAAGTGATTTTTTTTATTATATGCAATTTTTATATGTGCATAATGAAATTACATTAATAAAATCAAATTTTATTTTCATTAGATCCAATTAAATTAAATAATAATTAGTAATTTTTTAAATATTATTTATATATTTTTTATATTTTTTATATGTATATATATTTAAATATAGAGAACATAACAAATTTTATTAACTGGTCTAGTAGTAAGGCCTAACTAAAATAGCTAGAGGGAACATGTTCGATTCTCAAGTTAGACACCTTTTTATTTTATTTTTTGAAAAAAGAACACTAAAATTAGTCACTAAGTTCAGTTTCTAAATTCGGTCACTAAATTCGTTGTTAAAACTTAGTGACTAGCACTTTTTTTAGTAGTGAATCAGTCATATGAGTTGCACATCGAACCACCATAAGTTGCTTGTCTAGGATTTATTAATACAACATCATAAACATTTATAACCGGATTTATTAATACAACATCATAAACATTTATAACCCAAGTACCATTATCACCCTGTTCCCTTGGAAGTGACGGAAAGGAGGAGAAATTTGAGATACCAAATGCCTGTTAAGACATGTGATGATGTGAAAAAATAGAAGCAACTATAAACGTTGATTATGATTGTGTTCCTTTAAAGACAAGTTTTACTTCTTGTGCACCACATGCTCTATATAATTAAAGGAGTTATGTTACTCACCTCAATAACCATATTTTTTTATAGAATTTAAAAAGTTCACATTATGAACTTCAACAAACCTTGTAGCGACGATATCTAGAAAGTCACACATGCCAAATACATACAACTTAGTGGCAAAATAGTAAGAAATAGGTTATATTTTTGACATTTCCAACACACTAAGGACATTTAAGAAAAACATTAACACCTCGGTATTGCATAACAAACTTGGTTGGAAAAGAGTTATGAAAAACTTACCAAATAAAAAAATTGAACGCTTTCTGCAAGAGAAATATTCCATAACCAATTCTAGTGATGTTCATAATCATGATGTAAAGATGACAAAAAAATGAAACCCACTTCTGATAGTATATTCACCATTAAGATTTTTACTTCACAACCAACAGTTTTCAACAGAAGTAACGAATGTTGGTTGCAATTGATTCACACTATATAGGATTTGAATCAAGCTTCACAACAACCTTGATTCAAGTGTTCACTACTAAAAATAAGACATTTAATTAAATAATTTTACATCAAATTTCAAGATATATGATGTGAAAAATATTTGTCAAAGGCTTTTACATCAGATTTCATAACAATATGAAGTGAAAAATATTTGATTTAGAGATTTTACACCGAACATTTATTTTTATTGATGTGAAAAATAACGCGGCGGCAGTTTCGTAAATAATATGAAATTTTGTTATAAAAGATTTTACATCGGATCTGAATTTGCACCCGATGTAAAAAGTTCACAAAGGATTTCACATCGGCCCTGGATTTAAACCCGATGTGAAATCCTTTGACAACTCAAATTCGCATGCTTTCCATCTCGCCTCTTTTCCGCCTCCAACACTCTCTTAGGGTTTCCATCCCCATTTTCATCTCTCCGTCCAACCTCACTCTTCGCTTCTCCCCAAGTACACATTCTTTCTCTTTCTATCACTCACTTTATCTCAACCACCGTGGATCCGCCCTCCCACCACCATGTGCAACCGTCAAACTCCACTTCTGTCTTCATCATAACCTCCTCAACACACACTATCATTACCATTAACCTCACTTTCCTTCACTACCATTCAAACCTCCAATCTTGCCATTGTTGAAGCCAACAAACCACCGCAACAACTTGCGGCTTCGTCCTACTCGATCTTTTGAAATATCAACTCACTTTGTTTGTTCTTGCTTGCAGGTTATCGACAACATTGATTTTGATTCCGTGCCCACTAATTTCGTTGGTTTGCTGCAGATTGATGTTCAAATTGTTGCAACTCTTGACATTTCTGTACAGCACAACAACTTCAAACCACAACAACATTTTCACAAGCTCATCAACAACAACGTTTCTCTCTTGGAGTGGTGAGGTGTATCTGTCTCTCACTGTTGTTGGTTACGAAAGTCTAAGCCGATAATAATCTCGGTCGGAATCGTTGCTTTTCAATTTTCTTCCATCTCCACCATTAAACTTCAACAACGACAACATTGTTTCATTTTCATTTCGGTTTCGCACGGACTCAGCAGCGGCTCTCACTATTCAACAACAACAGCGCAAAGCTTCGACAACCATGACTCAACAACAAAACATCTTCGCCTTCAACAACGAACAACAACACTCAATTCGGTAACAATTTCAGAACTCGGCTTCGCCCCAAGAGTAGAGGTTTATTTACAACATTCAATAATTTTTGTTATTAATTCTGCAAATTTCTCAATTTTAGGGTTTTTATTATCATTTCAGCAGTTGTTTCTGAGTTATAATCATGTTTTTGTATTATCTTCCATAGATAAATAGCGAAACAGAGGAGATTCAAATTGATGAAGATCTAAAAACTTTACCCAACTTAGTGGTTCTTATTGAAGCATACAAGAAAGCTTTTCTTACCGGTGCTGAAAAGATTGCATCGCAAATTGAAGAAAGAATACAATTGAAGGAGAATGAGAAGAATAAATTGGTTCTGAAATTGTCTACTTTATCAGTTGATAAAGTTTTGGTTAAGGATCAGAGTATTTACAAGTAGTTTGTTGGGACTTTGAGGAGTCATAATGTTTTCTTCGTAGCAACAGTTGGCAAGCCTTTTAATCCCTTGGTATGTATAAGAGTGTCTGATAAGAGAAATTGTGTTTGATTTCCTTGCAAAAATGAGTTAGTTATAGTCTCCGATATTAGGTTTTCTAGAGTAGAGAAGCTTATAGAATGCAAGCTACTAATAGTTAACAGAATAACTAGCTAACACTTGAATTCAACTGTAATGACCTATGAAGAATCTAGGATAATGAAACAGTTAGTTTGTTCTTTGGTTTGTGTCTTTCATGGAGTTAGATTTAGAGTAAATAGAATAGGAGGTATATTAGTTGAGTTACAATAAGTAAGAAACTCTGAAACTGACTGTGCTGAGTCACCAGAGTCTAAACTGAACTATGAACACACACAAACACCACAAACAATACATTGACTTGAATCAAATTGCAAGACTAGAAAATTATTATCGTATACTAAACCACTAATTTATTGAATGAGGAGGATCTCAACGGTACAATACTAAACATAGCTTAAGCGAATGAATACAAATGAATTATAAAAAATTACAAACATGTGATAAATCAAATAATGCACATACACACAAATTAACAAAACATAAAACAAAAATGATATCATTGACTGCAATTTCAACAGAGGATTGTCCCTAGCCAAGGGTTGGGGCCCAGTCCCAGCCCTTAGGTCTTTGGTCTGGATCGAGGTGGACATCTCATGGGATCCACCGACCACACTCTTGGAGTGGCTAGCTCCTAAGAGGAGGTGCACCAGCTACGCCATAATGCACATAATTTTTCTTGTTTCCAATTGATAAGACAAAGAAGAAAAATCCATCATATATTTTTATATCAAAGGATTATATCAAAATAAAGGAAATTGTTTTATCCTTACCTTTTTTTGAGCTGATATATCGCTTTAGCTTGCCGATGTTCCAAGCCATTGGTATACGCTCCCTGGATAAAGTTTCCAAGGTTTAAGTCTTCTTTCCTATGTTGGCTTGGACTCAATATGGCCCATCCTAGTTTGTTGCTTACTTCCCTTGATACTCTTCAGTACCAAGTCTCCTATTTGGAATTCCATGGGTTGGACATCGGTTGTATCAGGACGTCGTGGTTTGCTTGATGATGGAACTGGTAAGGCAGCAAATGTCCTTTTTCTTCCCAAAGGTTTATTTCTTCTCTAATTGCATGATTGTTTTCTTCCTCTAGTAAAGGATAATTTGTCCTCCAACTCAGCTCTTCAACCTCTGCTTGAATAACAATTTCAATGTCGTAGGTCAGGCTAAAAATACTTTGATTGGTTGTTGAGTGGCTAATGATTTGGTATGCTCATAATGCGTGTGGTAGTTCATCAACCCAGATTCATTTGGCTCCCCCGAGCCTCTGCTTTAGCCCTCTTAGTAACACTTGATTACCTGCTTCTACTTGCCCATTTTCCTAGGAGTGTTCTACCAAGGAAAAATGTTGCTTAACCTTCAATTCTTCTAATAATTTTTTTAATTTCATGTACGTTAATTAGGTTTTGTTGTATGTCACAATGGCTTGAGGACTTCTAAATCTGTCCAAGACGTTCCGTTTGAAGAACTTCAAGATATTCTCTGCCATTATATTTGCTAATGCTTTTGCTTCTATCCACTTTGTGAAGTAGTCCATCACAACTATTATATATTTGAGTTGGCCTAGAGCTGGCGGAAATTGTCTAAGGATGTCTAAACTCCATTGCAAGAAGGGTCATGATGAGGTTAACATATGTAGCTATATCTTTGGGGCATTAAAGATGTCTTCATTCTACTTGCATTGGCCGTACTTCTTCACATGCTCCTTTGAGTCTTGTACCATGGGTGACCATTAATATTCTGCTCTCAAAAAACTTTTGGCCGATGCTCGGGCACCTAGGTGCTTCCCAATAATCCCTTCATATGCCTCCAAGAGTGTGTAGGAAACCTCTTTCCTCTCTAAGAACCTTAACAAAAAGTTGGACATGCCTCTTTTATATAATGTTATGTCGATCACGGTATATGAACTCGATCTTAGTTTTAGCATAATTGCTCCAATAAGGTCAAATGGGAGAATCCTTTATTCTATATACACCATGATTAGAGATATCAAGAAAGGTTTGCTAGTTTTGCTCACATCCCTCACTATGTCTCTTGAGGTTTCAATACTTGGAACCTTCATAGTTTCTTTGATGAAAGAATGGTTATCCTCATAACCTCTTGTGCTTGTTATTCTGGAGAGTACGTTTTCTTACGTGCTTTCTTCCCATGGAACATGAGTAACTTTATATGTCTTGAACTTTTCTAACTTTTCTCTAGCTAGATTATGGTATTTTTGTCGTAACGGATCCTTGGCTTGTGCTTATTCTCTGATCTGGGAGACGACCAATAATGAAGTTGTCTTTAGCCTAATGTTTTCTGCTCCCATATCTCCTGCCAATATGACCCCAACAATAACTGCTTCATACTCTGCTTGGTTGTTGGTGGCAGAAAATTTAAACCATAAAGAAACTTCAAATACGAGGCCAACTCCGTTTTCTAGAATCAAGCTAGAAGCACTTCCTTAACTGTTAGATGATTCATCCATGAATATTGTCCAAGTATAAGTTGGTTCGGATAGCTTGTGATTCATTTCTTCTAAGAAGTCGGCAAATACATGGGCTTTCGATGCCTTTCTTAATTATAAAGATAATTCAAACTTTGAAAATAATGAACCATTTCATCAATCGCCCGACAAAATATGGTCGATGAATTACTTGTTTCAAGGGTAAGTCAGTCTAAACAACTATGGAGTATGCGAGGAAATACCTTCAGAGATTTCTCAATATGCCAATGCTAGATCTTACTTTTCTATAATCTGTTAGTGTATCTCTGTTCTGGCTAGAGCCTCTAATATAAAATATATTAAGTTATGGATGGAATCCAACTCTCTTATTAGAAAATAGCTTATGGCTTCCTTAGATACATCCATGTAGTGATTGAGGACTTCGTCAAGGAGTGGACGAGTAAGCCCCGATGGTATGGCCAACACATTTTTTTCAGTGATTCGAATGCTCTTTCGCATTCTGATGTGCATTCTAACTCTATTTTTAACTTAAAAATCTATAAAAAGGTATGTCTTGCTTAGTGGATTTCGAAATAAATGTGTTTAAGTCTATGAGCATGGCATTCAGCTTTTGGATTTCCTTTTTAGAGTTTAGTGTACTCATACGAACAACTACTCTGCATTTGCCAGGATTGGCTTCAATTCCCTTCTTTATAAGGTAGAACCCTAAAATTTGGAAATCTCTCACTCAAAATGTGCATATATCTAGGTTTATCCTATATTGTCGAATTATTTTAAATACCATCTATAGGTGTTGATCATGAGATTCTTCCTAACTAGATTTCACAATCATGTCATCCATCTATATCTCTAGTGTGTCACATATTTCCTCTTAAAAGACCTTATTCATCATCCTTTTGTATGTCACGCCCACATTCTTTATCCCAACGGGCATCACATTGAATTAGTAGTTGACTTGTGATGACAGCTTGTCATAACATTATATTACAAGAAAAAACTAGACATATCAGTGTTATTATGAGCGAAAGCTAATCTAAAGTGTGGAAGAAGTAAGCAAAAATAACCAAGAGGAATAAATTTGGTACTTAGTGAAAATTTGAAGAAAAAGGAAGAAAAAGATGATTTTTGCCACTAGTTTTCTCACGCTAATGATGCTTTCATCTTGGGCGCGATGAACTTACATTGCAGTTGCAATGCTGTGTAACACGGTCGTGGTGACACACACTTTTGATATGCACCAGCTGCTATAAATAGGGCTTTTTGATACTTTTTTTGAAAGTTACGAATTGGAGATAGAGAAAGTGAGGACAAGGAGCTTTTGGGAGATAAATAGGAGAGCATTGGAGTCATTAGAGAGCTTATTTTCCATAGTGTTATGATTACTTCTTATCAACCCATATTAATTGTTAATTTCCTTATGAGTATCTAAGTTATTATAGATTAGGTCATATGAGATGAACCTTATTGTACTCTGTTGGATCATATGACTGTTTGAGATTAATTGAATACTTTTATGTTATTATCATTATTTGATTGTTCTTGTTCTTAATTCCTTTTATTTGTTGACGAGCGCGCAAACTGATACTAGACGAGTATGGATTACTGATCGTAAGTCCACCAATATGAATTAGGACAATTATTCAACTTGGTAATTAACTAGGAATAGGTAATTATAAGTTGTGGCTTTTCAATTAACGAACATAGAACTCCTAGTTTAACTCTAAATTGGCCTAGTCTATTAGGGTATTATTGTATAAATTAGTGAGTTGTACACCAAAATATTAGGTGTAGTGGTATTTTTAATTCCCCATGAGATTATAACATAATTTTAATTCTTTTAATACACAGTTCATCAACAGGTATAATTAGAGATTTTGAAATAAAATATCTAATCGCTTTTGTTTATTGAACTTTACTCCAAAAGTTTTATCATTCTCGTTTATTGAACTAGATTGCCATTAACCCTCCCAATTGTTATTTAATTTAATTCGCATTATCATTACCTTGTTTGAATTCTCAATCTTTGTGGAGACGATCTCTATTTTATTACTTAGATGAGACTGATACACTTTCTAGTTTTAGTACATCGACTTGCTTTGTCATGAATGGCATTTTCTTCTTATTGTGTCCAATAGTCCTTTGACCATGGTAGCGGTAGCCTCATCCTTCTCTAGGACACCCTTCTTCTTCACTAGGAGATATACTATGCATTGGGATCGATGTTTAATTGATGGAAGGTTACGAGGGGTCAATGCCAGGAATTTCATAGGGAGAAATGGAAAAGAGATACGTGTTAGCCTGAAGTTATTTGATTAGCACATTTTTTACCTTGGAATGGAGTATGAATCCTGTCTTTATGGATCTTATAGGATTAGCATAGATCTGAATAACTTTGAAATTTCCATCCAGAATTGATCTAACTTCGTCTTCACACACGTTTAGGTCAATCATATTAACTCTTCTTGTACCTTCCTCTGACACCACCGAGGTGGCGAGGATATTGTTAAGTATAATTTGTGAACATGTCTTGCTACTTTCAAGTTGGTTTTGAGTACGACCAAATTCTCGGTGTCGTCATGATATGTTACTTTAAGGTGGAATGTGAAACCCACGACGTCTAATTTTGCATAAAAGGACCTGCCAAGGATGTCATTGAAAGAACTTTAACATGGAACTACCCTAAAATGAAGGGTTGCCTTCCTTTTTCCTTATCTTTATTCAAGTGAAAGTGATAGATCTTCCATTCCATAAGGTGAGTTATGGAATCATTGAAGGCTAGGAGACCTTCATAATCGCATGGACTCAGGTTTAGCTGGTGGAGTCCTAGTTGCTCAAGTATATGAGTGTAGAGGATATTACATGAAATCCCATCATCCACGAGGAAACCTATTATTGTATGATCTTCCACGGTAATTGTTATAACTAGTGGAAATTCTGCATTTTGAATTCCATCTACCTTATCGCGGTCTCAAAATACTAGTATCGGCCTATCTTTCCTTTGTGATATGATATTTGTTGTTGCTTGGACAAGGCTCTCTAATGGTTGATCTTTATCACACATTGATTTCATGTGGATCTCGTTGATGAAAAAAGGTTTAAGTAGTGCAAGATATGGGAACTCGTAAGACTTCTTTGTTGTAATGTGAGAGGTTATTATCTTCATTTTTATGGTGGCTCTGGTAGAGATATGGGTTTTGGATTGAGAATCATCTGATCATCGAATTTTACAAGAATTAGAGGTCAACTCTCACAGACAATGCCACTGTTCTGTACAAGAACTAGAATTGGTGTTGATTGATGATGCAAGACTCATTTAATGCAAGACTCATTAAATGGCGATACAATGATGCAGGATGGATCTCCAAGGTTAGCATTCTAACGCCTATGTCAATTACAGAGTCCAATATTAGTGAAGTTAAAAATAGAGATTATAAAGTGTACATTGAATCTTCACGTGTGTTCATTATATATGTTGGACTATTTTGATTGGGCTGGATATTTTGACCTCACCCTTATTGGGCCTTTGGCTGGCCTAGAAAAATTACCATCATTTGAGTGTTTGAAAAGTTAAATTATCGGTGATCCTTGTAGCTTAAGTATTCATTTGAAAGTTGTTTGACTACAATGTTGACTTTAAATAGATGTCTAGCTTGATTTGGGGGGATAGCTTAATCAATCATCTTGTGCATCTTTGACTGCTTGAGCTATCTTCAACAAATGCTTGGCTCTGAGTGTTATAATCAACAAAACTAAACAGTTACTAATTGACTTGCATATTTTCTATCCATAAGTTTTACCATCTTAGATCATTTCGTGACTATACTTACAAGAACATAGATCCACATTC
The DNA here is from genome assembly GCA_022829125.1 of Lathyrus tuberosus. Classification (NCBI taxonomy): domain Eukaryota; kingdom Viridiplantae; phylum Streptophyta; class Magnoliopsida; order Fabales; family Fabaceae; genus Lathyrus; species Lathyrus tuberosus. The sequence continues at coordinate 113,639 of JALAZF010000927.1, forward strand.
TCCCCGTTTTTTATGATGACAATGCATCTCTCGGAGATGTGGTAAAAGAGAAAATAGATAGATAAATTTTGGAGTGGTTAAACTCCCCCTCAAACGAGTAGATAATATATTATACTACCCCTGAGAGTATACTTCCCCCCCTTGGGCATACTAAAAAAGTCTAGAAAGATACTAGAAATTAATTTTAAATATGCAAGCACATAATTCACATAGGTCAATCATATGTTACTAAAAAATTTCATTAATTTAAGTATGCAGAGTACAAAGAAAAAGGGAATAACATGGAGGAAAGGAAAATAAAACATGAAAGTAAATATATTTAAAATAGGAAATAAAATAATCAAGTATCTAATCTATCTCCTCTTCGTCATCATTGGATATGATCAAAGATATAAGTCGGGTTGCAGCGAGCGTGACGCTGAGACGACGAATTCTTGAATTAGTCCTCCTTTGCATCCTCATCATTTTTTGTTGATTCTGGAGGATGTTATTGAGGACAGTGTTAGAAGAGGAAGTATGAGGTATGTTATAATTAAAATCCTCAAAATTTATATTTTCTGCTTGATGTTGTTGAGCTTGTGCTCTTGCTGGTGCTTTTGGAGGTAGCTGAACTAGTACTCCATTTTCAACCTTTATCATTGTTAAACTAAGAGTGCTTTTTTCTATTCCTGAATGTTTAATCTCTGATTCGTCCTCCTTTAAATCAAATCTAGTTTGCTCCAAGATTTTCACGAATAGTCCACTATATGGTAGAAGTGTGTTCTTCATTTTGCTCTCAACCATATGATGGATTACCATATCAACCCAATTATTTTAAACTCTATTAGCAAAAAAAACATGTGATATATCAGATATGTTTATGTGGATAAAGTTTTTTTCCTTAGGAAAAAAACATGATTCACGGCATAGTGAATCAGACGAATATTCTGGTGTATTATGCCAACGGTGAAGGGAGTAGTAATGATAGAGGCTGAATCTTCCTTAAAAGAAATAAAAGCCTTTATTGTGTTAAAATTGCTACCTTCTTCATTATCATCGTAATTGGAGTCAATATATGGATTATTGAAAATAAGTGCGAATTCTTCAAGACTTAGTCGAATTTGGTGTTTCTTCACTTCAGAGATGAGAACCTCATCTACATAACTAGTTCTATAAAACTTTAATCACTATAGAAACTCAAAGGTAAGATTAGGGCTCTTACCAAAAGTCACAAATTCAACGATTTTGACTTGTTAGTATTAGTCAAAGAAACTTCTATTCTCGTAGGAGTGAAATAAGAGAGCATATTTATTTCTTCAATCATATGACTTGACGATCCAACGTCGATTTGATCCTTTAAATTCAAGTTGTCAAGCATACCTGCATCACAATTTGACCTTTCGACTTTTGGTACCTATTTCTTTTTCAGTCCTTTAATGTTAGTGGAATACATGTTATGAGCAGATGTATTTCTCATTTTTATTTCACAATGCTATTTATAAAAGTGCTTGGGAGGATTTCATTTCTTGCTTTCATCCTTTTTCTTGATAAAATAAAACATAGCTATATGACTATTTTTATTACAATAATTGCATTTTAGGGTTTTGCATTTATATTTTTGTCCAGTTTTACAGCTATTTCTAAAGATTTTGCTATTGTTCTTAGGTTCATAACCTAGACCAATGATAAGTGGTTTTCGTACCGTTATTTCTAGACATTTTTACTTAGCACTTCATCGTTTTTTGATCGTTTTATTTATGTTTATCGTATTTTACGCTTTGGTTGTGTATTTTTACTGTTTTCAGGGCCTAATGAGAGATGAAAAAGGATTAAAAATGAGCGAAACATGGAAAAAGGAAAAAGTCAGAAAATCCCCATACAAAATCCAGGGGGTGGCTACGACCACCCAAAGCAGCTGCTACGGGCCGTAGCAGCAAGACACCTAGGGTTTCCAACTTGCAACCCTCTAGTACTTGGACTAGTGGCTTGCTACGACCACCCGTTGCAACTGTTAAGGGCTGTAGCAAGAGGGTGAGGCAGATTTCACTTATTTTCCTTTTTAGATTTATTTTTATGTTTTTGGCTTTTAGGCAAGATTTGATTTGATTTATTTCTGATGTAATGAGCATAGAACAAAAGATATTGACCAAAGTTTAGGTTTTTCTATAAAACTCATAGTTGGCTATGAGTCTAGAATCCCAGTTTTTATTCTACAAAGTTTCTGCGTATTTTCTATTGTCTTTGTACTCAAGTCTCCTTTGGAGCAATTTGGATCAAAGCTATCAGTTCAAGTTTTTATGTTTTTTCATATTCAATTGCTTGTCTATTTCAATTGCCTATTATAAATTCATATATGACCATCAAATTGGTTGTGTTTGCCTTCACCATGAGTGAGTAATCCATTAGGGACTAGGGGTTACAGGGATCATCTTATAGCCTTTTGTATGATCCGTCACATGTCAATTACGAGAGTATTTGTTTAAATTTATATTATTGCCTGAGTTCATGCATTCTAACTCTTGTGTGAAAGTAAAGTGTTCTTAGGTACTGACCATAGTCTGAAAGGATATGTGTCAGTACCAGAGCATATGTTTTTAAACAGACAAGTCCAATACAGCAAAAGCACTTGGATGAATTTCAGAAAGCCTTATAGCCGAGCAAAAGTAACGAATCCTTGATGAATAATTCAGCCATGCAGAAGAAGACAAATTATTTTTCATCAATAGGGCAATGCGCTGGCAAAAGCAGGTATTACCCACATTGATTTTTTTACTATAAATTATATTGAAACTTTCAAATTACAAGTGACTTGGATTGTACGAATGTGTTAGAGTGAGAAGCATAACCCTAGGTCTTATTTGCTTCAATTGGAATTTAAGTGATTTTGCAATTAAGTTGTTTCATTTAAGTTGCTTTCACCAAAACTCATATAATTAATTCCTCTAAATATACACCGATAGGACGAAATTCGGTACTTAAACCATTGGTCTCTGTGGTTTGATAACTTTTTACTACTTCGCACAACCGTGCACTTGCGGTGTGTCTACCAACCTTATAGTAAGACACCCTTTGGTTTCCTAAAAAAATTATTCAATTTGTCTCTTCCTTTAGTGAATTTTTGTAATGTGTTTTGAATATCATCAACTTTATTTTTCAAAATGTCACATTGATCACACTTGATAAATTCATCTAAGACTTCGTGAGAATAGATAAAGATTTTAATTAGATCATCTTGTATCTGTTTAAGACTTTATATTTCTTCTAATAAGTTTTTATTTTTCAATTCGAGGGAATATATGGTGTCTTTAGAGGTAGAGGAAATTTGTTCTAATTTACTTGTTTCTTTAATTAGCTTTTTTCAAATGTGAAACAAGTCATGATAATAAAAGTAAGAGGTTACCTCATTTTTTCATGATTTTCCATGAGACAAGTGTTTGATTCTTCCTTATCTGAGGATTCCACATCATTGTCATCCCAAGATATGTAGGCTCTCTTAACTTCTCTTTGCGATTTCTTAGATCTTCTTTGATCCAGGTCCCTTCTTCGGGTTTGAGGGCAGTTTGGTGTTATGTGCTCTTCATTTCTACATTGGTGGCATGTGAGAATGAAAAAGTATATTTCTTCATTTTTTTCATGGAAACTTGAAATTTGTTTTTCGCGCCTTAGGAACTCCTTGAATTTTTGAAACATGAGTTTCATGTATTTATTAATGTTGCTTTCATAGCCTTCATATTCTGATTCCATATCATTGATGTTAGAAATTTTTTGTGCAATATTTTTCTTCATGTTCTTGTCACTTTTTTTTATCATCAACAAGTCTCTTCAGCTCCATCTTATGTTCCTTCAATTTACCAAAAAGAGTGTGTGTGTGTGTGTGTGTGTGTGTGTATCTGTGTTTGTGTGTGTGTGTGTGTGTGTGTGTGTGTGTGCACGCGTGTGTGCGCGCTAAATCTCTAGATTCACAAATCACAATGACTTTAGGTTGCAATCTATTCTTTAACCATCTAAGAATTTTCAACCACCAATTCCTCATTTGAAAATGTTTTCCCAAGAGTTGTCATATGACACATGATATGGCTAAATCATGTTTTCATTTTATTTATGTTCTCTTTAGGTTTCATTATGAAAAGTTCATACTCACGAGTTAATGTTGTAAGAACAAGTTTGGTTCTTTATATACACACCTTTTAGTTTTTATGATAACGAAGTGTAGAAGAACAATTTTATACACTTACTGTTTTGTTAAGTGTGCAAAAACCCAAAGTCTAAATCAGAGTCTAAATGAAGAGAGCAAATGTTGAGTGAAGCAGATTCTGATTAAGAAACTTCTAATGCTAAGTCTAAAAGTCAACTCTGATAGTTGCAGAATCTGAAGAAAAGAAGACCTTGAGAGAGCAAATTTGATCAATGCAGAATCAAACCATTAAAAAACTCTGAAGAGAAAACTAAACTTCAATACAAAGAAGTAATTAAGTTGAACAAAGCTTAAACAAGAAATATAATAATAGATTATGAAGTAAAGCAGACTCTGATCAAAGGCTTGTAAACTAAAATCTGAAACAAGCAAAAACTGAAGAAGTTAACTATGATGGCCAACTAAGAAGAAAGCAAAGTATAATGGAAAGCAAACTTCAAATCAAAGCAAAGTCTAAAGCAGGGTCTAAACAACTTCAATTATAAAAGTCAGACTCTGAAGAAATGATAACCATGAAACTTATAACATTTCTCAACTCGATACACATGCATTTTCATTTTACATCCGTTTTATGTTCGTATGTAGTGTTATGCGGGTATTTTATTTGTGTTGTAGATACTTCCCATGTAGGAGTTCGCATGAGATAAAATGAAGAAAATATGGCAAAAAGTGGAAAAAAGGACACCTCAGCATGAAGCAATTCAAAAGTGGGTGTTTTTAGCTTGTGGCGTTTGCCATGGCCCCTTCACTTGCCACATTCCCCACGTTGAACTCATGGCGTACGCCATGAGGCAGTTGCGTTCGTGCCTAGTTTTTCAGAACCAGACAGACTTGGTCTTCTCCCACTCCCACATATATTTCTCAACTGACTTCCACACGAACTGAGACCTATTTCAGCAGTTACAACATTATATATATGCTTAGTTTTTAGGTTTTTGATGTCCAAGTTTTTAGTATTAAGTACGCTGAAAATTTACACTGTAAAAGTACTCACTTGTTCACACCGGGCAATTGGTACACCATTGTTTTGCAAGTTCTGAATTCATCTGCTTGTACTTGGATCAACGGTTATTTAATCTTGCCATTATTTTAATTCAGAAGCTTTTTCATTCAATTTTTTCCGCATTGTAATATTTTCCGTAAGCATTTACCTTCTCTAATTTTTCTGCACTTGTTTATTTTCAGTCTTAATATTAATGCTTGTTATATTTGTTTTGTCAAATTGGGATTGTTACTAAGTACTACATTATCATTATCATCACTAGGATTACAAACACATATATATATATATATATATATATATATATATATATATATATATATATATATATATATATATATATATATATATATATATATATATATATATATTGCATTGCTAGTTGATGTTTATGTCTCTATTTTGTATGCATAAAAATAATAATATGAGTTTTATGTCAATTATGTCCGGCTAAGTTTCTAGAGTCTGGGATGTGAGGACAGTCGTTCCGACGGGACTCGATAAATTTAATTGGCGTTAAATTCCTACATTAATTTGTTTTTCCGGTTCCGATTTTTAGTTTTAAAATTAAAAGGTTTTGCGTGAAAGCTAAAGCACTCAGGTACTGGTCAACAGTGCGACAGTGTGAGATCATTACCCAATCCTAAAAATTGGTTATAATTTCTAAAAATAGCGATAACGCTTTAGTGGTTAATTAGGATCTATTAGGTTTCAAACATTGTTTCGAAATTGTAATCCGTGGAGCAACAACAAAGCATTTACGGTTTCGACACAAAACACGGGATGCGCGAAAGTGAGCAGTGTTTTTAAGTTAATATTTTCTTCTGAAAAAATATTTTAAAATCAAATCAAACGCCATGAATTTATTGAGCCCCAAAGGTGCGACTGTAATTACATTTCAGTCTCGCTTTTATTAATACTCTATTTAAACCAGTTTTTATTCACGCTTTAATTTTTCTTCATAAAAACAAAATATATCTGATTAGCCTTAGATTTACATAGTGATAATAGAAAGAGGTAGATTGATTATTGGTCTCTGTGGGTTCGACATATTTTGTATTACTTTGTTAAATTTCGTGCACTTGCGGATATGCTACCACACGAAGCACATCAAGTAAGCTATACCGTTGAAGAAAGAAGAACAAAGCGGATCTTGTATCAAATAAGACTCTCATCAAGGCAGCTTATGAAGTAAAACTTTGAACAATGCAGAATATGGTGTACACTATGAACAACGTAGCATCTGGACTCTAAACAAGAGAATCTGGACTCTGATATCAACAGACTCTATAAACAAATTGTTAAATGAAGAAGTGATTATCTAGATATTCAAAGACTATACTTGTGCATCAAACAAACCATACTCACTTTGAATTCAAGTCTCATACTCACTAGACTCTGATGTCTACATCTTCAAAGACTATGAACTCCAATCATGCTTTAAATCTCATTTCAATATGAAGCCAATTATTTAGAGAAAAATAATAGAAATAATACTCGTAAAAGTAGTACATTGAAAGCAGCAAAATCAATTGTTTCCTATTGGGACAAATACGCTGATATTTGAAAGAACTAATGTATTCTTTTTTTTTGTCTTTTGTCACATTATATCATCCATTTTATTGTTGTAACAACAGGTGTCTTGATACAACTATGATAGTGATCAAATTTCTACTTCACTACCAACGAATGTACTCTTCATCCTTAACGAAAACATTATCTATCTATTTAAAGAGGACTTTGAAGATTAGAAAAGAAGTAGAGATGTTGAGAAAAAGCATGACGCTAAGTGCGTAAGAGCACTTGAGTTGAGCGAGAGAAAGAAAGTGTTCTCAAACAATGTAATGACACTTAAAGTGATATCAGAATATAAAAATGGGTAGACACAAGATGTGTTCTCAAGCCATAAAACAATTGAGAAACACATTACACTAATCTAGAGTTGCAAAATGTAGAGACACAAAGAGTGATCTCAAACATCAAAAGATCAACTACAAAACCACAACAAGAATAACATCTGTGAAAAATCAGGAGATAAGATAAGAAAGCACTTAGAGCTCAACATTTTACATCTCTCTTAATTGTAAATTCTAAATGTAAATTTTTGTAATCTACTTAACAAAGAAGCACACTTGTAAACACAAATCAGTTGTAACCAAGTTTGGTTGTATTCCTCAAGTTACCAGGTTAGTCATGTTATTGAGAGGGATTTGACATATTGTCAAAGAGGATGAACTCCTTAGGGGACCAGATAGGTCAGAATTCTTAAGGAGTCAATGATTGTCATATTTCTTAGGGGACCAGGTTGGTCAGAATTCTTAAGAAATCACTGACAGGTTGTCATTGTTTTGTAATCAAATTAATTATTGGCTTAAGTCGTTTTCTAAGGCAAAATCACTGATGTGAGTGGAGGTAGCATAGTTAATGGTGGACCAGGATAAAAATACTTGCGTCATTTATTATTGTCCTTATTATTGTTGTTGCTATTCTTGTGTTTGTATTGGGATAGAAAAAGTTGTCATACTTGAAACCCAATTAAAACCTCTCTTTCTTATGTTTCATGCAATTTCAAATGTGCCCAACCTTTCCCTCTTTAACTCAGTACTTCCGTCATGGGTAGTTTGGAGGATGTCCCACATTTCTTGTGCACCATCCCAATGAGAAACTCGCAAAAACTCATGAGGACTGAAAGAGGTTGTGATGGAAATTTTCACCTTCAAAATGTGTAGCATATTTTCTTAATCATATTGGTCCAATCCTTTTTAGGTTTGTTCACTACAACATCATCAACTTTGTGTGTAGGAACCAATGGACCATCCTTCACGGTATTCTAAGTACCTCGATCCATCCCTTTGATGAAGAACTTTATCTTCTCTTTCCACAAACTATATACTTCTCCATTAATAAATATGAGTGTGTTTAGTGAATAGCTCAAAGTCATTTCCTCATAGGAAGATTAGTATTTTAACAGGAGTTAGGCTTTTTATGCCACTGGTTGGACAAGTGACTTCAAGCACAAGAGAGGGGGTGAATTGTCATATTTAAAGTTCATGATTACTTTTAAAGTTTCATCATTTAAAACATCGAACTTATGTTAGTATCAAAAGAACAAATTGAAAAGTAGCAGAAAGAATATAAAATAAGAAATTAAATGACTGGATTTAAAGAGATATTGTTAGAGAGATGACAGTGAGATTTATACAGGCTTAGCCGAATGTTGGCCTACTCTTGTACCCAAGAGATATTTTTTAGAGTTTTAATAATAATCTTGAGATTTTACAGGTTATGTCCTCAAACCTTCATTACAAGTGAACCAGGAGATTTCACACTAGCTTATCACCTAATCAAAAAAGGGCTTTTCCACGAGATGAACTCACAAACCTATTAGATATTATGTAGCTAATCTCAATAATCAAACATAACTTTTGCATGCTAATTTCTATAACCTAACATAAGTTTTCAATTGTTGATCTCAAGAACCAAACTCGATTCTTTAAGAGTGTCACACTCTTGAAATAAAACAGTGGCACGAAACCAGTAAAACACTTTCCTCACAAGTATTTTTCACTCAAAAGGCAATAAGAAAACTTTGGTGAAAGAAACTATTTAAAGAGAGAGAAGAGAGGGATAAATGCAAAGAATTAGGAAAACTCCAAATTATGGTGTTATTTCGAATGAGAAGAAGCCTCCTTTATAAGGAGAAAATTTGGCTAAAAAGGAAACAATCAATGGGCCAAATTAATGGAATAATCGATTAGGCTAATTAATTAGCCAACCTAAATAATCGATCATTAAAGCCACAAATGAAAGGTTTTGATATATAGTTATTACCAATCATTAAAAGACAATCATAATCGATTATGTACTCAACTAAGTAAGTCATAATCGATGATTAGGTCATTTGTCTAGCCGATTATTTAGTTGAAAAATTACTTCCAACCAATTAGACACTCTCCTAATCAGTTGGCTAGGCTCTAAAAATATTTTAGGTGATTTTGTAATGTAAAAAGAGGCCTTTAAAAGTATTTTAAGTGTGTGTATATATGTGTGTGTGTGTGATTTTCCTTAGTATCTTAGGAGTTACTTTCCTATTTTCAAAAGGCTTTGTTCACTCAAACAGACACGACTAGGCGAGCTTTCACGCTTCCTCTCTTTCACCACTCAGAAGCTTTCAAGTTCCTTTTCTATATATATCGAGTATATAATAACTTTATTAGAACCTTGAATTTTCTACTTGATGAGGCTATAAATATATTTAAGTTAATCACCATCATCAAAGAGTTTGAAATATATCACCATCAACTTCAACAATCATTAGTGTGGTCATCATCAAAATACCAAAAAGGTTGTCACAATCTGAATCATCAACTTCACACCTGCCATTCTAACCAACGTTCTCTAGATTTTTGGTACTAAAAGGTTTCTTCCTACAAGACATCATCCTCATATTCTTTAAGAATTTTTCTTTGAAGGAGATGCAGTGAAGTTGAATCAACACGCTCTAACGAATTTTTATTCATTTGATCCTTTATTTGTATTCATGTTTCCTTTTATATATATTACCAAAAATATTTTTTATTAAAAACAAGTGAGTCTTACCTAAATTTGTTGAGAGATATAAGGACACTTCTAATTTCTTTATTCCAAGTCGTCTTCACAATCTCCAGATAAGCCGTATGGATTCACCTGGCTTCCTAAATCCTGAATGATATACCCGCTTTGGACACAATTTGGGTATGACTTTGAAGTAAAATGGGATAGTGATTAGAATGACATCAAATTAATGTTGAAAATTTTGGACAATCAATGCCCATGGGAGTCTTCCAATATGACAAGAAGTGTGCAATTAAATTAATCACAATATATGCATTACCAATAGTCCCACATAGAAAGTGGTACTCACTTTAAAATCATTTATAAAGACTTAAAACGTTAAACTCAACAAAGGAGTTAAAGAGGATAAAGTTCCACATGGACAAATATGGTTGTCCCAAGCAATATGCCACATGACTCATCCAAACAACCCCTCGCCAGTGTCGCCACCGGTGACACCTGCTCCGGGTCCGAGGGAGTATGTGTAGAGGCGATAGTGATGGCTTGTGGGCGACACTTGAGCACTTAGGCATGACGCATTGGACCAATCGGGCTACTTGCGGCGCCTGTGGCGCTCTGGAAGCTAGCATGCAACAGTTTTATTTTAATTATTGCAGCCCTTATCGCGTCTTAAAGTTTGAATTTCGAATTTGAAATTTATAACACTTCATGAAATGGTGCCTAATGTAACCATAGGCGAACCATTGCAAATTTATACTGAAAAGGTTTTGTTTCATCAAGAATTGCGACCTTGTGAAACAACACATGCATGGTCTATAAATACATTATTTAGACTTTGAAAATCATAACAAAAATCATGCATCCTCTTAACAAAATTCCAGACACTTCCCTGCATTATAATTTCACCAGTCTTGTGCATATTCGATTAGAAAGCAGAATTATCTTGGGTATTCTTGCATTTCAACTCTAAGACTATCAGAGAGTGCTTGAAATACTTTTAAGGAAAGTGACACCATTCCTCGATCCATTTGTTCTAAATTAATTTTTCTAAAAATATTAAAAGTATTGTAAATAATGACAACCGAGGCTTCCGTTTTAAGTATAAAAAAATGAATTGTCGTGTCGCAGACACATTCTAAATACAAAAGAATCGCTATTATGAATTCAGATATGTTTTATTGGTTTTATAGAAACTATAGCACTATGAAAATTATAATATCAATGTCCTAAATGTAATTTTTGCTAACACTCGATATCTAAGAAATATCTTTCATATTCTAACTTCTTTTTCAATATGTGACATAAAATATCAATAAAATTATTTTAGTTTTAAAAAGTGGCGTAACGATTTGTGCGAGTTTATCATACTAAGACGGAAGAACAACTCAGGAGACGCGGCAAACCATCAATCTTTAGGATAAGCTACAAATTCCTTATAAGGTTGCTCAACTCTTGTTTTTCGGTATCCATTGGGGAGGTTTAAATTCCTAATCCAGGGACTTCCTCGGGTGGTTGCTGGAACCATGAGGCCAATGAGGAATGATGAAGACTGGGTGGAGGTAAAGGGAAAGAAAAGAAGAAATCTCAATAAGTTATCAATTTGTACTGCTAGACAAGGTAAAGATAATGGGATGGGAGAAAGAATTTCATCATTCTATTTTACTGAATTCCCAGATAACTATGAGGCAAAGGAGATGGCAGATATATTTAAAGAGTATGGATTGATCTCAGAAGTGTTCATTTTAGCCAAAAGAGATAAGAGAGAAAGGAGATATGGATTTGTGAGATTTCGGAAAGTTAGTGAAGATAGGCTATTGGCTGCAAAGCTTGATAGTATCCAAATCAAAGGGAAGAAGATTTACGCAAACATCCCAAGATTTTAAAGGGTTTTCACCAACGGTATTTTAAAGGCAATCAATGATAAGAAGAAAATGAATGGTGGTAACTTCCATGGAAATAGAAGGAGCAATAGGACAATTAATGCTGGTATTATGGATAGATCGTATGCATAAGTCGTGGGAAAAACGAAAGAAGAGAACAGGAGAACGAAATATCATGGAATGGTGAGATATAATAAGATTAAAGAGCAACCTACTTTTGCTCATCTTCAATTCAATGTCAATGAACAGGAAATGACAATATTTCATAAGGATTATGTGGGGATGGTAGGCAAATCAGGATCTACATACGGAATACAAGAAGCTTTTAACGTGAAAGTATTCTTCAGCATAAATGTAACACCATTGGGAGAAAATCGTTGTCTTCTAGAAGAATCTGAACCTGGTGAGTTAAAGACAATCATAGAAGAAGAGAGGGAATGAGTGGTGAAGATGGTTAGATTATACTTGAGTGAATCGCGCACTCAAAGATACAATGGAGGCGCCACCAAACTTTATTTAGTCCCAAAGGACAGGGAAAATATCGATAAAATCCAAGGGGAAGAGAAACGAGCAAGGGGTCTGTTATGTGAAAGGAAGGTACTAGCACCTTATGCATCTGTCCTACTCGACGAGAACCATTTCACTTGCTTCTAGGCTTGGATGGGTTATCTATCTAAATGCTTCTAGCTAAAAGAAGAGGAGAGAGAGGGAGGGAGAGAGAGAGAGAGAGAGAGAGAGAGAGAGAGAGAGACGTGTATTAATCCTTCACGAGAGCTTTTCAAAAAATTCCTTCACGATATTAATCCTTGGGATCCATAGAATACAAAGCTCCCATCATTTGAAGCTAACAACAAGGGTACGGATTGCGTGATCTCAGGTTAGTACATTTTTTCATGATCTTAGAACTTAATTTTTTGGTGTGTATAAAGATATATGATATTCACTGATAATTCTGGTATGTTTTATTTTGAGATTGGACGTGTATTATATGCATATTGTGAGTTTGAAAGTTTTGAACCCTAACTTGTTTCATTCGATTCTCCTTATGTGCTGGTTGTTTGTGAAAAATAATGTGATATTCATGATCCTCATTAAATTCTGGTCAAGATAGTGTACTCGTTTGCATGTTCTGGAATTTTTTTTGTTGCAGGTCGTCGGAGAAGACAACCGGAGCTAGGGCTCCGGCGTCTGGTCTGATCTCCGGTCAGGCTAGGGTTTTTGGGGAAGACGCAATCAGAGTCGTCCATAGCTTTGATCTGACGGTCCACGTTGTGACACATCTTTTAAAAATCTGTTTTCTTTTATTAATGGCGTAGGTGTTATCCCATGTTTGTTAATATGAACCACAAATCTGAACCACTCATCACGTTATTTATTGATAGATCTTGGACGTTGATTGAATCTGATGGCTATTACAATGCCAACGCATTAATGATATGGTGTGCTCATCACGTGTGTTTTTTAATTTCTGAGTAATTGGATGTGTGCGCGTGTTTCATTATTATGGTGTACTTTTAATCTGAGCCTCTTATCTTGCTTACTTGTGCTTGTGTTGACTTAATATGAAGCGTCTGATTGATCCAATGGTGAGTGTTAAGTCAATCAGTTGACTGGATCCATGTATTTCTTTTTTATTTCGCTGATTTTTTTTTGTTGGATTGGGCTTGCTCTTTGCACCCTTCCTTTGGGCCCAGGTTTATTTTCCAACGTGTTGTGGTTGCTGTTTACACCCCCACTTGTTTTATTTTCTATTTTACTTTATATAATTGTTGCATTTCATTTTTAATTTTTAAAAATAGTTTTGTGCATTAAAAAATTACAAAAAATTCATGAATCATGTTTAGAGTTTTATAAGATTTTTCCAAATTTTATTTTCTTATTTTATTTTATTTTTAGCTTCTGAATTAATTATTTGGGTAATTTCTTTTTGAATTGTTCTTATTGTGCACACTTTGCATTGTGGAATTAATTTCTCATAGCACGTAAAACATTTTAAGTCCATTCTTTTTGCATTGTTTCTCAACATATTGAAGTTCATTAAAACATTTTTCTCATATTTCTAAAATCATTTCATATTGCATTTTAGTCCCTTTCTTTTGCATATTGAACCATGTTTCCTACTTGATCTTTGCATGATTGTTTGAGTGACTTATCTTGTGAATTTTTACATGAGTTTTTAACATGATGTTTACCCCTGGTTGAGGTGTTTTGAGAATTAATTTGGTATTTGTTAAAGATGTTTTGCTAATTTTTTGATTGCTCTTTGTTTGAGGTCTCTTTTATGCACATCTATGATCATGTCTAATTACTTGTTTGAGAAGGCACTTGTGCCATTGTTTGGGGATTGTTTCTTTGACTTCATGAACCATGTTTAAATTATTATAGGTCATTTGATTGCAATTATATGTCATTGGTGTGAGGTTGTTGCATATTGTGTGCACATGTTCAATGCTTGATTTACATGCCTCTGTTTGACTTATCTTCTCACTTCTTCTCATCCATGCCTCTCCATGATTTATGTTTGGTTTATGTATGCCATGCCATATCATTCATTTGCACTTCATTTGATGTATGTTTTTGACCTTGGAGCTTTGCATTCATTCATGTCATATGTTATTCATGTCTCATCTTGCATATTTGAACATGTTTCTCTTACATGCTTCCTTCTCATTCTTCTATTGATTCTTAATGCTTGGATACTTGTTTGTATGCCTCATGTGACATTTGCGTAGCATGTTTAGGCACATGTTTAGGTCATCCACATTATAACTTGGATGAGTTTCATTTGGTTTGTAACCTTTTCTCTTTGGCGTGTGACTTGCTTGGGTTTCATTTGTCTTATTGTCACTTATATCTGTTTTGTACTGACCTTTTATGCAGAGGCTGAGGTAAGTTATTTGAGGGTGTGGATAATTATCCATGTTCACCCTCACTCTCTCTTTCTCATTTTTCATCTCATTTCTTTTCCTTTAAGTGTTGGATTTCACTTTGTATGTGATTGAACTGGTTAATGTTTACTTGTGTTTGTTCACATGATCCCCTTAGGATTCCTAGCTCCACTTAATTTCTGATTAAGTTGGAGGTAGGAGAGACATTAGGCTTTCAATCCTTTGCATGATAACATTAGGACCAAATTCCCTAGGATAGTCTCCCTCCAAACCTCCCCTTAGGGCCACCTTTGCATGATAACATTAGGATAGATTTCCCCTTAGCGTTTTTTTTTCTTTTCTTTTGAGTCCCTCTTCTCATCTCATAACCCTTCTAAGATACTTAATAAGGTCAACTTGCCTTGCACACAAGCCTTAAACATAGGAAGTGAAGATTGAGGGGTCCCCCTTCTCTCTTCTAGAGTGTTGAACATACGTCCCATTGGGGACGACCATGCGACGCATTCGTTCCCGTGTCATAGGCTTTGGTTCAAGGTGAGTTATGAACTAACTCAAGTCACTTCTGTCTTAAAAAAAAATACAAACAAATTTCAAATCATTTTTGTCCTTCGGGATTGTCAAACTTAAGGCTATTTTCAAAAAGGGCACGTTACTTTCCATTTTGTCGCAAACAGACATCGACCCTAACTGCCGGACGCGAACTTAACGTCGCTCATAAAAATGCCAAAATAACTTGGTCCGAACTACGTTGACTCTGAATTTCCCATTGCACAAAGGGAGTACGTAGGCCTAGGACGGCGATGTCCTACCGAGTCTGTCTTTGTTTTCCCCTCCCCCATTTCAGTACAGCCATAGATTTTAGGATAACTCACCCTTTAGAATAGACAACAAGCGTGGATCTCATCGAGTACGATGGACGCGTGGGGTGCTAGCACCTTCCCCTCGCGTAACCGACTCCCGAACCCAGGCTATGGTTGCACTGACCATTCCTTTACCTCTTCCTCAGGTTTATACGATGTTTCCTTTCCCTTTCTTGGGATAAATATACATTGCTGGTGACTCTGTTTTCCGCGCCACTTTCGTGTTTGTACCTGGATGAAAATCCTGGGAGCGACAGCTGGAGACTCTGTTGGGGACAACCCAGAATCTCTGGTTCCCTAAGCGGGTCTGTCCTAGCGCTTGTTTGTTTTTGTTCTCTTTGGGTCTTTTTGTTTTTTTTTTGCTTTATTTGTTGTATTTTATTTTTACCGCACTTACTGCATTGCATATTATTATCATCTGCTGCACTATTTTTCTGTTTGGCGGGTTGGGAGTTCTGAGAGATAAGCCCAATACCCAGGCTTGAGCGTACACGTAGGATTAGCGTGGAAAGTAGTGTGACTTGTGTGGCATTTGGCCAGACGTAGTATACATGAAAACTCCACATCCAGACGAGGTTTTCTTTGGTAATGATCTATCCTGCGCATTGGTGCAGATGATGGAATGTAACTTGGAAAACTGTCGACTCTGGCTGCCATTCCCGAGGACTCAGTAACGGCACTCCTCCCGAGACGTGATAATGGCAGACCAGAAATGGCAAACCCATTACACATGTCGATCCGAGGACCCAATGCTGGGAACTTGCTATAGGGTTTCCTTTTGGAAAAGAATCAGTGGAAGCACTCCTCGATTGGCGATAGTACTGTACCCCGAGGGATGAATGTACTATTGCTTCTCGACCTCAGTGTCGAAACTAAGGACTTGCCATAGGATGTTTTCTTTTGAGGGGAATCAGTTGAGGCCTCCTCGATTGGTGATGATGTCAAACCAGAAATGGTGAACGTATCATCATTTCTAGACCTGAGAGCTCGTGATATTGAGGATCCTCGGCTTTCTAGTACCCACATGTGAGAAGGCGGGGTGTTTACAGGTTTGCAGGTAACCTTGACCGTCAACATACCCGGTTTTCTGGTCAGCAGATTTATCAGTGTGGTATTATGGTTATTCTGGTATTCTGGGTATTTGGGCAGAAGACTTTAAGATCGTTCAGTTCGTTCACTATAGCAGTTGTCTAGTCTGTGTGGCATCCTTGATCCCATGTGTGCATTTGCATCATCGTTTTGTATCCCAACATGTTTATGCATTTGTAGTGTTGCATCCTAACTTTGCTTCTGGTTTTTGAAGTTAAACTGGAATCAAGGGGTGGATCGCCCTACGAATTTTTAAACATGTTCATTCGCATTTGCATATTCATGATCATTGTACATAACAAGTGTTCAAGGCTGGTTATTCTTATTCTGATCTGGCTTTCTTCAGAATTATAGACTTAACTCCTCAGGCCATTCAAGAGTTGATCATGGAGCAAATTCAAGCTGAGTTGAGGGAAATGCGAGGCCAGATGGGGCAGTTTATGGGGAATATGCAAACTCTCATGCAAGACCAGAAGATGCTGAGGGAGGAGGTCAATCAGATGAAGACTCAAATGGGTTTGGTCATGGATATTTTGAAAACAGTGTTAAAGAAGGAAAACGGTCATGTGCTCGCTTCTGCGACAGAGGTCCTTACTCCTCCCATCTCTTTGGGATTTGATATAGATCGTGGATTGCCTCGTGAATCTCTTCCACAAGCTGAAGTTCCAGAACTTTCCCAACAACAACCATGTCTTATCTCCCATGACAAGCCTAAGAATAAAAAGTGTGCACAGAGACCGAAGCAGTCTGAAAGAGTTTTTCATCCGCTCCCTATGCCATATTCTCAGCTATTGCAGCATCTCCTTCAGTTGCAACTGGTACAGAAAAGGACTTTGGCTCCTCTCACTGGTAATCCCCCACCAGGCTACAATGCAAGATCCCATTGTGATTTCCATTCTGGGGCACCAGGGCATACTGTGGAGAAATGTAGGGCCTTTCAACACCAAGTCCAGGATTTGATTGATGCAGGGGCAATTGAATTCACGTCGGGCGGCGTGAGCATACAAGGTGATTTTACTCAAATTGTTGCCAAGGAAGTGGAGACTCCTCCCCTCTTTGTAGGATCCACCTCATGTCATGGACTTTCTCCACAACCTTTTGCTGCAGAAGCTCTACGTCAGCAATCTTTGTTTGTGCCTCAGCCAAATGTGGAAAGGGAAGTGCAAGCGCAGGTGAGGCGTCCAAATCAGCAGCAGCCGCCAAATCATCAGCAGCAGAGGCAATTTGGACCAAGAAATCCCAAGAGGATATTTGATCCTATTCCTATTCCTTATAGTCAGTTGTTTGCTCGCTTGCTCAAGAACTCTCTGATTCAAACGAGGAGTACCATGCCGGTACCGTACCCTATTCCTCCGGACTTTGATATGAATGCTAGGTGCGAGTTCCACTCGGGAACGTTTGGGCATACAATTGATAATTACGATGCATTCCAGCACAAGGTGCAAGACTTGATCGACTCAAAGGTCATCACGCTAGATGGTACCCCTTTGGATTAAAGCTTCTTTATCAGAGTGAGCACTCGAGGCTGCGAAGACATCATCAGAAGCAATAAGTCCAGACGGAGTCAAGTCTCCTCAATAATGGAAATCATCAGTTTCTTTATTACATGTTCATATGTAGCTTTCATTTATTTGTTTAAACATTGTCTGCATGTAAAAATTTGTTTGTGTTTAAATGTGGATTTTTAATGCAATGAGTTTGTTTTTCTTGAAGAATTCCATTCGTGTTCACTCATTTTAAATGTTTATATGCACTGCAATACCAACCTTTCTTGTCTAGAACTCTTGAGGGAGGATGACGAAATAAGAGCGCAGATTTCTAATGGTACGCTTTTGGATAAAACCCTGTTAAGGATGTACAAGCATTGTTTCCAATTCACAAACACTGGAGAGATAAGGAGATAGACCTTTGTCAACCTCTTTGAGCCTAGTAGTAGGAGTTCTTTCTGGAAACGAAAAAACCCTCAATCTTAACCTGGGGCAGGGTAGGCTTCAGTTAGTTTGACCAAGTGTTCAACTCTCAGAAGGAGTGTACATCTGAGGATCCATTACCTTCCATTCCACTCGCAAGAGGTTAAGAGGTGTAGAACCACAATGGTTACCCCTCACCAACCAAAGAGTGAAACAGTCACAACCTTTTCAAACAAGTCAGACAAAACAGTGTCACACGATTTGTTCAAAAAAAAAAGAGAAAGAAAGCCCGCTAAGTCCAAACTTGAAAATAAGAGACTTAGGCAAAAGTTAGGGCATCCCGCTGGACTTCAAGATCGAAAGATTCAAAAAAGAATCCGTCCAGGCAAAATCAGGGAAATAAAAAAAAGCGAAAAACAAAAAGAAATGATCAAAAGAAAAATCCCCGCAAGAACAAGTCGTGTGACCGTAACACCAAAGACAAAAGGGTGGCTGCCACTCCAAAAACCTCGTGGGTTCCTTAACTCTCATTCAATCCTCACAAAAATCCTTTTGGTGATGAGCGCTTGCGCCAAATTAACTGAACATAGGGATGGGGGACATCACGAAGATTGGGTGGGCACCGATAAGTTTTGAGCCATAAATCCTTTTTTCTGAAACCGTGAACCAGACCACGTTACAACCCTTAAAAGTCCTAATTGAAATAGGGTTTATTCCGAAAGCGTACCTCAACAAGATAGCGTTCCTGACTCCTATGAGTTGTGCTAATAAGATTTGTTGGTATTGCATGTGCGCATTGTTTTTCCATTCAAAAATCAAGGTCGCATCCCAGCTAGTGATTCGTTCACAAGGCTTGGCGACGCATCTTCAATAAAAACTTCAAGGTTAACATATTTGTTGCATTAGAATTATCATTCTCATAAATAACTTGTTCTGCTTGCATACATGTGCCTAAGCATCAATGCAGCTTACACAATGAACATCAGTCGAGAAGCTTGATCCTGCCAAGGTAGGATGCTTGAAAATTCTGAAGGACAGTCATATCAAGGGGCATGCTGCCAAGAGACTCAGTGTAGAGTGGGCTCTCCCCAGTAAGTCATGTTAAAGATGTAGCCAATCTGGGGAAGTCAAGTCGAGAAATCTCTCCGAAATTCAGTTATTCTGGGGCATTCATTCTAAGATCAGGGGAAAAGTCACTTTAAAGCTCATATTGAGGCAGGCCATCCCTAAAGCATGAGAAGTTGTCCTCTCCAGAAGACGGTTAATCAGAAGCACCTTTTCAAGGTTCAAAATACTAAAGCAGAGTATTTTAAGTCATTTTAAGTCCTCTCGAGGCAAATCCCTTCAAAGATCATACAGTCTGGGACAGTTACGTCGAGATCCGATAAATCTCTCCAAGAGTTTGAAGACCGTGGGGCAGTGTGAACGCCCGGTCCTCTGTGAAATCCTCTTGAGATGAGTTCTCCCATTAGACCCTGTGGTTTGGGGTAAGTCAGGAAGGAACCGTTGTTCACTCTTTATGATCAGTATGCAGTGATCAGCAGAAACTTAAAGTACTGAGTATCTCCCTCAACAAAAAGCCAGATGGTATCCTTCCAGCGAGGTGTTGGAATTGATATTTTTCCCCAAGCAGAGGGTCGTCCTCAAATCGAAAAGGGTTCTTTATGAAGATTCCTTATCCCCAGCAGTGCAGGTGGATTCCTCATTCTCAGCAGGGTAAGACGATGGAATATGTTCAAGCAGGTTGAAGACAGTGAGAAGTCAGAGTATTCTCTTCCTCAAAAGTCAGATTCGGTATTTCCCCGCAAGTCAAAGTCCAATGGTTATTGGCAGTCTCAGCAGTTCAAAGTCCAATCTTCATTGGCATCTCCCCGACAGAGTTTGCAATTCAGCTTGCAGTTCCCCTACAGAGTTTACATCACCAGTGGTTATTGGTGGTACAGTTGGTTATCTCCCCATGGGAGATCAGATATTGGTGATCCCTTCCTCAGTGAAGTCTGCTTGTTCTACTCTGCGCATTCCCAAGTGGAGTGTCTTCTCATTCTTGTATATAGTAATCATCATTGCATTACATCCTCAAAATGCGTAGCATTTCCATTTCGTATGGAGCATTACGCTATAGAAAAAATTCAAACATGCATAGAAGCATAAGCCAGATTTGGTACCTTGTGCGAGAGCCCAGATCAACCCTCAATCAAAACAGTGATTCCAATCCTCCAAAGAGAGCTCCAACCTCAGAGTTGACGCCCTTTTTTACCAACCTCAGAGTTGACGCCTTTCTCCAACTTCAAAGTTGTTGCATACCTTTTCTCGACCTCAGAGTTGATGAATAATCCTTTTTTTTCCAACCTCAGAGTTAACGCCCTTCTTCCCCAATCTCAGAATTGACGCCCTTCCTCCCCAACCTCAGAGTTGACATCTGTCTGTCCAACCTCAGAGTTGACGCCTTTCTCCAACTTCAAAGTTGTTGCATACCTTTTCTCGACCTCAGAGTTGATGAACAATCCTTTTTTCCCCAACCTCAGAGTTGTCGTATCTCATTTCTTCCCCAACCTCAGAGTTGTCGTATCTCCTTTCGTCCCCAACCTCACAGTTGACGTCCCTGTCACCAACCTCAGAGTTGACGTATATCCTTCTTCTGACCAACCTCAGAGTTGATGTCTATCTTGTCCTCAACCTCAGTGTTATTGTTTACTTCAAATTTTCTCAATCTCGGAGCGAATTCCATTTTTCCTTAACCTCAGAGTTGATTGTCTACCTTCTTATCCCCAGCGAAGTCCACTTTCGGTAGGTCTTCCTTTGCGGGTGCGATTGAGGTCGCATTTATATTTTCTTTGTGTGTAGAGTGATTGAGGGCAGTCTTCCTTTGTGGGTACGGCTGAGGTCGTATTCGCTATTCTTCAGCACGCTCCATTTTGTTATCCTCACCAATAGTAAATTTATGGGTTCTTTCGGTATTCAATCCCCGTGTATCCTGGAATGTTTGAAAGTCGTCGCTATCATACCTTCTGGACCAAGTTGATTGAATAGGGGCAGCTGTAGCACCTCCAAAATTTGCTCTCTTACTTTAGTACTAACTGGCTTATGTTTCATTTTATTTTTGCATCATCATGAGTGCATATCATTGGTTCTTAGCATGGGGTCAAGGTGCCTGAGGCAGTTCAAGAGGAGAAGGGGTTCTTCAAAGGGTCTTCAAGGTCTCACATCCTCATATGGTCTTCAAGGGTCAAGTTTCATACCATTTATCAAGAATCAAGAGTTTGTGCAAAAGTTACTAAATATGGAAATGACCTATAATTTGAAAGTTTCCATTTTTGGCAAGTTTTTACACTACATTCAACTTGACTTTTCACCATCAAGGAAGCTTCAAATGAATTTTTCTCAAACATGAAAGTTTAAGATCTTCTTCTCCCATTTCCAACAAGTACTAGATGGTCTCCATATCATTTGTGAAACTCAAGTTATGACCAAAAGAAGGCAAGGTGGTTTTTAGGGTTTTCTCATGGTTCCATTCTTACACCTTTTGCATTTTGGGACATATGGACCTATAATTGATTCTATTGCTTCAAGTCATATTCTAACATCCAAGTACACCTCATGGGAATCATCTTTGGCCTTGGAATCAAGTGGATCCATGACTTATTCATCACTTATCTCACATTGTGCAATTTTGCAAGAAGCATCAAAGCTCATAAATCAAGATATCTCAAGGCCCAAATCCAATTCAGGTGTGATTAGCGATTGATAAATGAGTGATACATCATAAAAGGCTTGGGTGTACATGCATGGAGGAGGGTGTATAACTCAAAGTGCAAATTTCCAAAATCACCCAAAACTCATTAATCAAGGAATTAATAAGACCTAAATGATTATCAGTGGAATAACCTAGAGTATATAATCTTACTCATGCACTGATTGGAGAGGAGGCACGCTATTTTGAGGAGAACCAAGTTTTCACCCTAAATATTTTTTCCTTCGAATCTCATCATCCACAAGAGCTTTTCAAAAAATTCCTTCACGATATTAATCCTTGGGATCCATAGAATACAAAGCTCCCATCATTTGAAGCTACCAACAAGGGTACGGATTGCGTGATCTCAGGTTAGTACATTTTTTCATGATCTTAGAACTCAATTTTTTGGTGTGTATAAAGATATATGATATTCACTGATAATCCTGGTATGTTTTATTTTGAGATTGGACGTGTATTATATGCATATTGTGAGTTTGAAAGTTTTGAACCCTAACTTGTTTCATTCGATTCTCCTTATGTGCTGGTTGTTTGTGAAAAATAATGTGATATTCATGATCCTCATTAAATTCTGGTCAAGATAGTGTACTCGTTTGCATGTTCTGGAATTTTTTTTTGTTGCAGGTCGCCGGAGAAGACGACCGGAGCTAGGGCTCCGGCGTCTGGTCTGATCTCCGGTCAGGCTAGGGTTTTTGGGGAAGACGCAATCAGGATCGTCCATAGCTTTGATCTGACGGTCCACGTTGTGCCACATCTTTTAAAAATATGTCTTCTTTTATTAATTGTGTAGGTGTTATCCCGTGTTTGTTAATGTGAACCACAAATCTGAACCACTCATCACGTTATTTATTGATAGATCTTGGACGTTGATAGAATTTGATGGCTATTACAATGCCAACGCATTAATGATATGGTGTCTCATCACGTGTGTTTTTTAATTTCTGAGTAATTGGATGTGTGCGCGTGTTTCATTATTATGGTGTACTTTTAATCTGAGCCTCTTATCTTGCTTACTTGTGCTTGTGTTGACTTAATATGAAGCGCCTGATTGATCCAATGGTGAGTGTTAAGTCAATCAGTTGACTGGATCCATGTATTTCTTTTTATTTCGCTGATTTTTTTTTGTTGGATTGGGCTTGCTCTTTGCACCCCTCCTTTGGGCCCAGGTTTATTTTCCAACGTGTTGTGGTTGCTGTTTACACCCCCACATGTTTTATTATCTATTTTACTTTATATAATTGTTGCATTTCATTTTTAATTTTTAAAAATAGTTTTGTGCATCAAAAAATTACAAAAAATTCATGAATCATGTTTAGAGTTTTATAAGATTTTTCCAAATTTTATTTTCTTATTTTATTTTATTTTTAGCTTCTGAATTAATTATTTGGGTAATTTCTTTTTGAATTGTTCTTATTGTGCACACTTTGCATTGTGGAATTAATTTCTCATAGCACGTAAAACATTTTGAGTCCATTATTTTTGAATTGTTTCACCAACATATTGAATTTCATTAAAAAAAATTTCTCATATTTCTAAAATCATTTCATATTGCATTTTAGTCCCTTTCTTTTGCATATTGAACCATGTTTCCTACTTGATCTTTGCATGATTGTTTGAGTGACTTATCTTGTGAATTTTTGCATGAGTTTTTAACATGATGTTTACCCCTGGTTTAGGTGTTTTGAGAATTAATTTGGTATTTGTTAAAGATGTTTTTCTAATTGTTTGATTGCTCTTTGTTTGAGGTCTCTTTTATGCACATCTATGATCATGTCTGATTACTTGTTTGAGAAGGCACTTGTGCCATTATTTGGGGATTGTTTCTTTGACTTCATGAACCATGTTTAAATTATTATAGGTCATTTGATTGCAATTATATGTCATTGGTGTGAGGTTGTTGCATATTGTGTGCACATGTTCAATGCTTGATTTACATGCCTCTGTTTGACTTATCTTCTCACTTCTTCTTATCCATGCCTCTCCATGATTTATGTTTGGTTTATGTATGCCATGCCATATCATTCATTTGCACTTCATTTGATGTATGTTTCTGACCTTGGAGCTTTGCATTCATTCATGTCATATGTTATTCATGTCTCATCTTGCATATTTGAACATGTTTCTCTTACATGCTTCCTTCTCCTTCTTCTATTGATTCTTAATGCTTGGATACTTGTTTGTATGCCTCATGTGACATTTGTGTAGCATGTTTAGGCACATGTTTAGGTCATCCACATTCTAACTTGGATGAGTTTCATTTGGTTTGTAACCTTTTCTCTTTGGTGTGTGACTTGCTTGGGTTTCATTTGTCTTATTGTCACTTATATCTGTTTTGTACTGACCTTTTATGCAGAGGCTGAGGTAAGTTATTTGAGGGTGTGGATAATTATCCATGTTCACCCTCACTCTCTCTTTCTCATTTTTCATCTCATTTCTTTTCCTTTAAGTGTTGGATTTCACTCTGTATGTGATTGAACTGGTTAATGTTTACTTGTGTTTGTTCACATGATCCCCTTAGGATTCCTAGCTCCACTTAATTTCTGATTAAGTTGGAGGTAGGAGAGACATTAGGCTTTCAATCCTTTGCATGATAACATTAGGACCAAATTCCCTAGGATAGTCTCCCTCCAAACCTCCCCTTAAGGCCACCTTTGCATGATAACATTAGGATATATTTCCCCTTAGCGTTTTTTTTCTTTTCTTTTGAGTCCCTCTTATCATCTCATAACCCTTCTAAGATACTTAATAAGGTCAACTTGCCTTGCACACAAGCCTTAAACATAGGAAGTGAAGAGTGAAGGGTCCCCCTTCTCTCTTCTAGAGTGTTGAGCATACGTCCCATTGGGGACGACCATGCGACGCATTCGTTCCCGTGTCATAGGCTTTGGTTCAAGGTGAGTTATGAACCAACTCAAGTCACTTCTGTCTTAAAAAAAAATACAAACAAATTTCAAATCATTTTTGTCCTCCAGGATTGTCAAACTTAAGGCTATTTTCAAAAAGGGCACGTTACTTTCCATTTTGTCGCAAACAGGCATCGACCCTAACTGCCCGACGCGAACTTAACGTCGCTCATAAAAACACCAAAAGAACTTGGTCCAAACTACGTTGACTCTGAATTTCCCATTGCACAAAGGGAGTACGTAGGCCTAGGACGCGATGTCCTACCGAGTCTGTCTTTGTTTTCCCCTCCCCCATTTCAGTACAGCCATAGATTTTAGGATAACTCACCCTTTAGAATAGACAACAAGCGTGGATCCCATCGAGTACGATGGACGCGTGGGGTGCTAGCACCTTCCCCTCGCGTAACCGACTCCCGAACCCAGGCTATGGTTGCGCTGACCATTCCTTTCCCTCTTCCTCAAGTTTATGCGGTGTTTCCTTTCCCTCTCTTGGGATAAATATACATTGCTGGCAACTATGTTTTCCGCGCCACTTTCGCGTTCGTACATGGATGAAAATCCTGGGAGCGACAGGAAGATAAGAAGAATGGAAGAAGTTGGAAGTGTGCTCGCCAAGATCATCGCAATCTTGTGCCTACGTATCTTACATTCGAATGAATGAAGAATCAGAGCGTCCGTAGTTCGTGGAACCAAGACGGAAAAAGAAGGAAATGGTGGTGTCAAAACCAAGAGCAAAAGAAAGAAGGAAACTCCGCTGGGGATTCCAAAGAAATGGTGTCAAAACCAAGGAAGAAGTGCAAAGTAAAAGATAATTTGGGCGAAAGATAAAGTGCAAGAGTGGTGTCAAAACCAAGAAAATAAAGGAAGATAAAGGAACAGAAGGGACTCCACTAGGGAGGTAAGATAACAAAGGATTGTGTTGGGACCAAAGGAATAAAGATTCAGTGCGTTAACTGACTGGCAGTGGTTAACCAAACAAAAAGAGATTAAAACTCTGTGGGGAAAAAGGATTTGGTGTTAACATACAGGCTATGATGAACCAAAAGAAATAGTGTTGAACCAAGAGAAAGTGTTTGCCTCTTGTAACACCTCAAAATTTGCTCTCATGTTTATAACTTTAACTGGTTTATGTTTCATTGCATTCTTTGCATAATCCTCTTTGCATATCATTTAGTTCATAGCATGGGATCAAGGTATCTCAGTCAAATCAAAGGAGCCTTGAGCCTCAAGAGATCTTAATAGACCCACTATCTCATCATGTGATCAAGCTTGACAAGAAATCTTAAAGGAACCACCTTTTCCTAACCAGTGCAAGATTAGGGTTTTGGGATTCTTGAGTATAACACCCCAATGGACAAGATCTTTGAGTTTTTATCCTTACCAAATGGCATATATCATCATTGTTTGAGAGGATACACATCATGCTCAGAGGAATTTGGATTTGGAGGATGTGCTGATTTCTCCTAAACTGAGGGCACCAAACTAGGGTTTGCCATAAGATCAATTTATTTCTGACTTTTTGGGCAAGACTTGATTCTATGGTATTCCTCATGTACTTAAGTGTATAAGGTTGGAAGATTGTCCATCAATTTGGTTTGGAAGAGTTTCAATTGATCAATTGACTGAGAATCAGGAGAAATTGGGGAAAAGTCAACTGTGCAGAGGAAAAAG
Source organism: Lathyrus tuberosus (assembly GCA_022829125.1). Classification (NCBI taxonomy): domain Eukaryota; kingdom Viridiplantae; phylum Streptophyta; class Magnoliopsida; order Fabales; family Fabaceae; genus Lathyrus; species Lathyrus tuberosus. Next base: position 140,319 of record JALAZF010000927.1, read on the forward strand.
TCAACTCTTGACTTTTTGAGGTCAAAATATTGTTCCTCATGTCAAATATCTTCATCGGTGAAGATTGGATCAAGGAAGGTCTAGGGTTTCATCAAAATCAAGAAATGTGCAAAGTTGCCAAAAATAGTAATGAAGGGTTTCCATTTATGGCAAGTTTTGTCAAGTTGAAGGGTCATCTTTGGAGCATTCTTTGTCCATGATCCAAGCACCAAATTGAAAGGTTATGGAGGCCTATCAAAATTTTACATTCCAAGCTTCAAAACCATACCAAGAACAGGCCCATTGGATCAAAATTGAGAGAGATATGATCAATTAAAGTTGAGGCAAATCAAGGCAAATTGGCAAGTCATGACTAGTCAGCACACAGTTATTTTCACAAACACTTGGTGTGCATGTTGTGTCCAAGTTCATGGCCAAATATCTCATTGATGGAGGATTCAATTGAAAAATTGTTCAACATGGTTTTTATTCCTCTCCATCTCCTCTACAAAACTGGTGTTGGAAGTTTTTTCATCTGATCAACTCATTGAGAGTTATGGTGGATCAAAGTTAGGGTTACCACACTTGAATCTCACACGCAGAAGGGCTGGTCAAGACCAAGTCAGGGTGGCATGTCTATGCAGTCATGACCACACATTTTCATGTTCATTTTTGAGTATGTTAGAGGCTTCCATTACAATCATCTTCAACTTCAATCTTGTTGTCCCTTATTCCCTCTTTCCAAAAAGCCATTAATCATATCCTTTCATCCCATGGTCATGAAGATTTCTTCCTCCAAAGACCACTACATGCCAACTAGTTTTCTTCCATGTCAAGCAATCAAAATTCATTCAAAAACTTTGTCTTTGTTGCAGCATGTACATCATCTACTTCATGTCATGTGTATGTCATCAAACATTGCCATAACTAGCCATGTAATCCCTTACACACGCATACACTCATGTACTCATTTTTTCCACATTTGTTCAAAACCAAAAGAGAGAGAAATATGGTGTTGCTACTGCATTGCTCAGCATATTAACTTTACATCATCATCATCCATTATAAACCACGCCCCAAGCTTCCATGCTCCTTCTCCACACATGAAAACCCGTGCACATTTCATTCTTCCACTTCTCACTCTCTTTTCCATTTCATTTTCATTTTAACTTCATTCAATTCATAACTAACCTAACCACACTTCTAACTGTTAACCATGACAGTTAGAAGCTAACCTCACATATATAAACCAATCTCCAACAGAAATTGAAGGGAACTGAATCATTCTTCACATTTCACGAATTGCACACTCTTTCTCTCTCTGGAAATTCTCTGCAGTGTTCTTCTTGAATCTTCTTCAACACTCATCATCTTCATCAAGAGCACTTTGATCTTGAAGGATTGATGCATTGAAAGATCCTCTGTAAGTTATCTTCGCTTGAATTTCTCAGCCATCACAAGCTTCATTCAGCCTCTATTTGGCCAGTGCTCATCTTCAAAGCTTGAGGAACCTCACCTATGGTTTTCTTTGGAGTTCAAGTGCATCGACATCATAGGTTTTATCTCAGTCTTTGTGATCTCTTTATGCTCTGAGTTAGTTTGTTTTTGTATTTTTTGAGCTCAATAGGAGCAATGTGATCACCGGCTAGTTGATAGGCACCATAGGTGCATAGTTTCAAAGTCTGGGGCAAAATCTTTCCATTTGTTTCTCTTTTTGTGTGATTTGTTTGTGATTTTTGAGGCCGGATCTGTGATCTACATGGAGAGAGAAAGAGAATGATATGTGGTTTGTGAATTTCTGGTTAGATGTGAACCCGCACACGGCGGAGACTCGCCAGAGAAGACGCCCGGAGTCTTCTCTGGCCACCTGAAACTTCAACTGAGCAAGAACCCTAGCATCTCCTCAGATTAAGTCCTGGCCATTGATTTATTTTGATCCTAAGGCCTAAAGCACGCCAGCACATTAATGAGGGAGGCTCTCCCTCACGTGCTCTTTTTCTGGTCCTTTTTGGTTCCACGTGTGTGATGCATTATAACCTGGCATGCGTCTGCATTGTGAACCGCATGATTGCATTACTTCTTTGATCATCTTATGTTGACTTGATCTGATGGCTCTTGATGAGTCAACTTGTTGACTAACATCCATGGTATGCACCTCTCTGATCCACGCACATTGGGCCTTGTGAACTTTGATATCTATACCCCATGCTTTTGAGCCCAAAGCACAATTGAACTGAACTTTTGCTAATGTTGCACCTCCCTGGTTTAATTCTTTGTTTTTTTTTCTTCTCATAATTGTTTCATTTTTAATTTTTAAAAATACTTCCAAGCATCCAAAAATTCGACAAAAATTCATGAAGGATTATAACACATTTAAATAATTTTTCCATATTTTATTTTCTGGTTTTATCATATTTTGACATGTTTTCATGAATTTTCTTTTAATTTCATTTGTTTGTGCATCTATCCATGATACATACTTCATTTCTAATTTGTTTGACATAGGTTTATGTTGAATTTTCACATGATAATTGACACATACATTGAATATATGTTGAGGCACGCCATGCATTTTTATATAGATTTTTAGGTCATTTCTTGTTGACTTTTGGATGAGATCTTTGAGCTATTTCCTTGCATGGTTTATATGACATTGTGAAGCATCTTTGAGCATGATTATTAATTGCTTTTGAGCTATCTTTTTGAGACATGTTTGCACACTGGTTACACTTCAAATGACTTGAATCTTCCAATTTTATTGAGCCTCTAACACCACTTTTGGTTTATTCTTAAAGCATGTTTGCTTGTGTGAATGTTAGAAGACTTATGCTAGGTTTTAATATGCATTGTGTGCATTCCCTTTTTCCAATTATTGAGACCTTTTAATCCATGTTGCATGAACATTATAGGTCACTTTTCTCATGTTATAGGTCACTCAAAGTTCATCCCTACATGACTTGTATGCACATGTTTTAACTTGAAATGTGTTGTGTATTTGTGCATTGTCACTTGACTTTCTTTGAACACATATTTGCATCAACACTTGCATGATCTTAAACCATCACTTAAACATGATTCACTTCTGTTTGCAATCATCCTCAACCATATTCCATGACCTATAATTGCACTCACATGTCTCTTAAGTTCAAAAATCTTTGCATGCTTATTTGAATTTGTTTGAACCATGTTTGCTTCTAGTCTTCAATGTGCTTCAACATGATACTTGTGTGAACTTTGTGCATATATTCTTGACTTCTAAATGTCATTTCAAATGTCATGTGCTATAGAATTGTGTCCATTAGACATGTATGATCTCATTTCATCTTTATCTTTGACTTGCATTACAAGTATGCTTCATTGTTGAACTTCAATTGTGTTTGTTCACTTCTCCTTGCTTCATTTATTTAAATACTTGCATCCATGACTTGTATGTTCATTCAATGATATGCATATACATTCTTAAATGTCATTCACTTCTGACTTTGATGTTTATATATGCATTTATTCATGTTCATGATTCATATGCATTCATATTACATTGTTTGTGCATAACTTGTAATTGTATGAACTTTTGATGTATAGTTTGACATTGTTTGGTTTCTTTTGGCATGTTTAATTTGGTAAGGACCCTTGACATATACCTACTGACCTTGAAGCATCCTTAACCCTTAGGACCTTTCCCTTTTGGTTTAAACCTTATTTGCTTCTTATGTTGTCTTCTTTAAGCAACTAGTCTTTATTTGGCTTACTTTTGATACTTGTATTCATTACTCGTATTCATTTGGTACTAACCTTTTATGTAGGGGCAGAGGTAAGGTGTGAACATGTGGATGGTTATCCATGTTCATCTCTTCTTTCATCTCTCATTTATCTTACTTGTCTTCTCCTTTTGTGAGTAGCATGAATAATGCTTTGTGTATAACTTCTTCACACCCTTTGGGATCCTAGCTCATCCTTAATTTTTTATTAAGGTGAGGTAGGATAAGAATTAGGTAGTGTTATCCCTCTTTTCTCTTTAGACTTAGGTTCTTAAACCTTGACCTTAGGGTCATCATTTGCATGACAACATTCGGAACAATTTAGTTTCCCCTTAGTGTTTTCTTTTTCTTGAGTCTTCTCTTTTCTTCTCATAACACTTCTAAAACACTTAACAAAGGTTAACGTGTATTGCTCATGAGCCTTATATATAAGAAGTGAAGTATGGGGGGTCTCCCTTCATTCTTCTAGGGTACTTAGTGTACGTCCTGTTGGGGGCGATATTCGTTTCTATGTTGTAGACTTGGGTGCAATGCAAGTTACAAATTAACTTCAATCCACTTCTGTCTAAAAAACACAAAAACAAACTCAAACCTTTTTATCCTTCGGAATCGTTAAAGTTCAGCCTTTTTCAGAAAAGGGCACGTTACTTCCGTCTCGTTGCAAACAGGCATCGACCTTAACTGTCGGACGCGAACTTAACGTCGCTCATAAAAAACACTAAGACCTTGTTAGGTCGAAGTACGACTGCTCTGATTTCCTCTCTCTGGTTAGATTGAGGATACGTAGGCACAAGACGGCGATATCTTGGCGAGCAACCCCCCCCCCCCCTTAGTTCGTGTCCGAACTACGTTGACTCTGACTTTCCCATTGCACGAGGGAATACAAAGGCTTAGGACTTCGCCGATGTCCTATCGAGTCACTTCTTTTTCTTTTCTTCCTCGTTTCTTCGTTCTTTTCCGTTCCCGTTCCTTTTCCTGTCCAGTAGCAGTGGAGCTCCAGACGACGACATCCTTTGATCGAGACAACAAGCGTGGATCCCATCGTGTACGATGAACGCGTGGGATGCTAACATCTTCCCCTCACGTAACCGACTCCCTTACCCGTTTCTCTTGGTCGCGAGACCATGCTTTTCCTTTCCCTCAGGTTTACGCAGTGTTTCCTTTCCCTCTCTTGGGATAAATACACATTGCTGGCGACTCTGTTTCCGCGCCACTTTCGCGTTTGTACTTGGATGAAAATCCCGGGAGCGACAGCTGGCGACTCTGCTGGGGATCAGTTGATCTCTTGCTGGTCCATTCCCTTTGCGAGTCCGTCCTATGGCTTGTCTATTTGTTTTCATTGGGTGTTTATCTGTGGTGCTTTATTTTGCTGTTTTACTATTTTACTGCATTATTGCTTTATTGTATTACTGTATTTACAACATTTATTACATTGCATTTCGTTATTATACTGGATTGTGCTGTGCTGTACTGGTTTTCTGTTTGTCAGGTTGGGATATTCTGAGAGATAAGCCCACTACCCAGGCTTGAGCATACACATAGGTATTAGCGTGGGCAGGCGTGTCGCTCCCGTGGTGTTTGGCCACGTGTGGGTGTTCACGAGACCTACAGCCAGACGAGGTTCTATCTGGAGCTATCTGCTACTGTATGTTTGATATAGGCCAGTAGATATTCTCTAGAGGAATTGTCGACTCTGGTGACCATTCCTGAGGACTCAGTAACGGCACTCCTCCCGAGATGTGATAATGGCAGACCAGAAATGGCAAACCCATTATGCATTCTTGATCCGAGGACCCAATGCTAGGAACTTGCTATAGGATATCCTTTTTGAAAGCGAATCAGTGGAGGCACTCCCCGATTGGCGATAGTACTGTACCCCGAGGGATGAATGTACTATTGCTTCTCGACCTCAGTGCCAGAAGCGGAGGATCTTTCATTTTCTAGTACCCACATGTGAGAAGGGAGGGTCGTTTACAGGTTTGCAGGTAACCTTGACTTTCAGCATACCCGGTACTTTGGAGTTCTTATCAGTATGGGTTATCTGTGTGGTTACTGTGGTTCTGGAATTCTGGGGAATTTGAGCCTTGGAATTATTCAGTTATTTCAGTCCAGCATAGACACGTGGCACCTTGATCCCATGCTTTGCATTGCATCATCCTTTTTCTAACATTCATATTTTTTCTTTTCCAGGTAGTATCTGATATTTTGATTCCAGTCAACGGGCAGTTATAGGGATGGACACCAAAAGGAGTAAGAAGAATACCATTATGTACAAGTTCCCGAAGCTCATTCTTGGTCAGATTTGTAGCTTACAAGAGATGGTCGGTACGGAAGTGTTAGGAATGTTCAAAGAGAAGTATGGTTGGATCTTATCTTTTGTTCGTAACCTCAGTGAGTATGAATATAATGGCTTGCACACCTTGATGCAGTTCTATGATCCTTCCCTGTGGTGCTTTATATTGACAGATTATGTATTGGTTCCTACTATGGAAGAGTATTCTAATATCCTGGGAATTTCCATTAAAGAAGGTGCTCCTTTCTGTGGTTCCAAGGCAGATCTTAATTTCCAAGTTGTGGCTGGTGCTCTTTATTTGAGCAAGTCAACTTTCAAAGATGATATTTCTAGTAAGGGAAAGGTTCGTGGCTATCACTTGACATACTTGGTAAACAAGGCTCAAAAAGCAGCTAAGGAGAAGAAATGGATTGTTTTCAATGCAGTGTTGGCTCTCTGTATATATGGTATTGTCCTGTTCCCGAGTGAACCTGATTTTGTTGATACGGATGCTATCAAGATATTTATAACTCAGAATCCAGTGCCGACCTTGTTAGGAGATCTTCATTATGCCTTATACAACAGGAATGAGAAGAGACGAGGCGGTACAGTTCATTGTTGTGCACCTCTTTTCTATAAGTGGTTTACCAATCGTCTACCTCAGTCAGGGGCTTTCAGGGATACTAAAAATTCTTTAAAATGGAGTCAACGTCTGATGGGCCTAGATGCTAAGGATATTGTTTGGGTGAATCATGGATTGCTGGGTAAAGACATTTTACACAGCTGTGGTGAATACCCTAACGTACCATTGAGAGGGAAAAAAGGAGGTATTAACTATAATCCTTCTTTGGCTATCCGGCAGTTTGGATATGCCCTGAAAGATCCACCGGCTGAAAAGGAGGTGGAAGAGTCTTTGTATTTTCACATGGATGACGGTGGATTAGATATGGCGTAGAAAGCATCCGAAGCATGGCTCAATAAATAGAAGAGAGGAAAAGTCGTTTGGGGTTTGCCTAACAATCAAACTTTCCCTCCATATGAATATTGGATAAAGAAGAGGGTCGAAGGGTACTACTTGCCTTTTGATTGGGCGCCTCCCTTATATCCCAAAGTGCTAGAAGAGAAAATCACCGTACCAATTGAAGAATTCGATAAGCAGCGAAAATTGGTGCATGATTCGAGGGTGGAAAATACTGGTATGAGTAGTCAGCTGCAGGGTGCTTTAAATGACAACTTGGAGTTGAAATAGAAGGTCCAAGATTTGACAGAGCGCCTAGAAAAAAGGGAGAAGGATCTTGATGACAGAGCTCGGCATTGTAGAAAAATCAGTATGACTGCTGAATCTTCTGGCAAGGCCTATAGGAAAAACAAGAAGCTCCTGACCGAGACTGAGGCCAAGCTGGCCATGTATCAGGAAATGTGGGAAGAGCTCAAGATTGAGAATGGGGAGTTGAAAGAAGAACTCCAAAGAATGAAGGCAGATAAAAAGCACTTCTCTGGTAAGTGGAAAGAAGCTCGGAAGGAAATTGAAGAGCTCAAGTTGCAAGCCGAAGTCAAGAAATCAAGGCGCGAAGGCAATGATATTGAAGAACAGATTGCTAGGCTGAATCAAGATGTTAAAAAGAGGAATAGATTGATCAAAGGGCTGATAGAGCAACCTACACATCCAGACACTGTGGATCTTCTGGAGGAAGTTGAAGCCAGTTTGTTTGGAATTAATTTGTAGTGATCTTGTTGCTATATTTTGTTGGGATTACCATCAGGATTGTTGATGGAATCGCCTTTGATTGTATCAGACCTGTCTGTATGAATTCTTATGACATGATATAAAATGCTTGGTTTAATCATGTATGTATCAACATCTCTCAGTTTTTGAAAGGGTGTGCTTCCTTTGTGTTGTTTCTACGGTATTTCTGGGTTCAGATTTATTTTCCGATATTGGGTCCAATCCCTTGCCTGGTTTTAAATACTGGAATCAAAGCGGATACATCCTGGAAATGTTTAAATATGATGTTTGCATTTGCATTTGCATAACCATAACCATTTTGCATTTTTTCATAGCAGGTTTATCTCTGGGTTTCTTACCGTGTTCTTCCACAGGCAGGATTGCTGACCAGCAGATTCATCGGTATTCTACCAAATCCAATCAAAAAAGAGCTATGAAACAGATGCAGGATGAGATGGCTGCCATGCAGACTCGCATGACCCAGTTCATGGAACTGATGCAAGGAGTTACACAGGGGCAGGAACAGCTGAGGACCCTTGTCCAACCCCTGGTGGCAAGAGTTGACGAGGATGGCATTATTCACAGTGGCCTTTATAATGATGTCATTCCTCTGGGCGGAGGTGCTGGGGGTAATGGTATTCCTATTGGTCCTCAGGGCGGAGGTGTTCATGTTCCATCTGTTGTGATCCCTCCAGGCGGAGGAGAGCATGTTGTGATTCCTTCTGTTGTAGGAGGAGGAAATAGTGTATGTGCTGTTCAGGGCCGTCGATATGATGCCAACAGGATGACATATTTTCTGTGCAAGGTGGAGATGGTGTTCCCCCTATTATTGATGATCAGAGGATCAGGTTGATTGAGGAACAGCTGAAAGGGGTTGTGAATCAGAACTCTGTAGGTATGGATTTGGATGATCTTGGGCTGGTCCCCGGTGTCGTAATTCCGCACAAATTTCAGGTTCCCACCTTTGAGAAATACAATGGTACCACTTGCCCAAAGACTCATGTCCGGGCATACGCAAGGAAAATGGCTGCGTTCTTTAGGGATGAGAAATTACTGATGCATTTCTTCCAGGATAGCCTGTCTGGGGCATCGCTGGAATGGTATATGCAATTGGAGAGATGTAACGTCCGCAACTGGAGAGAGCTGGTAGAGGCTTTTGTCAAGCACTGCCAATATAACACTGATATGGCTCCCAACAGGACTCAACTGCAGAGCATGTCTCAGAAAAATAACGAGAGCTTCAAAGAATACGCCCAGAGGTGGCGTGAACTGGCAGCAAGGGTACAACCTCCCATGTTGGAGAAGGAAATGTTGAATATGTTTATGGCTACCTTGCCAGGTCATTATTACGAGAAGCTACTGCCTTGCATGTCAGGGAAGTTTGCTGATCTGATCTTGGTTGGGGAAATGTTGGAAAGTAGAATTAAAACTGGGAAGGTGTCAGGCAATGATGGGTCTTCTTCTAGTGGTGGGAAGAAACCTTACGTGAACTATAAGAAGAAAGAGGAAGCGAATTTTGTTTCGTCATACCGCAGTAAGAGAAAGCAACGTCATAATTATAATCAGCAGGTGGCTTCAGTAACTATTCCTGCAACACTTCCGCCTCAACAGCAAAATCAGGCTCCTCGTCAATATCAGCCAAGGCCTAAGCAGAATAGGCATTTTGATACTCCATCGTTGCCTTATTCCCAGTTGTTTCAGCATTTGATGCAATTGCAGTTAATTCAAAAGAGGACTTTGGCTCCTATTACTGGCAATCCACCTTCGGGTTACAATCCCAATGCCCACTGTGAATTTCATTTTGGGGCACCCGGGCACCACATTGAGGACTGCAAAGATTTTAAGCATAAAGTCCAAGATCTGGTGGATTCGAAGGCCATCAACTTTTCCAACGATGTGCCAAATGTCATCCAAAACCCAATGCCGAACCACGAGGGGCCGAGGGTTAATGTTGTTATAGAAGAGGGTGAATCTTTGAATTTGGTTCTAGACGTGAATGAATTAAGGACTCCTTTGTTGGTAGTGAAGGAGAGACTGCTGAAGGGGGGAGTTTTCACAGATTGTGATAAAAGTTGTCCAGAGTGTTTGCTGCAGGCAAATGGTTGTGATCTGTTGAGATCCAGAATTCAAAAGCTAATTGATGCAGGTCGGTTGCAGTTTGATAGGTGCGATCAGAAGAAGGAAGTTCCTGGCTGAAAGAATGATATTCCCACTATTACTATCCCTTTCAAGACGGTAACCATTTTAGCGCCGGCAAGACCAGCGCCGGTCATTATCACCACTTCTGGGCCCATTCCGTATGAGAGCACAAAAGTTATTCCTTAGAATTACAGTGCTGAAGTGTTTGTTAACGGGCAGAAGCAAGAGTTGATGGGTACGGCGGTGATGAACTCCAGTGCTGAAAGTAATGATGAAGCAGAAGCTATTACCCGGAGTGGCAGAGTCTTTATCCCGTCTGATGATCAGGCTGGTGGTTCTAGACCAAACAAAGGAAAATAGGTTGTGGATAATTCTGTGCAGACACCGTGAATGATTCCACAGCAAAGCCAGGTGATAATTCATTCACCGAGAATGTAGAAGAGTTTTTTAGGCTGATTCAGGAAAGCGACTACAAAATTATTGACCACGCTGCACCAAACACCGTCTAAGATATCCATTTTTGTCCTCTGTTATTGTACTCTGAGGCACATCGAAACGCGCTTTTGAAGGTGTTGAATGTTGCGTACGTACCCCAGGAGATATCGGTTACTCAACTAGAGGGGGTCGTGGCTCATGTTAACGCAGGAAACGGCTTAATTTTCACTGATGTTGATTTGACTCCAGCTGGTGAGAAATCATAATAATGCTTTGCACATTTCAATTGAGTGCCGAGGATCTTTGAGTGTCGCATGTGCTTGTTGACATTGGGTCATCTTTGAATGTTTTACCGAAGAAAGCGCTGATGAAGTTAGACACTCGTGGGTTAATCTGCACGCCAAGTGACTTGGTGGTGCGTGCTTTCGACGGTTCCAAGAGATCTGTCTTCGGGGAAATCATGCTGCCAATTAAGGTTGGTCCTGAGGTTTTTGATGCTACCTTCTATATCATGGACATTCAGCCTGCTTACAGTTGTCTGCTGGGCCGTCCATGGATTCATAGTGCTGGGGCTGTGACATCCACTCTGCATCAGAAACTGAAGTACATGGTAGACGGACATGTGGTGACAGTTTGCGGAGAGGAGGATATCATGATAAGTCATCTATCTACTTTCAAGTATGTGGAGGTAGATGACGAAATACATGAAACGTTATGTCAGGGTTTCGAAGTAGTGAAGATCACTGAGGAGCCTCTCAAGGAAGTCGGCCAATCTGAAGTGGTACAATAGCCTGCAGTGTTATATCAGCCAGAGGTCTCCATGTCTTCCTTCAAGGATTCACGGGTTGTGGTTGAAGCCGGCAGTTCACAGAAATGGGGTCAGGTTATCGAGGTCCAGAAAAAGCAGAATACTTACGGGCTGGGATACAAGCCACCCAGGCGTCCTGAGGATCCCCCCAAGTTTTATGGTCCGGTTCATTTTACCAATGCTGGTGTGTTCTTTGACAGAATCAATGCTATTTGAGGAAGGGGATAGCGATTGCGATATGGATAATTGGATCCGCCCCTGCATTCCAGGTCAAAATCTTTGCAACTGGTCATCAGAGAAAGCCATTCAAGTGACCGGCCCAGTGTTAATTGCCTTTGTTTTCCTGTTATGATAATCCTACGTTATGCCCAACGCGTAGGGATTTTTGTTTGTAGGGCTTGAATATTTTGTGTGTTTTCTTTATCATTAATAAAGGACGTTTTTCACATTCAAATATTTTGATCCCTGTCTTTCTGTTTTTACTTTTCTGCATTAAATCACATCAAAATGGCAATGTGTTTTTGTTTGTTGCATACTTAATAAACATGAATCATCAATTATGCAGGTTTCCTTGTTCAGATACCACCAATCATGATTCAGCTATGGCTCGGTATAATTTCGACAATCCCATCTATCAGGCTGAAGAAGAGGCTGATGAAGATTGTGACTTACCCGAGGAATTGGCCAGACTGTTGAAACAGGAGGAAAAGGTCATTCTCCCTCATCAGGAGGAATTGGAGATTGTTAACTTGGGAACCGACGACGCAAATAAAAAAGTAAAGATTGGGGCTGCTTTGGAAGACAGTGTAAAGGGATGATTGATTGAAATGCTTCGAAAGTATGTTGATATCTTCGCCTGGTCTTACCAAGACATGCCTGGGCTTGACACTGACATTGTGGTACACCGACTACCACTCAAAGAAGGATGTACTCCGGGTAAAGCAGAAGCTGAGAAGGACGAAACCGGAAATGTCTGTCAAGATTAAAGAAGAGGTTCAGAAATAGATAGATGCTGGATTTCTGGCTGTGACGAATTATCCTCCGTGGGTTTCTAATATCGTGCCTGTACCTAAGAAGGACGGAAAGGCCAGGATATGTGTTGACTACAGAGATCTGAATCGAGCAAGCCCGAAAGACGATTTCCCGCTTCCCCACATTGATGTGTTAGTGGACAATACTGCTCAATACTCTGTATTTTCCTTCATGGATGACTTCTCTGGGTATAACCAAATCAAAATGGCCCTAGAGGACATGGAGAAGACGACGTTCATAACACCATGGGGAACATTCTATTACAAGGTAATGCCCTTTGGATTTAAAAATACTGGGGCAACCTATCAGCGGGCCATGGTGACTCTCTTTCATGATATGATTCACAAAGAGATTGAGGTCTATATTGATGACATGATTGCGAAGTCACAAACGGAGGAAGATCATCTGGTGAATCTTCAGAAACTGTTTAAAAGGTTGATAAAGTTCAGAATGAGGTTGAATCTGAACAAGTGCACCTTCGGGGTGAGGTCTGGAAAATTACTGGGGTTTATTGTTAGCGAAAAAGGTATCGAGGTTGATCTGCTAAAGTAAAAGCCATACAAGAAATGCCTGAGCCGAGAACAAAAAAAAGAGGTTCGTGGTTTCTTAGGGAGGTTGAACTACATTGCTAGATTCATCTCTCATCTTACAGCCACGTGTGGAACCAATATTCAAATTGTTAAGAAAAGATCAAGAGGTCAGGTGGAACGAAAATTGTCAAAAGGCGTTTTGAAAGAATAAAAGAATATTTGCAGGAACCTCCGGTCCTTTTGCCGCCAGTGCCAAGAAGGCCATTGATTATGTATCTTACGATTCTTTAGAGTTCAATGGGGTGTGTGCTCGGTCACACGACGAGTCAGGTAGAAAAGAGCATGTCATCTACTACCTGAGTAAAAAGTTCACTGATTGTGAGTCGAGGTACTCAATGCTAGAAAAAACATGTTGTGCACTCGCTTGGGCCGCTAAGCGTTTGAGGCAGTATATGTTAAACCACACAACCCTCTTAATTTCGAAGATGGGATCCGATCAAGTATGTGTTTGAAAAGCAAGCGCTTTCTGGAAGGATAGCCCGTTGGCAGATGGTTCTGACAGAATACGATATTCAATATGTCTCCCAAAAAGCCATTAAGGGAAGTGTTTTGTCAGAATATCTTGCTGAACAACCAATTAAGGATTATCAACCGATGAAGTTTGAATTTCCCAATGAACATATTATGTTTCTAAAGATGAAAGACTGTGAAGAGCCTCTGCATGATGAAGGACCTGAAATTGGATCCCAATGGAAGCTGGTCTTCGATGAGGCTGTTAATTCATACGGTAACGGAATCGGGGCAATCATTACGACTCCACAGGGTTCTCATATACCCTTCACTGCCCGGTTAGCGTTCATATGCACCAACAATGAGGCGGAGTATGAAGCATGCATCATGGGGTTAGAAGAAGCGATTGATTATAGAATCAAGAACCTCGATGTTTATGGTGATTCCGCGTTGGTAGTTAATCAGATTACAGGTGAATGGGAAACTCGTCAAGCGAATTTGGTGCCTTATAACAACTATGCCAGAAGGTTGTTATCGTTCTTTGACAGAGTTGACTTCCATCACATACCCCAGTTAGAGAATCAGATGGCAGATGCGTTGTCAACGTTGTCTTTGATGTATCAGGTGAACCGTTGGAATGAAACTCCTCAATCAGAATCATGCGTCTGGATAGACCAGCTTTTGTGTTTGCGGTTGAAGGGGTATCAGATGGCAAACCTTGGTATCATGATATTAAGGTTTTTCTGAAGAGCCAAGAGTATCCAGAAGGTGTGTGAACCAAAGATAAGAAAACTCTGAGGAGGTTGGCAGGGAATTTCTTTTTGAATAAAGACGATGTGCTGTACAAGAGGAACTTTGACATGGTCTTGCTACGTTGTGTTGATGAACATGAGGCAAGCCTGTTAATGGAAGAAGTTCATGAGGGATCTTTTGGTACCCATGCCAATGGGCATGCTATGGTTAGAAAGCTGTTGAGAGCGGGGTATTACTGGATAACTATGGAGTCTGACTATTTTAAGTACGCCCGGAAATGTCATAAGTTCCAGATTTATACAGATAAGGTGCACGTGCCGCCTACTCCTCTGAATGTGTTGTCATCGCCTTGGCCCTTTGCCATGTGGGGCATTGATATAATTGGAAAGATATAGCCGATTGCTTCCAATGGGCATCGCTTCATCCTGATTGCCATTGATTACTTCACGAAGTGGGCGGAAGCAGCCTCGTATGCTAACGTCACTAGACAAGTGGTAGCTCGGTTTATCAAGAAGGACATCATCTGCCGGTATGGAGTCTCGGAGAGAATCATTACTGATAATGGTTCAAATTTGAATAACAAGATAATGAAGGAGCTATGTTAGAGCTTTAAGATTGAACATCACAATTCTTTTCCCTATCGTCCGAAGATGAATGGGGCTGTTGAGGCAGCAAATAAGAATATCAAGAAGATTGTGCAGAAGATGGTGGTAATGTATAAAGACTGGCATGATATGTTGCCTTATGCTTTACACGGTTATCGTACTTCGGTGCGTACATCAACTGGGGCAACTCGTTTCTCATTGGTATATGGTATGGAAGCAGTTCTACCAGTAGAGGTTGAGATTCCTTCTTTGAGAATTCTGGCAGATGTGAAGCTTGATGAAGCTGAATGGGTGCGTTCCAGACTGAATCAGCTGAACCTTATCGAGGAAAAGAGATTGGCAACCATTGCACATGGTCGGTTGTATCAGAGCAGGATGAAGAAAGCCTTTGATCAGAAAGTGTGTCCTCGGTGTTTTCAGGCTGGTGAACTGGTTTTGAAAAGGATCATTCCTCCTCAAACAGATCACAGGGGTAAATGGACTCCAAACTACGAAGGGCCATATGTAGTAAGACAGGTTTTCTCTGGTGGAGCCTTATTACTCTCAACTATGGATGGCGAAGATTTTACGTCCCCTGTGAGCGCAGATGTAGTCAAAACATACTTTGCATAAAAGAGACCCACTGGACATAAAAAGAAGATCCAGGCAAAAAAGGGCATCCCGGCGAACCATAAAAATGGCCATCTAGATTACTATCCGAATGACTGTTGTTTGAGCAATTTCCACTGTTTTCCGATATGCTTCACAAGGCTTAACATTTTCGCATGCAATGTTTATCAAAATATCGGACGCTTTCACAAACAAAAGCAGTTAAAGTAAAAACACAAAGGGAAAGCTCTTTGAATGAAATGAAATTTTTATTGAATGAATTGGCCTGTAAATAAGCATTTACATTCGGAGGCAATTCCTGAAAAGAGGTAATTGCACAAAAAGAGTAAAAGAAAAATACACATGTCGGCAATGTGGGGAACAAATATCCACCATGATTCAATTCAGCTATGACCCCGTATGGCTCGCTTATCCGTAGATGTTTTGACCTTCGAAGAGACTGACTGGACTGATTCCTTCCCTTCGAAACTTCCAAGTATCAAAAGTGTTCACAGATCGAATGCAGATCGCAACCTCTTGCTTTCAAATCCATAACTTTTTCCTGGACCGCCCTTTTCGGGTTTTCAATCCACCGGGATACCCATTTTTGCCAAAGTTGCCTTTTTAGGTTTTCAACTTTGCGGGGTTTTTTCTTTTTTTTTTCTTTTTTCCTTTTTATCCCTAATTTTTGCGCGAACCCCTTCTTTTTATGGTTCGCCGGGATGCCCTTTTTTGCCTGGATCTTCTTTTTATGTCCAGTGGGTCTCTTTTATGCAAAGTATGTTTTGACTACATCTGCGCTCACAGGGGACGTAAAATCTTCGCCATCCATAGTTGAGAGTAATAAGGCTCCACCAGAGAAAACCTGTCTTACTACATATGGCCCTTCGTAGTTTGGAGTCCATTTACCCCTGTGATCTGTTTGAGGAGGAATGATCCTTTTCAAAACCAGTTCACCAGCCTGAAAACACCGAGGACATACTTTCTGATCAAAGGCTTTCTTCATCCTGCTCTGATACAACCGACCATGTGCAATGGTTGCCAATCTCTTTTCCTCGATAAGGTTCAGCTGATTCAGTCTGGAACGCACCCATTCAGCTTCATCAAGCTTCACATCTGCCAGAATTCTCAAAGAAGGAATCTCAACCTCTACTGGTAGAACTACTTCCATACCATATACCAATGAGAAACGAGTTGCCCCAGTTGATGTACGCACCGAAGTACGATAACCGTGTAAAGCATAAGGCAACATATCATGCCAGTCTTTATACATTACCACCATCTTCTGCACAATCTTCTTGATATTCTTATTTGCTGCCTCAACAGCCCCATTCATCTTCGGACGATAGGGAAAAGAATTGTGATGTTCAATCTTAAAGCTCTAGCATAGCTCCTTCATTATCTTGTTATTCAAATTTGAACCATTTCTCGTGTACGATGAACGCGTGGGATGCTAACATCTTCCCCTCACGTAACCGACTCCCTTACCCATTTCTCTTGGTCGCGAGACCATGCTTTTCCTTTCCCTCAGGTTTACGCAATGTTTCCTTTCCCTCTCTTGGGATAAATACACATTGCTGGCGACTCTGTTTCCGCGCCACTTTCGCGTTTGTACTTGGATGAAAATCCCGGGAGCGACAGCTGGCGACTCTGCTGGGGATCAGTTGATCTCTTGCTGGTCCATTCCCTTTGCGAGTCCATCCTATGGCTTGTCTATTTGTTTTCATTGGGTGTTTATCTGTGGTGCTTTATTTTGCTGTTTTACTATTTTACTGCATTATTGCTTTATTGTATTACTGTATTTACAACATTTATTACATTGCATTTCGTTATTATATTGGATTGTGCTGTGCTGTACTGGTTTTCTGTTTGTCAGGTTGGGATATTCTGAGAGATAAGCCCACTACCCAGGCTTGAGCATACACATAGGTATTAGCGTGGGCAGGCGTGTCGCTCCCGTGGTGTTTGGCCACGTGTGGGTGTTCACGAGACCTACAGCCAGACGAGGTTCTATCTGGAGCTATCTGCTACTGTATGTTTGATATAGGCCAGTAGATATTCTCTAGAGGAATTGTCGACTCTGGTGACCATTCCTGAGGACTCAGTAACGCCACTCCTCCCGAGATGTGATAATGGCAGACCAGAAATGGCAAACCCATTATGCATTCTTGATCCGAGGACCCAATGCTAGGAACTTGCTATAGGATATCCTTTTTGAAAGCGAATCAGTGGAGGCACTCCCCGATTGGCGATAGTACTGTACCCCGAGGGATGAATGTACTATTGCTTCTCGACCTCAGTGCCAGAAGCGGAGGATCTTTCATTTTCTAGTACCCACATGTGAGAAGGGAGGGTCGTTTACAGGTTTGCAGGTAAAATTGACTTTCAGCATACCCGGTACTTTGGAGTTCTTATCAGTATGGGTTATCTGTGTGGTTACTGTGGTTCTGGAATTCTGGGGAATTTGAGCCTTGGAATTATTCAGTTATTTCAGTCCAGCATAGACACGTGGCACCTTGATCCCATGCTTTGCATTGCATCATCCTTTTTCTAACATTCATATTTTTTCTTTTCCAGGTAGTATCTGATATTTTGATTCCAGTCAACGGGCAGTTATAGGGATGGACACCAAAAGGAGTAAGAAGAATACCATTATGTACAAGTTCCCGAAGCTCATTCTTGGTCAGATTTGTAGCTTACAAGAGATGGTCGGTACGGAAGTGTTAGGAATGTTCAAAGAGAAGTATGGTTGGATCTTATCTTTTGTTCGTAACCTCAGTGAGTATGAATATAATGGCTTGCACACCTTGATGCAGTTCTATGATCCTTCCCTGTGGTGCTTTATATTGACAGATTATGTATTGGTTCCTACTATGGAAGAGTATTCTAATATCCTGGGAATTTCCATTAAAGAAGGTGCTCCTTTCTGTGGTTCCAAGGCAGATCTTAATTTCCAAGTTGTGGCTGGTGCTCTTTATTTGAGCAAGTCAACTTTCAAAGATGATATTTCTAGTAAGGGAAAGTTTCGTGGCTATCACTTGACATACTTGGTAAACAAGGCTCAAAAAGCAGCTAAGGAGAAGAAATGGATTGTTTTCAATGCAGTGTTGGCTCTCTGTATATATGGTATTGTCCTGTTCCCGAGTGAACCTGATTTTGTTGATACGGATGCTATCAAGATATTTATAACTCAGAATCCAGTGCCGACCTTGTTAGGAGATCTTCATTATGCCTTATACAACAGGAATGAGAAGAGACGAGGCGGTACAGTTCATTGTTGTGCACCTCTTTTCTATAAGTGGTTTACCAATCGTCTACCTCAGTCAGGGGCTTTCAGGGATACTAAAAATTCTTTAAAATGGAGTCAACGTCTGATGGGCCTAGATGCTAAGGATATTGTTTGGGTGAATCATGGATTGCTGGGTAAAGACATTTTACACAGCTGTGGTGAATACCCTAACGTACCATTGAGAGGGAAAAAAGGAGGTATTAACTATAATCCTTCTTTGGCTATCCGGCAGTTTGGATATGCCCTGAAAGATCCACCGGCTGAAAAGGAGGTGGAAGAGTCTTTGTATTTTCACATGGATGACGGTGGATTAGATATGGCGTAGAAAGCTTCCGAAGCATGGCTCAATAAACAGAAGAGAGGAAAAGCCGTTTGGGGTTTGCCTAACAATCAAACTTTCCCTCCATATGAATATTGGATAAAGAAGAGGGTCGAAGGGTACTACTTGCCTTTTGATTGGGCGCCTCCCTTATATCCCAAAGTGCTAGAAGAGAAAATCACCGTACCAATTGAAGAATTCGATAATCAGCGAAAATTGGTGCATGATTCGAGGGTGGAAAATACTGGTATGAGTAGTCAGCTGCAGGGTGCTTTAAATGACAACTTGGAGTTGAAATAGAAGGTCCAAGATTTGACAGAGCGCCTAGAAAAAAGGGAGAAGGATCTTGATGACAGAGCTCGGCACTGTAGAAAAATCAGTATGACTGCTGAATCTTCTGGCAAGGCCTATAGGAAAAACAAGAAGCTCCTGACCGAGACTGAGGCCAAGCTGGCCATGTATCAGGAAATGTGGGAAGAGCTCAAGATTGAGAATGGGGAGTTGAAAGAAGAACTCCAAAGAATGAAGGCAGATAAAAAGCACTTCTCTGGTAAGTGGAAAGAAGCTCGGAAGGAAATTGAAGAGCTCAAGTTGCAAGCCGAAGTCAAGAAATCAAGGCGCGAAGGCAATGATATTGAAGAACAGATTGCTAGGCTGAATCAAGATGTTGAAAAGAGGAATAGACTGATCAAAGGGCTGATAGAGCAACCTACACATCCAGACACTGTGGATCTTCTGGAGGAAGTTGAAGCCAGTTTGTTTGGAATTAATTTGTAGTGATCTTGTTGCTATATTTTGTTGGGATTACCATCAGAATTGTTGATGGAATCGCCTTTGATTGTATCAGACCTGTCTGTATGAATTCTTATGACATGATATAAAATGCTTGGTTTAATCATGTATGTATCAACATCTCTCAGTTTTTGAAAGGGTGTGCTTCCTTTGTGTTGTTTCTACGGTATTTCTGGGTTCGGATTTATTTTCCGATATTGGGTCCAATCCCTTGCCTGGTTTCAAATACTGGAATCAAAGCGGATACATCCTGGAAATGTTTAAATATGATGTTTGCATTTGCATTTGCATAACCATAACCATTTTGCATTTTTTCATAGCAGGTTTATCTCTGGGTTTCTTACCGTGTTCTTCCACAGGCAGGATTGCTGACCAGCAGATTCATCGGTATTCTACCAAATCCAATCAAAAAAGAGCTATGGAACAGATGCAGGATGAGATGGCTGCCATGCAGACTCGCATGACCCAGTTCATGGAACTGATGCAAGGAG
This sequence comes from Lathyrus tuberosus, assembly GCA_022829125.1. Taxonomy (NCBI): domain Eukaryota; kingdom Viridiplantae; phylum Streptophyta; class Magnoliopsida; order Fabales; family Fabaceae; genus Lathyrus; species Lathyrus tuberosus. The sequence goes on from JALAZF010000927.1 coordinate 160,345, forward strand.
TTACACAGGGGCAGGAACAGCTGAGGACCCTTGTCCAACCCCTGGTGGCAAGAGTTGACGAGGATGGCATTATTCACAGTGGCCTTTATAATGATGTCATTCCTCTGGGCGGAGGTGCTGGGGGTAATGGTATTCCTATTGGTCCTCAGGGCGGAGGTGTTCATGTTCCATCTGTTGTGATCCCTCCGGGCGGAGGAGAGCATGTTGTGATTCCTTCTGTTGTAGGAGGAGGAAATAGTGTATGTGTTGTTCAGGGCCGTCGATATGATGCCAACAGGATGACATATTTTCTGTGCAAGGTGGAGATGGTGTTCCCCCTATTATTGATGATCAGAGGATCAGGTTGATTGAGGAACAGCTGAAAGGGGTTGTGAATCAGAACTCTGTAGGTATGGATTTGGATGATCTTGGGCTGGTCCCCGGTGTCGTAATTCCGCACAAATTTCAGGTTCCCACCTTTGAGAAATACAATGGTACCACTTGCCTAAAGACTCATGTCCGGGCATACGCAAGGAAAATGGCTGCGTTCTTTAGGGATGAGAAATTACTGATGCATTTCTTCCAGGATAGCCTGTCTGGGGCATCGCTGGAATGGTATATGCAATTGGAGAGATGTAACGTCCGCAACTGGAGAGAGCTGGTAGAGGCTTTTGTCAAGCACTGCCAATATAACACTGATATGGCTCCCAACAGGACTCAGCTGCAGAGCATGTCTCAGAAAAATAACGAGAGCTTCAAAGAATACGCCCAGAGGTGGCGTGAACTGGCAGCAAGGGTACAACCTCCCATGTTGGAGAAGGAAATGTTGAATATGTTTATGGCTACCTTGCCAGGTCATTATTACGAGAAGCTGCTGCCTTGCATGTCAGGGAAGTTTGCTGATCTGATCTTGGTTGGGGAAATGTTGGAAAGTAGAATTAAAACTGGGAAGGTGTCAGGCAATGATGGGTCTTCTTCTAGTGGTGGGAAGAAACCTTACGAGAACTATAAGAAGAAAGAGGAAGCGAATTTTGTTTCGTCATACCGCAGTAAGAGAAAGCAACGTCATAATTATAATCAGCAGGTGGCTTCAGTAACTATTCCTGCAACACTTCCGCCTCAACAGCAAAATCAGGCTCCTCGTCAATATCAGCCAAGGCCTAAGCAGAATAGGCATTTTGATACTCCATCGTTGCCTTATTCCCAGTTGTTTCAGCATTTGATGCAATTGCAGTTAATTCAAAAGAGGACTTTGGCTCCTATTACTGGCAATCCACCTTCGGGTTACAATCCCAATGCCCACTGTGAATTTCATTTTGGGGCACCCGGGCACCACATTGAGGACTGCAAAGATTTTAAGCATAAAGTCCAAGATCTGGTGGATTCGAAGGCCATCAACTTTTCCAACGATGTGCCAAATGTCATCCAAAACCAAATGCCGAACCACGAGGGGCCGAGGGTTAATGTTGTTATAGAAGAGGGTGAATCTTTGAATTTGGTTCTAGACGTGAATGAATTAAGGACTCCTTTGTTGGTAGTGAAGGAGAGACTGCTGAAGGGGGGAGTTTTCACAGATTGTGATAAACGTTGTCCAGAGTGTTTGCTGCAAGCAAATGGTTGTGATCTGTTGAGATCCAGAATTCAAAAGCTAATTGATGCAGGTCGGTTGCAGTTTGATAGGTGCGATCAGAAGAAGGAAGTTCCTGGCTGAAAGAATGATATTCCCACTATTACTATCCCTTTCAAGACGGTAACCATTTTAGCGCCGGCAAGACCAGCGCCGGTCATTATCACCACTTCTGGGCCCATTCCGTATGAGAGCACAAAAGTTATTCCTTAGAATTACAGTGCTGAAGTGTTTGTTAACGGGCAGAAGCAAGAGTTGATGGGTACGACGGTGATGAACTCCAGTGCTGAAAGTAATGATGAAGCAGAAGCTATTACCCGGAGTGGCAGAGTCTTTATCCCGTCTGATGATCAGGCTGGTGGTTCTAGACCAAACAAAGGAAAATAGGTTGTGGATAATTCTGTGCAGACACCGGTAGTGAATGATTCCACAGCAAAGCCAGGTGATAATTCATTCTCCGAGAATGTAGAAGAGTTTTTTAGGCTGATTCAGGAAAAGCGACTACAAAATTATTGACCACCTGCACCAAACACCGTCTAAGATATCCATTTTGTCTCTGTTATTGTACTCTGAGGCACATCGAAACGCACTTTTGAAGGTGTTGAATGTTGCGTACGTACCCCAGGAGATATCGGTTACTCAACTAGAGGGGGTCGTGGCTCATGTTAACGCAGAAAACGGCTTAATTTTCACTGATGTTGATTTGACTCCAGCTGGGAGAAATCATAATAATGCTTTGCACATTTCAATTGAGTGCCGAGGATCTTTGATGTCGCATGTGCTTGTTGACATTGGGTCATCTTTGAATGTTTTACCGAAGAAAGCGCTGATGAAGTTAGACACTCGTGGGTTAATCTGCACGCCAAGTGACTTGGTGGTGCGTGCTTTCGACGGTTCCAAGAGATCTGTCTTCGGGGAAATCATGCTGCCAATTAAGGTTGGTCCAGAGGTTTTTGATGCTACCTTCTATATCATGGACATTCAGCCTGCTTACAGTTGTCTGCTGGGCCGTCCATGGATTCATAGTGCTGGGGCTGTGACATCCACTCTGCATCAGAAACTGAAGTACATGGTAGACGGACATGTGGTGACAGTTTGCGGAGAGGAGGATATCATGATAAATCTTCTATCTACTTTCAAGTATGTGGAGGTAGATGACAAAATACATGAAACGTTATGTCAGGGTTTCGAAGTAGTGAAGATCACTGAGGAGCCTCTCAAGGAAGTCAGCCAATCTGAAGTGGTACAATAGCCTGCAGTGTTATATCAGCCAGAGGTCTCCATGTCTTCCTTCAAGGATTCACGGGTTGTGGTTGAAGCCGGCAGTTCACAGAAATGGGGTCAGGTTATCGAGGTCCAGAAAAAGCAGAATACTTACGGGCTGGGATACAAGCCACCCAGGCGTCCTGAGGATCCCCCCAAGTTTTATGGTCCGGTTCATTTTACCAATGCTGGTGTGTTCTTTGACAGAATCAATGCTATTGATGAGGAAGGGGATAGCGATTGCGATATGGATAATTGGATCCGCCCCTGCATCCCAGGTCAAAATCTTTGCAACTGGTCATCAGAGAAAGCCATTCAAGTGACCGGCCCAGTGTAATTGCCTTTGTTTCCTGTTATGATAATCCTACGTTATGCCCAACGCGTAGGGATTTTTGTTTGTAGGGCTTGAATATTTTGTGTGTTTTCTTTATCATTAATAAAGGACGTTTTTCACATTCAAATATTTTGATCCCTGTCTTTCTGTTTTTACTTTTCTGCATTAAATCACATCAAAATGGCAATGTGTTTTTGTTTGTTGCATACTTAATAAACATGAATCATCAATTATGCAGGTTTCCTTGTTCAGATACCACCAATCATGATTCAGCTATGGCTCGGTATAATTTCGACAATCCCATCTATCAGGCTGAAGAAGAGGCTGATGAAGATTGTGACTTACCCGAGGAATTGGCCAGACTGTTGAAACAGGAGGAAAAGGTCATTCTCCCTCATCAGGAGGAATTGGAGATTGTTAACTTGGGAACCGACGACGCAAATAAAAAAGTAAAGATTGGGGCTGCTTTGGAAGACAGTGTAAAGGGATGATTGATTGAAATGCTTCGAAAGTATGTTGATATCTTCGCCTGGTCTTACCAAGACATGCCTGGGCTTGACACTGACATTGTGGTACACCGACTACCACTCAAAGAAGGATGTACTCCGGTAAAGCAGAAGCTGAGAAGGACGAAACCGGAAATGTCTGTCAAGATTAAAGAAGAGGTTCAGAAATAGATAGATGCTGGATTTCTGGCTGTGACGAATTATCCTCCGTGGGTTTCTAATATCGTGCCTGTACCTAAGAAGGACGGAAAGGCCATGATATGTGTTGACTACAGAGATCTGAATCTAGCAAGCCCGAAAGACGATTTCCCGCTTCCCCACATTGATGTGTTAGTGGACAATACTGCTCAATACTCTGTATTTTCCTTCATGGATGACTTCTCTGGGTATAACCAAATCAAAATGGCCCCAGAGGACATGGAGAAGACGACGTTCATAACACCATGGGGAACATTCTATTACAAGGTAATGCCCTTTGGATTGAAAAATACTGGGGCAACCTATCAGCGGGCCATGGTGACTCTCTTTCATGATATGATTCACAAAGAGATTGAGGTCTATATTGATGACATGATTGCGAAGTCACAAACGGAGGAAGATCATCTGGTGAATCTTCAGAAACTGTTTAAAAGGTTGATAAAGTTCAGAATGAGGTTGAATCTGAACAAGTGCACCTTCGGGGTGAGGTCTGGAAAATTACTGGGGTTTATTGTTAGCGAAAAAGGTATCGAGGTTGATCCTGCTAAAGTAAAACCCATACAAGAAATGCCTGAGCCGAGAACAAAAAAAAGAGGTTCGTGGTTTCTTAGGGAGGTTGAACTACATTGCTAGATTCATCTCTCATCTTACAGCCACGTGTGAACCAATATTCAAATTGTTAAGAAAAGATCAAGAGGTCAGGTGGAACGAAAATTGTCAAAAGGCGTTTGAAAGAATAAAAGAATATTTGCAGGAACCTCCGGTCCTTTTGCCGCCAGTGCCAAGAAGGCCATTGATTATGTATCTTACGATTATTTAGAGTTCAATGGGGTGTGTGCTCGGTCAACACGACGAGTCAGGTAGAAAAGAGCATGTCATCTACTACCTGAGTAAAAAGTTCACTGATTGTGAGTCGAGGTACTCAATGCTAGAAAAAACATGTTGTGCACTCGCTTGGGCCGCTAAGCGTTTGAGGCAGTATATGTTAAACCACACAACCCTCTTAATTTCGAAGATGGATCCGATCAAGTATGTGTTTGAAAAGCAAGCACTTTCTGGAAGGATAGCCCGTTGGCAGATGGTTCTGACAGAATACGATATTCAATATGTCTCCCAAAAAGCCATTAAGGGAAGTGTTTTGTCAGAATATCTTGCTGAACAACCAATTGAGGATTATCAACCGATGAAGTTTGAATTTCCCAATGAACATATTATGTTTCTAAAGATGAAAGACTGTGAAGAGCCTCTGCATGATGAAGGACCTGAAATTGGATCCCAATGGAAGCTGGTCTTCGATGAGGCTGTTAATTCATACGGTAACGGAATCGGGGCAATCATTACGACTCCACAGGGTTCTCATATACCCTTCACTGCCCGGTTAGCGTTCATATGCACCAACAATGAGGCGGAGTATGAAGCATGCATCATGGGGTTAGAAGAAGCGATTGATTATAGAATCAAGAACCTCGATGTTTATGGTGATTCCGCGTTGGTAGTTAATCAGATTACAAGTGAATGGGAAACTCGTCAAGCGAATTTGGTGCCTTATAACAACTATGCCAGAAGGTTGTTATCGTTCTTTGACAGAGTTGACTTCCATCACATACCCCGGTTAGAGAATCAGATGGCAGATGCGTTGTCAACGTTGTCTTCGATGTATCAGGTGAACCGTTGGAATGAAACTCCTCAATCAGAATCATGCGTCTGGATAGACCAGCTTTTGTGTTTGCGGTTGAAGGGGTATCAGATGGCAAACCTTGGTATCATGATATTAAGGTTTTTCTGAAGAGCCAAGAGTATCCAGAAGGTGCGTCAACCAAAGATAAGAAAACTCTGAGGAGGTTGGCAGGGAATTTCTTTTTGAATAAAGACGATGTGCTGTACAAGAGGAACTTTGACATGGTCTTGCTACGTTGTGTTGATGAACATGAGGCAAGCCTGTTAATGGAAGAAGTTCATGAGGGATCTTTTGGTACCCATGCCAATGGGCATGCTATGGCTAGAAAGCTGTTGAGAGCGGGGTATTACTGGATAACTATGGAGTCTGACTATTTTAAGTACGCCCGGAAATGTCATAAGTTCCAGATTTATACAGATAAGGTGCACGTGCCGCCTACTCCTCTGAATGTGTTGTCATCGCCTTGGCCCTTTGCCATGTGGGGCATTGATATAATTGGAAAGATATAGCCGATTGCTTCCAATGGGCATCGCTTCATCCTGATTGCCATTGATTACTTCACGAAGTGGGCGGAAGCAGCCTCGTATGCTAACGTCACTAGACAAGTGGTAGCTCGGTTTATCAAGAAGGACATCATCTGCCGGTATGGAGTCTCGGAGAGAATCATTACTGATAATGGTTCAAATTTGAATAACAAGATAATGAAGGAGCTATGTTAGAGCTTTAAGATTGAACATCACAATTCTTTTCCCTATCGTCCGAAGATGAATGGGGCTGTTGAGGCAGCAAATAAGAATATCAAGAAGATTGTGCAGAAGATGGTGGTAATGTATAAAGACTGGCATGATATGTTGCCTTATGCTTTACACGGTTATCGTACTTCGGTGCGTACATCAACTGGGGCAACTCGTTTCTCATTGGTATATGGTATGGAAGCAGTTCTACCAGTAGAGGTTGAGATTCCTTCTTTGAGAATTCTGGCAGATGTGAAGCTTGATGAAGCTGAATGGGTGCGTTCCAGACTGAATCAGCTGAACCTTATCGAGGAAAAGAGATTGGCAACCATTGCACATGGTCGGTTGTATCAGAGCAGGATGAAGAAAGCCTTTGATCAGAAAGTGTGTCCTCGGTGTTTTCAGGCTGGTGAACTGGTTTTGAAAAGGATTATTCCTCCTCAAACAGATCACAGGGGTAAATGGACTCCAAACTACGAAGGGTCATATGTAGTAAGACAGGTTTTCTCTGGTGGAGCCTTATTACTCTCAACTATGGATGGCGAAGATTTTACGTCCCCTGTGAGCGCAGATGTAGTCAAAACATACTTTGCATAAAAGAGACCCACTGGACATAAAAAGAAGATCCAGGCAAAAAAGGGCATCCCGACGAACCATAAAAAGAAGGGGTTCGGGCAAAAATTAGGGATAAAAAGGAAAAAAGAAAAAAAAAAGAAAAAACCCGCAAAGTTGAAAACCTGAAAAGGCAACTTTGGCAAAAATGGGTATCCCGGTGGATTGAAAACCCGAAAAGGGCGGTCCAGGAAAAAGTTATGGATTTGAAAGCAAGAGGTTGCGATCTGCATTCGATCTGTGAACACTTTTGATACTTGGAAGTTTCGAAGGGAAGGAATCAGTCCAGTCAGTCTCTTCGAAGGTCAAAACATCTACGGATAAGCGAGCCATACGGGGTCATAGCTGAATTGAATCATGGTGGATATTTGTTCCCCACATTGCCGACATGTGTATTTTTCTTTTACTCTTTTTGTGCAATTACCTCTTTTCAGGAATTGCCTCCGAATGTAAATGCTTATTTACAGGCCAATTCATTCAATAAAAATTTCATTTCATTCAAAGAGCTTTCCCTTTGTGTTTTTACTTTAACTGCTTTTGTTTGTGAAAGCGTCCGATATTTTGATAAACATTGCATGCGAAAATGTTAAACCTTGTGAAGCATATCGGAAAACAGTGGAAATTGCTCAAACAACAGTCATTCGGATAGTAATCTAGATGGCCATTTTCCATATACTCTTTGTACATCATCTCGCATATCTGCATGCTTTATCACTAACGGGTTCGTGCAGGAACACTGGTTTCAAGTGGAGATGGTTTTCGTTTTCACAGTTAAATACCCCGATACGTGATCAGTTGGTTCTGATTTAGAATGGTGTTAGGGTTTCCTACTGGTTATTTGCCTCACAATTCCTCAATGACCTCCGTGTACATCCCCAGAAGATTAGGGTTGTCTTATTTACGATGTTTGAGCTGTGTTAATTAAAGATCCGGCATGCCAGGGTTTCTTTCAAGGATTCATCAAGACATTTTTTTCTTTCCAAGTTCTCATTACTTGTGATGCAAGTGCAAGTCGGTTTTCATTGAATTTTGGTGATTTGGAACCCTCTGACCTGTCAAGAAGTGTTCAAGCTCAGGAATATACAAGTTCCAAGTTCAAGATCCATGTCAAGTTCAATTCTTTTTTCTTCACGGCAAGGCTACAAGTTGTATTCATCACCATTCAAGAGTTCAAGGCATAACAAAATGGAAGAATTTCACATCGAGTTCAGAATTCCCAAGTGTACATATTTCTCAAAATGCCATTCCAATTTTGAACTATAAGTGAGGTTTTAAAGCGCTATCATTCTAATCATGAGGTGACGTTATCATTCTAAGCTGGTTTATATGCTAAGTGTGGTCCCTTGGTGCGAGAATTCAACAATTTCCTCACCTCATGTTATTATGAAACGTGAAGTTTTTCACTTAGCATTGGCATCGAAGCTTTGATTTGTAACAATGTAGCTGCTTCAATGCAATGGATTGAATTCTTACTCCAAAGTTGCCATCATTGAGACTAATTACAAATCAACATACAACATCCGTATTCGTTTGGATACAAGTGCATTTCAATCCGGTCAAAGTCATTACAAATGCAAAAATCCACAGTATACAGTGTTTAAAAGGGAATTACAAGACCCGAAAGGATGATTCTTGAGTCGAGGCTACTTAGCATATGAAAAGCATGTTGATTTAATGTACAAGATCACCTTATATATTATTACAAATCCTAATGTTACAGCAAATTAATCCAGCAGGCCTATATCTCGTTACCCAAGACTTCATGTTGACACCAAGTGGGCCAAATTCACCTTTTCTACCACTTGGAAATACGTCAAAACTGTCAAAATTGGTACTGAGAGGCTGCGGTATCTTTGGCGCAGTAATTCTGCAATCATTATCAAAAGTAATGTGTCATCAGACATATTTGGTTAACAAAAGGAAAAATCAGGATATTCCCAAAATCATGTCCAAGACAATAACTTCAAGGATTTGAATACATTTAATATCTGATATCAAGTTTCAATAAGCTGTCACAATCCTACCGAAATGGAAACCATTGAAATCACAAATGACAAGGATCTCATCCATGATCACTTCCTTTCCAAAATAAAATCAGCAAGAATCAAGACAGTAATTTCACATTCAATTTCAGAATCAGCACATTCAATCCCAAATTCCTATAAAAAGAGGCATCACGATTCAGAAAAGAGGGGAACTACGGATACTCTGATTCCACTCCCGTCAGGATACGTAGGCACAAGATGCGATGTCTTGGCGAGTATACTTAGATACTAACCCCCTAGGTCTTTCCTTAGCACATACCCTTAGCAAGCGAGCAATAAATAACATAAATAATAACAAGAGGTTCCTGTAGAGTACTACAGACGTTTAGGATGCTAATACCTTCCCTAGGCGTAACCAACCCCCGAACCTAGATTCTCTTAACTTAGGTTTTTTTCGATCTTTACCCTTTCCTTTGGATAAAATAAAGACCGGTGGTGAACATTAAGATTTGTGATCCTAGTTAACATAATAGCTATGGTATCTGATTCTCACCGCGACAGAAATGGCGACTTCACAGGGGACTTTTCGAGGGTTTCCCCTAACTTGTTTATATCTATGTTATTTATTTGCTTGTTTGCCTATATATCTTTATATTTATATATATACCTGTTCTGCTTGGGTTTTCTGTGTGCAGGGTTACAATTTGTGTGGTGAGATAAGTCCTACACCCGGACTAGAGTGAAATTAAGATAGGAAAACGGTGAGAATTCAAGGATACTTTGAGGGAGTCGATTCCTGAAAAAGTGAATTGAGACTTCACCACTCAGTCTAGGCCCTCTCGAATAAAATATCTGTCCAACGAGTTCATTCGTGAAGACGATATGGTTTCGATCTAAAGGCCGTCGGGACTGGGGACCGTAGTTACCTTTAAACCAACTTGGCCTATTAGGGCGTAGTGCGGGGACTATTCGGGAGTCTATTTTCTACAATAGTCGCTACGCGATACTACACTCAGACGAGATTCTCTTGAGGATATTATTGACTACCAAGTGATCTGGAAAATCGATAATATCCGAAAGATGGGTTGTAGATTCTGGGAACTTTGTAGAACCCGTTCGGCAGGTACATTTGAAACCATAGTACACACCTATTGGGAAGGGTAGACCATGGCTCCATGCTCGTGATCTTCAAACCTAAGCCTTGGCTTGTTTACCTGTATATGTGTATATGTGTATACCTGTGTTTATGCATCCATTCATGCATTCATGAATCACCATTCGGTTTCAAGAAACTCAATTGTTCTTTCCCTTGCAAAATCAATAAAAGATCATGGATTATAAAATGGAATTTTTTTTCAGCCTTTCCGAAATGTTTGCAACCTGCTTTTGAGTTCCTTGAAACCATCGCATCGCATTGCATATCATTTGCATCTTTGCATGCGTCTGTTTGTCCAGCAACTCATTTCCGGATGTCTCTATCTTCCAGTGTCACCTGTGGGTCATCAAGCTGATTCCTCGACACAGATATCGGACTAGAGCTAACTACAGACGCATAATGTCAGAGCAAGAAGCACAACGCTGAGATCCGAATGGAGATCGATGATCTCAAGTCAAGCATGACTAAGCTCACAGAGATGCTCCAAGTCTTGATTGCTAGAGGAGAACCACCTCAAAGGACTGTTATTCAAGAAGTTTCAAATGCTGATCCTCAGCCTGTTCAGGTGTCGCCTTCAACTTGGCCAGAGTTTGGTTTACCTCCCAACTATTCTCCACCGCTTGCATCTACTTCTATGATTGGTCAAACTTCCAGACCAGTATTTCACGCTCCAGTTTTCTCTGAGCCTAGACCTGTGGTTCATACTATTTCCCAGACTACTCGAGCTCCCTTTGAGAATCTTCTTTGTGATCACAATGCTGCCAGATCACAACAAGTGAAGCTTCAGTCGACTTCAGCAGACTATCTTCTGAAAAGCCAGTGTTTCAGATTGGACAGCTCATCTTTGTTTCTGATTAGTCACCATACCATGTTTCTTATCGTTTGCATTTTCCTTATTTGTATTGGTTGTTTGCTTTCAATTTATGTTTGTACTTTCATAATTAATAAAATGAGCATTGCAACTTTTAATTCAATTCATTTGTGTTTGCTATTTACATCTTTACGATTTTCCTTTCGACAAAAAAAAAAAAAAATTCTCTTTTCCACTTTCCTTCTGATTATGCTAAGATTGGAGGGAGGATGATGAAAACGTTATACTCATAATTGTTGTTGGTATGCTTTCAAATCAAAACTTTGCTGACGATGTAAGGCATTGTTTCAATTCCTAAACACTGGAGAAATAAGGAAGATAAACCCTCGTCAACCCCTTTGAGCCTTGAAGTAGGAGTTTCTTTTCCTTACAAATAAAAACCCGCAATCTTAACCTGGGGCAGGGTAGTTCTCAGTTAACTGGATTGTGCATTCAAATACAAGAGTTTCGTGCAAGACATCTTTCAACAAAAAGGTTGCATTCTCAATTTTTCCTTCGCACGCAACAAACAAGTGTCGAAGATGTCTTTCAAGTCAAAAGTCGATGATGGTTCGCCGTAATCATTAAGCCAAGCAGTCACTTTCTTTCAAAAAAAAAAAGATAAAAAAATCAAAAAAGGAAAAAGCCCGCTAAGTTGAAACCTGTGAAGGAGACTTAGGCAAACAAAAAAACTGGGGCATCCCGCTGACTGTAAGATTCACGAGAAACAGTTCAAGCAAAAGTTAGGGATAATAAAAAGAAGAATCTTTAAATCCTTACCATGAAAGTCCTCAATGAAAAAATAACTAAATGTTGTAAAGAAGTAGTGACTGCCATCTCAAGAGTCCATTGACTTCTGAACCATCAACATCATTATCATCAATGCAATCCCTAACCTATGGGAACCTGAGTGCAAAGTCTGAGTTAACTGAGTGTAGGACTGGAGATCATCACGAAGATTGGGTGGGTACAAATAAACTTTGAGCCTTTATCCTTTATTTCTTAAACCGTGAACCAGACCACGTTATAATCCTCAAAAGACCTAATTGAAGCAAGGTTATTTTGAAAGCATACTACAATGAGGTTGCGTAAACTGACTCCTAAAGATCTTTGCAGATCATTTTTATGGCATCACGCCTTTTTGCTTTATCTTTCACTTTTACACATCTTGAACCACCGTGTTCTGGCCAGTGACCCTATTGTTTTACCTCTTTCCAAAATGATTTTGATTTCAAAAGTTGCATGAACTTTTCATTTACTATGTTTGCATGAACACTTTTGTTTGCAATCTGGCTTCCGCTTAAGGAATTTTCAAACATTTGAGAAACTTGGTCAGTGATCCAATCAGGGGCAAGTTCCTTCCAGATCCTATTGAGAATCAGTTCAAGATTTGTTCAGTGCAAGTCCTTCTTAGAATTGGTTTATACATAAGACTTTTTCAAGACTCATACTGGGGCTAGTTTTCCAAGTGCACAGTAATTCAGTCATTTTTAGCATCAATCCAAGCTGAAGCAATTATCAGGTCATATACAACAGTCAACTAATCTGGGGCAGTTTACTTGAAGAATCCCCATGCAGCTTTCCATCCTTCCTACAAGGATCAGCAAGTTGATACAATTTACCAGTGTGGCAGAGATTGTGTTCAGTAGCATCTCTAGTCCCAAAGCAGAATGGCGGTGATATCCGTGTTGAGGAATCAGTCTTCCAGTCTTGTCTTTTCCACAAAAGAGTCGAGTCGTGTCGTCGACGTCTGCATTACATCAGCATTTACATTTGCATTTGATCATATATCATGGCATAATTCATATACATCTGCATAGAAAGAGAGTCATTCTCATTTATACTCATTTGCATTATCCATTGGTCGTGGTGTTATCCACGTCTTACCTTTGGAGTTAAAGTCCAGCTCACTTGGCACCTACCAAACATATATTGTCGCGTCGTTCAATGCTTTCTTGGATCTTCACTTTGTTCACATTCATCTAAAGCCATTATTAGATATTGTGAGTTTACCTTTCATTCAAAGCTATTATTGGATGATTGGTTTCTTTGCATTCAATGCCATTCTTGAATGTAGTCTTTGTTCACATTCATCTAAAGCCATTATTAGATACTGTGAGTTTACCTCTCATTCAAAGCTATTATTGGATGATTGGTTTCTTTGCATTCAATGCCATTCTTGAATGTAGCCTTTCTTCACATTCATCTAAAGCCATTATTAGATATTGTGATTATACCTTTCATTCAAAGCCATTATTGGATGTCTGGTTTCTTTACCATCTGATGTTGTTCCGGATGGGTCCCTCTTTCTGATGTTCTTCCAGATCGAGTCTTTGTTCACAGTCATCTAAAGCCATTATTAGATATTGTGATTTTACCTTTCATTCAAAGCCATTATTGGATGATTGTTTTCTTTGCATTCAATGCCAATTCTTGAATGTAGTCTTTGATCACTTTCATCTGAAGCCATTATCAGATATTGTGAGTGTACCTTTCGTTCAAAGCCATTATTGGATGTCTGGTCTCTTTTCTTTGTGTCACATTCATCTAAAGCCATTATTAGATATTGTGATTGTACCTTCATTTAATGCCATTATTGGATGACTGGTTTCTTTGTGTCACATTCATCTAAAGCCATTATTAGATATTGTGATTGTACCTTCATTCAAAGCCATTATTGGATGACTGGTTTCTTTGTGTCACATTCATCTAAAGCCATTATTAGATATTGTGATTACACCTTTCATTCAAAGCCATTATTGGATGATTGGTTTCTATGTCCAATGCTTTCTTGGATCTCTACTTTGTTCACTTTCATCTAAACCTATTATTAGATACTGTGATTATACCTCTTATTCAAAGCCATTATTGGATGTCTGGTTTCTCTACTTTGTTCACTTTGTCTAAAGCCATTATTAGATATTGTGAGTTTACCTTTCATTCAAAGCCATTATTGGATGTCTGGTTTCTTTACCTTGTTCACTTTCATCTAAATCCATTATTAGATATTGTGATTATACCTTTCATTCAAAGCTATTATTGGATGATTGGTTTCTTTGCATTCAATGCCATTCTTGAATGTAGTCTCAGTTCACAGTCATCTAAAGCCATTATTAGATATTGTGATTACACCTTTCATGCAAAGCCAATATTGGATGACTGGTTTCTTTGTGTCCGATGCCTTCTCGGATTACATTATTTTGTCTCATTCTCATCTGTTGCCTTCTTAGATATTGTGAGTTTACCTTTCACCCAAAGCCATTATTGGATGTTTGGTGTTTTTTTCATCCAATGTCATTCTTGGATGATGTTTTCTAGATACTTTGCTTTGTTTCAATTCGTTTCTGACACAACTGTAACACCTTTTCCCCTGTGGCACCATAACCCGCAGGATCCTTGTCTTTGCATTTATCATATCATATCATACGCATTTGTGGCATCCTAGGGCAAAAAATTGTACATGTTTGTATTTAAGTCTCTCCTATCACGTCGAGACGAAGATTCCATTCTCCCTATCTTCGGATAGAAGAAACTTAAATAAGGGCATCTGTCATACCCTAATTTTTGACCATAAGATCCCACCTCTTTGTACATCATCTCGCATATCTGCATGCTTTATCACTAACAGGTTCATGCATGAACACTGGTTTCAAGTGGAGATGGTTTTCATTTTCACAGTTAAATACCCCGATACGTGATCAGTTGGTTCTGATTTAGAATGGTGTTAGGGTTTCCTATTGGTTATTTGCCTCACAATTCCTCAATGACCTCCGTGTACATCCCCAGAAGATTAGAGTTGTCTTATTTACGATGTTTGAGTTGTGTTAATTAAAGATCAGGCATGCCAGGGTTTCTTTCAAGGATTCATCAAGACATTTTTTTCTTTCCAAGTTCTCATTACTTGTGATGCAAGTGCAAGTCGGTTTTCATTGAGTTTTGGTGATTTGGAACCCTCTGACCTGTCAAGAAGTGTTCAAGCTCAGGAATATACAAGTTCCAAGTTCAAGATCCATGTCAAGTTCAATTCTTTTTTCTTCACGGCAAGGCTACAAGTTGTATTCATCACCATTCAAGAGTTCAAGGCATAACAAAATGGAAGAATTTCACATCGAGTTCAGAATTCCCAAGTGTACATATTTCTCAAAATGCCATTCCAATTTTGAACAATAAGTGAGGTTTTAAAGCACTATCATTCTAATCATGAGGTGACGTTATCATTCTAAGCTGGTTTATATGCTAAGTGTGGTCCCTTGGTGTGAGAATTCAACAATTTCCTCACCTCATGTTATTATGAAACGTGAAGCTTTTCACTTAGCATTGGCATCGAAGCTTTGATTTGTAACAATGCAGCTGCTTGAATGCAATGGATTGAATTCTTACTCCAAAGTTGCCATCATTGAGACTAATTACAAATCAACATACAACATCCGTATCCGTTTGGATACAAGTGCATTTCAATCCGGTCAAAGTCATTACAAATACAAAAATCCACAGTATACAGTGTTTAAAAGGGAATTACAAGACCCGAAAGGATGATTCTTGAGTCGGGGCCACTTAGCATATGAAAAGCATGTTGATTTAATGTACAAGATCACCTTATATATTATTACAAATCCTAATGTTACAGCAAATTAATCCAGCAGGCCTATATCTCGTTACCCAAGACTTCATGTTGACACCAAGTGGGCCAAATTCACCTTTTCCACCACTTGGAAATACGTCAAAACTGTCAAAATTGGTACTGAGAGGCTGCGGTATCTTTGGCGCAGTAATTCTGCAATCATTATCAAAAGTAATGTGTCATCAGACATATTTGGTTAACAAAAGGAAAAATCAGGATATTCCCAAAATCATGTCCAAGACAATAACTTCAAGGATTTGAATACATTTAATATCTGATATCAAGTTTCAATAAGCTGTCACAATCCTACCGAAATGGAAACCATTGAAATCACAAATGACAAGGATCTCATCCATGATCACTTCCTTTCCAAAATAAAATCAGCAAGAATTAAGACAGTAATTTCACATTCAATTTCAGAATCAGCACATTCAATCCCAAATTCCTATAAAAAGAGGCATCACGATTCAGAAAAGGGGGGAACTACGGATACTCTGATTCCACTCCCGTCAGGATACGTAGGCACAAGATGCGATGTCTTGGCGAGTATACTTAGATACTAACCCCCTAGGTCTTTCCTTAGCACATACCCTTAGCAAGCGAGCAATAAATAACATAAATAATAACAAGAGGTTCCTGTAGAGTACTACAGACGTTTAGGATGCTAATACCTTCCCTAGGCGTAACCAACCCCCGAACCTAGATTCTCTTAACTTAGGTTTTTTTCGATCTTTACCCTTTCCTTTGGATAAAATAAAGACCGGTGGTGAACATTAAGATTTGTGATCCTAGTTAACATAATAGCTATGGTATCTGATTCTCACCGCGACAACTGTTGATTTTGTTTGCAGGGTAGCGGGATTTCTCCCCAGTAGTGTTACTCTACTCAGCATTGAAATTTCATCCTCCTCGGCAGGCTGTTACTCTCCCCAGCCAGAGTACAGAGGATTATTCCCCCAGCTAGAGTTGTGATTGATTACTCTCTTAGCAAGTAGCCAGAAGTTGATGTTGTTGCATCCCCAGCAAGAGACTGATGGAATATAATCTTTGGACAAAGAGGTTGGTTTCCCCACAGAGTCCTGGCACCCATCTTCCTCAGCTAGTCAGGAAGTGTGTTTCTCATCAGCAACGATATAATCTAATCCCTAACAGATGAGTAAACTTGATGGTATCCCCTAGCAGAGTTGATGTTGTCAATCACCATTCCCTAAGCAGGTTTGCTAATAGTGGTTGATATTCCCCAGCAGGGTGAAGGTAAGGGCATCTCCCAGCAGCAGGGTCAAGGTACAGATGTCTCCCCAGCAGCAGTTTAAGTTCAGTAGTATCCCCAAGTCGGGTTGGTGTTATTGACTTATCCCCCAAGCAGAGTTTGGTGATGATCTTCGCAGTGGTTTGTTCAACAGCGGTTGACATCCCCAGCAAGCTTGAGTACAATTATTATTGGCATCTTTCAGATCCAGTTTTTGGGTTCTATCTTCGGTAGAAGTCAGTGGTAATCTCCAGCGGAGAGAAATTTCTTGGGTTCCATATACAATATTCATCCATCCCCCAATAGAGTGGAATTTCTCTCGGAGTTTTTCATCTCCAGCAGAGTTTGTGATCAGGAAGTGGTTCAGTGAAATCTTCCCCAGCAGGATCTTTTAATTCAGAGGACAATTTAGTTTGTCATCCCGGTGGAGTTGCTTTCGTCTTCATCATTTATTTTGTTGGAGCGCCTCTTTTGCATTGCATAAGCATTCTTGCATGGCATCCTCCCAAGCGTGTAGCATTTCCATTTTGAATGGAGCATTAAGCCATAGAAAAGTTCAAACATATGCATTCGAAGCATAAGCCAGGTTTGATATCTGTTACCAGTTTCTTTCCCCAATAGAAAAAGATGTAATTCAGGAGATGTGGTTTGACATTACACTGCAACCAATGGATTCCTCCTTCTTACTATTGTTCCTTCCCATACTCCCCTACAGATTTGTTTGTTTAGATTTCTCTTCCCCCAGCGGAGTCGTCTTTGTAGATCTGTTGATTCTACTTAGCCTTTGTTTGAAAGTCTACCTTCGGCATAGTCTTTCTTTGAAAGTCCACCTTTGGTTTGGTCTTTCTTTTTCAAGTCTACCTTCGGCTTGGTCTCGTATCCCTTTGTTTGAAATTCTACCTTCGGCATAGTCTTTCTTTGAAAGTCCACCTTCGGTTTGGTCTTTCTTTTTCGAGTCTACCTTCGGCTTGGTCTCGTATTCCTTGGTTAGAAAGTCTACCTTCGGCATAGTCTTTCTTTGAAAGTCCATCTTCTGTTTGGTCTTTCTTTTTCGAGTCTACCTTCGGCTTGGTCTCGTATCCCTTTGTTTGAAAGTCTACCTTTAGCATAGTCTTTCTTTGAAAGTCCACCTTCGGTTTGGTCTTTCTTTTTTGAGTCTACCTTCATCTTGGTCTAGTATTCCTTGGTTAGAAAGTCTACCTTCGGCATAGTCTTTCTTTGAAAGTCCATCTTCTGTTTGGTCTTTCTTTTTCGAGTCTACCTTCGGCTTGGTCTCGTATTCCTTGGTTAGAAAGTCTACCTTCGGCATAGTCTTTCTTTGAAAGTCCATCTTCTGTTTGGTCTTTCTTTTTCGAGTCTACCTTCGGCTTGGTCTCGTATTCCTTTGTTAGAAAGTCTACCTACGGCATAGTCTTTCTTTGAAAGTCCACGTTGTCGCTCCCGGGATTTTCATCCTGGTACAAACGCGAAAGTGGCACCGAAACAGAGTCGCCAGCAATGTGTATTTATCCCAGGAGAGGGAAAGGAAACACCGCATAAACCTGAGGGAAGGAAAAAGCATGGTCTTACGACCAAAAGATCTGGGTTCGGGAGTCGGTTACGCACGGGGAATGTGTTAGCACCCCCACGCGTCCATCGTACCCGATGGGATCCACGCTTGCTGTTTCGATCAAAGGGTGTGAAGAAAGGATACTGGAAAAGGAACTGAAAGAAAGAAAGGAGAAAGAAAAGAAAAGGAACGGGAAACAAATGTAGGGAAAATAAAAGAAGTGCTCGCATGGGCCCTACCCCACTGCCTACGTATCTCATCGGGAACATGAGAATCAGAGCGACGTAGTTCCCCTCACTAGGGATGGATTGTTTGTATTTTAGGGAACGGCTTACGTTCTAGCTCAGGTGTTGCAGGCTCGCTGGTCCGAGTGCGTTACCGTCTTGCAAGAGAACGAGTAGAAGCGCGTTCGTACGCTAAGAGTGAATGAGGTGAGAAAAGAATTCCCGAAGGAAAGACGTTATTGTTTGTTTTTGTCTTTTAGAAAGAAGTGTTTTGTTATTTGTTTGCATATGATAGTGTATCCAAATCTTAGTCCTTGGAATGTGTACCTTCTCACATTCCAAGATGGAATGAGTAAGAAAGTACACTAAATATGAAGAAAACCCCCACACTTAGTTTCAATTGTCAAGGTTCAAACACACTAGCATACTTGTGTTTATTAAGTGTTTTTGTTGATTAAGAAATGAAGAAGTGTTTTTCTTTATTTGTATTTTCAACAAGTATTGCATTTAAGTCCCTCATACAAGATCAAATATGTAACACATTGACCCAAGATGGGCCATATGCTACACATTCTAAGATTATAAGAGAAGACCCCTTATAATCTTTTCTTTATATGAAAGGCCTAAATGCAATAAGTGCCTACCTTTATTAGATATTTTGAATTTTCTTTGAGATGAGAAGAAGAAAGACTCAAGAGAGGAGAAAGGTAAAAATCTATGTGAACTAAGACTCAATCCTAACTGAAGATTAAAGGGAGTGATCCTAAAGGTTTGTGAGGTTTCAACCTAAAGTCTAAAGAAAGAAAGAATTAAACAATTCACTTCTAAAGTAGAAGATGAATTGTAATTCGAAAAGGGAAAGTAATGAGTTATTAAAAGAAAGCACATAAGTGCTTAACAAAACATAAAATGGAATTGTAAAAGAGAAAGGATAGAAGTTGAATGTGGATTCCTTATCCACACTCAATTGAAACTTACCAAAGCCCCTACATGGTTAGTAAACATGTATAAGAAGTATAAGAAGTAAAAGAACATGTAATGCATCATAAAACTCAAAAGAATTAAATGAGAAACCAAATCCTAGAGCCACGACCAGAATGTACATCATATGAGAACAAATGGTCATTATCAATCAAACTCAAGTGGATAGGCAACAAACATCCTCCATGACATTAGAACATGATATCATAAGAAAAGGAAGAATGAAAGATGAAAGAGAAAAGAAGAAATATGCACAAATGGAACATGTAATCCATGGATCAGAATTGAAATGAAATGAAAAATGATTCACAAACATCTCACAAGTATTCATGCATGACACATCAAAGCATTTAAGAAGTAATAGAAGAAGTAGAATTGAAATGGAAGTTCAAAAGAAAACACAAGCACAAACACCACATGTTAAAGGTGCACAAGGTTTAAATGAAAGTCAACATGCAAGGATGACACATAATATGTACCAATGACCTATAATGTCAAGTGAATGGTTCACCAAATATGCAAATGATCATGCCATTATGTACAAAAGAAAACATGCAAACATGCACAAAAGATTACAATGATATAACATGTCATAATGCTTTAAATGAAATGCATCAAGCAAAAATCAAATGGCCTCATGAAAATTATGAAAACATATTATTGGAGTTCACTAATCAGAGATGAATCACATATCAAAGTAGCATGCAAGGAACCAAGGCAAAATGATGTCAAACAATGCACTTAGGTCACATAGACATATCATACAAAGTAGCACAAAAGTGAACACCAAACATGCCATAAAACTGACCTAAAAAATCAAATAAAAATCACTTAACATACCTCAAGATGATAATGATTCAATGCAAAAAGAAGAGCATCAAAACAAGTTTTAATGATCAAGAACAAAATTAAACAAGATCATGTACCATATTAAGAATGCACATCAAAGAAATTCAAAGAAAAATATAGAACAGGGGTAAAAAGGTCATAAAATCAGAAAATAAAATCATCAAAAATTTCCTAAATGTTTTAATGATACTCATGAATTTTTTTGGAATTTTATGATGCTATTTGATATTTTTAAAAATTAAAAAGTAAACGTGTATAAAAAATAGAAAAATAAAATGAAATGCAAAGGGAAGGGGAGGTGTGAACATAGCAATTATGCAGTTCAAATCATTTGGGCCTTAAAACAGGGAGGTGCGAATAGCATTCTGGCTAAGTCCACTAAGCGCGCAGTACACAACAACTAGCATGCACTCTCAGTCAACAAAAGTCAATCAAGGATCGCTGTTGGATCAAGTCAGGTCAGCATAATAGTCAAAGTAGTTGAATCTAACGCACACACATGAACGTCCACGCACACTACCATGCACTGCACCACACATTGATTAATTGAATTCAGAAATAAGACACGTGAGGTGCATGTGCATTTTAATGTGCTGGCACACTCTTAACCACACGATGATGAAAAACCAATGGCCACGATTAAAACGAACGCAAACCCTAACATCTGAAACCACCGGCCGGAGATGACTTCCGGTCATCTTCTCCGGCTAACCACCACCGTCCGCAACCTCAAATTTTCCAGAATTCCACAAATGATATACCAAAATGAAGAGGAAGTAAAGGAGAACACGGATCCAGTGATAAAACACACAAAAAGTTCATGAAATGAGAGAAACGAACAGAGGAAAATTTGCCCTAACTTTTCAACTATGCCTCTAAAGGCCTATCAACTAGCCAGACAAGTTCTTGAGCTTATAAGAAGCTTCAAGAACCTGAAAACATCTTCACATCAACTCTATAATGGTGGAAATTCGTACCTGAAGATTTGAGACCTTGAGATATTCTTCAGAAAACCAGAGATCCTGCTTCCTCTTTGAGCTACTTTTGGCCAAATAAAGGCTTAGATGCAGTGGTTGATGATGATTCAGTGGAAAGAAAATGGAACCAAACTTCAAAACCAGTTGCAATGTGATGAAATTGAGATAGAATCAGAGAGAGTGTTGAATTGAAAAGGACAAAGTGAAGCTCGAGAATTAGTTGAAATGGTGAGATTGAGAGAGAAGAAGAGAAAGTTTCTGAAGTGAATGTGTGAAAAAAATGAAGTTGGAAATGAAATTAGAGTGTGAGTTTTCTATTTATAGTGTGAGTTTAACCATGGTTAACTGGGTGAATTAACTGAGTTGAAGTGGTTTAAGTGAGTCATCCCTAACTAACTGAGTCAAGTTAGTTAGGGAGAGCGAGGATATGGTGGTGATAGTTCATGGTGGGTTATGGTGGAGCTGAAAATGAGCTTGCAATGGCACGGCTGGTTGTATCAGAAACTTGTTCAGCAAGTTTATTCTTTCCACTTTCATGCAAGGCACGTACTAATGTGCAAGGTGGAGGTGATATGTGCTTGGCTTAATGTGGAAATAAAGTGCAAGGGTTGTTTGATGGATGTCTAAACCAAACTGCAGATTCTGGTGTGATTCATCAGTTGGAAATGGTGATGTTTACGCATGGATATCTCTCTCCTCAAGCCATGGACATGAATGATCTTGGTATCATTACAAAGTGTGTGCATGATACAACAACTTTGATGTTGAAAGTAAATGAAAATGAGACTTGCAACAACTTGGAAATGTGCTTCCAACATGTAAACTCAAAGCTGACTCATAATGCACGCATATGGGGCAAGACCTGGTTGTGACCTAACCAAACATTCAGTTATCTTGACCTTATTTTGAGCCACCACAACTTCTCAATCATTGGTCTAATGAAAAAACCATAAACATACCCTTTGAAGATCTCACATAGAGGAACAACTTTCATGTTGAAAGAGTTTTCATTTGAGGCCTCTAACCTTGAGAAATTGATCCAAACATTTGGCCCACCACGTGCTTGTGAAAATGACACGCGCGTGACCTGAAAGTTCTTGGTCACGACCTGGTTTTTGCCCTACTTTCCTCCAACTTTGATCAATCATATCTCCCTCAATTTTTATCCAATGGAGATGTTCCACATATGGATGTGAAGCCTAAAACAAGATCTTTTGTTGTGGCCGAGTGGAATTTTCATTTGGTGCTTCAATTTTAAATGGCCTTGGTTCAAACTCTGATGCAAAATGGCCAAAACTTGCTATTTTTAGTAACCCTACTTCATCCAAAAATGGCAACTTTCTACATCTTGAATTTTTCATGGTTCCTTTGGAGTTTCTTGATCAAATTTTGCACATTGGACACATATAACATGAATTTTATGAATTTGGCCTCAAAAAGTCAAGAGTTGACTTTTTCCTCTGATTATTTGACTTGGCCCCAAATTTCCTGATTTTTGATCTTTCTTCCAATTGAACCACCTCCAAAACCAATTGAGGGGCAATTCTCCATACACATACACTTAAGGACATGTAGAATACCATGATATCAAGTTTTGACCAAAAAATCAGAGATACCCAGATTTAATTGGAAACCCTAATCTTGACCCCCTCTGGTTAGGAGGAAATTGCACATCTTCCAAATCCAAATTCCTCAGAGTATGTTGTGTATCCTCTTAAAGGATGATGAGAAATGCCACTTGAGGATGATTTTGAATCAATGAGCTATCTCTTTTGAGGATTTTCCTTCAATTTTTGGACTTCTTGCATAGTGTAGGATGTAATGCTTCAATCTCCTATTGAATCTCACCTTCTTGAGGTTGTGGAAGATCAATTGGGATAGTATGAGACATGAGAGACCTCTTGGCTTGCCTAGAGCCAACTTGATTGACCTTTTGTGCTCTGAAGGATCCATTGATTGTCCACCTTCCACCTGATCACATGCCCTGATGGTAAGAAGGATGCTATGCTTCATTTTTCTATGTTAAATGCAATGTAATGTTAATGAGGTGGATATGATATGATAAATGATAATGCCATGCTATGATGACAAAGAGGGAGAGCAAATTTTGGGGTATTACAGCTGCCCCTATTCAAGCGCTGTAGACCTGAATGCCTGAAAGCAATTGCTTTCGGACTTTCAAGGTATATAGTGATTGAATACCAAATATAACCAAAAATTTGCTCTGGATGATGAGGAAGAAACTTCCACGACATTGCTGGCTTAAATCTTCAATGAAACATTGTCGGAGAAAACTGTCTTTTGAATGACGCCAGACGACTACTGGCTTGCCACACTGCTGGTGGACTTTAATAATGTCTTTTATGCAATTCCAGACGACTACTGGCTTGCCACGCTACTGGTGGACTTTAATAATGTCTTTTATGCAATTCCAGACGACTACTGGCCTGCCACGCTACTGGTGGACTTTGCAGCTTCGTGCCACCCGAAGACGGACTTTTGCCACCCGAAGACGGACTTTTGCCAATCCACTGTTGGACTTTAAGAATTTGCCACCCTTAGATGGACCTTTCGCCAATCCACTGTTGGACTTTTGCCACCCGAAGACGGACTTTTGCCAATCCACTGTTGGACTTTTAGCTGCTTTGCCACCCGAAGATGGACTTTTGCCAATCCACTGTTGGACTTTTAGAATATGCCACCCTTAGATGGACCTTTCGCCAATCCACTGTTGGACTTTTGCCACCCGAAGACGGACTTTTGCCAATCCACTGTTGGACTTTTGCCACCCGAAGACGGACTTTTGCCAATCCACTGTTGGACTTTTGCCACCCGAAGACGGACTTTTGCCCATCCACTGTTGGACTTTAAGAATTTGCCACCCTTAGATGGACCTTTCGCCAATCCACTGTTGGACTTTTGCCACCCGAAGACGGACTTTTGCCAATCCACTGTTGGACTTTTAGCTGCTTTGCCACCCGAAGATGGACTTTTGCCAATCCACTGTTGGACTTTAAGAATTTGCCACCCTTAGATGGACCTTTCGCCAATCCACTGTTGGACTTTTGCCACCCGAAGACGGACTTTTGCCAATCCACTGTTGGACTTTTAGCTGCTTTGCCACCCGAAGATGGACTTTTGCCAATCCACTGTTGGACTTTTAGAATATGCCACCCTTAGATGGACCTTTCGCCAATCCACTGTTGGACTTTTGCCACCCGAAGACGGACTTTTGCCAATCCACTGTTGGACTTTTGCCACCCGAAGACGGACTTTTGCCAATCCACTGTTGGACTTTTGCCACCCGAAGACGGACTTTTTCCCATCCACTGTTGGACTTTTAGCTGCTTTGCCACCCGAAGATGGACTTTTGCCAATCCACTGTTGGACTTTTAGAATATGCCACCCTTAGATGGACCTTTCGCCAATCCACTGTTGGACTTTTAGAATTTGCAAAATTGTATTACTCTCTGCATCTGTGTCAGACATCTCTGCTGACTCTGCTGAGGAGCAAAGACCAATGATTTGACTTTGGAGACTCCTGAAAGGATAACCTCTCCACTGGAGAATGAATGAATAATCCGTCTGCTTCGAATTGTCAAGCTTGCCAAAAATAAATTGGACTTGAAGAATAATAAATCTGCCAGGAATCACTTCATCTGTTGGGGGAATGAATTCTGGTCACAGTGATTTCGCTGGGGATGAGAATTTCTTTGTATGGCGTCTTTCTAGGGGAGAGAAGTCATAAAAACTCTGCTTGGGGATCTATCCAATCCAAGACCCTTTGTAGGGGTTATCCACCTTCTGACCCGGCTGGGGAAAGGCTGTACCATCCTTGTTGAGGAATAGATTCTGTCGATCTTATAAACCTCTGCGGGGAGAACAACAACTCAGCTGGGGAGTATTGCTGACAAGATTCGATGCTGACCTCTGTGGGGGATCATTACCAGAGACACAATCTTGCCGGGGAATCAGGGTTACTCTGCCGGGGACAGACAAAACCTGGTTATACCATTCCACTGCAACTTGTTGGGAAAGAGTCCTTAGAGATCTGTTGGGGAAACCCAAAGCAAATCCACAGTAGTCTGCTGAAGAATATGACTGTCAAGCTTAGGATAAGTACCACAATGCCCCATGTTAGGCGAACTTCCCTTTAGACAATTCCGTTAGGGATGACGAGTTTATAGCAAACTCTGCTGGAGGAAACTGCTTTAAAACGTCTCGTGCTGGGGAATGCCTTTTGAGAGGATTTTACAGAAGACCAACTGTCCTCAAACTCTACTGGGGATGATCAACACTTCATGCTGGGGAAACAATCATGCCCCATGCTTGGACAAAACAACAATTCGTCCCCGAAGAGGATGTCATAAGAGGATTTTACAGAAGATTTAGCCTCTTCAAACTCTTGCGACTTCGCTGGGGATAATGACCATCAGTTTCGGTGTCGACGAGACCACTCTTTTGGGGGACCTGTGACCGTTATCGACACAGAAAAGCTTGTAGTTGTTGGAAGTACTGTATGAGAGAATCGACTTAATAAGATGCAACGGTACCCAGTTGAACTTAATTCACTGATATCGAACCGTTACGAACGACCGTCGACCGAACGATGAATGCCGATCTCCTTACCCATAATTGCCCCAGTCTTTTGCGTGGGGTGATTTATTGCTGGTCTTGTGCTTAAAATCATCTGCACCTGCTACCTGCAACAAAAGAATATGCCCACATGCCCCGAATATTGCGTGGCTAGAATCCACCATCCGGGAGTATTCAACATTCGAAGTAATTTCAAATGTTTTTTCTGCGCATGTTATTGCAAGGCTGCCATGTTTTCAAATGCAATGTTTTATCAAAAATTAGGACGTTTTTGCAAACAAAGCAATAAAACAAAAATAGAAAGCTTTTTATTGAAATTCAATTTATTGACTGAGAGCCCAGAATAGGCAATTACATCCGGAAGCAATCCCTGGAAAGAGGTGATCGCTGAAAATTGAGAAAAGAAACTATCCTAATGGCAATGTGAAAACGGAATTCCACTGAGTTTCCATTCTGTTATGACCAGTATGTCTTCAAAACTCCCCGACCTTGCCTTCTGAGGAATGATCAGACCGATTCCTATCCTTCAGAACGTCAGTTGTTCAAACGGTAATGGGGGATAGATAACTCAGACCATAGTCATTCGCTTAAATCCCTCTTTTGTGTGGACCGCCCTTTCAGGTTTTCGATCCACCAGGATACCCTTTTTTGCCTAAGTTGCCCTTTCGGGTTTTCAACTTACCGGGTGTACAAATTTTTTCAATTATATCCCTAATTTTTGCCCGAACCTTATTCTGTTTTTGGTTCGCCGGGATGCCCTTTTTTGCCTGGATTTTTTTTATTCTTATTATCCAGCGGGTCTATTCATGCGAAGTATTTTTTGACTACGTCCGAGTTGACAGGGGATGAAAAGTCTTCGCCATCCATGGTTGTAAGCAATAAAGCTCCGCCCGAAAAGACCTTTTTAACCACGAATGGACCTTCATAGTTAGGAGTCCACTTGCCCCTGCGATCTGTATTGGGAGGAAGGATCCTTTTGAGTACCACATCTCCGACTTTGTAAACCCGAGGACGCACCTTTTGGTCAAATGCCTGCTTCATTCTGCGCTGATATAGTTGCCCATGACATACAGCCGCCAATCGCTTTTCCTCAATAAGGCTCAGCTGATCAAATCTGGCTCGTACCCATTCAGCTTCATCTAGCTTAACATCCATCATAACTCTGAGGGACGGAATTTCTACTTCAACCGGTAGCACTGCCTCCATACCATATGCAAGTGAGAATGGGGTTGCCCCAGTGGACGTGCGTACCGACGTTCGATACCCATGCAAAGCAAATGGTAACATCTCATGCCAATCTTTGTACGTGACAACCATCTTCTGCACAATCTTCTTGATATTTTTGTTGGCCGCTTCGACCGCGCCATTCATCTTTGGGCGGTACGGAGAAGAATTGTGATGTTCGATTTTGAAGTCCCGGCATAACTCAGCCATCATCTTATTGTTCAAATTAGAACCATTATCAGTAATGATTCTTTCGGGAACTCCATATCGGCAAATGATATCCCGTTTTAAGAAACGAGCGACCACTTGTTTTGTAACATTGGCATAGGATGCGGCTTCAACCCATTTGGTGAAGTAATCAATTGCCACCAAGATGAAACGATGACCATTGGAAGCTGTAGGCTCAATCTTTCCGATCATATCAATGCCCCACATGGCAAACGGCCAAGGCGACGACATGATACTCAACGGATTTGGAGGCACATGCACCTTGTCTGCATAGATCTGGCATTTATGGCATTTGCGGGCATATTTGCAACAATCTGACTCCATAGTCAACCAATAATATCCCGATCTTAACAACTTTTTAGCCATTGCATGCCCTCCGGCATGGGTACCGAAAGAGCCTTCGTGCACTTCAATCATCAACAAGTCTGCTTCATGTCTATCCACACATCTAAGCAGGACCGTGTCAAAATTTCTTTTATACAGCACGCCATCTTTGTTCAAGAAGAAACTACCGGCTAACCTTCTCAACGTCTTTCTGTCTTTGGACGATGCCCCGGGCGGGTACTCTTGACTTTTCAAGAAACACTTAATGTCATAAAACCATGGCTTGTCATCAGACGCTGCATCGACCGCAAACACAAATGCTGGTCTGTCAAGGCGGGATACCTCAATCTTAGGTACATGGTTCCATCCTTGCACTTTGATCATGGAAGACAAAGTGGCCAAGGCATCAGCGAACCTATTCTCATCTCGAGGAATATGGTACAGTTTCACTGTTGTGAAAAATGTCAGCAATCTCCTTGTATAATCTCTATACGGCACTAGATTTGCTTGGTGCCTGTACCAACTCCCTTTCACTTGATTGATTACCAAAGCTGAATCACCAAATATATCAAGGGTCTTAATCCGTAGATTAATCGCCTCCTCGATCCCCATTATACAAGCTTCGTACTCTGCTTCATTGTTGGTGCATCCGAAAGTTATTCGGGCAGTGAAAGGCATATGAACACCTTCCGGCGTGATAAGAACCGCTCCAACTCCGCACCCATTCATATTGACAGCCCCATCGAACGTCAGACTCCATTTGGATTCAGGGTCTGGCCCCTCCTCCGGAAGTGGTTCCTCGCAGTCTTTAGCTTTGAGAAACATGATGTCCTCATCAGGGAAGTCAAATTTCATGGGAAGGTAATCATCAATCGGCTGTTGCGCAAGATAGTCGGACAAGATACTTCCTTTGATGGCCTTTTGTGAAGTGTACTGAATGTCATACTCTGTCAAGACCATTTTCCACCGTGCAACTCTGCCTGTCAATGCTGGTTTCTCGAAAATGTACTTGATAGGATCCATTTTTGAAATCAACAAGGTCGTGTGCCTAACCATATATTGCCTCAATCGCTTAGCGGCCCATGCAAGCGCACAGCATGTCTTTTCAAGCATTGAGTATCGGGACTCACAATCATTGAACTTTTTGCTCAGGTAGTAGATAGCATGCTCCTTCCTACCTGTCTCGTCATGTTGACCAAGAACACAACCCATGGAACCTTCAAGCACTGTCAGATACATTATCAGCGGTCTCCCTTCAACTGGAGGCATTAGAATCGGAGGTTCCTGCAAGTATTCTTTTATCTTATCGAATGCCAATTGGCAATCGTCATTCCACCTGACCGTTTGATCTTTCCTTAACAATTTAAATATTGGCTCACACGTGGCTGTTAGGTGAGATATGAACCTTGCAATGTAATTCAATCTACCCAAGAAACCACGAACCTCTTTTTCTGTTCTCGGTTCAGGCATTTCTTGTATTGCTTTCACCTTGGCAGGATCAACCTCGATTCCTCTTTCGCTCACAATGAAACCCAGTAACTTTCCAGAACGTACCCCAAACGTGCACTTGTTTGGATTTAATCTCAGACGGAACTTTCTCAACCTTTCAAACAAGCTTTTTCAGGTTAATCAGATGTTCCTCTTCTGTTCTCGACTTGGCAATCATATCATCTACATAACATTCGATCTCCTTATGAATCAAGTCATGAAACAATGTCACCATCGCCCGCTGGTACGTTGCCCCTGCGTTTTTCAAACCAAAAGGCATTACTTTATAACAATATGTACCCCACGGAGTAATGAACGTGGTCTTCTCCATATCTTCAGGTGCCATCTTGATCTGGTTGTACCCGGAGAAACCGTCCATAAATGAGAACACTGAAAACTGAGCTGTATTATCGACCAGCACATCAATATGAGGTAGTGGAAAATCATCTTTCGGGCTAGCTTTATTAAGATCTCGATAATCCACACACATTCTCACTTTTCCATCCTTCTTCGGTACTGGCACGATGTTGGCTACCCACGGAGGATACTTTGTCACAGCAAGAAACCCAGCATCCCACTGCTTCTGGACTTCCTCCTTAATCTTTAAAGCCATGTCGGGGTGAGTCCGACGAAGTTTCTGCTTGACTGGCGGACATTCTTCTCTTAATGGCAGCCTGTGCACGACAATATCTGTATCCAACCCCGGCATGTCTTGATACGACCAGGCGAAGATGTCAACATACTCGCGCAACATTTCCGTCAAAGTTTGATTCACATCTGCTTGCAAGCTGGCACCAATCCTGATCTCTTTCTTGGCGTCCTTGGTACCAATATTGATGATTTCTACAGTCTCCTGATGAGGCTGGATGACCCTTTCCTCTTGTTTCAACAATCTGACCAGTTCTTCAGAAAGTTCACAATCTTTCTCATCCCCTTCTTCGGCTTGATAAATCGGATTGTCAAAGTCATACATGGCCATATCAAAATCGTTATCAGTGGTATCTGGAGGATCAAGTCTGCATGAACGGGTTCATGCCTTATTTTAGAATTTATTTTTAAGCAAAACAAAAGAAAATGAAACATTGCCATTTTATTATTTTTTGTGCAAAAATAAAAACTGAAAGACAGAGAACAAAATTTGATTGCAAAACATCCTTTATTAATGATTGAACATTGCAAATGCAACCATGGTGGCCCTACAAATGAATCTATACGCCTTGGGCAGAGCGCAAGATTTTGACATGCATTATGGTTAGAAAAAACAAAGAAAAATTACTCTGCTTGAAGAGTAACCCGGATGACTTCTTCAACGGACCAGTTTTGCACTTGTTGTCCCGGAGCATGAGGGCGTACCAGTTGTCCAGGTCACAATTACTGTCAACACTATCCTCTGTGGCTGCACAAGACTGGTCCGTGTAGATAATTCCCCCACTATTAAAAGTAATGGGTCCCCTGCTCCCCGCATCTGAAGTTGTAGAGGGATGATAACCAATACCAAATTTGTCTTCCTTCATTGGGGTCTCTATCAACCTGCCCCAACCTTGGGCGTTGCCTGCCCTGACGACTTCGACAGCTTGTTTGTAAGATGAAATGGAGGTACCGGCCCCAGCTGGTACAGAAGAAGACTCAGGTGCATCGTCAATATTGACTGCTTCAAATGATTGGCACAACATCTCATGAATTTCCCCATCCATTTCAATGTACTTGAACGTGGACAAGTGACTCACAAAGATGTCTTCTTCCCCGCACACCGTCACAACCTGCCCTTCAAACTCATACTTCAGCTTTTGATGTAGAGTAGAAGTAACAGCCCCGGCTCCGTGAATCCAAGGGCGTCCCAATAGGCAGCTATATGCAGGTTGTATGTCCATTACATGGAACGTGGATTTGAATACCTGTGGTCCAATTTGTACGGGCAATTCCACCTCACCAAACACAGATCGTCTGGTCCCATCGAATGCTCTGACCACCAATTCACTAGGCCTTAAGATCAAACCATCAACTTCCAGCTTCATTAATGCCTTCTTGGGCAAGACATTGAGTGATGAACCAGTGTCTACCAGTACATGAGATAACACTGCGCCCTTACACTCCATCGTGATATGCAAAGCCTTATTGTGGTTTCTTCCTTCAATAGTCAGATCTCTACTTGTAAAGCCCAAGCCATGGCTAACATTAACATTGGAGATTACGCCCTCGAGCTGATTAACAGTAATTTCCTGTGGCACGTATGCACTCTTCAATACTTTCAACAACGCCTGCCGGTGCGCATCAGAGCACATCAATAGTGACAAGATTGAAATCTTTGAAGGGGTCTGATTCAGTTGGTCCACAATCTTATAATCGCTTTTCTTGATTATCTTCATAAATTCTTCCATTTCCTTATCAAAAGTAATCTTTGTCTCTGCTTCAGGTGTAGGTGCATTTTCAACCACCTGTTTACCCTTAGCCTTTGCTGCAGCTTCTACCTCCTTATCACTTCTCAAGGTTTGGGGAGCGAACAACCTTCCACTCCTTGTAAAGCCCCCTACACCCCCTACATTATCAATATTTGGGCTGACTGACGACTCAACTTCTTGCTTTTTACCTTCGTAATATACATCTGCCCCATAGTGCCATGGGATAGCCTTCGTGGACGTGAACGGAATTGGTCCTGGCACCGTTATAGTGACAGGACTGGGCCTTTCTGGCGCAACACTCGCCACGGGAACTGCACTGACCGGCATTTGAATCTCAGCGGGAGTGTAATAGATGGTCACGGTTGATATCTCATCAGTGTCTTTCACGACTCTGTCGAACTGTATACATCCTTCATCGATCAGATTCTGTAAACCCATCTTCAACTTATCACAGCCGTTCTCCTGATTCATACACTCAGAGCAATCTTGATTACAGCCCGGGAACACTTGTCCCTTCAATAAACGATCTTTTACAACCAACAAAGAAGTTTTCACTTGATGAACGTCTAACACCAAATTCAATCTCCTCCCATCTTCAATAGCGTACACATTTGCTGCACTATGATCAGGCATGGGATGCTGAGTAATATTAGGAGCGGGAGAGAAATTGATGGCTTTAGCATCAATCAAATCTTGTACTTTATGATGGAAAGCCCAGCATTTTTCAATGGAGTGCCCCTGAGCACCTGAGTGGAACTCACAACGAGCATTAGCATCGAAGTTAGGTGGCAGGTTTCCAGCAACCGGAGCTTTCATAGTACGGAGTTCTACCAACTTTAACTCGAGTAGCCGGGGCAACAGCGCGGCATAAGTCATAGGGAGAGGATCCATCTTACGATCCCTCTGTCTAGACCTTTGCTGGAAAAAAGGTTGTTGCTGTTGAACTTGTTGTTGGGGTTGTTGTTTCTGAACAGACGGTGTGGGATTGTTACAGCATCTACCTGATAATAAGCTTGAGAACGCCCTCTGCCTCGTCCTCTAAACACAGCATTCGTATCACCTTCTCTTCTTTTCTGGTTACTAGCAAACGGTTTCTTCGTCCCCGAAGAGCCAGCCCCACTCACATCCTGGATCTTTCCAAGCTTTAACAGACTTTCTATTCTTTCTCCCGCAATCACAATATCAGCAAATCCAGTTGACGGACAAGCAACTAATCTATCAAGATAGGCCCCTTGCAAGGTGCCCATGAACATATCTGCCATTTCTCTGTCTGACAAGGGAGGTTGAACCTGGGCAGCCATTTCCCTCCACCTCTGTGCATATTCTTTGAAACTCTCCTTGGCATTTTGTGACAACCCCTGGAATTGAGTGCGGTTGGGCGCCATGTCAATATTATATTGGTATTGCTTCAGGAACGCTTCTGCCAGATCTTTCCAACTCTTCACAGCAGCTCTATTCAACTTCATATACCAGGTCAAGGACGCCCCAGCCAGACTGTCCTGAAAATAGTGCATCCATAGCTTCTCGTCATCCGTATGGGCTGAAATCTTCCCAAAGTAAGCTTGAAGATGCGTTTGGGGACACGCATTGCCGTGATACTTATCAAAAGTGGGAGGCTTGAATTTAGGGGGAATTCTGACTCCTGAGACCAGCCCCAAGCTGGTAACATCAATACCCATAGAGTTCTTGCATTCTATGGCCCTGATCTTCTCTGCTAACTCATCATACCTTCGATCACCTTGATTACCCACATCGGCATCCAGCAGAGTAAATTGGTCTTCCAGAGTATCTTCAAGAGTAACACCAGCATGCCTACCATTTCCATTACCCCGATTATTACCACCAGGAGGAGGGTTGCCACCGGGAGGAGGGATGCCATGTCCCTGTGAATTGTCATGCTGATCACCTTCGGGCCCATTGTCTGGACGCTCGACCAGAAGTCTCAATCTCTCCTGATTTTGCGCCATGCCAGTCATGAGGGTCATGAACTGGTCCATACGCGCCCTCATTTCAGCCAAATCACTTTGCACTTGATCCATGATTCTTACTTGATTCCTTCGCGTCGAATATCGGTGAATATGATTCTCAGCTATACTGCCTGAAACCAAATAAAGGTTAGAGACCCTGCAACGAGTACCTGAAAAGCAAGTAACAAAATGCAAAATGATATGCAATGCCATGCAATGCCATGTTTGTCATTTCCGAGGTGCTTTATACCCTGATTCCAATCCAAACCACAGAAATCTGAAGACCAGAAATCGTGATATAAAGAGACGTATCGTGGTCATGTGCTTGTGTGCAGCTATCTGATAAGGAATAATTCTGAATAAAACTGCTCATACTCATTCAACAAAGTATTCAAGTACATTTAAGAAAGGCTCATCCGCAAATGCAATACAAGGAAAAATGGATCCATCAACAAGCCTGATGGTAACCATTAACAACAAAATATAAGGAAAAGAACATCAGTCTGACAATTCCACATCCTTCAGCTTATCACTTGAGTATTTGATCTCTCCAAAAAGTATACGGGTATGCTGGTGATTCGGCTTTTCAATCATTTCTTTGATCAAGACATCCCTTTTCTCAAGAGCTTCAGTTAAAGAACCCATATGCAGCATCAGAGCCTCGTCATCACACACTCCTTTGTGTCTCTTTATGCCAGCTTGCGTCTTGAGTATCTCCCTTTCTATCATGACTTCCTCAAGCTCTTTCTTGGTATTCCTCAGCTCACCTCTAGCTTCTTCTAGCTGTTCTTGACTCTTACCGAGGCTTTCCCGATACTTTCTCCTCTGCTCATGCGCCTTTTCAAGCTCTTCGTCCTTAATCTGCAACTGTTCCTGTAATTCAGCATTCTCTATCCTAACTTCGTCCCAAGCGTGCTGAAACTTTGTTAACTTTTCTTTGGTCTGTGCTAACGCCTGTTTGGTTTGCTTGTGAGCTTGAGTAGCATCATCAGCACCTTTACTAATCTTCCGGAAATGTTGGGCTCTTCCAGCAAAGTCTTTTTCTTTTGCAGTTAGGATTTGTTCAGCATCTTGGGCTTTCCGCTCCAGCTCTTTGTTGGCATGTAGAGCATTCTGAAGACGGCTACTCAACTCGGAATTCTCTCCTTGGAGCTTTTTCACCAAGGCTTGCAACTTGTCAACTTCTTCCACAGTAGCAGTGCTTCTTGCTTTCTCATTCTCCGGATACAAAAGGGGCGCCTTACCAAAAGGCAAGAGAAAATCTTCAACTCTTTTCTTCACCCACTCTTCATATGCTGGATAAACCCGGTTGTTAGGCTTGCCTAGAGTAACTTTCCCCTTTTTCAGTACGCTACCCCAGCTTTCAGAAGCTTTCTGTGCTGCTTCCCAACCATCTGATGTATGAAAATAGAGGGACTCCTCCACATCTCTCTTAATAGGCGGACCTGTCAGGGCATACCCAAATTGTCGAATGGCCAAAGAAGGATTGTAGTTAATCCCACCCATTCTTCCTATCAGTGGAACGTTAGGGAACTTACCACAGCTGTGGATAATATTCTTGCCAATCAGCCCATGATCTACCCATACGATGTCCTTGGCCACCAATCCCATTAAACGCTGTTTCCACTCTAGAGAATCTTTGGAATCCACAAAAGCCCCTGATTGTGGTAAACGGCCTGCAAACCACTTATAGAACAAAGGTGCACAACAACGAATTATCCCTCCTCTTTTCTTTTCGTTTCGGTTGTACAACGAGTAGTGAAGATCTCCCAGTAGCGTTGGCACCGGGTTCTTCATCATGAATATTCGTATAGCGTCCGTATCAATGAAATCCGGCTCGTTGGGAAACAACACTATGCCGTATATACAAAGGGCTAGCAAAGCATTAAAAACAAGCCAATTCTCGCCTTTAGCTGCTTCCTGGGCCTTCTTAATCAGATATTCCAGCTTGTAACCACGAATCTTTCCTTTGTTGGAGACATTGGCGTCTAACTCTGATTTGCTCAAATAAAGAGCACCAGCCAACTTCCCAAAGTCAAGATCCCCCACCGATCCAAAGAAAGGGGGCTCCTCCTTGATAGCAATCCCCAACATGTTGGAATACTCCTCCAAGGTAGGAACCAACACATAGTCTGGAAATACAAAACATCTCAGAGGCGGATCATAGAACTGCATCAACGTATGGAGACCTCTGGCTTCATAATCACTGACATTACGGACCATAGATAAAATCCACCCATATTTCTCTTCAAAAGCTTCTCGTACTGCAGGACTCGCCATTCCCTTCAGCATAACAATAGGGCCCAAAGTAGGCGTAAGGAACTTATAGCTGATGATATTCTTCCTCTCTTTAGTGTTCATCTTTGCAGGGACCTGATGACTGGAATCAAGGGTAATATATGCACCTGGAAATGAATAAACATGTATGTTAGGATATGATAATGCAATGCAAAGGGCAATGTGATCAGGTAATCAGGTGTCTGTGCTGAACTGTGAACGGTGTCAGTGTAGCTCTGAGACTAATATAGAACCATAGATAAGAACCATCTGAATACAATAGGATGAAACTTCCTTTTTGTGCAATGATGATAGAAAACCAGGTATGTAGGAGGTCATGGTTACCTGCAAACCTATAAACAACCCGCCCTTCTCACATGTGGGTACTAGGATGTTCAGTATCCCGGGCTCTCAGGTCGAGAAATGATGATACGTTCACCATTTCTGGTTTGGCATCATCATCAATCGAGGAGGCCTCAACTGATTCTCCAAAACAAAAAGGTCCTCAGCTTCTGGCACTGAGGTCGAGAAGCAATAGTACATTCATCCCTCAGGGTACAGTACTATCGCCAATCGAGGAGTGCCTCCGCTGATTCTCTTTCAAAAAGGGGTGTCCTATAGCAAGTTCCCAGCATTGGGTCCTCGGATCGAGGATGTGCAATGGGTTTGCCACGAAATGTGGTCTGCCACTGTCACATCTCGGGAGGAGTGCCGCAACTGAGTCCTCGGGAATGGTCCCCAGAGTCGACAGTTCCTCAAGAGAATAACCACTGGCCTGCATAACATGCAATAGCAGAAAGCTCCTGATAGAACCTCGTCTGGTTGTGGGTCTCATGAACAACAATACGTGGTCACCACCACGCAAGCGTCATGACTATCCACTCTAATTCCTATGTGTGTACTCAAGCCTGTGTAGTGAGCTTATCTCTCAGAACACCCCGCCCGCCAAACAGAAAACAACAGCACAGTCCAGCACAATAATGATATGTAATGCAGTAAATGTGATAAATACAGTAAAGTACAGTAAAGCAGCAATACGGTAAATAATAATACAATACAACAGTAAATACCGCAAACAAAATACACCTAATGAAAGAAAAGCAAACAAGCGCTAGGATTGACTCGCTAAGGAAACCAGAGATTCTGGGTTCTGTCCCCAGCAGAGTCGCCAGCTGTCGCTCCCGGGATTTTCATCCTGGTACAAACGCGAAAGTGGCACCGAAACAGAGTCGCCAGCAATGTGTATTTATCCCAGGAGAGGGAAAGGAAACACCGCATAAACCTGAGGGAAGGAAAAAGCATGGTCTTACGACCAAAAGATCTGGGTTCGGGAGTCGGTTACGCACGGGGAAGGTGTTAGCACCCCCACGCGTCCATCGTACCCGATGGGATCCACGCTTGCTGTTTCGATCAAAGGGTGTGAAGAAAGGATACTGGAAAAGGAACTGAAAGAAAGAAAGGAGAAAGAAAAGAAAAGGAACGGGAAACAAATGTAGGGAAAATAAAAGAAGTGCTCGCATGGGCCCTACCCCACTGCCTACGTATCTCATCGGGAACATGAGAATCAGAGCGACGTAGTTCCCCTCACTAGGGATGGATTGTTTGTATTTTAGGGAACGGCTTACGTTCTAGCTCAGGTGTTGCAGGCTCGCTGGTCCGAGTGCGTTACCGTCTTGCAAGAGAACGAGTAGAAGCGCGTTCGTACGCTAAGAGTGAATGAGGTGAGAAAAGAATTCCCGAAGGAAAGACGTTATTGTTTGTTTTTGTCTTTTAGAAAGAAGTGTTTTGTTATTTGTTTGCATATGATAGTGTATCCAAATCTTAGTCCTTGGAATGTGTACCTTCTCACATTCCAAGATGGAATGAGTAAGAAAGTACACTAAATATGAAGAAAACCCCCACACTTAGTTTCAATTGTCAAGGTTCAAACACACTAGCATACTTGTGTTTATTAAGTGTTTTTGTTGATTAAGAAATGAAGAAGTGTTTTTCTTTATTTGTATTTTCAACAAGTATTGCATTTAAGTCCCTCATACAAGATCAAATATGTAACACATTGACCCAAGATGGGCCATATGCTACACATTCTAAGATTATAAGAGAAGACCCCTTATAATCTTTTCTTTATATGAAAGGCCTAAATGCAATAAGTGCCTACCTTTATTAGATATTTTGAATTTTCTTTGAGATGAGAAGAAGAAAGACTCAAGAGAGGAGAAAGGTAAAAATCTATGTGAACTAAGACTCAATCCTAACTGAAGATTAAAGGGAGTGATCCTAAAGGTTTGTGAGGTTTCAACCTAAAGTCTAAAGAAAGAAAGAATTAAACAATTCACTTCTAAAGTAGAAGATGAATTGTAATTCGAAAAGGGAAAGTAATGAGTTATTAAAAGAAAGCACATAAGTGCTTAACAAAACATAAAATGGAATTGTAAAAGAGAAAGGATAGAAGTTGAATGTGGATTCCTTATCCACACTCAATTGAAACTTACCAAAGCCCCTACATGGTTAGTAAACATGTATAAGAAGTATAAGAAGTAAAAGAACATGTAATGCATCATAAAACTCAAAAGAATTAAATGAGAAACCAAATCCTAGAGCCACAACCAGAATGTACATCATATGAGAACAAATGGTCATTATCAATCAAACTCAAGTGGATAGGCAACAAACATCCTCCATGACATTAGAACATGATATCATAAGAAAAGGAAGAATGAAAGATGAAAGAGAAAAGAAGAAATATGCACAAATGGAACATGTAATCCATGGATCAGAATTGAAATGAAATGAAAAATGATTCACAAACATCTCACAAGTATTCATGCATGACACATCAAAGCATTTAAGAAGTAATAGAAGAAGTAGAATTGAAATGGAAGTTCAAAAGAAAACACAAGCACAAACACCACATGTTAAAGGTGCACAAGGTTTAAATGAAAGTCAACATGCAAGGATGACACATAATATGTACCAATGACCTATAATGTCAAGTGAATGGTTCACCAAATATGCAAATGATCATGCCATTATGTACAAAAGAAAACATGCAAACATGCACAAAAGATTACAATGATATAACATGTCATAATGCTTTAAATGAAATGCATCAAGCAAAAATCAAATGGCCTCATGAAAATTATGAAAACATATTATTGGAGTTCACTAATCAGAGATGAATCACATATCAAAGTAGCATGCAAGGAACCAAGGCAAAATGATGTCAAACAATGCACTTAGGTCACATAGACATATCATACAAAGTAGCACAAAAGTGAACACCAAACATGCCATAAAACTGACCTAAAAAATCAAATAAAAATCACTTAACATACCTCAAGATGATAATGATTCAATGCAAAAAGAAGAGCATCAAAACAAGTTTTAATGATCAAGAACAAAATTAAACAAGATCATGTACCATATTAAGAATGCACATCAAAGAAATTCAAAGAAAAATATAGAACAGGGGTAAAAAGGTCATAAAATCAGAAAATAAAATCATCAAAAATTTCCTAAATGTTTTAATGATACTCATGAATTTTTTTGGAATTTTATGATGCTATTTGATATTTTTAAAAATTAAAAAGTAAACGTGTATAAAAAATAGAAAAATAAAATGAAATGCAAAGGGAAGGGGAGGTGTGAACATAGCAATTATGCAGTTCAAATCATTTGGGCCTTAAAACAGGGAGGTGCGAATAGCATTCTGGCTAAGTCCACTAAGCGCGCAGTACACAACAACTAGCATGCACTCTCAGTCAACAAAAGTCAATCAAGGATCGCTGTTGGATCAAGTCAGGTCAGCATAATAGTCAAAGTAGTTGAATCTAACGCACACACATGAACGTCCACGCACACTACCATGCACTGCACCACACATTGATTAATTGAATTCAGAAATAAGACACGTGAGGTGCATGTGCATTTTAATGTGCTGGCACACTCTTAACCACACGATGATGAAAAACCAATGGCCACGATTAAAACGAACGCAAACCCTAACATCTGAAACCACCGGCCGGAGATGACTTCCGGTCATCTTCTCCGGCTAACCACCACCGTCCGCAACCTCAAATTTTCCAGAATTCCACAAATGATATACCAAAATGAAGAGGAAGTAAAGGAGAACACGGATCCAGTGATAAAACACACAAAAAGTTCATGAAATGAGAGAAACGAACAGAGGAAAATTTGCCCTAACTTTTCAACTATGCCTCTAAAGGCCTATCAACTAGCCAGACAAGTTCTTGAGCTTATAAGAAGCTTCAAGAACCTGAAAACATCTTCACATCAACTCTATAATGGTGGAAATTCGTACCTGAAGATTTGAGACCTTGAGATATTCTTCAGAAAACCAGAGATCCTGCTTCCTCTTTGAGCTACTTTTGGCCAAATAAAGGCTTAGATGCAGTGGTTGATGATGATTCAGTGGAAAGAAAATGGAACCAAACTTCAAAACCAGTTGCAATGTGATGAAATTGAGATAGAATCAGAGAGAGTGTTGAATTGAAAAGGACAAAGTGAAGCTCGAGAATTAGTTGAAATGGTGAGATTGAGAGAGAAGAAGAGAAAGTTTCTGAAGTGAATGTGTGAAAAAAATGAAGTTGGAAATGAAATTAGAGTGTGAGTTTTCTATTTATAGTGTGAGTTTAACCATGGTTAACTGGGTGAATTAACTGAGTTGAAGTGGTTTAAGTGAGTCATCCCTAACTAACTGAGTCAAGTTAGTTAGGGAGAGCGAGGATATGGTGGTGATAGTTCATGGTGGGTTATGGTGGAGCTGAAAATGAGCTTGCAATGGCACGGCTGGTTGTATCAGAAACTTGTTCAGCAAGTTTATTCTTTCCACTTTCATGCAAGGCACGTACTAATGTGCAAGGTGGAGGTGATATGTGCTTGGCTTAATGTGGAAATAAAGTGCAAGGGTTGTTTGATGGATGTCTAAACCAAACTGCAGATTCTGGTGTGATTCATCAGTTGGAAATGGTGATGTTTACGCATGGATATCTCTCTCCTCAAGCCATGGACATGAATGATCTTGGTATCATTACAAAGTGTGTGCATGATACAACAACTTTGATGTTGAAAGTAAATGAAAATGAGACTTGCAACAACTTGGAAATGTGCTTCCAACATGTAAACTCAAAGCTGACTCATAATGCACGCATGTGGGGCAAGACCTGGTTGTGACCTAACCAAACATTCAGTTATCTTGACCTTATTTTGAGCCACCACAACTTCTCAATCATTGGTCTAATGAAAAAACCATAAACATACCCTTTGAAGATCTCACATAGAGGAACAACTTTCATGTTGAAAGAGTTTTCATTTGAGGCCTCTAACCTTGAGAAATTGATCCAAACATTTGGCCCACCACGTGCTTGTGAAAATGACACGCGCGTGACCTGAAAGTTCTTGGTCACGACCTGGTTTTTGCCCTACTTTCCTCCAACTTTGATCAATCATATCTCCCTCAATTTTTATCCAATGGAGATGTTCCACATATGGATGTGAAGCCTAAAACAAGATCTTTTGTTGTGGCCGAGTGGAATTTTCATTTGGTGCTTCAATTTTAAATGGCCTTGGTTCAAACTCTGATGCAAAATGGCCAAAACTTGCTATTTTTAGTAACCCTACTTCATCCAAAAATGGCAACTTTCTACATCTTGAATTTTTCATGGTTCCTTTGGAGTTTCTTGATCAAATTTTGCACATTGGACACATATAACATGAATTTTATGAATTTGGCCTCAAAAAGTCAAGAGTTGACTTTTTCCTCTGATTATTTGACTTGGCCCCAAATTTCCTGATTTTTTATCTTTCTTCCAATTGAACCACCTCCAAAACCAATTGAGGGGCAATTCTCCATACACATACACTTAAGGACATGTAGAATACCATGATATCAAGTTTTGACCAAAAAATCAGAGATACCCAGATTTAATTGGAAACCCTAATCTTGACCCCCTCTGGTTAGGAGGAAATTGCACATCTTCCAAATCCAAATTCCTCAGAGTATGTTGTGTATCCTCTTAAAGGATGATGAGAAATGCCACTTGAGGATGATTTTGAATCAATGAACTATCTCTTTTGAGGATTTTCCTTCAATTTTTGGACTTCTTGCATAGTGTAGGATGTAATGCTTCAATCTCCTATTGAATCTCACCTTCTTGAGGTTGTGGAAGATCAATTGGGATAGTAT
Source organism: Lathyrus tuberosus (assembly GCA_022829125.1). Lineage (NCBI taxonomy): Eukaryota > Viridiplantae > Streptophyta > Magnoliopsida > Fabales > Fabaceae > Lathyrus > Lathyrus tuberosus. The sequence continues at coordinate 202,425 of JALAZF010000927.1, forward strand.
GAGACATGAGAGACCTCTTGGCTTGCCTAGAGCCAACTTGATTGACCTTTTGTGCTCTGAAGGATCCATTGATTGTCCACCTTCCACCTGATCACATGCCCTGATGGTAAGAAGGATGCTATGCTTCATTTTTCTATGTTAAATGCAATGTAATGTTAATGAGGTGGATATGATATGATAAATGATAATGCCATGCTATGATGACAAAGAGGGAGAGCAAATTTTGGGGTATTACACACGTTCGGTTTGGTCTTTCTTTTTCGAGTCTACCTTCGGCTTGGTCTCGTATCCCTTTGTTTAAAAGTCTACCTTCGACATAGTCTTTCTTTGAAAGTCCACCTTCGGTTTGGTCTTTCTTTTTCGAGTCTACCTTCGGCTTGGTCTCGTATTCCTTGGTTAGAAAGTCTACCTTCGGCATAGTCTTTCTTTGAGAGTCCATCTTCTGTTTGGTCTATCTTTTTCGATTCTACCTTCAGCTTGGTCTCGTATTCCTTGGTTAGAAAGTCTACCTTCGGCATAGTCTTTCTTTGAAAGTCCACCTTCGGTTTGGTCTTTCTTTTTCGAGTCTACCTTCGGCTTGGTCTCGTATTCCTTGGTTAGAAAGTCTACCTTCGGCATAGCGTTTCTTTGAAAGTCCACCTTCGGTTTGGTCTTTCTTTTTCGAGTCTACCTTCGGCTTGGTCTCGTATCCCTTTGTTTGAAAGTCTACCTTCGGCATAGCCTTTCTTTGGATGTCCACCTTTGTTCGGTCTTTCTTTTCGAGTTCGCCTTTGGCCGTCCTCGTATTCTTTTTTTGATTAGCTCGCCTTCGGCCGGTCTTGTCTTCCTCCCTAGCATAGTCCGCCTTCGTCCGGTCTACCTTTGTTTGAAATTCCTTCCTCGGCTAGTGTTTTTTTTCGACTTCGCCTTCGGCCATCCTCGTATTATCTTGTCCCCCCGCAGAGTCCGCCCTCGGTCTGTCTTTCTTTTCGAGTTTACCTTCGGCCACCCTCGTAATTGCCTTACTTCATTACCCCCACAGGTTGCAAATTTCTAAGTTATTTTGGTATTTAAACCTCGTGTATCCTGATTGTCTGAAAGCCGTTGCTATCACACCCTTAGATCCAAGAAGTTTGAATAGGGGCAGCTGTAACACCTCAAAATTTGCCCTCATGTTTCTAACTTTAACTGGTTTATGTTTCATTACATTCTTTGCATAATCATCTTTGCATATCATTTAGTTCATAGCATGGGATCAAGATATCTCAGTCAAATCAAAGGAGCCTTGAGCCTCAAGAGATCTTAATAGACCCACTATCTCATCATGTGATCAAGCTTGACAAGAAATCTCAAAGGAACCACCTTTTCCTAACCAGTGCAAGATTAGGGTTTTGGGATTCTTGAGTATAACACCCCAATGGACAAGATCTTTGAGTTTTTCTCCTCACCAAATGGCATATATCATCATTGTTTGAGAGGATACACATCATGCTCAGAGGAATTTGGATTTGGAGGATGTGCTGATTTCTCCTAAACTGAGGGCACCAAACTAGGGTTTGCCATAAGATCAATTTATTTATGACTTTTTGGGCAAGACTTGATTCTAGATTGTCCATCAATTTGGTTTGGAAGAGTTTCAATTGATCAATTGACTAAGAATCGGGAGAAATTGGGGAAAAGTCAACTGTGAAGAGGAAAAAGTCAACTCTTGACTTTTTGAGGTCAAAATAATGTTCCTCATGTCAAATATGTTCATTGGTGAAGATTGGATCAAGGAATGTCTAGGGTTTCATCAAAATCAAGGAATGTGCAAAGTTGCCATAAATAGTAATGAAGGGTTTCCATTTATGGCAAGTTTTGTCAAGTTGAAGGGTCATATTTGGAGCATTCTTTGTCCATGATCCAAGCACCAAATTTAAAGGTTATGGAGGCCTATCAAAAGTTCACATTCCAAGCTTCAAAACCATACCAAGAACAGGCCCAATGGATCAAAATTGAGAGAGATATTATCAATTAAAGTTGAGGCAAATCAAGGCAAATTGGCAAGTCATGACTAGTCAGCACGCAGATATTTTCACAAACACTTGGTGTGCATGTTGTGTCCAAGTTCATGGCCAAATATCTCATTTATGGAGGATTCAATTGAAAATTTGTTCAACATGGTTTTTATTCCTCTCCATCTCCTCTACAAAATTGGTGTTGGAAGTTTTTTCATCTGATCAACTCATTGAGAGTTATGGTGGATCAAAGTTAGGGTTACCACACTTGAATCTCACACGCAGATGGGCTGGTCAAGACCAAGTTAGGGTGGCATGTCTATGCAGTCATGACCACACATTCTCATGTTCATTTTTGAGTATGTTAGAGGCTTCCATTACAATCATCTTCAACTTCAATCTTGTTGTCCCTTATTCCCTCTTTCCAAAAAGCCATTAATCATATCCTTTCATCCCATGGTCATGAAGATTTTTTCCTCCAAAGACCACTACATGCCAACTGGTTTTCTTCCATGTCAAGCAATCAAAATTCATTCAAAAACTTTGTCTTTGTTGCAGCATGTACATCATCTACTTCATGTCATGTGTATGTCATCAAACATTGCCATAACTAGCCATGCAACCCCTTACACACGCATACACTCATGTACTCATTTTTTCCACATTTGTTCAAAACCAAAAGAGAGAGAAATATGGTGTTTCTACTGCATTGCTCAGCATATTAACTTTAGAACATCATCATTCATTATAAACCCCACCCCAAGCTTCCATGCTCCCTCTCCACACATGAAAACCCGTGCACATTTCATTCTTCCACTTCTCACTCTCTTTTCCATTTCATTTTCATTTTAACTTCATTCACTTCACAACTAACCTAACCACACTTCTAACCATTAACCATGACAGTTAGAAGCTAACCTCACATATATAAACCAATCTCCAATAGAAATTAAAGGGAACTGATTCATTCTTCACATTTCACGAATTGCACACTCTTTCTCTCTCTGAAAATTCTCTCGAGCTTGTTCTCTGCAGTGTTCTTCTTGAATATTCTTCAACACTCATCATCTTCATCAAGAGCACTTTGATCTTGAAGGATTGAAGCATTGAAAGATCCTCTACAAGTTATCTTTGTTTGAATTTCTCAGCCATCACAAGCTTCATTCAGCCTCTATTTGGCCAGTGCTCATCTTCAAAGCTTGAGGAACCTCACCTCTGGTTTTCTTTGGAGTTTAAGTGCATCAACATCACAGGTTTCATCTCAGTCTTTGTAATCTCTTTATGCTTTGAGTTACTTTGTTTTTGTATGTTTGGAGCTCAATAGGAGCAATGTGATCACCAGCTAGCTGATAGGCCCCATAGGTGCATAGTTTCAAAGTCTAGGGCAAAATGTTTCCATTCGTTTCTCTTTTTGTGTGATTTGTTTGTGATTTTTGAGGCCGGATCTGTGATCTACGTGGAGAGAGGAAGAGAATGATATGTGGTTTATGAATTTCTGGTGAGATGTGAACCTGCACACGGCGGAGACTCGCCGGAGAAGACGACCGAAGTCTTCCCCGACCATCTGAAACTTCAACTAAGCAAGAACCCTAGCATCTCCTCAGATTAAGTCCTGGTCATTGATTTATTTTGATCCTAAGGCCTAAAGCACGCCAGCACATTAATGAGGGAGGCTCTCCCTCACGTGCTCTTTTTCTGGCCCTTTTTGGTTCCACGTGTGTGATGCATTATAACCTGGCATGCGTTTGCATTGTGAACTGCATGATTGCATTACTTCTTTGATCATCTTATGTTGAGTTGATCTGATGGCTCTTGATGAGTCAACATGTTGATTAACATCCATGCTATGCACCTCTCTGATCCACGCGCATTGGGCCTTGTGAACTTTTATATCTACACCCCACGCTTTTGAGCCCAAAGCACAATTGAACTGAACTTTTGCTAATGTTGAACCTCCCTGGTTTAAGTCTTTGTTTTTTTATTTTCTTCTCATAATTGTTTCATTTTTAATTTTTAAAAATACTTCCAAGCATCCAAAAATTTTACAAAAATTCATGAAGTATTATAAGGCATTTAAATAATTTTTGCATATTTTATTTTCTAGTTTTATCATAATTTGACATGTTTTCATGAATTTACTTTTAATTTATTTTGTTTGTGCATCTATCCATGATACATACTTCATTTCTAATTTGTTTGACATAGTTTTGTGTTGGATTTTCACACGATAATTGACACATGCATTGACGATATATTGAGGCACGCCATGAATTTTTCTATATATTTTTAGGTCATTTCTTGTTGACTTTTGGATGAGATCTTTGAGCTATTTGCTTGCATGGTTTGTATGACATTGTGAAGCATCTTTGAGCATGATTATTAATTGCTTTTGAGCTATATTTTTGAGACATGTTTGCACACTGGTTGCACTTGAAATGACTTGAATATTCCAATTTTATTGGGCCTCTAACACCACTTTTGGTTTATTCTTAAAGCATCTTTGTTTGTGTGAATGTTAGAAGACTTATGCTAGGTTTTAATATGCATTGTGTGCATTCCCTTTTGCCAATTATTGAGACCTTTTAACCCATGTTACATGAACATTATAGGTCACTTTTCTAATGTTATAGGTCACTCAAAGTTCATCCCTACAAGACTTGTATACACATGTTTTAACTTGAAATGTGTTGTGTATTTGTGCATTATCACTTGACTTTCTTTGAGCACATGTTTGCATCAACACTTGCATGATCTTAAACCATCACTTAAACATGATTCACTTCTATTTGCAATCATCCTCAACCATATGCCATGACCTATAATTGCACTCACATGTCTCTTAAGTTCATAAATCTTTGCATGCTTATTTGAATTTGTTTGAACCATGTTTGCTTCTAGTCTTCAATGTGCTTCAACATGATACTTGTGTGAAATTTGTGCATATATTCTTGACTTCTAAATGTCATTTCAAATGTCATGTGCTACTGACTTGTGTCCATTAGACATGTATGATCTTATTTCATCTTTATCTTTGACTTGCATTACAAGTATGCTTCATTGTTGAACTTCAATTGTGTTTGTTTACTTCTCCTTGCTTCATTTCTTTAAATGCTTGCATCCATGACTTGTATGTTCATTCAATGATATGCATATACATTCTTAAATGTCATTAACTTTTGACTTTGATGTTTATATATGTATTTATTCATGTTCATGATTCATATGCATTCATATTACATTGTTTGTGCATAACTTGTAATTGTATGAACTTTTGATGCATAGTTTGACATTGTTTGGTTTCTTTTGGCATGTTTACTTTGGTAAGGACCCTTGACATATACCTATTGACCTTGAAGCATCCTTAACCCTTAGGACCTTTCCCTTTTGGTTTAAACCTTATTTGATTCTTATGTTATCTTCTTTAAGCAACTAGTCTTTGTTTGGCTTACTTTTGATACTTGTATTCATTACTCGTATTCATTTGGTACTAACCTTTTATGTAGGGGCAGAGGTAAGGTGTGAACATGTGGATGGTTATCCATGTTCATCTCTTCTTTCATCTCTCATTTATCTTGTCTTTTTCTTTTGTGAATAACATGATATAATGCTTTGTGTATAACTTCTTCACACCCTTTGGGATCCTAACTCATCCTTAATTTTTGATTAAGGTGAGGTAGGATAAGCATTAGGTAGTGTTATCCCTCTTTTCTCTTTAGACTTAGGTTCTTAAACCTTGACCTTAGGGCCATCCTTTGCATGACAACATTAGGAACAATTTAGTTTCCCCTTAGTGTTTTCTTTTTCTTGAGTCTTCTCTTCTCTTCTCATAACACTTCTAAAACACTTAATAAAGGTTAACGTGTATTGCGAATGAGCCTTATATATGGGAAGTGAAGTATGGGGGGTCTCCCTTCATTCTTCTAAGGTACTTAGTGTACGTCCTGTTGGGGGCGATACGCGACGTATTCGTTCCTATGTTGTAGACTTGGGTGCAATGCAAGTTACAAATTAACTTCAATCCACTTCTGTCTAAAAAAAAAAAACAAACTCAAACCTTTTTATCCTTCGGGATCGTTAAAGTTCAGCCTTTTTCAGAAAAGGGCACGTTACTTCCATCTCGTCGCAAACATGCATTGACCCTAACTGCCGGACGCGAACTTAACGTCGCTCATAAAAAACACTAAGACCTTGTTAGGTAGAACTACGACTGCTTCGATTTCCTCTCTCTGGTTAGATTGAGGATACGTAGGCACAAGACGACGATGTCTTGGCGAGCAACCTCCCCCCTTAGTTCGTGTCCGAACTACGTTGACTCTGACTTTCCCATTGCACGAGGGAATATGTAGGCATAGGACTCCGCCAATGTCCTATCGAGTCACTTCTTTTTCTTTTCTTCCTCGTTTCTTCGTTCTTTTCCGTTCCCATTCCTTTTCCTTTCCAGTAGCAGTGGAGCTCCAGACGACGACATCCTTTGATCGAGACAACAAGCGTGGATCCCATCAAGTACGATGGACGCGTGGGGTGCTAACACCTTCCCCTCGCATAACCGACTCCCTTACCCGTTACTCTTGGTCGCGAGACCATGCTTTTCCTTTCCCTCAGGTTTACGCAGTGTTTCCTTTCCCTCTCTTGGGATAAATACACATTGTTGGTGACTCTGTTTCCGCGCCACTTTCGCGTTTGTACTTGGATGAAAATCCAGGGAGCGACAGCTGGCGACTCTGTTGGGGATCAGTTGACCTCTTGCTGGTCCATTCGCTTTGCGAGTCCATCCTAGCGCTTGTCTATTTTTTTTCATTGGGTGTTTATCTGTGGTGCTTTATTTTGTTGTTTTACTATTTTACTGCATTATTGCTTTACTGTATTACTGTATTTACATGGAGGTTAGAGGAGGAAAGCATGGCAAACAAGCTTGAAAAAAACCAAAATAATGCACTCTGTATAGTGGTAATCGATTACCACAAGTAAGGTAATCGGTTACTTATTTGGAAAAAGCAGCGCTAGTGAAAATTATGCAGAGTAATCGGTTACTCTCTTTTGAGTAATCGGTTACCACTGTTACAGTGGCAAAAACAGCTTTTTAAAAAGCACTTTCAGCATCTAAATCACTTGTCCAAACTACCACATGCTAGGGTATGAATTTGTGCACGAAAATCCAGTTTAACAACAGCAAAAAAACCCAGTAATGGGATCGATTAAATCATATAGATTATGGATCAAGTAATGGCATAATTAATTCACACACAAAACATCGAAACTACATCGCAAATGATACGAAAATGTTCGAAACAGTAAAAAGTGCAAAGAAGGACCAGCCTACAAGGCTGAGATGTGCCTTGGATGTTGTTGCAAATAAATCTTGATGGAGATAATCAAAGAAAACTAGAGGAATCTTCAATTGTAGCCGAATCGTATCGAAATCGAGCAAATTGCGACGAATCTCCAAAATACGAATTCACAGTAGAATCTTGAAACAAACACTTGAGATGAATCCAAAAGCTAATAAAACTCCAGAAAATCAAGTATAATTGCAAGGTGATGAAGGTTAAGCTAAAGAAATAATAACTTCCAAGGTGAAAGTGATTATTCTTCAATGGTGAAGAGCTATAGTGAGGTTTGGGAAGAAAATGGAGATGAAGATGAAGAAGTTGCAGAAAAAATCAGAGAGAATGTGGGAGAATTGAGAGTGAAGTGTGAAAAGTGTGAGAAATGTGTGAAATGGTTGAAGGTCCTTGAAAAATGATTGAAGGTTTATTTATATAGAGTTTTGGTTTAGACTTGATAGGTTTGGAATGTGCTTTGGACTTAGCTTTGGATCTAGGTTGGGAGTTAGTTACACTTGACTCACCGAGTCAGCGGTTAACTTAGTTAGTTAGGTAGTTAACTCGGTGGAGCAATCCTAATGTAAATCCAAATCAATGGCTCATATGCTTGGAAATTAAGGAACATGGTGTACTTAATTCAAAGTGATGCATTGGAGTAAATGTAAGTGGAATGTCTTGAATGGTCTTGAATTGTCTAGAATGTTCCACACAATACTAGAACCATGTAGAATCCAAGAACAAAGAGAGTGCAGAGTTGTTGTCCTAAAAATGCAGCAGAATTTGCAAATTTATACAGAGTAATCGGTTACTCTAGGCAAAATTGCCCAAATTGCTTAGGGAAAGGTACTGAAGCCTCGGTTTCAATTTTCCACCTCTTGCTTTGATGAATAATCATGGAAACCATTATTTTGTGCTTGATTTGAGGATGTGATGACCTTGTGAAGATGCAATTAATCGGGCTTAAAAACCTGAAATATTCCTGGCACAAGAAACATAGAGAAAAAGATGTGAATACTTATGCCAGCGATGCGAATGTACATGCTTATGTAAAAGGCAAAAGGGAGGTCAAATTTTGGGTTACGACAGGTGGGAAGATGGTTCGATGAGATTCACCCTTGGTCACCAAATGGCATTGATAATGAACGTCTCGCTTGGATAAAATGCTATGGTCACCCTTGCCACACATGGAACCATAGATTCTTCAAATTCATCTTTGGCCGCGTTAGAGAATTTATTTGTTGTGATGAAGAAACAGAGAAACATCTAAACTTTGATGTAGCAAGGCTCTTAATCAAAACAAAATTCTCAATAAACTTGAACGAAGCTTTTAACATGGAGATCAACGAAATAATTTACAAGATAAAACTTGTAGAAGACTACCATAGGCCTAAGAGAATTGTGGTGCGAAAGAAAGTTGAGAAGGTGAGTGAATCAAAGTTGTCCTCATTAGAGTTGGAAGACGATAACGGCATGTGGGAATCTAGGAATGATTATAAGGATACAAACAAAGACGAGGAGGGTGTCCAGGACATGGGCGGTGAAAGGGATATGGAAGGTTCTAATTTCAAAATCAATAGGGTGGCGAATTCGGCAGATGACAGTTTTGGAAAAGGCTGTTAGGCATGAGAATAAGAAAGATGGAGAGAGGATTAATGATGGAAAGGTGATGTCACTGGAAAAGTCACTTCTTAGAGTGGTGGTAACAGACAAATCTAACCATTCTTTTAGGGGATTGTCTGACACGTTGGAGAAAGCGGTTGTTGGAAAAAGTAAGGACGTGATGGTGTCTTGTTTACCAAGACTACCAGTCGTGGGCCAAGGAAGGCAAATGGTCCCAAATGTAGATTTGTCTGACCCAATTCAATGCACCATAGTTAGACCCATGGGGCCTATGGTTTGCTCCAAGTCCAAGAAAATCAAACTAATTAATGACTTCTACGACAACATCAAAATCCCATTTCCCCTTCATATTTTTCAGCTTTACTTCATCATTCAGTCACTAGAAAGTCGAGTCAAAATTCTGAGGAATCCAACAATTGTGTTCATCGAATAATGAAGGTGTTCCATCACAATACTCAGGGGGTTTGATTCTTTAATGTGCATCTATTAGTGACTCATACTTTCACCGTGGCAACAATAAAATAATGAAGTCCATTAATAACATTCCGTCCAAAGTATGGAATTCTATAAAAGAAATGGGAGTAGAAGGAGAAGAACATGACAAAATACTTGAAAGGTTCATAAGGGAAATGGAAAGTAGAGATAGGAAGATTTATGAAGAGATGAAAGGGCCATAAATTAGAGTCCTATGAATTGTATGTCATTCAATATTCGTGGGTGTGAGTCCTCTCTGAAGAAGAGAAGGGTATAAAAAACCCTATCTGAAGGAAGAGCATATGTCTGTTTTCTTCAGGAAACTAAGTTACAGGTAGTGGATGATTTTTGTGTTAAGAATATATGGGGAATGAATGAGGTGGGATGGTCATCAGCGTTATCTGGTCAATCTAGTGGTCTGCTCTCAACGTGGAGGAATGATGTATTTAAAGCGGACTTTAGTTTTAGAGGAGATGGCTACTTAAGGGTGTGTGGGAAGTGGAAAGGGTCGTTTTGTTATCTGATCAACATATACTCCTCATGTAATAGTACAAAGAAAAGGATGATGTGGGCGAAACTTATTAACACTAAGAGGAATCTCCTCCAAGGTGAATGAATAATAGTATTTGACTTTAATGCAGTAAAATTGAAGGAAGGAAGAAAGCGCATATGATCTAGCAGTGTTACTGAAATGGTGGATTTCTCAATTTTTCTTGATCTTATAGAGTTAATTGACGTGTCAGTGATAGGTAATGCATTTACCTGGTTTAAAGCCAATGGTAGTTGCAAAAGTAGACTCGACATGTTCTTAATTTCAGAAGGTCTTCTAGCTATATGGGGTGTAGTGGCTCAGAGGGTTGGGGAAAAAGATGTATCTGATCACAGACCAATTTGGCTAAAAGCTAATAGGGCGAAAAGACTAAGTAGTGTCATGGAGAAGTTGGTTTCCAAATCATAAACAACATTCATACCACGTAGGCAAATGATTGATGGTGTGCTCTTAGTGAATGAACTACTTGACTTGGCAAAGAGAATGAAAGATAGATGTATGGTCTTCAAAGTTGATTTCGCACATACATACGATTGTGCGGATTGGTTTTTCCTTGAAGAGGTCCTGAGGGCAATGAATTTCTGCCCTAAGTGGATATCATGGATCAAAGGAGGTGCTTTAAATTGTTATCTTTCATTCATCGTTAATGGAGGAACCACGAGGGATTTTAAGGCCTCAAGAGGTCTTAGACAAGGGGACCCCTTCTCTCCCTTCTTGTTTTCACTGGTTACAGAGTGTCTTGTGGAAATGATAAATCATGCCAATAGTAAGGGAATTCTGAAAGGATATAAGGTGAAGGAAGACGAATTTGTCAACCTCGTGTGATTTGCTGACGATACGATCCTTATTACTAATGGTTCTTCGGAGGACTTAAGGGGTATGAAAGCTATCTTGAGAGGCTTCGAGTTATTGTCCGGCCTACGTGTTAACTTTTGAAAAAGTAATATATTTGGCATTCATGTTCAGTCTTCATTCTTGGAAGCTGCGCCATATTTTATGGCTTGCTGAATTGGATCACTACCATTCAAATTCTTAGGATTACATGTTGGTGGCAACCATAGAACTCTCTCCTTTTGGTCTCCTATATTAGATTATTTTAGAGCAAAATTGTTGTCATGGCGTGGGAAGTTATTTTTAATGGGGGCAGAGTGATACATATAAATTATGTACTAATAAACATCCCAGTGCACCATTTTTCCTTCTTCAAAGTCCCTTCCAAGGTGGTGAAAGAACTGGTAGCAATACAAAGAAACTTCTTATGGTCAGGTGTACAAGACAAACACTGCGTTGCTTGGGTGATCTGGGACAAGATATGTTTGCCAAGAATTTGAGGTGGATTGGGTATTAAAGATATTTCATTATTCAACGCTTTATTACTATCCAAATGGTTATGGCGTATGATAAACGATCACGAAGCAATCTGGTGGGGAATAACCACTTACATGTACGGTGATTTAATTTCTAGAATTCTTCTCAAGATAAAATCAATATCTTCTTCTGCTGAATCTTTATGGTGGAAATATCTAATGAAAATTCGAGACTCAATGGTTGAGGGTGGACTCATAGATCAACTATCATGCATACTTGGGCAAGGCACGAAAATATCATTTTAGAATTGTTGTTGGTTGGCGTATAAACCTTTGAGAATTCTATTCAGTGAGTTATTTGAGCACTCCCTTGTAAAGTTAGTTATTGTTGCTGATATGAGCAGTTGGGAGTTGGGTGAGTGGAGATGAAAGTTCGATATCTTGCTACAGGGAATTCCCACAGACTTGACTGAGAATTTCCAGGCACTGAAGGATTTGCTTTGGGAGTTTAGGCCTGCATCGAACACGATTGACAAGTTTATTTGGGAATCTGGTAGTAATAGTTTCTTTACTGCTAATGCTTGCTTCAATACTTTCTTGCTTCATTCTAGTTTATCCGAATTAGAGATTATTCCCAAGATTGTTTTGGATTATTTATGGCAAACAAAGATTCCATTGAAAGCTCAAGTTTTTGGGTGGAGGCTTGTTTGGGGTAGACTTCCAACAAGAGTTAATCTGGCGGCTAGGGGAATAATCTTAAATCCACATGATTTAGTGTGTGTGTTTTGTGTTTTAACACCGTTGAGGAAGTCAATCACTTATTTTGTAGTTGTCCTTGTATTGGTCTAGTTTGGCGAAAACTTGCGGATTGGGTGGGGATTCCTTGGATAGTTGGGGAGAGTGTGAGTGAGCATTGTTTGAAATGGTTCATGAAAGTTGTGAGGAAAACTTCAAAATTTACTACTTGCTTTATTTGGATCGCGACATGTTGGTCCATTTGGTGGACTTGTAATCAAATTATTTTCAATGGCTTAATTGGGAAACAAGAAGATATTTTTGGGAAGATTATGCAAATTTCTTGGTCTTGGTTGGAGTATAGTCCTAAATCTTTAACTAAATATAGTTTCTATTAATGGTATAAGTCTCAGCTTGATTTTTTAAAGTAGGAGTTCTTTGTATATGTTTTGGGAGTGTTGGTGTTTTATAATTGTAAATGGATTAATGTACTCAGAATATGACTTATCAATATATTGTTGCTTATCTAAAAAAACACTCGATATTTAGGTCTTGATTATTGATATTACTATTTTCTGATAATAATAATAATAAATCTATATAATAATATTTTAAATTAGAGAAAATTAATTATATATAATTCATGAAAGACAAGGGTGTCAATGAATTGGTAAAGTAGTAATGTTTAAAAAGTATCGGTAATATATATATATATATATATATATATATATATATATATATATATATATAGGGAGCATATCAAATGAGAGTGACTTTAAATGAGAGATGAGAGGAACAAACAACAACCATTAGATGAAGTTATTAAATGAGGTGTAATGTAGGTTAATAAGAGAGAGAAATTAATAGCCACATTAATGAATAAGTTTATCATAATTTTTGACTGATCTAACGGTTGTTGTTTGTCCCTCTCATCTCTCATTTTAAAACCCTTCTCACTTGATAGGTGAGTATTTGATCTTTAGATGAGTGTTTGACCCAATTTAAATGCTTCTCTCTCATGATAACCCATTAGTGGTATCAGATTCTGGTTCGAGTAAGGGACCGACTCCTTGTGTTGAAAGTCTTCCTGACATGGTGGTCAGATAGCGTGTCCCGTTGAAGTGTCCATGACGAGATAAGAGTATCTCTCAACGACGGTACAAGCATGTGGATGAAAGAGCTTCCGTTAGAGGGAGAACATAGTGGATGAAGTCACACTTGAGGGGGATATTGGTGAGAAATAAGTGTGAGTTCTAAGTCCTACATTGCTTAGAAAAGTGGAGGTTGAGCACTTTATAAGTAAGAGGACCCATACACCTATCACCTTAAGGTTTTTGGTGAATGTGTGGTGTCTCTCTCACTTGTTTGCGTGAGTCTTTGATATTTAGGTGAGTGTTTGATCCAATGTGAATGCTTCCCCCTCATGATGACCCATCATAATTATGTGTATATTAGAAGACATGAAATTTTATATTGATGTCATGATATTACACTTATATCTTGAAGTTATTTATTGAAATTTAAATTAAATATTACACTTATATCTTGATATTATTTATTAAAATAAATTTGGTTAATCACCAAAGTGATCAAATTTATTAAAGTTCATATTTAAAATTATGCAATTAAATTTGGATTAAAATTCTATGTGAATAATAAGTTTGTGTTCAATGAGACTTATTATTAAGTCATATAAAGATTATCTAAAGATGAATCATGACTTATATAGAATTTTGATTTTGGAGTCTAATGTAATTATTGAATCACAAGAAGTGGAATTCTTTAAGAACCTTATCACAAAGGATAAGCAAGAAATTCTGAAAGACTAAGGATCTAGGACCAAACAAAAATAGTTCTCGACTTATTTCCTTTATCTTGTGGAAGGACATGGTGAGAATTTTGTTCGGAAAATTCTTATTATTCTTCAAGTGGAATATGATCCTAAGACTTTGGAAGAATTAGTTTCAAATGATTTCTCTTTTTGGAAGGATACTATCCAAGACAAAATGAATTCTATAATGACAAACCAAAAGGGCTTTAGACAAAAGGAGGGTGTTGATTATTTTGACACATATGCACTAGTAGCAAGGACGGCGATAATTGGAGTATTGTTTGAATTAGCTTCTTTGCATGAACTTATAGTTCATCAAATGGATGTCAAAACTAATTTTCAATATGGAGATTTCGATGAGGAGATTTACATGGAGAAGCCATAAGGTTGTGTGCTTCCTGGTAATGAACAAAAGGTGTGAAAGCTTGTAAAATCCTTGTATGGATTAAAACAAGCAACGAAATAATGACATCAAAAATTTGACTTTGTCATTGCAAGATTCACCAATTAATGGAGAGATACATAACATAGGGGGAGATTTTTCAATCATTATCAAAACAGAAATTCAAATATTTTGTCACCATCAAAAGGGGGAGATTGTGAGGAATACATCTTATATCTAGTTCAATTTTGATGAAGACAAAGATTATCAAAGAAGAAAATCCTCAAAAGTTTCAGGCACATCAATGATGAAGTTTATCAAGAAGGTTTAGCATAGAAATTCAAGTGAAGATTTGAGATAAGTGAACATAAATAAGGTGCTCATTGCAATTTATACTATACTACTTTATATTGCTCATAATTTCATCTCTCACTTCATCTAAAAACCCTCTTGCATCATCATGCATGATTATCTAAAAAACATTCTTCATCTAATTCTTGTTACAAGTGTTTATACACAAAGTTGTGTGAGAATATTATGATATTCATTTGTATCCATGTTGATTATATGATTGATCATTAGCAACGAGATGAATGGAATTTTAAAAACAAAGAGGTTTCTAACTTCCACATTCAAGATAAATGATCTTGGACTAGTTGACACACTTTTGCGGATCAAAGTAAAGCCAAATAGTGAGGGTTATGAACTTAGTCAAACACATTATATTGAGAAATTACTTGATAAGTTCAAACACTTACATTTCAAGAAAACGAGTACTTCATTTGATCCTAGTGTCAAACTTTAAAACAATGATGGAAGAGTTGTGCCTCAATTAGAATATGTAAGTGCATGCAATGTACTAATTATGACATAACTTTTGTAATTAATTAAATGATTAGATTTTACTAGCAATCCAAATGGTTAGCACTGGAAGGTCATCATTAGGATTTTAGGCTATCTTATGAAAACCAAAATCTTGGTCTTCATTATGGTAGATTTTCTGCCATATTAGAAGGATATACCGAAGCGAGTTGGATATCGTGTGTTGAATATCATAAATATGCATTTGAGTGGATATTTACACTAGCTGGTGGTGCAATTTCTTGGAAGAGAAAGAAACAAATGTGAATCACTCTTTCAACCACGGAATCAGAGTTCGTGGCTCTTGCTTCCGCTGGTCAAGAAACGGAATGGTTGAGGGACCTTCTGTTAGATTTTCCGTTCGCTAAGGGCAATGTTTCAAAAGTGTTGATACATTGTGATAGTCAAGCCACCCTAGTTAGAGCATTCAGTGAAGTATACAATGAAAAGTCTAGGCACATAGGTCTTAGACAGTCTTTTGTGAGAAAATTGATTAAGGATGGAATCATTTCACTCACCTATATATAAACAAGCTATAATTTGGTTGATCTATTTACTAAGCCACTGGCCAGAGACATGGTAAAGACAACTTCGAGAGGTGTGGGGTTAAAACTCCTTGAATAAGAGTTCCAACAGCGACGAAAACCCAATCCTACATTAACAGGACATTAACCTCAAGATTCAATGGGTAACAACAAGTCGTTGATTTGGATCTTTGTTGGACATTTGATAATAATTTTGACTATTTTAAATTGAGGGTTGATTGTTTCCAAACTCTTAATGAAGTTCAATATCGAGAATAAGTATCTCACGGAAAAGGATGCAATATGATTCACCTATATGAATTTCGATATGGTCCCACCTCAAAGTGAGAGTTGGATTTTCTTTCACAAAAAATTCATGAAACAGGAAAGTACATGGTCATAAATAAGTGTTAGGCGAGATATGTAGGGGAAGAACCCTTAAAGAATAGGTGTAAGGTAACATTGGTCTAATCATATGGATTAATGGTTTAAAAGCATTGCTACCTAACATTTCGATTAGACTTTGCATTATCCTTAATAAGGTTAAGTTTTAAATCGAAAGATACACGACGATATTAAAATTCTTTATACCTCCTTTTGTGTTATTAGACTTGTCATTATTAGAACAAGTGGGGGATTGTTGGAAATTACGGACAATCAATGCCCATGAGAGTGTTCCAATATGACAAGAAGTGTGCAATTGAGTTAATGATAATAAATGCATTGCCAATAGTCCCACATATAAGATTTAAAGAGGATAAAGTGCCACATGGACAAATATGGTGGTCCCAAGCATTATGCCACATGTCTCATCCAACAACCCATCGTCAGTGTCACCACCAGTGACACCGGCTCTGGGTCCAAGGGTGTGGACGTAGATGCGCTAGTCGCGGCTTATAGGTGGCACTTAAGCACTTAGGCACGATGCATCGAAGTAATCAGGTTACTTGCAGTGTTATACGACGACGACATGGCGATCCGGAGGTCGACATACAGCGGCTGAATTTTAATTATTGCTCATGATTTTGGTCGTTGATTAAAGTTTGAATTTCAAATTCAAAATATGCATCACTTCATGAAGTGGTGCATAATGTAACCATAGCCGAACCATTGCAAACTAATGCTGAAAAGGTGTTTTTTCATCAAGAATTGCAACCTTGTGAAACAACACATGCATGGCCTATAAATACATTATTCATAATTAGAAAATCATAACAAAAAACGTGCATCCTTTTCACATAATTCCAAACACTCTTATCTGCATTCAAATCTTCATCAGTCTTGCGTAAATTCAATTAGAATGTTGAATTATTCTGAATATTCTTGCGTTCAAACTCTAAAACTATAAAAAAGTGCTTGAAATACTTTTAAAGAAAATGACATCATTCATGATTCTAGTTTTAATCCATTTATTCTAAATTATTTGTTTTAACGTTCTAATTAGGCGTTCCTTTATGCTATAGGAAACACATAAGCCAATCTACATAATAGATCCATCAATCTAACCTTCGGCAAACTAAATGACCACATATACATAATGTTTTCCAGGCAAACTTTCTTCAAGTGAAATCTAAATTGAGTAAGTTACATCCGGCTATCATGCAGTAAACTTATTTGTCGTAGGTTGAGAAAATATGCCTTTTTGTTGTTCGAAAAATATTAAAATATCATTGAAACGACCTAATATTATCCACGATTGAAAAATCTGAGTCCTCAAGTCATAAAGATAAGCTCACAAGTCTTCTCTCACTGAAGGTGTGGGGATGTTATATGCTTGTGAACAAATCCAAGACATATTTCTTTGCGTCATTTTAAATGTAAGACATTTAACTACACTCACAATAACCTAATATAAGTATGAACTAGATCCATTATGTAAGACTCATAGACCACTCGAGTGTCCCTCAGTCTCTCCTACATCAACAACCATATAATTTTTTTCTTATTTTATGATATAATGTAAGAGAGAGAGAGAGAGAGAGATTTTTTAATACAAATTTATTCTATTTTATCTTTTATAACTTTCTATATTTATTTTATTTAAAAAAATATTTCAATAAACAACTAAACTTTTGTTATAAAAATAAATATGTAAATACTAAACATATTGTAGCAAATTTGTTTTTTTAAGAGCTCGAATATAGTAATGTTAGAATACTTGTTATATATATATATATATATTGTTTTGTTGCGGTATCAGAAATGGTGATGATTGTAGAAACTACGGTGAAACGGAGTTTCCGACGCACTACGTTGATATGATACCGTGGATCAAGGTTGCAATCACGGTGCTTCATGAACTAGAGAGATTGATCCTAATGTGGTGCCATTAATCGGTGTCGTTATTTCCGATACGGTGGACTTAGGGGGTTTACCTGCATGGTTAACACTTTAATGCTCAGTCTATTTAGAGTTCAAGATAGTGGAAGTGAAATGGGGGATTAGATATTGTGTACCTTAGAACCCTTTACGAAGGTATTTATACCTTGGGCCTATCAGAGTAGTCTAGATAATGGGCCTTTAACCGCTGTGAAGCAGAGAGTCCCGGGTCTTTAGCCGGTGCGGAGAAGTGGTTTTAGGTCTTTGTCCGGCACAAAATAATTTCCCCCGAGACTCGTCGGGTATGTTTGATGCTTGGGGAGTCTTTTATTAACAGTGGATGGCCTCAAATGAAATCCATTATGATTATTATTGTTGATCACTAGGGTTAGTTATTGAGCGAAAGTATAGGGGATTCTAATATTTAGGGGTAGTCCTAAATAGAAATACACTGAGAGTAGAATTAAGAAGAGGGGATTTGAGTAAGAGGATTGTTCATCTAAGATAATTTGTACTAATTCTATTAAAAAGTTTATTTCCTTTATTGGGTTGAGTGTCCCCCCAGACGTAGGTGTTGTTTGCACTGAACTGGGTTAATAATACTTGTTTGTTCTTTACTGTTTTTCTTTTGATCTATTACTGTTGTCATAGTGTGTTAAATATGTTGCATGGATTAGTTGCATCCAATTGTTCTAGATGAAACAAATGTTGAAGGAGTACAATATGGGACAAGATCGCATGACATTGTTCTGTGACAACTTAAGTGCTATTAAGATTTCAAAAATTCATGTTCAACACAGTAGAACCAAGAACATTGACATAAGGCATAATTTAGTCATGGAACTTATGGAAGATAAAATTATAAACCTTGAGCATGTAGCAACCGAAAAATAGTTAGCTGGCATATTTAATAAGGCTTTAGATGCAATTCAGTTTGAAAGGTTAAGGGGTGATTTGGGTGTTTGCATATACGACACCCCATAGCAGTCAAATCTTGAGAGGTATGCAAGGAGACCAAGCATGTATCTATCTCATATGCTATATGGTGCACGTGAAATGATACTGATTATTCCTTTTTAAACTCTCCTTTTATCTAGTCTTTCATTACAAGAAAGGCTAATATTCTTCTCTATTTCTTTTAGACTCAGTATTTTGTTCTCTCTCCCTTCTCTCAAGTTTGTTTTTCTTCTAAAAATGATTCAATCATCTGGAAAAAATAAGATGCTGGAAGACTAGTATGGGAAAAAGGTTAGGGCTTCAGAACCAAAGAAGTATGAAACCAAGGTGGATACACATGATGGACCATCTGTTGGAGCATTGGTGATTGGGAAAAACTACGTGTCTGGGATGAAGTCCTCAAAGAAAATATATGTGCAAAAAAATGACTTCGACTCAGATGTTGATGAAGATTTTGTTACCTTCATTGATTCAAGGGGATGGTCTAGAGATCAAGTATGAAGGGTGTTGATTCTAGGTGTTTTTGCTTAGTTTAATGGCCTTTGTATTTGCGAATGTTTTATTTCCTTGTTCTATATTTGTAATGGCTTAATAGCCTTACGGTTCTATTTCAAATAATTGTTGTGATGCTCTAGCATCTTGTTCAACATCTTTGATATTGTTGATGTTTGTCTACTGCTGATTTGTTGTGTGTATGTGCTAACATACTGACTTCTCTCCCTACTAGCTGACTAATTTTTCTGGGTTATACCTTTTCCAAATTATGGCAAGAAAGTAATGGTGTAGTGGAGTTTATGACTACTGACTTCTGACTTTGTGGTGTATGAGTTATGTTGATCTGATATATGTTACTGAATGTGTATTAACTAGATGATGATTGTATGCTTAGTACTAGCTAAGATCTGAATGTTGTGTGCTCACATGCTGAAGCATCTGGCATGGTATTTTTCCCTTGTGTGAACTAATTTGTTTTTGTTAGTAGTATTTGTTGATTCTGACTTGACTACTAACTGTGTGTGCATGCATAACTAAATGATCATGAATGATTGCATGTCTTGACTATTTATAGGAGCATCATTGTGTGTATGACTTAGTGTGTGTAGTAACCAACTACTTGACTTCTGATATGCTATTGTTTTATGTTGTTGCTCTGATTTCTGCCGCTCCTAATGTATGTTCTGAGTATGGGATGCTTACGGTACTCAGTTGTGTTATGTCTTGAAGAGTTGTTTTGCCAAAATTTTACAAAGTGGGAGATTGTTCTTCCTTTTGGATTTGTTGTATTATGTAAAACAACATGGAGTGTTCAACCTACTTTTATGAAGAAAGGACACATGTGGAAACATATGTTCCAACATGTGTCCCTTGTCGGCATGGCAAGGTTGTCGGTGTTTTGGCGCGTATTTCTGTAGCGTTGTGCAACAAGTTTTGTTGCTATTTTTTGCAGTGTGTAACATGATTTATTTGACAGTTGTTTGAAGATCAAATCAATTTTAATGGATATTTAAATTTTAATTTGAATTAAAATTAAATAATATTTTTTTTTGGAGATTTTTATGGAACAAATCAAATCCAACAATATCTGTTACTAATGTGCATGTTTTGAAGATTCATATGTTAGGGTTTATCCTTTGAGTCTTTGTTTATGTTTCTTTTACACCAAACTATTGCATCATTCATTTTATAAGGCATAGTAGTTGGTTTGTTTAGTTGAGTTGTACATTCAACATTGAATCATTCTGATTATTATTGTTGATCACTAGGCTTAGTGATTGAGAGAAAGTGAGAGGGGTGCGCATATTTAGGGGGGGTCCTAAATAAAAATACACTGGTAGAATTGAGAAGAGGGGTGTTGAGAAAGGGGCTTGTTCATTTAAGACACTTTATACTCATTCTATTAATGAGTGGATTTCCTTTCTTGGGTAGAGTGCCCCCCAGACATTGGTGTTGTTTCCACTGAACTGGGTTAAAAATCCTTGTGTATTCTTTGCTGTTTTTATTTTAATTTATTATTCCTATTATAGTGTGTTAAATCTGGTTTAACAAGTCATACAAATTTTACCAGAAATAGGGTTCAATATCTGTCACCTGAGAAACATAAATTTAGTCCTCTTGTAGACTGAGTTTCCTTTATTTGTTCATGTTTTTCTCTCTTATCTGAGAGTACTTACCTCTCAGAGTAACTGTCATCTTCTTTGGGGAACTTCTTTGTCTTCTTCTTCGTGACTCGTACTTTGTTGGACGATGCTCGAGATCAAGGATTAATATCGCATCGTCCCCAAGTACCTTGGTTAAACTCTTTTGCTTCTGATAGGGAGACTTTCTGGAGCGTTTGCTATTGGTAAAAAGCTTCACTTATAATGCGCATATGGCCTTCCGAGGAAGTGAAAATGAAAGAGGAATTATATTTCTGGTGTCAATGACTTAAATATGAAGAAGGGTTTGGTCCTGATGAAGTACTTTATTTTCTCCTAAAGAAATAACCAATAAATACCCATGCGATCATTAGTTGGTTTGAAAATTGCGAGAGACAAAAAATCTTTAACGAGGATGGGGATCTGGACGCCTTTTTTTTAACTGTGAAACTTGTGCTTTCACAGATAACATGAACCATTGAGTCAATTGCGGAAAGCTCTGGCGCTCGCGAATGATCAGGGCCTTATTTTTGGATTGTTCATCCCGGTACCGACGACACATGTCGTTTCTTCTACTTCTGTTCTGGAGGCACAGATTCCGTCTGTGATGATTAGCCCAGAGGTAGTCGAAAAATAATCGCTATAATATTCTTGTGGAAAGAATATTAACCTCTTTAATCTACTGTTTGTGGAAAGAGGGCCAACCGCTTTAATCAACCGTTTCGAAGAGAATAATTAATTGCTAAAATCCTAGTCTTATTGTTTGGTTGAAAGTCAACCAATTTTCTTTGTATAAGGGGGTTCATGAGTATTACCTACTAAAAACTCTAAAAGTTTATTAGATACTCTCAAGATCAATTCTTGGGGACATCACTAAGTCGGTTCTTGACTAAACCTGCATAATTCTTGGTGTTCCTCTCTTTCCCTTAACTCTTTATTTTCTGCAATTTATTTTTCGCTGCTTAATACTTATACTTTTTCAAAATTATTGTAAACTAATTCTAATCCGAATTATTTTTTTCAAAACCAAGTGTTACTTAACCACACAATTCACCCCCCGCCCCCCCCCCCCTCTTGTGTGGGAAATCACATGATCAACACTTCTCACTAAAGAAAATCAAGAAACATCTTTGAATCGAGGAGGAATCAAAATATAGAGAGATATTAAAAGCTACTGGATATTCTTAGGCCATTACGATGAGCAAAAAAAGCTACTAGAAACAAGATAGTAAGACAAACTATCTTGGTCCTAAGAAGAATCAAAATAAGTTGAAGAATTCTGGCAGATCAAAGGGCCCCAAAGCGACTATTATGTGTGTGAAAAATCACTCATTATGCACAAGATTGCAATAACAACAAGTCTTAAAATAAGGCAAATATTGTTCAAGCCAATGATAACCTAATTACTATTGTGAGAAAAATTATGGCGATCAAAGGCAAGGTACAAGTGGAATGATACTTGTGCTACTTTCCATGTTTCATATGACAAAACAACATTCAAACCCGATTCTATAGTCACTGATGGACAAGATGTTCAAATGGGAAATGAAGGAAGTTCGAGGGTCGTTGGAATGGGAATTGTAGAACTCAACTTCACTTTTAGAGGAAAAAAAGTCATTCATATTAATGTACTGCATGTTCTCGACATGAATAGGAATCTTGTTAGTGGGGATCTTTTGGAAAAACCAAGTATTCGATTTGTGTATGAATCAGGCAAGTTAAACTTGACCCGTAGTGGTGTATCTGTGAGAAAGGGTTAGTCCATTTTTTATGGCATAATAGATATACTCATTTTGGTATTAGCACTATGAAAAGATTAATTAAATATGGATTTATTTCATGTGATTTTAATAATTTCAAAAAATGTGAAATATGTGTTAAATCGAAAAATGATTAAGAAACATTTTCATTGTGTAGAAAGAAATATCAACTTTCTTGATCTTGTGCATTCAGATTTACGTGAATTCAATGTCATGTTAACTCGTGGGGGAAATATGTATTTCATTGCTTTTGTTTATTATTTCTCTAGATTCACACATGTATATTTTTTAAAGCATAAAGATTACGCCTTTAAAACATTTAAAAAATTTAAAGTAGAAGTAGAAAATTAATTAAGTAGAAGTATTAAAGTTTTTAAGAGTGATAGGGGCGACGGATATTTTTCTACTAATTTGATATATATTGTGAAGAATATGTATTTATAAATGAATGTTCCACACCTCATACACAACAACAAACTGCTCTTGCCGAAAGCAAGAATAGGACATACTCAGAAATATTAAATGGCATGTTAATGCATTATGAATTTTCATTTAATTTATAGGGTGAAGCTTTTCTATCTACTTGTCAAATAATGAATAGAATTCCTTTGAAGAAAATCAGTATTTCTCCAGATAAGGCATAGAAAGGCGGAGCGCCAAATATCAAATATTTTAGAGTGTGGAGTATGTTGCTTATTAGAACAACATGGATCCTAAATGGACTAAGTTAGGTCTTCGAGGGGTCAAATATGTTTTTTGTAGGCTATGAAGCTAACAATAAAGCTTATAGACTTTTGAATTGGGATTCTAATGTAATTATTTAATTCCAATATGATAAATTCTTTGAGAACCTTATCAAGAAGAATAAGGAATATAAGATTCCAAAAAAATGAAGATCATCGTGAGGGAGGTTATCCATGCATTATTGAAACACAACATGAGCTTAGGATAAGAAATAGAGTATGAAGGGCTAAGTATCTAGGACCGAACAAAATTGATTCTTAACTTATTTCTGTTTATTTAGTAAAAGGAAATAGTGAGAATTTTGTTCGTCATATTCCTATAATTCTTCAAATGGAAGATGATCCTAAGACTTATAAGGAAGTAGTATTTTCAAGGGAATCCTCATTTTCAAAGGATGTTATCCAACACGAAATGGATTCAATAATGTTAAACCACACTTTGGATCTTGTTGTTGCAACTGCGAAAATCAACCGGCGGAAAAGACAGAAGAGTCGCCACTGAATGTTATTTCTGTTAACTTAAAATGCTTTCTTGTGTTTATCTGATGTGGATTGGGAAAGTTTCTCCTTTGGGAGTGTTGAGAGAATGTTTTTTGTTGTTTTTGGGTTTTCAGTTATTTTTGGAAAGGTACTGGACCTAAAGTTTCTGATTTGTGTGCTCGCTAAGAATTCACAATCTTATGCCTACGTATTCCCGTAAAGAGATTTGGGAAATTAGAGCAATCGTAGTTCCTCCTATTTCTATGGGAGGAAAGAAAATTTTTTGTCTTGTTCAAAGCCCAAGATTAAAGCAAGCTGAGTATTTGTGTCTTGTTCAAAGCCCAAGATTGAAGCTAAAAGGGTGACTGAGAGAGAGAGAGAGAGAATTTGTCATCTCTAAGGGGAGAAATCTCACATATTCATCACAGATGTTGAGTAATTAGTTATAAGGGAAATTACTTTAACTGGGATATGAGAAATCCAACAATGCCACAATTTCCTTTATAATAGGGATGTCATGAAGGAAGAAAGCTTTAACTCAGTGTAGAGCAATGCCACTTTTTCCTTTATGAATCTTTCATGCTAAGAGAGGGACATTGGCTTACCACTTATAGCTGTTAGATGAAAGAGAGATTTTAGCCAGGATAAAGGAAGGACTCCAGCTTGGATTGTGAATCAATAAGCGTGCCACTTACAACAATTATCTGGAAAAAGATTTTGATTGTTTGTTTTGATATGTGATGTATAGAGGATATATCTTCCTGTAGAGAGGACTCGTGGTCTCATCTTAGGGGATGTTGTTTTTTTATGTGCCTTGATCAAAGCCCAAGGTTGAAGCTAAAGGAAAATAACTCCACTGGGGAGGGTTTTATCTATTTTGTACAAAGCCCAAGAATGAGGCTGACTAGGGGAATTTCTTATATGAAGCCTAAGAGGAGGCTGTCTCTTGTTGAGGATTTATTGAAGTTCAGGAGCAGGTCCAAATTGTATTGGGGAATCCAAGAGGATTTACTCTTGCTGGGAATTAGGGAAGAGTTGAAGGGTTGAGTTTAAAACCCTTATAAGGTTTTGACTCTGCTAGAGACTGGTGTATTGGTGAAATGATCAGGGTTTTTTCCTATGCTTTGAGGGTCTCTTTGTGAGATCCAAGAGGACATGAGAATTTCCAAGTCTTATTTGTATGAAGCCCCAGAGGAGGCTGAGACTGTCTAAGTCTCTCAAGAAATGGTAGGCTCTGGTGTAGAGAGAGGTGTTTGTATGATGCCCAAGAGGAGGTTATTGGTTTAAGGGATGAAGTTCAACCTTTAGACTGGTATGATGTTCTGGAAATTTGACTCTCCTGGGGAGTAAACTGTAAAGATAATTAATTTATATCCTATACTTTTAGGAAGCCCGTGGGTCCTTGTATTAAGCCCAAGAGGAGGTTGGAGAACTTTTAAGAAGCCTGGTGGTCCTTGTAATAAGCCCAAGAGGAGGCTGGGGATACTTCTAGGAAGCTTGTGGGTCCAAGCCTAAGAAAATTTTAAGAAAGGTTTCACTGGGAATTAATCCTTTCTTTGCTGAACAGTTCTAAGGTTTGAAGAAATTCAAAAGAGGTTTTACCGGGAATTAAACCTCTATGGGGGAAATGAATTTCTTGTACACATATATTTCTAAGTTTTGACAGTCTTGAGAAAAGTTTCACCGGGAATAATGTCTTTCTCTGTTCCATATTAAATAAGTCCAAGAGGAGGCAGACTGTACTGAGGGAATTTCCTATAAGGGAACTAGTTTGACTAAGTTAGAAAGTAACCTCTGGTTTGACAGACCTAACTGTTGGGGGAAACTCTAAACAAATATGCAAAAGAATATATACAAATAAGTGAATTGACAGGTATATAAACAAATATGCATTGAATAGAAAAGATGTTGGGACTTACACTCTAAGAAGAGGCCCAAGTGTGTTGTGATTGGTTGTATTGACTATAACTGTATGATTAGGGTTTTAAGGAATTGAAGAAAGTTTTGATAAAAAATTTGAATTTGAATTAAAAGAAAGTGGTTTAAAAGAAAGAATGTTTGGGGCTTATAACTCAAAGAGAGACTCAAGTGTCCTAAGAGCAGTTTCACCGGGAATAATGCTCCTCTTAGTACCAGTTAAAAACAGGAAGATGATTTTGAAAACAGAGGTATAAGGCTTACAACTCAAGGAGAGGCCCATGGAGGTTTTTTTTATTTAAAACAAAGTTAAATACAAAAGTTTGGGGCTTATACTCAAGGAGAGGCCCAGATGACTTATTTGAAAAGGTGACGATCGCGTCGCGGTTTTGAAAACCACAGAGGGACTTATACAATGACTAAGGCCCAAAATATTTATTTACAAAAGGGAAGGGTCTTACACTCTACAAAGAGGCCCAAAAGGTTATTTTTATACAAGATTTGGGGCTTATAGCTCAAGGAGATGCCTAGATGAAAAACAGCTATCGCACAGTTTATTCTGAAATCGTATTGGGACTTATACAATGACTGAGGCCCAAAAATATGTATTTTCAAAAGGGATGGGTCTTACAATCTACAAAGAGGCCCAAAAGTGTTTCAAATGAAGTTTGAAAAATTAAAATCAAGGAAAAACCCCAATTCTAATTAAAAATATAATTTTTCAACGAAAATTAAATAAAAATGATATAAAATATCACATATATTTAAAAACAAGTTGTGATTTTTGAAAAATCATGTTATGTTTATATGAAAGTGTGAAATTCATTTGAATTTGAAAAATCAAGAGGACAATTTCATTAAAAATGTTTAAAAATAATTAAAATGAAATTCTTTACAAAAATTCAAACTATATTAAATAAATAATATAAATTTGATTTTTTTGTAGAATAAAATATTTTAACATTTTTGTGAATTTTTAAAGAAAGAACCAATAAAAAATGATTAAAATTGAGGAAGAAATTAATTTTTGAAATTAATTAAGAAAATAACTTTAAAATTCAAATAATTTGAAAAAGGCGCCAACGGACATCTTCTTCTTCCCCGTGCCCGCGCCATGGATGATTTGCAAAACCTCACTTTTCTCTCTGATTACTCAATGATTTTGCACGATTCAAACATCAATCTCACTCGTTTTTGAACAAGGATTCTAATGGTACCAATTAATTGCATTTATATTAGGTGTAGAGTGAGAAATCAAGTGATGAACACATGAACCCTAATTTCTACAAGAACACTATGAAATCCTATATACGATAGCTACTAAGCAATTGATTGAGGGGAAACACTCTACATAAGTGCAGAAACATGTTTGTAACTTGAAAACACATTTATGATGCATGGATCATAGAGTTTGAGAGTTCAGGCTTACCTCTTGCAAGAAGAAATCGAATTGTGTGTTGGAGGTGTTACAGATGTTGTTTGATGACTTGGACAGCTTCAATGGACCTTATGTAATGTGTTTGGAAGCTTGGAGTGGATTGAAACAACCTGGATCACCTTGTGGCAACTCAACTGCAAATAGGCCTGAGTTTGATTTTGAGATTTGTGATTCTGAGGTTAGAGATGTGTGGGAAGTGTTTGGATAGCTCACATATGATGTATATGATGTGTATACACCATTGGTTTTGATAGAATTACTTCCTATTGAAAAAATCGCATGTTACATGAAAAGGAAGCAATTTCTGGTTTTTGAGAGTGAAATGAAGAAGAGCATGTGTTGTTACATGAAAAGGAAGCAATTTCTGGTTTTTGGTGTACTCAAATTGACTAGAATGACCCCTATTTATAGTAGAGCAAGTTTGTTTTGGGAGCAATAGTGATTGGCATCTAATCATGGTGTGTAGCTTGTAGCCATTGACTTGGATGTTCCAAAGTGCCAAGTCAACTATAGCTTGACTCCATTCAGTTTCTGCAAGTTTGAATGCTCATAGTTTGGACTGAATCTTGACTGGTTTGGATTGTTATGGCTTGGTTCATGACACCTCAATGCATTACATTAATGTAACCTTGCCAAAATTGAATTTCAAAGTTCATGTCATGATGGTTTTACACATGCCAAGTTGAATTCTTGACTCCTTGATCAAGAAACAAGTGAGTCATCAGAAGTTTTGTGTTTTTGGAAGATGACAAAGTTGGAAAAGTGGCAAGACTAGAGTGAAAAAATCGTGTGGCACAAGTTATGTTTTCATGCTTTTGTGTAGGCAGGGTGAAAAATGCCATTTTTGAAGGTTTATAACTCCTTGCTCAAGTTGAATCATGGGAGGCTCTTGTACTTTTTAGAAAGCCCATATATCATACTTCAACTTTGATGTATAACTTTGGTCTTGAATCATCTTGGATCATAATGAAAAATGGCCCCACAGTTGGAAAAAATGCAAATATATTTTGTCCAAAATTTCACTAAGTGTTTGAAAAATGTCCATTTTTCATTTTTTGTGATTTTGATCAATCCATAACTCAAAATCCATGAGGATTTGGAATATGTTGTAGTTGACAATCTTGAAGTATGTAATGAGAGCTTTCATTTGAGTTTTGGATGGAAGAAAACGGTTACTTGGATCACAAGTTATGGTCTTGCAAAGTTGGGTAAAAATCACTTTTTTTCATGACTTAGTGAAATTTCAAGTTTCTTAAGATTGCCCCTTTTCCAAGTAACCTCACTTTTCTTGATTTTTCTTGATATATGATGATCCAAATCATAAGTTAACATTTTTTTTTACTTAGAGAAGCCATGTTTGTCAAGAAATCCCAAAAGTCAAACTTGGTTTTCTGGCACAGTTGACTTTTTGTCAGATGAATTTCAAACTTTGTGATTCTCTATGAAATCAAGTTCTTGACCTAATTCAAACCTAATGGATGGATTCCATAGGTGTTTTAGAGTGTCTTGAATCATTTCCCAAGGTTTGAGATCATCTCTTGGTCAAAAGTCAAATGTAGGGTTGACTTTTTCTCAGAAATCCTAGTTTGTGGTCCAGATGAATTTGAATCTTTGTATTGCTCATGAACCAAGTTCTTTGTGTCAATTTAAACTTGTAATAGGATTAATGTAAGATATTTTAGGTCTTCAAAAAATTCCATGAGGTCTTGGCTCATGTCTTGTTCCAAAAGTCAACTTAGGGGTGAATTAGGTCAAGAAACTTTAATTCCCGATTTTTGATGAATGCATCCCCTGAGGCTATTTTGAACTTATGCTTGAATGCTTCTTGTATTATGTTTTCAAGTATAGGATCATGCCTAGATGAAAATTTTCCTCTGGAGGCCTTGGTCGACCAAAACCCTAATTTGGTGACATTGATGATCTTGAGGCTTGATAAACTTGAGATGTTACATTTTCAAGCGTGATTCTTGATGTGGGAAACCTATTGATCCTTAATGGATGTTTGATTGGCTTGACAAGTTGAGGATCATGTCCATTTTTTATTGATCCTTTGTATGAGTACTCTGAGAGGGCTCAAAACCCTAATTCTTGATTGAAGTGAATGCTCAACAATATTTAAGAGGATTGATGAGGCATGAAGGTACATCTATATTGTGGTGATGATTTGCACAATGATGGGAAATATTTTGGTCAAAATTTAGGGTATGATAATCCCGACGCAGGTAAAGGAAATGATCATAGAAAATCTAAAGAAGGGAAAGACATGGTCATCGCAACCATAGCCTGGGTTCGGGAGTCGATTACGCGAGAGGAAGGTATTAGCACCCCATCGCGTCCATCGTACTCGATGGGATCCACGCTTGTTGTTCTGATCAAAGGGTGTAGATATCTGAAGCTCCAATGCTAACTGGAAAGGAATAGAATGAGAAACAAAGAAGCAAGGAAAGGAAAACAAGGTGACTCGATAAGACATTGTCTTCCTAGGCCTACGTATTCCCTCGGGAATGGGAAACTCAGATTCAACATAGTTCGAAGGAGAGAGGAAGTCAGAGCATTCGTAGTTTGACCTACGGGTTGGTGAAAGGGACTCGATCGCACTGGGGCAAGAGAAAAGGTTCGATTATTTGGTTAGTCTCGATCACACTGGTGCGAGATAAATACGGGGAGTTAGTTGTTAGTGTGCTCGCCAAGGATAGGGATCCTCGATCGCACAAGTAAGTCTTGGAGAGATGAGCGGTTTGTGTATTATTGTTTAATCTCGATCTCCGTGAGTTCCTCACTTGCAGGCTTGAATTGATGATGCAGGTTGTTGTGAAATTGTTGCGATGATTTTGTTGTTGTGATTCCCAGTTGTTGCAGGTTTTATCGCTGATGAAACATGACTCAACGTGAAGCTCCAGTGCGACAATTTTGCGTCAGCGACCACAGATTCGCAAGTAAGGTCTCTTCACTCCTCTTCTGTTCCTCAAATTCTATTCTTCTTCAATTCGTGAATTCTTCTTCTTGAATGTTGAATCCAAGAATCCGTGTTGCAAATTCTGCAGGATTTTCAATTGAAGATGATGAAGATTGTTGTAGTTCTAAATTCAAGATGACGATGAATTATGCAGGATTTTGAAGAAGGATTGAAGCAGAGATTTAAAAGTGTGTTGAATGGGAGAGATTGAAGATTGTATAGGGTGAAGATGATGTAGAGCGATGAGCAATGTGAAGTAAAAGTTTCAGCAGAGAGAGTGAAGAGAATTAGAAAAACATGGAGAATTGGTTGAAGAAGAACTAAAATTAAGAGCCAAAGGAAGTGATAGCGAAGAAGAATTTTACAAAGTGAAAAATTCTCTTCTGTAACTGAAATCAGTTATGAGTTATTTGATTCCGTGTGCACTTTTCCAATTCTGTTAAAGCCACTTTTCTGTAATTCTGTTATGATATTTTCTTGCTCACCCTTGCTGCTGCTGCCTTTTGTGTTGGATTTGTAACTGAAAACTATTATGAACTTCATTTCACTGTTTATGAAATTGGATAGTCCAAGCCGTTTTCTTGTTATGAACTTATCTTTTATGTTGCCAGCATGTATTTCTTTTTCATTTTGGATGTTGTCTCTACTTCAGTTATGAAATCATAAACCCCCTACTGCAGTGTTAATTTTCCTCTGCGCAGAACTTTCTTTGGGCTGCTATGTATTTTTATCTTTGATTTTTTGTTATGATGGCAAACTGCAATTTGTGGGCCAGGATATCTTATTAGCAATTTGCCTCACATTTTCTAATGAATTTTGATGCAATGGAAGTGCTTTCCCATGGAAAATCTCCTACAGTTGCCTTGGATGAAATTGGACATGCTCTTTTTCTTTTCCTTATGTTGCAGACACGTCTTGGCATTAAGTTTCAGTTACATGGAAAACCAAACGAAATACCTTCCTCAACTCTTATTTAATTCAAAATTTGATACTGGAAAAGGTTTAATGTGGATAGAAAAATAATCATAAAAATGGATGTGGACAAAAAAAAAAGAAATGTGAAAAGGGGTAATTGAATTGGAAATATGAATTGGATCTAAAACTTGATATAGAAAATGTATACAAACAAAGTTATGGATACTTAGAACAAAATGTTCTTTTGAAATTGAACTTGGGTAACAATGGATATGGATTATTTGATTTTATGGAAATTTTGAATGTAATTTGGCACTAATTGGATATGACTCAAAAATGGATACCAAAACAAATTGTTTTAAAGTGGATTATAAGAATGGATGTGGGTTGGAAAATGGTTTAAAAACAAATGGATGATTTGTATATGGTTTAAAGAAAAAATGATTTTTTTGAACAAAATGGATATGGTTTATGATGGCTTTGTATCTTGAATTCCAAGAAATCCGCGCGACTAATCTGGACATGTCTAATTCCAATCAAACTCCCAATCCACGCCAAACTCCTATCCTCAATGAATTCAATCAGTAAGCTCAATCGATCATGACCCAATGCTTTTCAAATCCATTCACAAATGCCTTGTCTTGATGACCACTGATCTTCTTAACATGAAACCCTAATCTTTAATTGAGGACTGTCCATAAACTCAACCACGAATGCAAACCCTAATTCTCCTTGAGATACACTAATAAATCTTGAAGAAGATGACCTGAACTGAGAAGAAGTCAAACCCTGATTCAAACCAATGAAATCTTGACCTGATACTTCTGATGAATCCTTTGAACAGGAAAACCTTAGAACTTGATGAACCTCTGAATAAGAAGATATTCATGATAATGTGAATTCAAACCTTGCTTCAACTTGACCTGAAATAGGAACCGACTGAATCACTGCTGCTTAGGGCAAATACTGTTAACATGAAAGTCCTTCAATTCCATGTCTTAGAAGACCAATGTAATGTATGATTACGAGTCATGACCTAATGGAAAATGCAGATAAGTGCGAAACAAAAGCCAATAAAGCTGCAAAAATAGAGGGCAAATTTTGGAGCGTTACAGTTGTCCTTATTCAATCGACTTATACATGAAGGAGTGATAGCAACGACTTTTAGACGTTCAAGGTTGAAGGTGATTAAATACAAAAGAACCAGAAAATTTGAACTCTGTGGGTAGAAAATAAAGGTAGAAAACTTGATGAGCGTGGAAGACTTTACTGGGGATAAAATGGTAGAAGAGATTGAAAAATCTGCTAGGGAAAAGAAACGACATAGACGGGTGTCTGGAATCACGAGATAAAAGCGTAAACATGGGTTTGGATCAACGATATGGACGAGTATCGACAGATGATACTTACAGGTATCAAAGAAAGGGAACACGGACGAGTGTTTAGGTTAACGATACGGACGAGTATCGAAAGATGATACTTATAGGTATCAAAGAAAGATGAACACGGACGAGTGTTTAGGTTAACGATGTGGACTAGCTTCGAAAGATGATATGTACAGGTATCAAAGAAAGATGAACACAGACAAGTGTTTATGTTAACGATACAGACGAGTATCGAAAGATGATACTTACATGTATCAAAGAAAGAATTAACGATACTTACCGGTATCGAAAGATTATACTTACAGGTATCAAAGAAAGAATTGACGATGCTTACCGCTATCGAAAGATGATACTTACAAGTATCAAAGGAAACTCAATTGATGATACTTATCGGTATCGAAAGATGATACTTCCAGGTATCAAAGAAAGGTGAACACGAACGAGTGTTGAAAGAACAGGATCAATAAGGACGAAGTATTGAAGAAACAAAATCGAACACGGACGGATGTCGAAAGAACACGGACGAGTGTTGAAAGAACACGACGAGTGTCTAAAAACCTAGGATCAATACGGACGAAGTATTGACAAAACCAAAAAAAAATACGGATGAGTGTTAACCGAAGTTGGGGATTTCGAAAGATAGCAATTCCAATTATCAAAAAGTTAATGGAAGGGAACTTCACTACAACGTCACATCGTCAAAGGGTTGACGGGAAGATAATGTCTGGAATGTCGTCATCAAAGGGTCGATGGCAAGAAAATCGGACCTCGAAAAGGAAAATGACATCATCAAAGGGTCGACAGAAGCAAATAATGGCATCGTCAAGGGGTTGACGGAATAGAAAAACTTCACCAAAGAAGCACATCGTCAAAGAGTTGACGGAAATAAAACTTGACTGAAAGAAACACCCTGCCCGAAGAAGCACATCGTCAAAGAGTTGATGGAAGGAAAATCGTCATTATCAAAGGGACACCTAATCAAAGAGTTGATGGAAAGGAACTGACATCGTCAAAGAGTTGATGGGAAGAAAACTGTCCGAAGAAACACATCGCCAAAGGGTTGACGGGAAGATGACATCTGGAATGTCGTCATCAAAGGGTTGATGGCAAGAAACGAACCTCGTCAAAGGGTTGACGGGAAAGAACCGGGCATCACCAAGGGGTTGGTGGAAAGGAATCTGACATTGTCAAAGGGTTGATGGAAACGAATAATTTCATTAAAGGAACACTTCGTCAAAGGGTTGACGAGAAGAAAACCTGTCTGAAAAAACACCACGTCAAAGAGTTAACGGGAAGAAAAACTTGAAAACTCGACCGAAGGGATGCATCATCAAAGAGTTGATGGAAAGGAAAGCCTGACTGAAGAAACACGTTGTCAAAGAGTTGACGGAAAGAAAACCTGCTTTTGGATTGTCGTCATCAAAGGGTTGATGGACAAGGACTGATCGAGGTTAAGATCTACGTATGATCTACGGCCCAAAAGAAAGGTAAACAGAGGGATTGATTGAAATGTCTGCTGGGGAATGATCCAGAATTCTCTCTAGGGATATGTCATTGTCTTGACTGAAAATTGATTCGGGCTTTTGTACAAGGTACCAAATCTGGTTTATGCTTCGCATGCATGTTTGAATTTTATTTCTATGGCGTAATGCTCCATGTCAAAATGGAAATGATACGCAATTTAAGGATGCAATGATTACTATATGCAGAATGTCGATGTATGCTCAGGCTGTTGGGAAAAGAAGGATGTGCCAAGTATGATTGGACTTTGCTGGGAAGGACAGGTGAAACCTGATGGTGATTGGTTTTAGATTATTCTACTATTTTGAAGGTGAGATTTTTTTTTTGGGTACCAATATGGATTGGACTTTGGGTGTTTGCCAATTGGGAATGGGCTTTGGATGAGGTGACAATAGGGATTGGGTTTTTACTTTGAAGGGGATGCCAATAGGGATTGGGCTTCAGGACTTTGGAAGATGCTAGCAAAGTGGGATTTTGAAGGATGCCAAGCAAGGTTGGGCTTTGGATTTTATGTTTGGCTTTACAAGGATTCATGATATGATATGCTATGCAAATGATTATGCAATGATATGACGGCTCGACCGGTAGCTCCGAGGTAGGTCTGGTACGACTGACGTTGGAAAGTGTCTTGTTTGGCTACAAGGTTTCTGGTTGAAAGGCTAGGGAATGGTTAGCACGACTTCCTGACATTCATATTAACTCGACGGTTGGCAGAACCTGCTTGAGTAGCTGTGAAAATACTAAGAGGAAACATTCCTTTGTTACCAGCCTTGCCCCAGCCCGCGGGATCTTTGTAAAAATCTGCCTCAAAAGGAAACCCGGGACCTCTGTACCCTGATGGTTTGGAATAGACTACCTCAGCCTTACGACCCTTGGAGAGGTGTTTCGAATTAACCGCCTTCTAAAAAGGATAACTTCTGTGCTCTTGGGGTGACCTGCCCTAGTTCGACTGAATCTTTTTCTCAATAGAGTCTTGAAATGATTTCGCCCCTGACTGGTTGATCTTTGAAAGAGTTCCTCTGACTGACTGACCTTCGAGAGATTTTTTGAATCTCGGCCTGATTGCCCCAAATTAGCTGAATCTTGGAATGAATTGCCCTCTTGGTGGGATCCTCTGATGACTTGCCCCTGCTCAACGAAGTACTCAGGCGTTTGCATCTTATCTTGATCAATCCTTCTATTGCAGAAACTCTCTTGATGTCAAGTGCTTACTCGCAAGTAAAACAATTCGTTTTGAAAAGATAATTTAAATACAATGCATATGACAGTTTTGAAATCCAAGTATGTTCACTGGAAAAACGTTGTGACATATAGTGGATAAGTCACTTATCAGAATGTCACATCAATACCAACATGAATGGTAAGAAAAACCTTTTAGGAGTCAGCTTTGACGCGATCTTTACCGAAGTATGCTTTCAAAACAACCCTGCTTCAATTAGTTCTTTTAAAAGTTGTAACGTGGCCTGGTTCACGGTTTGAGAAAGAAAGGATATAAGGCTCAAAGTTTGATTTAACTCGCTCTTTCTCCTTGATGTTCTCCAGTCCTACGTTCAGCTAATTCGGCACAAGTGTTCACCTTTCAAAAAGGTTAATGAATGGTAGGAGTGATGGTTATGGAACCCACACGGTTTTCGGAGTGACAGACACCCCTTTTTGTCTTTGGTGTCTGTGGTCACACGACTTGTTCTTTGCTCGAGGATTTTTCTTTTTTTCATCCTTTTTGCTTTTCATTCTTTGGTTCTCCCTGATTTTTTCCTGGATCGATTCTTTTTTCTTTTTCGATTTTGAAGTCCAGCGGGATGCCCTAACTTTTTCCTAAGTCACTTGTTTTCAAGTTTCGACTTAGCGGGCTTTCTTTTTCTTTTTTCCTTTGATTCTTTTTTTTAACAAATAGTGTGACACTGGTTTGTCTGACTTGTAAAGGTTGTGATTGCCTAATTCCTTGGTTGGTGAGGGATAACCACTATGATTTTGCAAGGTATAACCTCTTGTGAGAGGTAAGATGTGATTGATCCTTGAATGGGAACACTCCACTTTTTGAAATTTGAACACACGGTCAAATTAGCTGACACCTACCCTGCCTCGGGTTAAGATAGAGGGTTTTTCATTTTCAAAAAGAAACTCCTACTACTAGGCTCAACGGGGTTTACAAGGGATTATCTTCCTTATGTCTCCAGTGTTTGGGGAGTTGAAACAATGCATGTACATCATCAGTAGGGTTTTATTTCAAAAGCATACAATCGGAAGTTTTGCGTCTTTCGATTTCGTCATCCTCCCTCAAACTTTTCTTAAACAAGCACTTGATATCGATAAAAAGGTATGAGTGAACACGAATGGATTTAATCAAAACATGCATATTCATTTCATTATCATTATCAAATGAAAACAGACGAGTTTTACAAATGAGTTTGCACTTTAACAGAAAATAAACTACAAATGCAAAGAAATGACATGATCTAAAAGATTGCCAGCTCCGGGGAACTGGGCTCTCCAAGCTTGATTTTCTACTAATCTAGCCATCTTCAGAATTGCTCGTCAAATTCAGTCTAATAATCATCTGCACAACTACTCTTGGTGCCTTCTTC
The DNA here is from genome assembly GCA_022829125.1 of Lathyrus tuberosus. NCBI lineage: Eukaryota > Viridiplantae > Streptophyta > Magnoliopsida > Fabales > Fabaceae > Lathyrus > Lathyrus tuberosus. Next base: position 239,120 of record JALAZF010000927.1, read on the forward strand.
CATAACATAGACTGATGAACCCACCTGACTAGATGAAGGAGATTTGCTTATCAGAATACCCTGAGGCGTGAATGAGAACATATTGGAGTCAAGCAGTGTCTTAATCTTGCTCTTGAGTACCTTACAGTCTTTAGTTGAATGCCCTTGTGCCCCAGCATGGTAGTCACAACGGGCGTTGGCATCAAAACCTGGTGGGTATGGAAAAGGCACTTGGTTCAATTCCTTCGGCACTATTAATCCACCTTTGATCAAATTTGGCAACATCTGACTGTACGACATTGGTAACTGAGCGAAATGCCTCTCTGGCTTCCTTGGCCTCTGTCGGGCATGCTGACGCGGCTGACGGTGATATGACCGTTGATTTTGAGGAGGTCCCTGATTTGGAGAAAGATAATGTCCTTGTGGAGAAAATGGTATCTGATACAGAGACCTAGAATATTACTGACTCTGAACAGTTGAAATACCTGAGTACTGAGGATGAGGTAGCGGAGATTCCCAAATGGAATTATTTTCTTCCTCCCATTCTTCTTGGAAACTGAGAATTAATTCACTTTCACTAGCTTGTATGTTTGAGATGCCTTGCATTTTTCCACTCTTGAGCAGGCTCTCGATGCGTTCTCCAGCTATCATCAGGTCAGAGAAGTTTGATGTCCCATTGCTAATCATCTTTTCCAGGTATGGTCCTTGTAATGTGCCCAAGAATAGGTCAACCAATTCTCTATCTAGAAGTGGTAGTTGGACGCGAGCAGCTAACTCTCTCCATCTCTGGGCGTACCCTCAGAATGATTCATTGTCTTCTTGAGATAAGCCTTACAACTGCATGCAGCTGGGAGCCATGTCAAGATTATAGATATATTGCTTTACAAAGGCGTTAGCTAGGTCTAACCATGATTGGATGCAACTACTTTCTAACTGCATATACCAACTCAGTGACGCCCCACTCCGTCTGTCCTAGAAACAGTGAATCATGAGCTTGTCGTTGCGGACATACGAGGTCATTCTTCTACAAAACATCACCTAATGTTACTTTGGACAACTATCCCCCTTGTACTTCTCAAAATTCGGTGTCTTGAACTTTGGAGGCATTACAAGGCCAGGCACCAGACACATGCTTGAAGCATTCAGATCAAGAGCACCACGACCCTCCAAGGCTTTAAGCTTCTCGTCCAACACACGGTATCTTTCAACAAATTCAACAGATTGTGGGTCTTTAGCCTTCATCTTTGAAATTACCCCATGGAAATCTAGCACAGAGAATGTAAAACTCTGATAGTATGTGTCATCAAGAGAGGAGGAATGTCCATCTCAGACGATGGGACGCTCTTGTATAGTAGGATTCTCAACAGGGATCCGCACAGGCTGAGCTTAAGCAACATTGTTCACCGGAGGTGGAATGACATTCCCAGTTCTCTGAATATATGCATCTCCCCTTGTCATGGTTGTCATGGCTTCCACAAGTTGATCCAACTGTTTCTTCATCGATTCGACATCCGCCATAGTCACAAACTGGTTTTGCTCTTCTGAGTTCATGATCCTTCCAAAAGCTGATTCAAGTCCAATACAAAGGTCGGGAAATTAAGTGCGAGTTACGGGCAGAAGATGGATGAGCTCTGTTGTTTTGGGTTGAAGGATTATATGCAAAATGATGCACAAATGTTTATGCAAATGCAATGTTACGGATGCAACAAACATGTGATCAAAGCTTCCATATATTCTGAATAACTGTTGTGCTGATGACTGAATGAGTTCACGAGTCTGTTCTGAAGAGAATATCGGAATACCAGAATACCCAAATAATTAGAATACCAGAATACCCAGAATAATCAGAATACTGGAACAATCAGAATAATAGAATACCAGGCTGATAAGTTCACTCTGATAAGAAAACCAGGTCGGATGGAAGTCAAAGTTTTCTGCAAACCTATAAACACCCATCCCCTCTCACATGTGGGTTCTAGTCTTGGATAAGGCAATCCTAGCAGGTCCTCAGTATCACGGACTCTCAGGTCGAGAAATGATGATACATTCACCATTACTGGTTCGGCATCATCACCAATCAAGGAGGCCTCAAATGACTTCCAAATGAATGGTCTCCAGAGTCGTAAGCCTTCTAAGTTAACACCATGACATGCACAAGACGCGCAAATCAGAATATCTCCCCAGAAAACCTCGTCTGAATGTGGATTTTGTGTAAACCAAACGTACCAAGACGCTACACAGGTCACACTACTTTCCACTCTAATCATGTGTGTATACTCAAGCCTGGGTATTGGGCTTATCTCTCAGAACACCCTACCCGCCAAAGAAAACCAGCAATTCAGGACAGTCCAGTATATATATGGCAATAATGAAATGCAATAAAGTAGATAAATGCGATAAAAGCAATAAACGTGCAATAAAAGCCGTAAATAAAGCAGGTAAAGCATACAAATAAACACCCAATAATCGAAAACAAACAAGCGCTAGGATTGACTCGCTTAGGGATGGGAAAGTCCCCAGCAGAGTCGCCAGTTGCCGTAACTGCGAAAATTAACCAGCGGAAAAGACAGAAGAGTCGCCACCGAATGTTATTTATCCCGGTGCAGGGAAAGGAAACGATCGAAGAAAACCTAAAGAAGGGAAAGACATGGTCATCGCAACCATAGCCTGGGTTCGGGAGTCGGTTACGCGAGAGGAAGGTATTAGCACCCCCTCGCGTCCATCGTACTCGATGGGATCCACGCTTGTTGTTCTGATCAAAGGGTGTAAATATCTGAAGCTCTAATGCTAACTGGAAAGGAATAGAACGAGAAACAAAGAAGAAAGGAAAGGAAAAAAGGTGACTCGATAGGATATCTCCGTCTTAGGCCTACGTATTCCCTCGGGAATGGGAAAGTCAGAGTCAACGTAGTTCAGAGGACTACGGGATTGTCGGGGGAAGGTTGCTCTCCAAGACATCGTCATCTTGTGCCTACGTATCCTCAATCGGATAGGAGAGAGGAAGTCACAGCAGTCATAGTTCGACCTACGGGTTGGTGAAAGGGTCTCGATCGCACTGGGGCGAGATAAAAGGTTCGATTATCTGGTTAGTCTCGATCGCACTGGTGCGAGATAAATATGGGGAGTTAGTTGTTAATGTGCTCGCCAAGGATATGGTTCCTCGTGCCTACGTATCCTGATTAGGGAATGAGGAATCAGAGCATCCGTAGTTCACAGAACTACGGGAAAATGGGATCTCGATCGCACGGGTGCGACAGAAAAGGATTCTGGACTCAGAAAGTCTAAGGGAAACTTGATCCTACACATTATCATGCATTGTGGCCCTAAATTCAGGATTAAGAGGGAAGTCTACCTAATGTTAGCATGTTTGGATTGAGAGCCTAATGTCTCTCCTACCTCTAACTTAATCAGAAATTAAGTGGAGCTAGGAATCCTAAGGGATCATGTGAACAAACACAAGTAAACATTCTGCTAATCAATCACAAAATAAACGATGTCGTGATCTCAGCTAAGAAACAAAATTGAGTGACTAGGGTGTTCTGAGAGATAAGCCCAATACCCAAGAAATCGAATCAGGAGGCCAGGGGTTGCGTGAGACTAGGGGTGTTGTAGCAATACGTTGGGCTTTGGCTTGGTTGAGCCCATCGAGTTCTCTCTAACCCAATGTTGCTTCACTCAAGTCCTTCTCCTCTCTCGTCTTAACGCAAATAAACTCACACTCTGATGAATCACGCAGTGGAGCTTCAAGGAACTGAACTTCTCTCGCATTTCTGGCTTCATCAAATTGAGCAGTAATCCATGCCAACATATACCCTTAATCTAAATCCGTTGTTCACTCTTACAAACCCTAAGCCATGGATCCGAATCGCATTTCATGACGTAACTCTCGGTTCATAATCGCTCAAAAAAATCATGTTCTAAATGCGAAATTGGGATGGGAACGTAGTGAAGTACATGTTCAGAAGCAAACATACATCAATAATTAAGCGAGAATACTCAATAAACGTACCAATGAGATCCGGCGCGGTGGTTCTTCTGCTTCTGCAGCGACGATAACTTCACAAGTAAGGCTTCTTCCTTCTTCTTCTTCGTTTCATTTCTTCTGTACGTGTTGTGTGAGAGTCTTGGAGAGATGAGCGGTTTGTGTATTCTTGTTGAATCCCGATCTCCGCGAGTTCCTCACTTGCAGGCTTGAATTAATGATGCAGATTTTTGTGAAATTGCTACGATGATTTTGTTGTTGTGATTCCCAGTTGTTGCCAGTTTTATCGCTGATGAAACATGACTCAACTTAAAGCTCCGGTGCGACAATTATGCGGCAACGGCGATAGATTCTTTAGTAAGGTCTCTTCACTCCTCTTCTTCTTCAATTCGTGAATTCTTCTTCTTGAGTGTTGAATCCAAGAATCCGTGTTGCAAATTCTGCAGGATTTGCAATTGAAGATGATGAAGATTGTTGTAGTTCTGAGTTCAAGATGACGAGGAATTATGTAGGATTTTGAATAAGGATTGAAGCAGAGATTTGAAAGTGTGTTGAATGGGAGAGATTGAAGATTGTATAGGGTGAAGATGATGTAGAGCGGTGAGCAATGTGAAGTAGAAGTTTCAGCAGAGAGAGTGAAGAGAATGGGAAAAACGTGGAGAATTGGTTGAAGCAGAAGTAAAATGAAGAGCCAAAGGAAGTGATAGCGAAGAAGAATTTTGTAGAGTGAAAAATTCTCTTCTGTAACTGAAATCTGTTATGAGTTATTTGATTCCGTTGTGCACTTTTTCAATTCTGTTAAAGCCATTTTTCTATAATTTTGTTATGATATTTTCTTGCGCACCCTTGTTGCTGCTGCCTTTTGTATTGGATTTGTAACTGAAAACTGTTATGAACGTCATTTCACTGCTTATGAAATTGGATGGTCCAAGCCGTTTTGTTGTTATAAACTTATCTTTTTTTGTTGCCAGCATGTATTTCTTTTTCATTTTGGATGTTGTCTCTAATTCTGTTATGAAATCATAAACCCCCTGTTGCAGTGTTAATTTTCCTCTGCACTGAACTTTTTTTGGGCTGCTATGTATTTTTATCGTTGATTTTTTGTTATGATGGCAAACTGCAATTTGTGGGCCAGGTTATCTTATTAGCAATTTGCCTCACATTTTCTAGTGAATTTTGACGCAATGGAAGTGCTTTCCCATGGAAAATCTCCTGTAGTTGCCTTGGATGAAATGGGACATGCTCTTTTTCTTTTCCTTATGTTATAGACACGTCTTGGCATTAAGTTTCAGCTACATGGAAAACCAAACGAAATACCTTCCTCAACTATTATTGAATTCAAAATTTGATACTGGAAAAGGTTTAATGTGGATAGAAAAATAATCATAAAAATCGATGTGGACAAAAAAAAAGAAATGTGAAAATGGGAAATTGAATTGGAAATATGAATTGGATCTAAAACATGATATAGAAAATGTATACAAACAAAGTTATGGATACTTAGAACAAAGTGGTCTTTTGAAATTGAACTTGGGTAACAATGGATATGGATTATTTGATTTTATGGAAATTTTGAATGTAATTTGGCACTAATTGGATATGGCTCAAAAATGGATACCAAAACAAATGGTTTTAAAGTGGATTATAAGAATAGATGTGGGTTGGAAAATGGTTTAAAAACAAATGGATGAATTTGTATATGGTTTAAAGAAAAAATGATTTTTTTTTTAACAAAATGGATATGGTTTATGATGGATTTGTATCTTGAATTCCAAGAAATCCGCACGACTAATCTGGACATGTCTAATTCCAATCAAACTCCCAATCCACGCCAAACTCTTATCCTCAGTGAATTCAATTAGTAAGCTCAATCGATCATGACCTAATTCTTTTCAAATCCATTCACAAACGTCTTGTCTTGATGACCACTGATCTCCTTACCATGAAACCCTAATCGTCAATTGAGGACTGTCCGCAAACACAACCACGAATACAAACCCTAATCCTCCTTGAGATACACTGATAAATCTTGAAGAAGATGACCTGAACTGAGAAGAAGTCAAACCCTGATTCACACCAATGAAATCCTGACCCGATGCTTCTGATGAATCCTCTGAATAGGAAAATCTTAGAACTTGATGAACCTCTGAATAAGAAGATATTCATGATAATGTGAATTCAAACCTTGCTTCAACTTGACCTGAAATAGGAACCGACTGAATCACTGTTGCTTAGGGAAAATATTGATAACAATAAAGTCCTTTGATCCTATGTCTTAGAAGATCAATGTAATGTATGATTATGAGTCATGGCCTAATGGAAAATGCAGATGAGTGCAAAACAAAAGCCAATAAAGCTAAAAAAATATAGGGCAAATTTTTTGGGTGTTACACTTGTCAATCCACCTAAGGGTTCAAGACCCATTAGAAGCAAGTGGGTGTTTAGAAGGAAGTATCATAGTGATGTTACACTAAACACATACAAGGCTAGGTTATTAGCTAAGGATTTTAGACAAAATGAATGTGTTGATTATTTCAATACATGTGCATTGATAAAAGACGACGACAATTATAGTATTGTTTACAATAGCTTCTTTGCATAACTTTATAGTTCACCAATGTCGAAACGGCCTTCCTAAATGAAAATCTCAATAAGGTGATTTACATGGAGAAAACGGAAGGTTATGTGCTTCTTGGTAATGAACAAAAAGTGTGCAAACTTGTAAAATCCTTGTATGGACTAAAACAAACACTAAAACAATGGCATCAAAAGTTTTACTCTGTTATACTTTCAAATGGATTTGTTCCTAATTATTGTGACAAGTGTTTCTACACAAAGGTGCATGAGAACATTGTGATATTCTGTAGTATCTATGTTGACGACATTTTGATAATTAACAACAATATGGATGTAATTTTAGAAAAAAAGATATTTCTAACTTCCACATTAAAGATGAAAGATCTTGGACTGGTTGAAACTAGGGGTTATGAAATTATTCATACACGCTATGTCGAAAAAAGTGCTTGATAAGTTAAAACACTTATATTTCAAGGAAGTGAATACTCCATTTGATCCTAGTGTCATGCTTTAAATGAATGATGGAAGAGTTGTAGCTCAATTAGAATATGCAAGTGCAATTGGTTGTCTAATTTATTTGATGCAGTGTAATATACCACACATAGCATTTGTAGTTAGTAAAATGAGTAAATTTATTAGAAATCCAAATCGTGAGCGTTGGAAGGCCATCACAAGGATTTTTGCGTATATTTTGAAAATAAAAAATCTTGGCCTTCATTATGGTAAGTTTCCTGTCATATTAGAAGGATATGTCGATGTGAGTTGGATATCGAGTGTGGAAGATCATAAATCTATAATTGGATGGATGTTTACACTAGTTGTGGTGCAATTTCTTGGAAGAGCAAGAAACAAACGTGTATCACTCTCTGAACCATGGAATCAGAGTTCGTGCCTCTTGCTTCCGCTGCTCAAGAAACTAAATGGTTAAAGGACCTTCTGTTAGATTTTTCATTGGCTAAAGGCAATGTTTCAAAGGTGTTGATACATTGTGATAGTCAAGCCACTTTAGCTAGATCAAACAACGAAGTGTATAATGGAAAGTCTAGGCACATAGGTATTAGACATTCCTTTGTGATAAAATTGATTAATGATGAAATCATTTCACTCACATATATACGTTCAAGCTATAATTTAGTTAATCCATTTACTAAACCATTGGCTAGATATTTAGTAAAGACTACCAGCCACGGGAGCAACTCAATCTAATGTTAAGAAATATTAATCTTAGATTGAATGAGTAACATTAAACTGTTGATATGGATGTTTCTACAAAATTATGTAATAATGTTGACTATAACATTTAGAGGATTGAGTTTTTTCAAACTCTTAATGAAGTTCAATTTTGAGAATATGTATCTCAAGTAAATTAGATACAATATGAACTTCACCTATGTGACTTTTGAGATGGTGTCGTCTCTAAATGAGAGTTAGAGTTTCTCTCACGATAAATTCACGAGACAGGAAAAGCACATGGCCATAAATAATATTTAACAATAGATGTAGGTGAAGAAACATTAAAGAGTGTGTGTAATGTAACACCAATCTAATAACAAGGAATAACGGATTCAGATCATTGCTACCTGAAATTCCGATTAAATTTTGTGTTGTCTTTATTAAGTTTAAGTTCATATCAAAAGATACTTAATTGTATTAGCATTCTTTGTTTCCTTTTTATGGAATTGGTCTTGTTATTATTAGAAAAAGTGGAGGATTCTTATAATTATTAATTAATGAAGAAAGTAATTAAATACGTAACCATTGTTGTTTTACAATAATAACATGATATCATACAAGTGAGTAATTGAATATTCAATGTGTAAGAAAGAATCTCACGTTGAAAATTTAACTCATGTTCATATAGTTGCACATATTAACTCATTAAGCAGTTAAAGGGGTGAAAGTGTCATATGGGTGAATGTGGTGGTGTCATGTCCTTATGCCACTTCTCACATTCACACTCTCCATCATCGGTGTTGCCACCAACTTCGATTCTTGAATCGGGATCAAAACCAAGGGCGTATATTTAGAGGCGTTAGTGACAGCTTGTAGTTACAACACTTAGTGGAAAGAGTAACAATACTTGATGAAAGAATGTGTTTTATCAAGGGTCGCAACTTTGTGAAACTACATCATTTAATTTATAAATAGACCTATTCGAAATTAGAAGAAAAAAAAACAATGTAATTTGAACTCCCCTCTTCATTTCTCAATTTCAGATTTCTTTCTTCTTTACATACGAGTTTTCACCTGTCTTGTGTAAACTCGAAATATGCTGAATTATCCTGAGTATTGTTTCGTATAGACTAGACTTTATTTGAATGTTTGGAGGGAAAAGGAATGGAGGATTTTCGAAAAACTATTTTTTAAAAAATATAGAAAAATCTTTAACATTTAAAGTAATATATTTATATAGAATAATAAAATAATATTTATTATTAATATATTTTTTATTTTTAAAATATTAAAATAATAAAAAATATATTTGAAGAATTTGTTTAAACCTTCCAAATCTCTTCTTATATACAATTTTTTAATTCATACAATTAAAGAGAATTTTAATTTTTAAATAAAAATAACTCCTCAAAATCTTTCTCACATGAATATTTCTATTAATTTCACGCGATGCTTTCTTTTCTTTTTAAAAGTGTTTCCGTCACTTATCCTCTAAACTCCTAAGCAAAACCTAAGACAATTTAAAAAGTACTTGAAATACTACTCATATACATTATTCTATGCTTGACCATTTTAATTTAAAATAACTTTCTAACATTATTTAATCAAAAAAACTTTCTAACATTATAAATAATTAATAATTTACTTTTTTAATATAAAATTAATTATATTTTTATATGTAGTGTATAATCAATATATATATATGTATATATATATATATATATATATATATATAACAAGCATTTAAATTTATGGCTCTGATTGGTAAAAATAACAGTTGACTGATAAGTTAGCTAATAGCTTATAGCTTATGACTGATAGCTTATAGTTTATAGCTGATGATTTATAGTTGATAAGCTAATTAAAGTGTTTGATAAAATTAGCGGTTTAATTAGGTGATAAACTAAAATGACATAAAAGATATTTAATAACTATATTTTATTTTAAATTATACTTAATAAATTATAAAAGATAGTGGTAGATTTTAGTTAAAATAATAAGGATAAAAGTGAAAGAGAAAATGATAAGTTATAAGTTATAAGTTAAAACACTATTTAAAATAGTATCTGAAAAATAAACTATAAACTAATAAAATAAACTATAAACTCGTGATGAAAAGACTTTTCTCAAATAGAATTTTTATTGTAAAATTTATAAATTATAAGACATAAGCTATAAGCTCAAAAATAAATTACCCAAAAAACAATAAATACCAATCAAGATGACAAGTCTATTTAGATCTGGTGAGCACTTTGGATGAGCTTGTTTTTTTGTTACGTGGGGAAGAATAAAGATCGACACTTCCGCACCACGTGTCATCAGGAGCACCCTGAGTTAGCGCCATGCCATGAATCGAAGCTGCAAACACCGACTCTTGTTACGCATGCATGCAAGTAAAAACCGCCACATATGGAAGCGGTTCCCATTGTTTTTTGTTTTTATTTTTGCAGAACCTCTTGCCTGTATTATGAAGCGAATACAAAGCACAAAGAACCGTAAAGAATAAATTTCCTATCAAAAAGTATGATTCAATGAATAAGAGGAATAATGGTGGAGTTGAGCATCTCTCATTTCATGAGAGGGGAATAATTTTATGAAAGGATTAAGGAACATATTTCAGAACTCTTGCTAAAAAAGTCAATAAAAGTAAATGGAGAAATTCGACAAACAAAAAGTGGTTGATGAAGAAATGCATATTACAACAAGTCTTTAGTGGGTGTCTTTCAACAAAGTATTTTTTGCTAATATTGATTGAGTGTAATTACCACGAGTGTATCAAGTATGTGTTTGATTATTCCAAATAAAATATATCTTTTGTTAAGACTACTTAGTTAATAGTTATATAGGTGTATCAAGTATGTGTTTGATTATTCCAAATAAAATATATATTTTGTTAAGATAACTTACTTAATAGTTATATAGGAACATTGCATGCTAACTCACAATAATTTATTTATTTTTTTTAATAAAATAGACTTCAATCACTGAACTATTTAAAAAAACATACATCATAAATCTAAAGAGTGTCACCGTGTAGCATTTTTTTTAAAGTAGTTTATCAAAGAAAACGTCGCGATCGTCACTAAAATAGTAAATTGCCTACTTTATTTCACCTATAAATAAGATTTTTCATTATAGATAAAGGACAAATACGTCATTTTCTAAAGTCTATTTCTAAATTTAAAAAAAAAAACCCTTCTATAAAGGACAAATACTTAATTTTTAAAGTCTATTTCTAAATTAAAAAAAAAAATCCAAGCTAATATGGCTTTAGATTCTATCCATTTTATGAAATAGTATATTCTAATTAATAGAAACATTATTTGGTTAGGTTCTAAGGGAAAGGGTTGGTCATGTTCTAAGGGAAAGGGTCTAAAATATACATATCCTATTGGTAGAATGGCCTAGGAGTCGTGACGGAATCAAGAAATTCCTTGAGTGCTTGATGCAGATTGGCGTGTTTCTGACATTAGTTGTGTTTCTTAACAAATGTCATATTTTTCTTCATCATAGTAGGATAGTATATCAGCTTGTGGACCAAGGCTCGAGCTCCAATGTGAATGTCGTGAACCCTTTGATAAACCTCGACATTGCCTAAGGCGGCTTCTTGCTCCCCTAGGAAACATAGCATAGGAAAGTCCTTCGCATTTTGTAGAGCTTCCCGAACACCGTGGTTTACTTTGATGTATGCTTACGAATCTTCTTCGTCTTTAACTCATCCTATGGCAGTTCGTCTGATTGTAGATAGTGTATTATGGGTGTCATCCAGCTAGTGGTATGGACGACTTCAAGATATATGATATCACCCGCCTTAATACTTGGGCGGCAAGAGTCTCTTAAATTACATTGTGGTTGCGCCTTATTTTTTTCTTGTTGGCGAGTTTCGAAAGAAGGTTTGCTCTAAAAAAATTTCCCTAGGCACGTACATTATCTCGAAAGCTTTGAAATGTTTTGATAAGTCACATGCCTTTTTCAGATATTTGGTGAGTCGAGGCTCTTTCGCTTAATATTTCTCAGCGAATTTATTTGCCACCAATTAAGAGTTGCTTTTGGCCTTTAGATTCGACACGCCTATCTAGAGGGCGAAAAGCATGTCGGTGATGAGGGCTTCATACTTGGCCTAATTATTCCTAGCATTGAACTCAAACTTCAATGATTGCTCGATGAATAGGTTGTTTGGTCTTTCTAATACTATCCTAACACAACATTGCTTTAATTTTGAGGCATCGTCTTTCGATAGTCCAAGTGGGGGGAGCATCCTTGTATATTGGAAAATTGAATTCTACCTTAAAATGAGCTAGTACTTGTGTCTTGATGCTTCCTCTGGGTATATACTGGATGTCGTACTTAGATAATTCAAGCGCCCATGATATTACCTTTCCTGCTAAATCTGGCTTTTTCAAAACCAAACGAATGGGATAATTGGTTTTTACCATTAACTGATGCCCTTAAAAATGGTGTCTAAGTTTTCTTGCGGGTATCACGACTGCCGAATCAAATCTCTCAATCTTCTGATATTGGGCATCAGCGCTTTTGAATACCTTGGTCACTAAATAGACATATCGATCAACCTTATATGTCTCTTGGACGAGCATTGAGTTCATCTCTTGATCTAAAACAGACAGATAGAGGTATAAGGGTGAACATGTTATTAGGCAGGTCAAGATGGGTGGTGATGCAAGAAAGGAATTTAAGTTTGAGAATTCCTCCTCGGATTCACTCGTCTAATCGAACGTCTAGGGTGGCTAAACATCCTGTTAGTTGTTGAACCTTTTTAACATTAGAAGGGATCTTCATATCGACGAAGGCCTGACACTTATCTGGGTTCGTCTCTATACCTCTCTTGGTTGACATAAACCCAAGAAAATTGTTCGCTTGTACGCCAAAGGAGCACTTGGAGGAATTTAAGCGCAAGTTGTAGTTTTTTGTTGACCCTGTCACTAACGAAAAAATACAGAGTCGCCACCTAACTTTATTTATTCCAAAGCAAATGGAAAATATCGATAAAACCTCTAAAAGGTGAAAAGAATGGTCTCGCAACCAAATTTGGGTTCAGGAGTCGATTATTCAAGGGGGAGGTATTAGCACCCCTCACATCTGTTGTACTCAGCGGGAGCCGTTTTGATTGTTCTATGCACGAATGGGTGTTATTATCAAAAGGTTACTTGCGATTAGTTTTAATTAAGGGGAAAAAGGTTTTAAATTAGTGTGCTCGCCAAGATCTCGCAATCCTGTGTCTACGTATCCTTATAGTGCAATGAGAAAATCAGACCTCCGTAGTTCGGGGTAGAAAATATAGTAATCATCATTACATAGCATTGCATCACTTAAACGAGTAGCATATCCATCAAGGTGGAGCATTATGCCATACAAAATCAAACATGCATACTTATCATAAACCAGAGTCAAACCGTAAATTCTAATGAGATATGATTAAAAATCTATTCTAAGACTAATCCTAATTATTTGAAACTAGAACGTTAACACTGTTCAATAAAAATAACCAACACACACTTATTTTCTACCCCGAACTACGAAGCTCTGATTTTCTCATTGCACTATGAGGATACGTAGGTACATGATTGCGAGATCTTGGAGAGCACACTAATTTAAAACCTTTTTCCCCTTAATTAAAACCAATCGAATGTAATCTTTATATAATAACATCCATTCGCGCATAGAACAATCAAAACGGTTCCCGTTAAGTGCAACGGATGTGAGGGGTGTTAATACCTTCCCCTTGCATAATTGACTCCCGAACTCGAATTTGGTTGCGAGACCATTCTCTTCACCTTTTAAGGGTTTTATCGATATTTTACCTTTCCTTTGGAATAAATAAATTTTGGTGGCGACTATGTACTTTTTTGGCGTAGCGACAGCTGGCGACTCTGCTGGGGATAATAATAAGATATTTTGTGAGGATAATATTCTCTTTAGAGAAAATAATATTGTCTCAACTAAGGATTTGTTTGTGTTCTCGAGGACGGTTTGACTCTGGATTATGATAAGTATGCATGTTTGATTTTGTATGGCGTAATGATCCACATTGATGGATATGTTACGCATTTAAGTGATAAAATTCTATGTAATGATGATTACTATATGCAAGAGGTTAATGTAATGATCGACTTTTGTTATGTACGGGATATGTCGTGCCAGATGATTTTTGCCAAAATAGGTGAAGGTTAGAAATTTAGAGTACCAATGACCATTGGGTTTATGAAGGTTTTGAGTTACCGATAAAGTAGGTTTTTAAGTATGCTAACGATGATTGGGCTCTACAGGGTGTCAACTGAGGTTTGACTTTTATTTCCCTTGGAGGTGTCGATAAAGGCTAGGCTTCGAAGGTTCCAATAAAGATTGGCCTTTGAGAGATGGCAAGCGAGGTTGGGATTTTTAGAGGTACCAAGTATGGTTGGGCTTTATGGAGGTGCCAAGTATGATTGAACTTTCGGACTTTGGCTTTTCTTCTTTGGGTTACAACGTTTCGTGTTATGCTAGGTGAATGTTATGCATGAGCGAAGCAACATGATTAATGCATGGTAATGATTTATATAATGGTTTCAAAAATTCAACAAGTGCCCATGAAGTGGGTCATATATGGTTGAAAGGTTATGGGATGTGTTTAGCATGATTTTCCAACATTTGTCTTGAACTTGGCAGTTTTTTACGCGAGTCAGAACTTGTTTGAATAGTTTTGAAGGTATGGAGAAAAAAATGCCCATCTATAGTGAAATTCTGACACGCAGATACCAGATGTCGAGACAGATGTCACAACAGTGAGATTGCAACAGCTTGATCACACAAGTAAAGATGCAGAAATTTAAATGACAGAAAAGTAAAATTAACACCAAAATTGTTAACCCAGTTCGGTGCAACTCACCTACATCTGGGGGCTACCAAGCCAGGAAGGAAATTTACTATGATAGTATTAGTTCAAAGCTAAACTCCCCCGTTTACAACTTCTCGCCTAATCACTACTTTGTGCAACTTCTAACTAGAAACCCTCTAGATATGAGATCCCCCTCTCACTTCCTAATCAGTCACAATCCCAATGACAATTCAACAACAACCAACCATAGAAGTAGCACACTTCCAAGACAATACTTGATTTTGCTTAAAACCTTCAACCAAGAACAATACACTCTTGCTTAAAAACTTTAGAGTGGACAATTAATAATTAACAATCAGTCAACCTCAATGCATCAGAAGATACATGAGTGACATATAATTGACACACATTAAACCCTAAAGACCAACCAAAGCATGACTAATCCTTATTCTCTAAATTCTTCACGTGTTGTTCTCTACTTCAATAGGATTATGTCTTCTCTTTAAATAGCCATCAGACCTAATAGACTCGGGCTTCTTGAAGCGCACAAATAGCAGCAATCAGTTTTATCTCACTGCAAATCATCCTGCACAATAATAGGAGCAAAATACAAACATTCCTAAAAAGGCTCAAGGAACCTTTTTATGAAAACTAACAGAATATGTCATGATAGAAATTCCCACAATATACTCACATGAAAAATGCACACGTGTGAATCAAAACACGCTAAAAAACCACACTAATCTGTCATTCAGATCCTTACAACATAATGTAAGAACATCAGCCTTGTCATCATGTTTCTTCAATATATGTTTCATCCACACTAATTGAAGGCAGCCTTTTCTAATTTCACTATACTCAGCTTCAGTAGTACACCAAGAAACACATACTTGCTTCTTGCAGGCAAACTGACTGTTTGTTGGAGATAAACAGCCATACATATCACTAATCCCTTCTACCTTGTCTAGCACGATACTTGAGTTGTAGGAGTAATACAAATCACAATCCTTTGCTTCAATGATGCGATTCAAGATCTTCTTCTCTAGACTAATAGAACTCATTCTTGGTTCAAGTTTGCAATCAAGACATGAGTTTGATATTTTCTTTGTAAACCCAGTAATGTTTCTTTCAACAGAGTGTCTAGCATCGAGATCCTTGGATTGATATGAATGACTCTCTAAAGTGACTAGATAGTTATCCAACATAATACTAGAGAAACTACAGCTTCCCTCTATTGTCTGACTAGTCTGCACAGAGGACGTTCC
Organism: Lathyrus tuberosus; assembly: GCA_022829125.1. NCBI lineage: Eukaryota > Viridiplantae > Streptophyta > Magnoliopsida > Fabales > Fabaceae > Lathyrus > Lathyrus tuberosus. The sequence continues at coordinate 254,928 of JALAZF010000927.1, forward strand.
AACATTGTACTCAACATCCATCCTTTGCTCTGTAATTGAATCATCAATCACTATATTGATAGATTCCATTGTCATCACAATTTTGGAGTTAAATATTCTGAAGGCTCTACTGCTTAAAGAATAACCCAGAAATATCTCTTCATCTCTTCTGGGACCCATTTTACCTTTTTGGTCTTTGTTAGTCAGGACATGGAATTTGCTTCTAAAATCATGGAAGTATTTCACTGTAGGTTTCCTTCCTTTCCATAGCTCATAGAGAGTGCATGAAGTGCCCTCTCGTAGAGTGACCTTATTGTGAATATAGCAAGCAGTATTCACAGCTTCAGCCCAAAAATGACTTGGTACTTGCCTATCACGAAGCATGACTTTCGTTGATAATTGTATATCCCATGTCTGTTGCTCAAGCATTCTATCTAGCCGAGAAGAAAAATTATAACTATTGTCTTCAGACACACAAAATTCAGTGAATTAGGTATCCTCAAACTCCTTGTCATGATAATTTCTGATCTTGACAATCCTACTCTTTTGCTCCTTTTGAACACTTAGACACAAATCTTTAAAAGCTTCAAAGATGTCTGTCGTAACCCAAAATTTGACCTCCCCCTTTTTCCTTTTGCATGAGCATAAGCATTCGCACTTTTCTCTATGTGGTTCTTGTTGCAAGATCTTCAGGTTTTCCAAGCCCGGTTAATCATATCCTCACAAGGTCATCACCTCATCAAAACAAGCACAAAATGAAGGTTTCCATACCTATTCCTCAATACAAGAGGTGGAAAATCGAAGCCGGGACCACAGCACCTTTTTTAGGGCAAATTGGGCATATTTTGGCCTGGTTAATTGATTAACCATTTGCAGTGCAATTGTGTTAATCGATTAACACAGGCAAAACAGGCACAATTTGCTGCTTTTTCATAACAACACCTTTGCACATATTTTGGTCTTGGATTCTAGCAGCATATGGAATATTTTAGACACCTCTAAACATTTCCAAGCTACTCAATTCATTCCAAGTGCATTTGCTATGATACTCACTTCAAATCAAGTGCACCATGTTCCTTGTTTTCCAAGTAATGTGGATCTTTGGATGTTGGAAATCACCTTGGGATGGTTTTTGAGTTGGTTATAACTAACCGAGTTAACCGCCTTGACTCGGTGAGTCAAGTCCAACTAACTCCTAACCTAGCTCCAAACCCAAAACTAATTCCAAACCAAATTCCAAACCATCTCATATTCCAAACCTAAAGCCTATATAAACACATTTCCACTCACTTTTCAATTCCTCAACCATTCTCTACCATTTTTCACCAAGCTTCTCACATTTCACTCTCAATTCTCTCACTTTTTCTCTGATTTCTCTACTCATTCTTCATCTCCATCTCAATTCTTCTCCATCAAACCTCACCAAAAGCTCTTATTCTTGAAGGATAATCACTTTTCACATTGAAAGTGATTAATTCTTGAGCTTAACCTTCATCATTTGGCATTCTTTGGTTGGATTTCTGGAATTACATCTCATTCTACTTCAATCCAAGGGTTTCACACCATTTATTTTGGTGCAAGTTCGACTTTGGTGCATTTTCGCATTTTTGATCGGTTTCGACGCATTTCGTCTACAATTCAAGGATCCTCTGGTTTTCTTTAATCTTATACACCAAGATCACTTTTCAACATTTACCAAGGCACATCTCAACCTTGTAGGTTGGTGGATTTCATTCATTTTATCATTTCGATCGTTTTCGTATCGTTTGCGATGTAATTTTGATATTCTTGCATGTGAATTGATTACACTTTTCATAGATCCATGATCTTGTTTGTTAATTGATTCTATTATTGATCATTTGCTGTTTCTAAGCTTGATTTTTCGTGCATCTTTGTTTGCCCTAGCATTGGAGTGATTGCACAATCAAAAAGTTGGCCAAAAACACTTTTCAAAACTGGTTTTCTGCTCCCTGTACAGTGTTAATCGATTAACACATTGCAGTGCAATTGTGTTAATCGATTAACCAGTGTTTTTTTGCACATTTTCAAGTGTTAATCGATTAACACTTTGCAGTGCAATTGTGTTAATCGATTAACACTGAACCAGAAGGCCATTTTCTTGCATTTTCAAGTATGTTTGCCATGCTTTCTTCATTTTAACTTCCATTGATTGTCATGCTTGATTTTATGGATGTTTTTAATGTCATTTCACTTCTAGTTGAAGCATGTTCATGAACTTTCGATGCGCATTTTTGATTATTCATTTGTTTCATGTTCTTAGCATTGTATGAACATAACAATTCTTGCACTATCTTTGTTCACATGATACATGACTTTGTGTGGCATTTTGATGATCATTTGGCACTTTTTTGCACTTTCCATTTCAGTTTGCATTAAGTTTATTCTTCATGGACAAACTTAATCTTGTGTAATCAATAATTCACTCATTTTTACTTTAATGACTTTTCATCCTCTTTGGAAAGTTGTTAGCATGTTTATCCCTTGATTAATTGATCGAGACTTTGTTTCGATTAATCGATCTTCCCTTTTCCTCTCTTTAGGCCTCCTTTAGAGCTTTCTCTCTCATTCCCCCCATGGAGTTGGAGTTTCGCGCTGCGCCTTGCATCGGAGCACTGTACAAATTGATGTCGTTATGCTGTCCGTTTCTCTATGCAGGAGCACCGTACAACTTGGAGTTGTTGGGTCGTCCGGTTCAACTTCCGCATTACACCCTGTGTGTGTTAGGGAAGGGATGAGAAGGGAGAATTCCTACTCTCATTCTGACTACTTCAGGTAGGGGACGAATGACCATGTGCTTGGCTTAGTCATCTCTATCTCCAAGCGGTAATGTGTTTTCCTTCCCCAGTCGAGTTGATCCTTGATCACTCTTCTCTCTTTATGATCTCTTTTGATCCTTGATCACTCTTATCTCTTTCAATCTCTCTCTTGATATATCACCATTCTTCTTGGTTAGGATCCTATGTTCCTTGGGTTAGCAAGCTTTCTTCGTTTCAATACCCTATGCTTTTCTTGTGATCAATCATTGGTTTTTGATTCCCCCGAAGGGTTTCAATTCTCTCTCTTTTGTCCAACACAGTTTTCCTGTCACGACCATTTTTCCCCTGGGGTTTGCAACCTTCTCTTGGTTCTTCCCTTCTTGGGTTAATCACCTTCTCTTGGTTAATCACCCGTCTCTTCAGTTAATCACAGTCCGCCTGTTAATCACTGAGCACCTCTTGGGTTAATCACCTATTCTTGGTTAATCACCTGTCTCTTCAGTTAATCACAGTCCGCCTGTTAATCACTGAGCACCTCTTGGGTTAATCACCTATTCTTAGTTAGTCACCCGTCTCTTCAGTTAACCACAGTCCGTCTGTTAAGATACTGAACCCTTTCGAGTTAATCACCTTCTCTTGGTTAATCACTCGCGTTTCTCTTCGGTTGGTCACAGTCCGTCTGTAAACACCGAATCCCCCGCAATTAGCAACCTCCTCTTGGTTCGAATACTTGCACTCTTGGGTTAGTAACCTTTCTTTGGTTCAAATACCCTTTCTTCGGTTGAGTACTGTTTGTTCAGTCAGTTTACCGAACCCCTTTGGTTCACGACCTTTGCTCGATCCTATACCCGTCCTTTGGGTTATGATCTTTATTCGGTCCTACACCCGTTTTTTTGGTTAATCACAGTTTTCTCTGTTAAAACCAATGCTTCTCTACCCCCACAGAGTTGCAGACCCTTCTTTCCTCGGTTAACCACTATTACCAGTTAATATACTGAGGCCTCTTCAGAGTCAAACACCTTCTCTCGGTTCAGCACTCTCTCTCTCTCTTCGTTTATCACAGTCCATCTGTTGACACCAGCTTCTTTTCCCCGCCAGGGTTCTACTCTCTTTTTCGGTTAACCACTGCCAGCCAGTTAATATACCGAATCTCCTCTTGGTTTCGACACCAATTCTCTTTGCTATCCCCAGCGGAGTTTCTTTCATTCTTGGTTTTGACACCATTCTTTTCCTATTCTTTTGTGCAAACGCTCTTACTGCGGGGTCTTTCCCAGTAGAGTTTTTCTTTCACTCTTGCTCTTGGTTTCGACACCACTTCTTTCGTCTCCTTGTTTCTCCCTTGTTTTGTTTTCCGTTCAATTACCCAAACTACGAAAGCTCTGATTCTGCATTCTTTTGAATGTATCATATGTAGGCATGAGATCGCATTGATCTCGGCGAGCACACTTCCACCTTTCTTCCATCTTCCTCCTTTCTTTCCTTTTCTTCGTCTCCTGGTTCTATGAACTACGACGCTCTGATTTCCTCATTGCACTATGAGGACACGTAGGCACGAGGACTTCGTTCCTCCGCGAGCACTTACTTTCTTTCCTTTCTTTCTTTTTTCCCTTTTTTCTCTCTCTCTCTCTCTCCTTCTTTTAGCTAGAAGCCTTTAGATAGATAACCCATCCAAGCCTAGAAGCAAGCGAAATGGTTCCCGACGAGTACGACGGATGCGTTAGGTGCTAATACCTTCCTTTCGCATAACCGACCCCCCGTTCCCGTTTCTCTTCCCCTTGGGTTTTATCGATATTTTCCCTGTCCTTTGGGACTAAATAAAGTTCGGTGGCGACTCTGTTGTAACTTTTAGTGTGCGATTCACTCAGGTAGAAACCAGCCATCTTCAGCTGGAGACTCTACTGGGGATAATTGACCTCTTGCTGGTCCATCCCTTGAGGGGTCTCGCCTAGTTTTGTTTGCTTTTCTTGCTTGCTTGGGTGTTTATCTTTCGCGCTTTACTCGCTCTACTTGCTTTAGATTTATGTTTATTTATTGCATTTCTTTACTGCTTTGAATATTCATATGCTGCATATTCTGGATATCTGTTGTTTTCTGCTGTTGTTGGGATGGGTAGATATTATTGGAGAGAAAGGTCCTAACACCGGGCCTAGTATACACATAGGCTAGCGTTGGGATATCACGAGACCTATATCCCAGATCGTGATTCGTTTGAGAATACTTCCGTCTTGTGAGAATTCACTACGGCGGGGGGTTTTCATCCTGAGTCCTATGGTTTGGGCAACCTTTCTAGGGACCACCTTGTTGTGTCTAGATCACACCTGTGAGGGGGATGGGTTTTGCAGGAAAATAAGCCACTTCATACCCTTGTTCTCACACACGCCAGAGTTCCTCACCGACACATCAGATTATGTTGCACTGACACAGATTATATGCAGATATCCTGATTGTTCAGATTTGATTATTCGGGCTGTGCTGGCTTCTTGTTGTTGTGTTGCATATCATTTCATCATGTAAATAATTTTTTGCATATGCATTTCCAAGTTTTCGAGGGCTTATCTTTTGTTGACATTATCATAGAGATGAGTACTGGTTGTTGTGGCATCGTCAGTTACAAGTTTGTGGAGCCTAAGCTGGGTATTTTGAGAGGTTTGGCATCTTTATTGGTTGGAGATCACAGAGGGGTTTTCATAGGTACTTATGGTAATCTGTTGACCATCCTCAACACTGAAGTCAACATCACTGCTATTCATACTCTGGTTCAGTTCTACGACCCGCCATATAGGTGCTTCACATTTCAGGATTATTAGCTAGCACCTACACTTGAGGAGTATGCTTATATTCTGGGGGTTGAGATCAAGAAGCAGGTTCCTTATGTTTACACTAGTGGTTGTCCGAAGTTTCATCTTATTGCTGAGGCGCTTTGCATTAGTAAGAAAGATGTAGAGGATAATCTCACGACCAAAGGGAAAGGTATTTGAGGGTTTGCTTCGAAGTTCTTGGTTGACAAGGCTACTACTTTTGCTAAGGATGGAAACTGGAAGTCTTTCAACACCGTTCTCACTTTGCTGGTATATGGGATTATCTTGTTTGCGAACATGGAGGATTTCGTAGATCAGGCTGCCATCAGCATTTTCTTGTCCAAGAACCCTGTTCCGACGCTTCTTGTTGATACCTGCCATTCTATTCATTCTAGGAATGAAAAGAAGAAGGGAACCATTGTCTGTTGTGCTCCTTTGTTGTACCGATGGTTCATGTCTCACCTTCCACAGAAGGGTCCCTTTATTGAGAATAAGGATAATCTCAAGTGGTCTCAACGAATCATGTCTCTTACCGCTGATGATATTTCTTGGTATTCTCGAGTCTTCGACGACATTCTGATCATTCTTCATTGTGGGAAATTCTCCAATGTGCCTCTCTTAGGTACAAAGGATGGAATTAACTACAATCCGAGAACGGCCTTCCGACAGTTGGGATACCCTATGGTTGACAAGCCTAATCCTGAGGTAGTGGAAGAATTCATCTTTCATGAAGGGATTGATGACATGGGTTTGCTGAAGAGGTTTAGTGCCGCTTGGACTCAGATTTATCTCGAAGGAAGAGCCGATTTGGGTAAGAATAATTGCGTAGCCAAGGAAGCTTACACACTTTGGGTCAAAGAGTGCGTCAAAGAGATCTTGTTGCCATTCTCTCCTGAGCCTTCCATGAATGCCAAGCCTCCTGAACTTGCCATTGTTCCTCCATCTGAGGTCGATCAACTCAAGCTGATTGTTGAAAAGTTGAAGAAGGAGAACGCATGCTCAAAGAGGTGGAGGTTGAACAGAACAAGCGTAGGAAGGTGGGTGATGCTTTGAAGAGCACCTATGAGGGACTTTCTTCAAAGAAGAGACAACTCGCCGATGCTCATTATCAGGCCTACAAAGAGGAGCTGAGCTACAACAAGCAACTTGAAGAGCTTCGAGGGAAGTTATCCGAGTTCAAGACGAAGTGGCGAAGTGAACAAGACCATGTTAATCAGTTAGCAAAGGACTTTTCCCAATATCAAGCTAAGCTCGACAAAGTCTTCGGTGAGATTCAGAAGCTGCAAGATCAAGCACATCAGAGCCAAGAGCAGATTAGCCAGCTCAACATAGAGAATACTCATTGGGAGCATCAAAGCCGTCATCTACAGAATCTCCTGGATCAGAAAGAGGCCTTTCTTCAGGATATGCTTCAAGGAGCTAATCATTCTTTGCTGCGTAACCTCGTGAAGGATACGAATTACTAGAGTGAGAGGCACAAGCCAGATTTGTTGAGCACGCATTGGAGGACCTACCAGGGTTGTTGAGGGATGCATACGCTGATGCATTACCACACCGGCTTCCTTGGGCGGTTTTTCGTTTCTTATCTGTGTGTAGGGTGGTATTTGATAGGATCCATGCGGATTTTGTTGTAGCCCAAAAGGCAGATATTTGACTTGTATTCGACTTGTACTTCTTTCCTCTATTGAATGAATGAATGAAGATGCTTGCTCACTCTATCTTTTATGCCTTTACTTGTATGCTTTATGCTTATTGTCAGCAAAGATAAGTTTAAGAATTCCTGGAATTTAAAACTTTATTTTTGCATGCATATCATACATTCATCTGCACACATATGCACGTCCCTTCATCTGAAACCGTTGCTCATCCTTGTCCGCCTTCCTTGTAGCAAGACGACGACTCGACATCGGTATTTCACTTGCTCAAGCAAATCCCGAATCATGGATGACTTCGAAGTTGAGAACGCTGCGTACAAGGAAACTCTGGCACAATTCCAAGGTCGGATGGATCAGTTCCAGACGAACATGGATGTCATTATGAAGCTCCTTCGTGCCCAGAGGGACGCCGCTGCTGCTGCCACTGTTATTGCAACTACTACTGATGCAACTGTTGTCACTCCTGTGACTGTTCCTCCTGTTGTTACAGCTACTCCTACCGTTGTTCTTCCTTCTCCTGCTAGAGTTGAAGTGCTAGTTGAGCCTGTGAATCAGCCTGCTGTTCAACCCAGTTTGAACCAGATGCCCGTTGGTTCTCCTTGGGGGATGCCCCTGAATTACACTCCTCAGATTGCAAATAATGGTAGTGCCTTCATGCCATATCAGCCTTTTGTTGCACCCATGCCTAATGGGAATGCTGCCGCATATCCATGGGTCATGCCTACCCCAGTCCCGCCTTCAGTGGTGAATGATGATCCTGAGAATCTTCAGGTTCAAACTCATCAAACTTCCGGATTGGTCGACACTGAAACTCCTGATGATGAAGAACATGTGTATAGGGGTCCTCCTATTCATGTTCCGGTTTCGTCTCAAGTTGCTCAAACTGGTGTTCCAAATGCTCATCCTGGGATGTTCTATCCTGGGGCATCTTCCTCAGCTGCTGGGGTACCTCCTCCGAATTATCCGTATGGTGTTCCGATGGGTCAGAATGCTGGTCAGATGGTTAATCCGGGTTTGGTGTATCCTTCTCAGTTTACTACTCCGCAAGTGAATGCTCCTGCCGCTTCTCAGCTGCCAAATCCTCAGATTCTTGTCGGACCCACTAATCAGAATAGATCGATTGACTACAAGTTGTTGGAAGACTGTATCAGAGCTATCGAAGGGTTCTCTGCTTTTGGCATGGAAGCCAAAGACTTGTGTCTGGTTCCAAATGTTGTGCTACTGCAGAAATTCAAGATACATGATTTGCCAAAGTATAAAGGCTTGAGCTGCCCGCGTAGTCACATCACTATGTACTGCAGGAAGATGGAATCCCATGTTGATAATGATGAATTTCTAGTTCATTGTTTTCAAGATAGTTTGTCAGGTGCTTCATTGGATTGGTACATGGGCCTGGAGCGCAGCAAAATCCGTACTTGGAGGGATTTGTCTGAAGCGTTCGTGAGACAATACAAGTATAACCTTGATCTGGCGCCAACTAGATTGCAATTGCAGAATCAGTCCCAGCACTCAGCTGAAACATTCAAGGAGTATGCACAAAGATGGCGTGAGATGGCATCTCGTGTGCGACCGGCTCTCTCTGACAATGAGTTGGTTGACATCTTTATGGGTACATTGCAAGGATCTTACTATGAGAAAATGGTGGGTAGTTCTTCATCGAGTTTTGTTGATGTTGTAACCATTGGTGAAAGGATTGAGAATGGTTTGAAGACTGGAAAGATTCCTGGAGCTGCTTCCCAGCAACCGGCCACTAGGAAGTCTCAGAACAGTCATTCCAAGAAAAAGGAACGTGAAGTCAACGCTGTGACAGCTCAAGTTTCTCCTCAGTATCAAGCTCCCATGGCTCCCTTGTCGTACTATCTGTATTCATACATTGCTGCTGCATAGCATCAACAACCTCCGTATCAGTATAATCCGCAACAACCAGTTCAGAATGCTCAGAATCAGCAACTGAATCAACAGAACAAAAATCAGCAAAATCAGAACCGTCAGAACAACAACAATCAAGGAAACCGTAAGCGTCCGAATTTCGACAGAATTCTGATGTCATACACTGAATTATTTCCTTATCTGGTTCACCAAGGGGCAATTGTCCCCAAGCAGATTGCGCCTGCAATTCCTCCATTTGGCCCAAAGCATAACCCAAATGTGTCTTGTGCCTATCATGCTGGATACATAGGACATGCAACAGAGGATTGTTTTGTTTTCAAAACCAAGGTTCAGGAACTCATTGATAAGAAGGTTCTGACTTTTGCTGAGGAAGGACCCAACATTCAGAGTAATCCGTTGCCGAATCACGGTGGACCTGCAGTTAACATGATTGAGGATAATTCAGTGGCTGAATGTTCCTCTGGTCATAAACAATGCAACTTTGTCAAGTTCCATAGCGCTGGTTTCCAGCAGGGTGACATCGTGGCAGCTGCTGATGATGTTAGTCCCAGTAATCAGATTTCAAGCTTCGTGCGCAAATGTCCGTCGGGTTTCAAGCTCAACAATTGGACATCTACCATGATTCCTGTGGTTTTCCCATATAACATGTAATGCATTTTGCTTTCTCGCTCCCTCGTCCTCGCCCGAGACGAGTGGATAGCTTGTAAAGGGCCTCACGTTTTTGCAATATTATGTGATCAATAAGTATAAGTTTTTGCATTCAAAATCATGCTATATTTTCTTTCTTTATTTTAATTTTTCACAAAACAAATGGCAAAAGTTTCTTTTCTTTTTCACTTTTAAATTGGCTCATTCTAAACATATTCATAAACATGCAAAACTAATAAAAGCATTGATAACAACATGGCAAACATCCATTGTAATTCTGGAATTCCAATTAACCAAGCCGAAGAAGATGGTGAGGAAGATTGTGAATTACCGACTGAACTGGCGAGGCTCCTTGAGCACGAGCGTAGAAAGATTCAGCCGCACAAAGAGCCAGTGGAAGTTGTTAATCTTGGTACTTATGAGGTAAGGAGAGAAGTCAAGGTTGGCGCATCCCTCGCAGAGCATGTACACTCCGAGTTGGTCAAGTTATTGAAAGAGTATGTTGATATCTTCGCCTGGTCCTATCAAGATATGCCTGGGTTGGATACCAACATCGTTGAACATCACTTGCCACTCAAGCCCGGATGTCCTTCTGTCAAGCAGAAGCTCAGGAAGACTAGACCTGGCATGGCACTCAAAATCAGAGAAGAGGTAAAGAAGCAGCTTGACGCTGGGTTCCTAGCCACTTCCGAATATCCTGAATGGATTGTCAACATTGTCCCAGTTCCCAAGAAGGACGACAAAGTCAGAATATGTATGGATTATCGAGATCTCAACAAGGCAAGCCCGAAGGATGATTTTCCTTTGCCTCACATTGATGTCTTGGTAGACAACACATCGCAGTTCTCTGTCTTTTCCTTCATGGACGGTTTTTCAAGATATAATCAGATCAAGATGTCCCCAACTAATATGGAGAAGACTACTTTTATCATGCCATGGGGTACATATTGCTACAAAGTCATGCCATTCGGTCTAAAGAATGCAGGGGCAACATACCAGCGTGCCATGACAACCCTTTTTCACGACATGATTCATAGAGAGATTGAGGTTTACGTGGACGATATGATTGCCAAGTCCAGAACTGAAGATGATCACTTGGTTCATCTGAAGAAACTGTTTGACAGACTCTGGAAGTTTAGATTGCGGTTGAATCCTGCGAAGTGCACCTTCGGAGTTCGATCTGGTAAACTGTTGGGCTTTATTGTGAGTCAGAAGGGCATTGAAGTTGATCCTGATAAGGTTCGAGCAATTCAGAACATGCCGCCTCCCAAAATAGAAAAAGAAGTCCATGGCTTTCTGGGCAGACTTAATTACATCTCAAGATTCATTTCTCATTTGACGGGAACCTGTGAACCTATGTTCAAATTACTAAGGAAAAATCAATCGGTTGAATTGAATAATAATTGCCAGGAAGCATTTAGCAAAATAAAACAATACTTGCAAGAACCACCGATCTTAATACCATCGGTTTCTGATAGGCCTTTAATCATGTATCTCACCATTCTCGATGAATTGATGGGATATGTATTGGGTCAACATGACGACACTGGCAGAAAAGAACATGCAATATACTATCTGAGCAAGAAGTTCACTGATTGTGAGACCAGATACTCACTCTTGGAGAAAACTTGTTGTGCTCTGGTCTGGGCTGCTCGACGCCTACGACAATACATGATTTTCCATACTACTTTGTTGATATCCAAAATGGATCCGATAAAGTACATCTTTGAAAAGCCTGTTGTCTCTGGAAGGATATCTCGGTGGCAAATGATGTTGACTGAATATGATATCCAACATGTTACCCATAAAGCAATAAAAGGGAGCGTCTTGTCTGACTACCTTGCTCATCAACCTATAGAGGGTTATCAACAGATGAAGTGGACTTTCCCGATGAGGATGTTCTGTTTATCAGAGATTATGAGACTCCAGATCCTGATATAGGACCCGAACCAGGGGCGCGATGGACGCTCGTGTTCGATGTTGCCTCGAATTCTAAAGGTCGTGGAATCGGTGTTATCCTCATCTCTCCAACAGGTTTTCACCTTCCCTTTACTGCTAGATTATGCTTTACATGCACCAACAATATGGCTGAATACGAAGCATGTATCTACGGTATTGAAGCGGCAATTGACATGAGAATCAAGATTCTTGAGGTCTATGGAGATTCTGCCTTGGTCATCGGTCAAGTCAGAGGGAACTTTGTGACTCGGGATTCCAAGCTGGTTCCGTACCAACAACACATAGCGAAGTTGATTCCTTACTTTAATGAGATCACTTTTCATCATATTCCCAGAGAGGAAAATCAACTAGCTGATGCTCTTACCACTTTAGCATCCATGTTCAAGGTCAAGTGGAAGAATGAAGCTCCTCATATCCGCATTGATCACTTGAACGAACCAGCACACTGTTTAGCAATCGAGGATGAGTCTGATGACAAGCCTTGGTTCTACGACATCAAAAGATATATAGAAAAACAGGAATATCCCGAGGGTATCACTATCACTGACAAGAAGGCTCTTAGACGGCTTTGCGCCAAATTCTTCTTAAGTGGTGGTGTACTGTACAAGAGGAATTATGATTCCGTGTTGCTCAGATGTGTGGATAGACACGAAGTAAACACGATCATAAGGTCCATACATGAGGGCGGCGAGGGTGTACATGCTAAAGGTCCTGCTATGGCTAAGAAGATCCTTTGGGCTGGGTATTACTGGACGACAATGGAGGTAGATTGTTACAACTTTGCCAAAAGATGTCACAAGTGCCAAATCTACGGAGACAAGATACATGTGGGGTATAGATATGATTGTTTTGACTTCACCTTGGCCATTCTCCAAAAGATGCCAACTCCATTGAATGTTTTGACTTCACCTTGGCCATTCTCCATGTGGGGTATAGATATGATTGGAATGATCGAGCCGAAGGCTTCCAACGGTCATCGATTCATTCTAGTTGCTATCGACTACTTCACCAAGTGGGTTGAAGTTGCTTCCTACGCAATCGTTACACGATAAGTGGTTGCCAGATTTATCAAGAAATAGATAATCTGTCGCTATGGCATTCCTAGCAACATTATCACAGACAATGCAAGCAACCTGAATAACAACATGATGAAGGAGTTGTGTCAAGAATTTAAGATCGAGCACCACAACTCTTCACCATATCGGCCCAAGATGAATGGTACCGTTGAAGCAGCAAACAAAAACATCAAGAGGATTGTCCAGAAAATGGTCAAGACTTACAAGGATTGGCATGAAATGCTTCCCTTTGCACTGCATGGCTACAGAACTTCAATTCGCACTTCCACTGGGGCAACTCTGTACTCACTTGTGTATGGTATGGATGATGTTCTATCCATTGAAGTCGAAATTCCTTCGCTCAGAGTCATCATGGAAGTAGGTCTAGATGAAGCTGAATGGGTTCAGTCCAGATACGACCAGCTGAATCTCATCGAAGAAAAGCGCCTTACAGCCGTTTGTCATGGTCAATTGTATTAGAAACGCCTCAAACGAGCTTTTGACAATAAAGTTCTCCCTCGAACGTTCTACGAAGGAGAAGTCGTGCTCAAGAGGTATTCACCTGCTCACTCGGATCCACGAGGCAAGTGGACTCCCAATTACGAAGGACCTTTTGTTGTCAAGAAAGCCTTCTCAGGCGGAGCCTTGATCCTCACCACAATGGATGGGGAGGAGTTGCCATCGCCCGTGAACTCCGATACAATCAAAAAATATTATGCCTGAAAAAAAATGGATAAAAGTCCGCTAGATTGACATCCGCAAAGACAATCTAGGCAAAAATGGACGTCCCGATGGACCAAAAAAAGAAATGTCCATGCAAAAGTAGGGACAATGAAAAAAACAATAATAGCCCGCTAAGTCGAAAACTCGAAAGGGCGACTTAGGCAAAAATGGGCATCCCGGTGGACGAAAAAAAATGTGAAAGCATGTCCAGGAAAAAATTAGGGATAAAGGCATTGACTGTGAACACTTGAGCCTCTCTTCCTCATGGCTAGACCTCAGACAGTAACAGAACACTCCAATCATCATCGACTGGTGCAAGGCGTTGGAACCTAGACTTACTATGGATGGTGGCCAATGTTGTAATCAATGCACAGCATGATTTCCCTTTGCCATTTACATTTGTTTTTCAATTTTATTACAAACTTCCTCATCAAGGATTTTGCATCCCTGTACACACTTTATGTACAAAAATTTTACATTCAATAAAATGCATTCTTTGTTATCTCAATTTGTTTTCATTCCAGTATTTTGTTTGCAAAATAAACAATTATTTGTGATCACATAATACTAAAAAACGTTGAGAACAATAAAAAGCTAAATTCACCGAGAAAGCATTATGCATCGCATGTGTTACTGGTAACCCCTGCAGGGTAATCGATAATATCCATTGGTAAGCCTAACGCCTGGCTGGTAATGGGATGATTCTATGAAGAAGTTGTTGTTTCCTCAGTAGTTCCTCAACAGAGTCATCGTTCTCCCCAGCAGGTTGCCAAGGTGTTCCCCAGCAAAGACGCTTTGTTCTTTTCCCCAGCAAGGGTTGTGCATCATCTCTTATAATTAGGAGTTATCTGTCACCAGCAGTAGTGGTTTCTCCTCAGCTGAGTTAACATGATTCGGGAATCTCTTTTCCCCACGCAGAGCCAGTCTTGGTAGAAAGGATTGACTTGGTTCTTTCATCCTCAACAGAGACAGCCATGGTGATTTAGAAACCTGAGATGTTCCCAGTTTCTTTCCCCGGCAGGATCACCGCCCTTGGTGGGATTTCTTCTCCAGCATGGATTGTCTTCATCTACAGGTCCTCTCCCCGACAGAGGGTGTCGAAGTCGTTTTGCTACGATTTCTGCCTAATCACTTCACACTGTGCCTCGTCTTGAGCCTTTGCATTGCATGATATCAAGCATCATGTAGAAACGCATACATAGCATATGCATCGATCATACTCCCTCTTTATTTTGCCTGACTTATCTCCCAGCAGATTTTCAGCCAAACCTTTCACTTATCTATTCTACCTTGCACCGCACTGTTTGTCGTCGTCGGCCAAATTCTCGAGTTACTCTTTTATTTAATCCCCTTTTACCTCGAATCATCGAAAAGCTGGCGCAATTCGTACATTAAGGTCCAAGAGGATTAAATAGGGGCAGCTGTCGTAACCCGAAATTTGACCTCCCCCTTTTGCCTTTGCATGAGCATAAGCATTCGCATCGTTAGCATACGCATTCACACTTTTCTCTATGTGGTTCTTGTTGCAGGATCTTTAGGTTTTCCAAACCCGATTAATCATATCCTCACAAGGTCATCACCTCATCAAAACAAGCACAAAATGAAGGTTTCCATACCTATTCCTCAATACAAGAGGTGGAAAATCGAAGCCGGGACCACAGCACCTTTTTTAGGGCAAATTGGGCATATTTTGGCCTGGTTAATTGATTAACCATTTACAGTGCAATTGTGTTAATCGATTAACACAGGCAAAACAGGCACAATTTGCTGCTTTTTCATAACAACACCTTTGCACATATTTTGGTCTTGGATTCTAGCAGCATATGGAATATTTTAGACACCTCTAAACATTTCCAAGCTACTCAATTCATTCCAAGTGCATTTGCTATGATACGCACTTCAAATCAAGTGCACCATGTTCCTTGTTTTCCAAGTAATGTGGATCTTTGGATGTTGGAATTCACCTTGGGATGGTTTTTGAGTTGGTTATAACTAACCGAGTTAACCGCCTTGACTCGGTGAGTCAAGTCCAACTAACTCCTAACCTAGCTCCAAACCCAAAGCTAATTCCAAACCAAATTCCAAACCATCTCATATTCCAAACCTAAAGCCTATATAAACACATTTTCACTCACTTTTCAATTCCTCAACCATTCTCTACCATTTTTCACCAAGCTTCTCACATTTCACTCTCAATTCTCTCATTTTTTCTCTGATTTCTCTACTCATTCTTCATCTCCATCTCAATTCTTCTCCATCAAACCTCACCAAAAGCTCTTATTCTTGAAGGATAATCACTTTCCACATTGAAAGTGATTAATTCTTGAGCTTAACCTTCATCATTTGGCATTCTTTGGTTGGATTTCTGGAATTACATCTCATTCTACTACAATCCAAGGGTTTCACACCATTTATTTTGGTGCAAGTTCGATTTCGGTGCATTTTCGCGTTTTTTATCGGTTTCGACGCGTTTCGTCTACAATTCAAGGATCCTCTGGTTTTCTTTAATCTTCTGCACCAAGATCACTTTGCAACATTTACCAAGGCACATCTCAGCCTTGTAGGTTGGTGGATTTCATTCATTTTATCATTTCGATCGTTTTCGTATCGTTTGCGATGTAATTTCGATATTCTTGCATGTGAATTGATTACACTTTTTATAGATCCATGATCTTGTTTGTTAATTGATTCTATTGTTGATCATTTGCTGTTTTTAAGCTTGATTTTTCGTGCATCATTGTTTACCCTAGCATTGGAGTGATTGTACAATAAAAAAGTTGGCCAAAAACACTTTTCAAAACTGGTTCTCTGCTCCCTGTACAGTGTTAATCGATTAACACATTGCAGTGCAATTGTGTTAATCGATTAACCAGTGTTTTTTTTCACATTTTCAAGTGTTAATCGATTAACACTTTGCAGTGCAATTGTGTTAATCGATTAACACTGAACCAGAAGGCCATTTTCTTGCATTTTCAAGTATGTTTGCCATGCTTTCTTCATTTTAACTTCCATTGATTGTCATGCTTGATTTTATGGATGTTTTTAATGTCATTTCACTTCTGGTTGAAGCATGTTCATGAACTTTCGATGCGCATTTTCGATTATTCATTTGTTTCATGTTCTTAACATTGTATGAACATAACAATTCTTGCACTATCTTTGTTCACATGATACATGACTTTGTGTGGCATTTTGATGATCATTTGGCACTGTTTTGTACTTTCCATTTCAGTTTGCATTAAGTTTGTTCTTCATGGATAAACTTAATCTTGTGTAATCAATAATTCACTCCTTTTTGCTTTAATGACTTTTCATCCTCTTTGGAAAGTTGTTAGCATGTTTATCCCTTGATTAATTGATCGAGACTTTGTTTCGATTAATCAATCTTCCCTTTTCCTCTCTTTAGGCCTCCTTTAGAGCTTTCTCTCTCATTCCCCCCGTGGAGTTGGAGTTTCGCGTTGCGCCTTGCATCGGAGCACTGTACAAATTGACGCCGTTATGCTGTCCGTTTCTCTACGCAGGAGCACCGTACAACTTGGAGTTGTTGGGCCGTCCGGTTCAACTTCCGCATTACACCCTATGTGTGTTATGGAAGGGATGAGAAGGGAGAATTCCTACTCTCATTCTGACTACTTCAGGTACGGGACGAATGACCCTGTGCTTGGCTTAGTCGTCTCTATCTCCAGGCGGTAATGTGCTTTCCTTCCCCAGTCGAGTTGATCCTTGATCACTCTTTTCTCTTTGCGATCTCTTTATATCCTTGATCACTATTATCTCTTTCAATCTCTCTCTTAATCTATCACCATTCTTCTTGGTTACGATCCTATGTTCCTTGGGTTAGCAAGCTTTCTTCGTTTCAATACCCTATGTTTTTCTTGCGATCAATCATTGCTTTTTTATTCCCCTGAAGGGTTTCAATTCTCTCTCTTTGGTCTAACACAGTTTTCCTGTCACGACCATTTTTCCCCTGGAGTTCGCAACCTTCTCTTGGTTCTTCCCTTCTTGGTTTAATCACCTTCTCTTGGTTAATCACCCGTCTCTTCAGTTAATCACAATCCGCATGTTAATCACTGAGCACCTCTTGGGTTAATCACCTATTCTTGGTTAATCACCCGTCTCTTCAGTTAATCACAATCCGCCTGTTAATCACTGAGAACGAATTGGGTTAATCACCTATTCTTGGTTAATCACCCGTATCTTCAGTTAACCACAGTCTGTCTGTTAAGATACTGAACCCTTTCGAGTTAATCACCTTCTCTTGGTTAATCACTCACATTTCTCTTCGGTTGGTCACAGTCCGTCTGTAAACACCGAATCCCCCGCAGTTGGCAACCTCCTCTTGGTTCGAATACTTGCACCCTTGGGTTAGTAACCTTTCTTTGGCTCAAATACCCTTTCTTCGGTTGAGTACTGTTTGTTCAGTCAGTATACTGACCCCTTTGGGTCACGACCTTTGCTCGATCCTATACCCGTCCTTTGGGTTATGATCTTTATTCGGTCCTACACAAGTTTTTCTGGTTAATCACAGTTTTCTCTGTTAAAACCAATGCTTCTCTACCAGTTAATATACTGAGGCCTCTTCAGAGTCAAACACCTTCTCTCGGTTCAACACTCTCTCTCTTGGTTTATCACAGTCCGTCTGTTGACACCAGCTTCTTTTCCCCGCCAGGGTTCTACTCTCTTTCTTCGGTTAACCACTACCAGCCAGTTAATATACCGAATCTCCTCTTGGTTTCGACACCAATTCTCTTTGCTATCCCCAGCGGAGTTTCTTTCATTCTTGGTTTTGACACCATTCTTTTCCTATTCTTTTGTGCAAACGCTCTTACTGCGAGGTCTTTCCCAGTAGAGTTTTTCTTTCACTCTTGCTCTTGGTTTCGACACCACTTCTTTCGTCTCCTTGTTTCTCCCTTGTTTTGTTTTCCATTCAGTTCCCCGAACTACGGAAGCTCTGATTCTGCATTCTTTTGAATGTATGATACGTAGGCATGAGATCGCATTGATCTCAGCGAGCACACTTCCACCTTTCTTTCGTCTTCCTCCTTTCTTTCCTTTTCTTCGTCCCCTGGTTCCATGAACTACAACCCTCTGATTTCCTCATTGCACCATGAGGGTACGTAGGCACGAGGACTTCGTTCCTCCGCGAGCACTTACTTTCTTTCCTTTCTTTCTTTTTTCCCCTTTCTCTCTCTCTCTCTTTCTTTTAGCTAGAAGCCTTTAGATAGATAACCCATCCAAGCCTAGAAGCAAGCGAAATGGCTCCCGTCGAGTACGACGGATGCGTTAGGTGCTAATACCTTCCTTTCGCATAACCGACCCCCCGTTCCCGTTTCTCTTCCCCTTGGGTTTTATCGATATTTTCGGTGGCGACTCTGTTGTATCTTTGAGTGTGTGATTCACTCAGGTAGAAACCAGCCATCTTCAATGTCTAATTTTTCTTTAAGAAAGTTTACCCCTGTGAACCTTGAAAAATCATATATAACCACATAAACATACCTTTTTCCACCCAGACTTTCTGTCTCCATAGGTCCCATAACTCTCATATGGAGAAGTTTCAGTACTTTGGAAGTGGTCTGATGTTTCAACATTGGATGTGACATCATGGTAAGCTTCCTAATTTCACACTCACCACAAACTTTCCCTTCTTCAACCTTGAGTTTTGGCATTCCTCTGAAGGCTCCTCCAGATATGATTTCCTTTATTCTTTTGAGATGAAGATGTCCAAGTTTCTGGTGCCACAACTTCACTTCATCCTCTTGGGTTTTTGAACATGTGGAAGAGTAAGCTGTCATTTTAGGTTCCCAAATATAGTAGTTGTCGTTAGACCTTATACCCTTCACCAGAACAACATTTTTCTCATCTTTGACTAGACATTCTGATTTGGAGAAAATGACCAGCAAACCCTGATCACACAGCTGACTAATGCTAATGAGATTAACAGTTAGTCCTTTCATAAGAAGAACATCTTCCAACCTAGGTGATCCAGCATCCATTAATTTACCAACTCCTTTAATTTCTCATTTAACACCACTACCAAATCTGACAGCACCTGTAGGCAGAGGCCTAATGTCCATCAACAACTACTGAACCCCTGTCATATGTCTAGAACATCCACTATCAAAGTACCAGTCTTCTCTAGTTGAGGCTCTCAAGGATTTATAAGCCATAAGGTTAACACCCCTATCTTTAACACTTTTCCTTTTGCTAACTGGCTTATCCTTGGACTGAACTGAGGATATTTGATTTTCATACAATTTGTAATATAAAGGCTTTATGTGACCATACTCTCTACAGTAATGACATCTTCAACTAGATCGATAAATATTTGGAGGTTCATTATGTCTTCCAGAATGTTGTAACATGTTGTTAGACATTTTGGTCACCTTCTTCCTTTCAGAAGGAAAGAACTTTTCTTCAGACATTCTTCTTTGTCTATTATCAAGGTGATAATGAACTTTTGCATCTCCAGTGTCTTTCATTTGATCAACCTTATTTTACATCCTTCTCAAGGAGTCTATTACGTTATTGAGCTCGGAATTTAAGAGGGATATCTCACTTTGAAGATGAGAGACAACACCTAAAAGTTCCTTCTTCTCATTCTCCAGTTCAACTATGGCCTTTCTCTGATTTTCTTCTGTCTTCTGATGTTCCTCACATCTACTGCAGGCTTCCTTGTAGTCCATATCCAGATCTTCATAGAGATTATTTTCATCACACGCTTCCACTTCATCACCCCATCTGTCAGAGAGAGCAGTAACAGGTTCAACAGCTTCTGAGTTGGCTTTATCTTCTGACTCATCATCATCAGACCATGAAACAACCAACCCATTTTTCTACATCTTGAGATAGTTAGGACATTCTGGCCTTATGTGACCAAAAACTTCACACTTATAACACTAAATCCATTTACTTTGATCTAACTTTTCTTTAATTCTTGAATTCCTTTGAGTCTCATAGTTATTCTTGATGTCGGATTAGATATCCTTGACACCTGATCTTCCTTTTGTGTCCATTCTCTTCAGAATTCTATTGAATTGCATCCCAAGTAAAACAATGGTATTTGACAGTCCTTTATCAGTATCCAAGTTAGCTTGACCCTCTCTATCTTTAGCATTGGATACAAAAGCAATGTTTTTGTTCTTCTTTTCAATTCAATCACTCATGGTCAATTCAAATGTTTGAAGTGATCCTACTAGTACATCAACTCTCATACTGTTGATATTTTGGGCCTCTTCAATGGTTGTGACCTTCATGTCAAACTTCTTAGGGAGAGACCTAAGAATCTTCCTAACCAGCTTTTCTTCTGATATCTTTTCTCCCAATGCACTAAATGCATTAGCTATTTCAAGAACATTCATGTGAAAGTCATGAATACTTTCATCTTTTCTCATCTTTAGATTCTCAAATTTGGTAGTGAGTGTCGTAACCCGAAATTTGACCTCCCCTTTTTGCCTTTTTGCATAAGCATGTGCATTCGCATCGCTGGCATACGCACTAGCATTTTTTATCTGTGGTTTTGTTGCAGGAATATTCAAGTTTTTCAAGCCTGATTAATCACATCCTCACAAGGTCATCACATCATCAAAATATAAGGGTTTCTATACATATTTATCAAAGCAGAGAGTCAAAGTTTATCGCCACAGCCATAACACCTCATTTCAAGCCAAAAAAGACCAACTTTGTCTATGTTAATCGATCAACTTATATTGGTTAATTGATTAACACTCTGTTACAACGCCATTTTTAGCTTTTGAACATTTGTTAATTGGTTAACCTGGTTTCATTAATCGATAAAACCTGTTATTTCTACAAAAATTCAGGTTTTTCATCATATGGCAGCAACACTCTCCATTCTCTTGTGGTCTATTTTATTCTAGCATTGTGTGGAATATTCTAGAAACTTCAAGACACTTCAGGCCATTTATTCCAATATATCATTTTCAATCAAGACCCCAATGTAACTTCACTTTCAAGTATGTGAACCATTGGATTTTGGACTTCCATTGGGATTGCTCCACTGAGTTAACAAATAACTAACTGAGTCAACTTCCGACTCAGTGAGTTAAGTGTAACTAACTCCAAAGCAAACTATAAACCTAGCCTACTTCAAAGCTCCACTCTATATAAAGAAACTTTCACATTTATGAAGGGGGTTCAACCATTCTCACTATTTTTCATTTGATCACTCTCTCATTTCTCTCAATTCTATCTGATTTTTCTTCAACTTCTTTACATTCATCCTCATCTTCTTCCCTAAACCACACACAAAAGCTCAATTTCCACCATTAGAGTGTAATAATCTTCATGCCAAAATTGTTATTCTCTTGAGCTTAACCTCCATTCCACTCCATTTCTACTCATATTTCGGGAATTACAGGAACTTCTACTTCAATTCAAGTGATCACTTCAATCGTTTCAGTGCAAATTCGATTTCAGAGCTTTTATCACGTTTTTATCGATTTCGCTACGATTTGATCACAAGCTTGGAATTCTCTGGTTTTCTTTGCTTCTTCACACTACATTTTGCCTACAACAATCACCAAGGTAATTCTTCGCCTTGTAGGTTGGTAATTCTTGCTCGATTTATTGTTTTTTATCACTTTCGCGCATTCACGATGTAGTTCTGATAGCTTTTTGGTGTTGATTAGTCATGTGATTGTTTGAATGTTGATCTTCATGTTTGATGCTTTCAATTGATGATTAATTGCTCCTACTTGATGTAATTCTCGTGTACAAATGCACGCCATAACACGTGAATGATTGGAGAAGTGATTAGTTGCTGGAAGTGCTTTTGAAATGTTATTTTTTGATTATGGTGCAGTGTTAATCGATTAACATAAACTGGTTAATCGATTAACACCTCCGTTTCACGTGTTTTTCTGAACTTTTCAAGGTGTTAATCGATTAACCATATGTGGGTAATCAATTAACACTGCTCCAGAATGCCATTTTTGTGTTTTTTAAAGATTGTTCGATATTTTTTCCTCATTTAACTTCCATGGCTTGATATGCTTGATATTTGTGGATGTTTTATGAGTTGTTTAACCTATGTTTGAAGCATGTATGCAAACTTTCGATGCACTATTTATCGATTACAGATTGTTTGCATTTTTGACATTGAATAATCATGTTGATTCTTGCACACTTTTTGCTTACATGATAACATGATTTGTGATGCATGCTAATTGATGTTTGGTACTGCCTTGCAATTTCTTCATTGCATTAAGTTTGTTCTTTATTGAGAAAATTTAATTTTGTATAATTAATACTTCGCACGTTTGCTTTGACGATCTTTTGATCTGTTAGGAAGATTGTTGGCTTGATCATTTCCCTTGATCGATTTAACAAGACTTTGTTTTGATTAGTCAATCTCCCCTCTTTTCTCTCATTAGGATCTTTAGAGCCTTGTTCTCTTAATCTCCTATTGGGTCGGAGGTCTGCACAACGCACTAGAGCATTGTACAAATTGGCATTGTTACTCTGTCGGTTTCAATTTCTGCACTACACTGTGGGTATTAGAGAAGGAATGAGGATGGAGTTTGTGCTACCCTGATTCTGATTATTTTCTGGGAAAGGGCGTCTGGTCCTTAAACCTGGAATATGTCACCTTTATTCACAAAGTGTAGTGTATTTCAATCCCCATCCGAGTCGATCCTTGACCACTCTTGCATCTTTCAATCTCTCTTTTGATCAATCACCTTTTCCTTGGTTAAAGATCATTATCTCTTGGGTTTACACTCGTCTCTTGCCTCAACATCCTTTTCTTTTGGTCAATCATTGCTTATTTTTCCCCAGCTAAGTCGCAATCCTTTGCTTTCGGTTAATCACAACCTGTCTGTTAAACACTGAATCCCTAGCGGAGTATGCAACCTTCTCTTGGTTATTTCTCCCTTTTCATTGGTTAACCACTGCATGTCGGTTAAAACACCAATTTGCACCCTTTCTCAGTTAATCACAGCCCGTCTGTTAACACACTGAGCTTCTTTTGAGTTAATCACCTTCTCTTGGTTAATCACTCATTCTTTTTGGGTTAATCACAGTCTTCTTGTTAAAACCAATACCCTTGTGATTTAGTGACCTTCTTTTGGTTCAAGTACTCGCGCCTTTGGGTTAGGCATGGCAAGAAAACCCGGGCCGGCCCGGACCCGCCCCAAAATTAATAGGGGAAACCCGATATGATTGGGTGCGGGTGCAGGTGCGGGAAAAACCCGGTTTGTAATTGCGGGTGCGGGGGTGGGGCGGGGGGATGCTACTACCCTTCCCCCACCTACCCCCTCCCCGCCCGGCCTTATGGTATTGACTTAAATTCCCATGTTTAAATTATTTTATTACACATTTATTCATTTTTGGAGAAGTAATTAAAAATCCTCATTAGTCATTTCTCACCATTCACTCAAACCTTCATCTTTAGAAACAAGTTTATTATTAAAATGGTCAAGTTTTTAATAAAATTATTAATTTTTATTACTATTTAAAAGAAATCATTTTTTTGCGGGTAGGGGCAGGTGCGGGTGCAGGCAAACCCGTTTCCATCGGGGGCGGGTCTGGGTGGTAAATTTTCACCCCCGACTGGGTTTAGGGGCGGGGGCGGGTCTGTAGCAAGGAGGCGGGTGCAGGTGTGGGGCTAGTTAAACCCGCCCCCGCCCCGCCCCGTTGCCATGCCTACTTTGGGTCACAACCTTCGCTTGGTTCCATACATGTCCTTTGGGTCACAACCTTCGCTTGGTTCCATACCTGTCCTTTGGTTTACAACCTTCGCTTGGTTCCACACCCATCCTTTGGGTCACGACCTTTGCTTGGTTCGACATCCATCCTTTGGGTTACAACCTTCGCTTGGTTCCACACTCGTCCTTTGGGTCACAACCTTCGCTTGGTTCCACACCCGTCCTTTGGATCACAACCTTCTCTTGGTTCCATACCCATTCTTTCGATTAACCACTGTTTTATTAGTTAATATACCGAAATCCCCTCAGAGTCAAACGCCTTCTCTTTATTCAGTACTCTCTATTTTGGTTCATCACAACTTGTCTGTTGACACCACAACCCCTTTTCTCCACCAAAGTCGCACTCTCTTTCTTCGGTTAACCACTGCCTGTCATTTAATATACTGAATCCTCAATGAACACTACTCTGTCTTGACTCAATATCCCTTGCATTTATTCTCTTGGTTTCGACATTGTTCCCTTTGTTTATTCCCCAATAAAGTAACTAATATTCTTTTTTTACTTTGTCCCCTTGGTTTTGACACTAATCTCTTTGTCCTACCCTCAATAGAGTGACACCAATCTTTCTTGGTTTTGACACCAATTTTCTACCTACCTCTTTTGCTCTTGGTTTTAACACCATTTTCCTCTCTTTTTCTGTCTTTGTTCTCAAAACTACATAGGCTCTGAATTCCTCATTGCACTATGAGGATACGTAGGCACGAGATTGCGAGATCTTGGCGAGCCACTTTCTTTTTCCTTTTCCCTGGTTCCCTGAACTAGGGAGCTTTGATTTCCTCATTGCATGATGAGGATACATAGGCACGAGGGTCCTAATCCTCCGCGAGCACTCTCTTCGTCTCTTTTTTCTCTCTTATCTCTTTAGTTAGAAGCCTTTAGATAAATAACCCATCTAAGCCTAGAAGTAAGCAAAATGGTTCTGATAAGTGCAACTTGTAGATATTTTTGTATATAAGTTTTGTTGCACTTATCGATACTTTTTGTTAAAAACGTTCGAATAAACCCCGCTTTGTTTGTAAATATGTTTACTTTATATTTTAGTGTATATATTGCGTATCGTGTAAATATCATTGAGCTTAATTGATTTTATCTCATTTTTACAGGCATTCAATCAAGGATATCTTGCCATATTCATAAAGAGCATTGAATAAGCTTTCCAACGCTTCAAACTGGGCGAAAAAACGGAGTTACGGTTCAAAAGTTATGGTCAAAACAGTGCAGGATTTTTGCTGTCTACTATCAGCTGCGCCTCAGCAGCGCCGGGAGGTACATTGTGGGGTCGGGCGCTCCAGAACAATGCGGGATAACTTACAAAATAAGCCGCCTTTCACCGTCGGGCGACCCAGAATACCTTCGGGCGAAACTGGACGGACAGAAACGCCATTAAAGGGCCAAAACACAATTTTTAGAGGATGGTTGGATAATATTTGTTCCCAATGCATCAAACTTTCATTTTTCAGTAGAGATAGCTTGAAAACAACATTGAAGCTTGCATGTGGATGATCCGAGGTGGATTTCTCATCGACCGGCTCTGACAATCCACGAGATGTTTGGTTTATTCCTCTTTTTCTTTATGTATTCTTTTGTGTTGGGTTTTTGTATAGTTACTCTGAACATATGTATCTTTGTTGATTATAATATTGTATAAAATCTGCTTTACAAATCATTATCGATGTCTTCTTTGATCTTTTTGCATTTATGTTTGGATTTGTGTTGTGTTAGAGATAAACATCACGAATCTTGATTAGGGATGGATATCTATTGTCTAGATGCTAGAGATAGATTTAGAGAATAATCTTTATGGTGTCAGAACTTAATGCCTTCCGTGTTTCGAGGAGTCGTGCGCGCGAGTGACGACAGAGTGTCGTAACCCGAAATTTGACCTCCTTTTTTTCTTTTTTGCATAAGCTTGTGCATTTGCATCGCTGGCATAAGCATTCACACTTTTCTCTGTGTCTTTTGTTGCAGGAATGTTCAGGTTTTCCAAGCCCGATTAATCGCATCCTAAAAAGGTCATCACATCATCAACACAAGCACAAAATAAGGGTTTCTATGCCTATTCATCAAGGCAAGAGGTTGAAAATCGGAACCGTGGACACATCACCATTTTTCAGGGAAATTTGGGAAATTTTGGCTTGGTTAATCGATTAACCATTTGCAGTGCAAATGTGTTAATCGATTAACACATGCAAATTTTGCAGAATTTGCTGCTTTTTGAAGACAGCAACTTTCCCTCCCCATTTTGAGATTCTACATTGTTCTAAGAAGTGTGTGGAACATTCTAGACATCTCTAGACATTTCAAGGCTATTTAAGACATTCCAAGTGTATTTATTCCAATGCATCACTCTAAGTTAAGTGCACCATGTTCCTTGAGTTCCATGATCCTAACTAACCGAGTTAACCGCTTGACTCAGTGAGTCAAGCCCAACTAACTCCTAGCCTAATTCCAAACCACCCAAAGCTAAGTCCAAACCAAACTCCAAACCTCTCATACTCCAAACCAAAAGTCTATATAAACAAAGTTTCACCATTTTGCAACTCCTCTATAACCATTCACGCAATTTCACACCTTCACTCACTTTTCAAGGGGAACCATTTTCACACAATTTCCTCACACTTCACTCTCAATTCTCTCACATTCTCTCTGATTGTTTCAGCTATATCTTCATCTTCATCTCAATTCTCTTCCAAAACCTCACCAAAGCTCAATTTCTACATTAAAGGATAATCACTTTTACATCGAAAGTGATTATTTCTTGAGCTCAACCTTCATCGTCTTGCTAATATACTTGTATTTCTAGAGTTTTATAAGCTTTTGGATTCATCTCAAGTGATTATTTCAAGTTTCTTCGGTGATAATTCTCATTTTGGAGTTTTTGTCGCAATTTGCTCGGTTTCGATACGTTTCGGCTATAGTTGAAGATTCCTCTGGTTTTCTTTGATTATCTTCGTCAAGATCACTTTGCAACAATCACCAAACCAATTCTCCGGCTTGTAGGTTAATATCTCTTTGCACATTTTACTGTTTCGTACGTTTTTGTATCGTTTGCGATGTAGTTCGATCATTTTTCGGTTCGTCTAATCATGTGTTTTTCTTGACTTTGATCTCCATGTTAATGCTTTCAATTATATGATTAATTGCTCATAATTCATGTGATTTTCGTGCACAGATGTAAACCATAACATGAGAATGCTTGGATAAGTGATTAAGTGGTTGGAAGCACTTTTGAAAATTGTTTTTTTGCCACTGCTTCAGTGTTAATCGATTAACACTTTTTAGTGCAAAAAGTGTTAATAGATTAACTAGTGTAATTTTGCTGTTTTTCAAGTGATAATTGATTAACACTTTTCAGTGCTAAAGTGTTAATCGATTAACCAGTGTAATTTTGCTGATTTTTGTGCTGTTAATAGATTAACCAATTTTGCACTATAAATGGTTAATCGATTAACACTGAACTAGAATTCCATTTTCATGCTTTTTCAAGTGTGTTGGCCATGCTTTCTTCTTCTAACTTCCATGGATTGATATACTTAATTTTTATGGATATTTTAAGTGTCATTTAACTTCTGTTTGAAGCATATTCATGAACTTTCGATGCACGATTTCGATTATTCAATTTGTTCATATTCTTGACATGGTGTGAACATGATCATTCTTGTACTTTCTTTAATCACAATAACATGATTTTGTGTTGCATTTTAAGTATGATTTGGTACTGTTTTGAACTTTCTCCCATTGTTTTGCATTAGGTTTGTTCTCAAGAGAATAAGCTTAATCTTGTATAATCAATAATGCACCCTTTTGCTTTAATGATTTTTCAATTCATTTTGGAAAATCACTAGCATATTCCTCCCTTTTGATTAATTAATTGAAACTTAGTTTCGATTATTGATCATTGGCGCTTCTCTTTAGGCTTCCTTTAGAGCTTTGTCTCTTTCCCCTACTGAGTCGAAGTTTTGCACGCCGCACTGGAACACTGTACAAATTAGAGTTGTCGCGCTGTCTGTTTCAATTTCCGCACTATACTTTGAGTGCTAGAGAAGGAACGAGGATGGAATTGTCCTACCCTCATTCTGACTATTTCTTGGGTAAGGGCATTTGGCCCTCTCGCTGAGAATAGTCACCTCTATCCTCAAGTTGTAGTGCTTTTCCTTCCCCGGTCGAGCTGATCCTTGATCACTTTAGCTCCTCTCCATCTCTACTTTGATCAATCATCATTCCTCTTGGTTAAAGATCATTGTCCTTGGGTTTGCAAACTCTCCTTGTTTCAATACCCTACTTCTTTTCTTTTGGTCAATCATTGCCTTTTGATTCCCCGGAAGAGTCTCAATCCCTTTTCTTCGGTTAAACATAGTTTTACTGTTAAACAACGAAACTCTTTCAGAGTTCGCGACCTTCTCTTGGTTTTTCTCCCTTGTTTGGTTAACCACTGCTTGTCAGTTAAAACACCAATTTGCACTCCTTCTCAGTTAACCACAGCCTATATGTTAACACACTGAGTTCTTCTTGGGTTAATCACTTTTTCTTGGTTAATTACCATTTTCTTTAGTTAACCACAGCATGTCTGTTAAAATACTAAGCCCGTTCGAGTTAATCACCTTCTTTTGGTTAATCACTCGTTTTCTTTTCGGTTAATCACAGTTTGTCTGTTAACACCGAATCGTCAGCGGTTAGTAACCCCTGTTGGTTCAATACCCTTTTTGTTCATCAAGTACTATTTGTTCAGTCAGTACCAACATCCCCTTTGGGTCACGACCTTCGCTTGGTCCTACACCCGTCCTTTGGGTCATGACCTTCGCTTGGTCCCACACCCGTCCTTTGGGTCACGACCTTTGCTTAGTCCTACACTCGTCCTTTGGGTCACGACCTTTGCTTGATCCCACACCCGTCCTTTGGGTCACGACCTTCGCTTAGTCCCACACCCGTCCTTTGGGTCAAGACCTTCGCTTGGTCCCACACCCGTCCTTTGGGTCACAACCTTCGCTTGGTCCTACACCCGTCCTTTGGGTCACGACCTTCGCTTGGTCCCACACCCGTCCTTTAGGTCACGACCTTCGCTTGGTCCTACACCCGTTCTCTTGGTTTATCATAGTCTATCTGTTCTTTCTCCTCGCACAATAACAATCTTTTCATCTTTTGTTAACCACTGTTTATCAGTTAATATACCGAAATCCCCTTCTGAGTCAAACACCTTCTCTTAGTTCAGTACTCTTTTCTTCTGGTTCATCACGGCCTGTTTGTTGACACCAAACCCTTTGCTCCCCACAGAGTTTTAATCTCTTTTAGTTCGGTTAACCACTGCCAGTCAGTTAATATACCAAACTTCTTTTGTCTTGGTTTTGACACCATCCTTTTGCTTGTTCCCCAGTAGGGTCGCTTATCCTCTGGTCCTTAGCACAATTATTTGTCCTCTTACTCCTCGGTGGAGTCCCTTCTATTCCTTTTGCTTTTCTTGGTTCCGACACCACCCTTGCACGTTATTCTCAACACAGTCTTTATTCTTTTCCTTTGCATTTCCTTCCTTGGTTTTGACACCAATTATTTTGCATCCCCTGCGGATTTGTCTCTATTTTCTTTTGCTCTTGGTTTTGACACCACTTACCTCTCCCTTTCTTTTCTTTTCCGTCTTTGTTCCCTGAACTACGGAAGCTCGGATTCTGCATTCATTCAAATGTATGATACGTAGGCACGAGATCGCGATGATCTTGGCGAGCACACTTCCACCCTTCTACCTTCTTCCATTTCCTCTTTCCTTTCTCTGGTTCCATGAACTACGGAGCTCTGATTTCCTCATTGCACTATGAGGGTACGTAGGCACGAGGGCCCCAATCCTCTGCGAGCACTTTCTTACTTACTTTCTTTCTTTCTTTCACTTTCTTTCTTTCTTTTCTCTTCTCTCTTCTCTTCTTGTTGCTAAAAGCCTTTAGATAGATAACCCATCCAAGCCTAGAAGCAAGCAAAATGGTTCTCGTCGAGTACGACGGATGCGTGAGGTGTTAGTACCTTTCTTTCGCATAACCGACCCCCGTTCCCGTTTCTCTTCCCCTTTGGTTTTATCGATATTTTCCCTGTCCTTTGGGACTAAATAAAGTTCGGTGGCGACTCTGTGTTATCTTTGAGTGTGCGAGTCACTTAGGTATAAACTAGCCATCTTCAGCTGGCGACTCTGCTGGGGAGTCCTTGCGCTTTCAGGTTGGGGTCTCGCCTAGTCTTATTTGCTTTCTTTCTTGTTTGGGTGTTTATCTATCGTGCTTTACTACCTTTATCTTTAAGCTTTATTTGCTTTATGTTTATTTACTCCACTTATTTACTGCTTTAAATATTCATATGTTGTATATTCTAGATATCTGCTATATTCTTTATTGTTGGTGGGATGGGTGTTCTGAGAGATAAGCCCAATACACAGGCTTGAGCATACACATAGGATTAGAGTGGAAAGTAGTGTGACTTGTGTGACATTTGGCCAGACTTAATATACACGAAAATTCCACATCCAGACAAGCTTCTCTTTGGTGATGTTCTATCCTGCGCATTGGGGCAGACGATAGAACGTAACCTAGAGAGTTGTCGACTCTGGTGACCATTCCCGAGGACTCAATTACGGCACTCCTCCCAAGGAACGATAATGGCAAACCATAAATGGCAAACCCATTACGCTTCTTGATCCGAGGACCCAAAGCTGAGAACTCGCTATAGGATGACCCTTTTGAGGGGAATCAGTGGAGGCCTCCTTGAGGAGTAATAATGCCAAACCAGAAATGGTGAACGTATTATTATTTCTCGACCTGAGAGCTTGAGAAGTTGAGGACCATTCTTGGCTAGATCATACATGTGAGGGGGATATTGGGTTTTTTTGCAGTCTTCCAACCTTTGTTCTCTCACCGCGTCAGATCTTTGTACCAACACAAAATTACATATGCAGATTATCCAGAAGATGTTGCACCCCTAACTTACATTATTGCATAATGTTATTGCATCATCATGTATGCTTAACTTGTGAACCTGAGTTATTGTATCATCATATGTGTGCTGAACTGTAGCATCATCTAACCTTTGCATCGTCGGGTGTTGCATCTCATTTGCATTCCACCTGCATAAACAACATATGCATACATACATTTGCATCGCATACATCCAAACCAGAAACCAAGCTCACTTTCTTCCCTGCATCAGCCCAAAGACAATTATTCTCCAACGCCGAAAGCCAAAGAATCATGGAACAGGTTGGGTATGAGAGCACGATACGCAAGGAAGGCAAGGTTGACATGGTTGTGGAATTACTTCTGGACAGTATGACAATGAACTCCTTGGATCAGGTTGTGATTGATGAGCAAGCCCAGAATGGACCAAAGGTGGATAAGGTCACGAATGCGAATGCAAGCAATTTTCCAGTTCACTCCTTGTCTAATCAGAAGACCACTGAAGGCAATCAGAAACGAAAGCGTAAGCAAATTAACAAAGGGAACATCAATCAAGGGTGGAGACGTCTTCGTCATGATTTAATTCCCGTGACTTACACGCATCTACTGTCTGTTCTGATTCATGTTGGGGCAATAGTTCCTAAAGACATCGCGTCAGCCAAGTTTCCTTATCATCCTAAGCATGATCCTAATGCCACATGTGGATACCATGCTGGATATGTGGGGCATTCTACAGAAGCCTGTGTCATCTTTAAGAACAAAGTCCAAGAGCTCCTCGATCAGGAGTTGCTTTGCTTTACAGAGAAGCCTTGCCAGAAGTCTGCACCTGTGATTGCTGAAACATCTGCTAAAGCTGAGAATAAAGGTCCTCCTGTTCATGTGCAGATTCCTCTAACTATTCAACCTATTGGGAAATACCCCTACCAAGGTTTTCAGTCTGCTAATTCTGGAATTCCTTTGAATATTCTGGGGCACCCTTTGCTGTTGCACCCCCACTTGTTTACCTTGAGACACCCTACACTCCGTATAGGACCCCATTTGGTTAGACGGTTAATCCTCGATTGATGCACCCTGCTCAATTGTTCCCGCAATATGCTACTCGTCAGATTCATACCTCTGGCTCCTACGTCGTACTATTCACTTTCACATGTTGCTGCAGCCCAATATCAACAACCTCCTCAGACTCATAATCAGCAAGCCCAAGGCCGAGAGCGTCAGAACCCGCGCAAGCCCCGGAACAATCTAGAACGAAGGAATGCTCCTCAAGATCCGACTCCTGTGATATACAGTCAACTTCTCCCATATCTGGTTCATAACTCGCTGGTGGTTCCCAAAGCTCTAAAGCCGCCACCAGAGCCATTCCCACTTGGGTATGATCCCAATGTGCGGTGCGGATATCATGCTGGGTCAACTGGACATTCAACTGAGGATTGCAACGCATTCAAAGCTAAGGTCCAGCAGTTGATTGACAAGAAGCACTTAATCGTTCAAGGTGAAAAGCTGTGGGTGAATGAAAATCCTTTGTCCGTGTAAGGGCCGAGATTGCAAAAGAATCCCTTGAATAAGCCTGTGAACACTTCCTCAACATCGGCAACCATCATGTCATTCCATCTTTCCCATTTGTAATCTTTTTGTTTGTCAAGCATTGTTCACTTGTAAAACTTGTTTGTTTTCAAATGATAATAATAATGAAATGAATATACATGTTTTGAATAAATTCATTCGTGTTCACTTATACTTTTTATCTGTATTACACATTTGATCAAGCAAAATAAAAAAGAGAATGATGAAATCAAAAAGACATGAGATCACTATCTGTATGCTTTTAAATAAAACCTTGCCGACCATGTAAGGCATTTTTTCAAATCCCCAAACACCGGAGGAATAAGGAAGATAATCCCTAGTCAACCCCTTTGGGCCTTGAAGTAGGAGTTTATTTCTGTACACATAAAACCCTCAATCTTAACTAGGGGTAGGTAGTCTTCAGTTAGTTTGACCATGCGTTCAAATTTCAAAAGAGGAGCACCCCATCTGTGGATCAACCATATCCTATCCCTCGCAAGAGGTCAGAAAAATCACAAATCCACATTGGTTGTCCCTCACCGACCAAAGGAATAAGGCATTCACAATTCACCCTTACAAATCAAACAAACACATGTCACACGATTTTGTTCAAAAAAAAATTCAAAATAAAAAAATAAAAAAATAAAAAAGCCAAAGAAAAAGCCCGCTAAGTACAAAAAAACTCAAAAGCAAATGACTTAGGCAAAAATTAGGGCATCCTGGTAGACTACAAACTCAAAATAATCAGTCTACGCAAAAATTAGGGAAAGCAAAAAAGAACAAAACAGAGAATCAAGTGAGAAAAATCCTCAATAAGAACAAGTTCGTGTGATCACATATGACAAAAATAAAAGGTGAGTGACTGCCACTCCAAAACCCTCGCCGGTTCTTCTACCATCACATTTACCATTCAAAATCCTTTTGAAAGGTGAACGCTTGTGTCAAACTAGCTGAACGTAGGACTAGAGAACATCAAGGAGAATGGGTGGGTTAAAATAATTTTTTTGCCTTATATCCCTTCTTTCTTAAACCGTGAGCCAGGCCACGTTACAACCTGTAAAAGACCTAATTGAAGCAGGATTTATTTCGAAAGCATACTACAGTGGGATCATGTCAAAGCTGACTCCCAAAGATTTGTTTATCATTTGTGCCGATACTGACAGGGCATTCTAAATGGTGATCCATTCACTATATGTCATAATCTTAGTGAACATACTTGGATTTCAAAACTGACATATGCATGGCATTAGCATTATCATTTTCAAAATAAACACTTTTTACTTGCGAACAAGCACTTGACATCAAGAAATTTTCCACAATGGAAAGTTTGATCATCTCAAGGGGCAAAACGCCTGAAAACTCCATTGAGAAAAAGGGCAACTAACCTCAAGATTCAGTCAATCTGAGCCAATCACGTCGAGACTCGACGAGTCTCTCAAAGATCAGTTGGTTAGGGGCATTCCTCCAAAGATCGATCAGTCAGCAGCAAAATCACATCGAGGCTCACACTGGGGCATTCCATCTCAAGAGCACAGGAAACCTCTCCAAGAGAAGGTTAATTAGAGGCATACTTTTCCAAAACGCTGGAGCAAGTCAAAGTCAAATCACAAGATCAATTCATAACTTGTGGCTAGGGCCACTCATGCAGATACCCAACAGACTGAGACAGAGACGGACTACCAAAGTATAAGTGCTCTCCCTATTTTAAGGCAAGAGCAATGGTGCATCAATAACTACTAATCCTGAAGTAGGTATCGAGGAATCACGTCTTTATGGCTTATACCCTAACCTTAACTCTTTCACCTCCCACAACAAAAGCACTTGAACCCTTGCATATACCACTCTCATGCATTAATCATGTCGCTTCACTCATGCGTATCATTCATTTGGCATAGCATGAAGCCTTGACATAAGCTCTATCATACTTGATATCTCTTCAAAACCTGATCACTGACATTCCGCATATAGTAATCATCATCGCATAACATTGCATCCTTAAACGCATAACATATTCATCAAGTTGGAGCATTATGCCACACAGGTTCCAAAATGTGTCCCAATCAAAATCCAGTTCTCATTTGGTAGTCAGTCCTCGTCTGACCTGTCTTTACAAATCCCAGTTCTCGTCTGGCACACTTTCCAAGTCCAGTTCGCGTCTGGCAAACTTTTTCAAAGTTCTTCCCTTATCTTGGATCTGTCCTAAACATTCCCAGTTTCTCTGGTCCGGCCAAAACCTGTAAACTTGCACCGCACTTTACATTAACCTTTTTTTTCGCATGACATGATATCCAACATCAGGTAGAATAACACATACATAGCATATGCATCAAGCATACTCCCCTTTGTCTGATTCATCTCCCAGCAGATATTCAACCTAACTTCACACCTATCAAACTCTCTGCAATTGCAACTCTTCTTTTGTCGCTGTCAGCCAAATTTTCGAGCTACTCTTTTATTTAATCCCCTTTTACCTCGAATTATCGAAAAGCTAACGCTATTTGTACATTCAGATCCAAGAGGATTAAATAGGGGCAGTTGTCGTAACCCGAAATTTGACCTCCTTTTTCCATTTTTGCATAAGCATGTGCATTCGCATCGCTGGAATAAGCATTCACACTTTTCTCTGTGTCTTTTGTTGCAGGAATGTTCAGGTTTTCCAAGCCCGATTAATCGCACCCCAACAAGGTCATCACATCATCAACACAAGCACAAAATAAGGGTTTTTATGCCTATTCATCAAGGCAAGAGGTTGAAAATCGGAACCGTGGACACAACACCATTTTTCAGACAAATTTGGGAAATTTTGGCTTGGTTAATCGATTAACCATTTGCAGTGCAAATAATTTAATCGATTAACACATGCAAATTTTGCAGAATTTGCTGCTTTTTCAAGACAGCAACTTTCCCTCCCCATTTTGAGATTCTACATTGTTCTAAGAAGTGTGTGGAACATTCTAGACATCTCTAGACATTTCAAGGCTATTCAAGACATTCCAAGTGTATTTATTCCAATGCATCACTCTAAGTTAAGTGCACCATGTTCCTTGAGTTCCAAGCATGTCAACCTTTGGATGTTGGAGCTCACATTGGGATTGTTATCGAGTTGATCCTAACTAACCGAGTTAACCGCTTGACTTAGTGAGTCAAGCCTAACTAACTCCTAGCCTAATTCCAAACCACCCAAAGCTAAGTCCAAACCAAACTCCAAACCTCTCATACTCCAAACCAGAAGTCTATATAAACAAAGTTTCACCATTTTGCAACTCCTCCACAACCATTCACACAATTTCACACCTTCACTCACTTTTCAAGGGGAACCATTTTCACACAAATTCCTCACACTTCACTCTCAATTCTCTCACATTCTCTCTGATTTTTTCTACTACATCTTCATCTTCATCTCAATTCTCTTCCAAAACCTCACCAAAGCTCAATTTCTACATTTAAGGATAATCACTTTTACATCAAAAGTGATTATTTCTTGAGCTCAACCTTCATCATCTTGCTATTATAATTGGATTTCTGGAGTTTTATAAGCTTTTGAATTCATCTCAAGTGATTATTTCAAGTTTCTTCAGTGATAATTCTCATTTTGGAGTTTTCGTCGCAATTTGCTCGGTTTCGATACGTTTCGGCTATAGTTGAATATTCCTCTGGTTTTCTTTGATTATCTTCATCAAGATCACTTTGCAACAATCACCAAGCCAATTCTCTGGCTTGTAGGTTGATATCTCTTTGCATATTTTACTGTTTCGAACGTTTTCGTATTGTTTGCGATGTAGTTCGATCATTTTTCGGTTCGTCTAATCATGTGTTTTTCTTTAGCTTTGATCTCCATGTTAATGCTTTCAATTATATGATTAATTGCTCATAATTCATGTGATTTTCGTGCACAAATGTAAACCATAACATGAGAATGCTTGGATAAGTGATTAAGTGGTTGGATGCACTTTTGAAAAAAGTTTTTTTTTGCCACTGCTTCAGTGTTAATCGATTAACACTTTTTAGTGCAAAAAGTGTTAATAGATTAACCAGTGTAATTTTGTTGTTTTTCAAGTGATAATCGATTAACACTTTTCAGTGCAAAAGTGTTAATCGATTAACCAGTGTAATTTTGCTGATTTTTGTGTTGTAAATAGATTAACCAATTTTGTACTATAAATGGTTAATCAATTAACACTGAACCAGAATTCCATTTTCATGATTTTTCAAGTGTGTTGGCCATGCTTTCTTCTTCTAACTTCCATGGATTGATATGCTTGATTTTTATGGATGTTTTAAGTGTCATTTAACTTCTGTTTGAAGCATATTCATGAACTTTCGATGCACGATTTCGATTATTCAATTTGTTCATACTTTTGACATGGTGTGAACATGATCATTCTTGCACTTTCTTTGATCACAATAACATAATTTTGTGTTGCATTTTAAGTATCATTTGGTAATGTTTTGTACTTTCTCCCATTGTTTTGCATTAGGTTTGTTCTCAAGAGAATAAGCTTAATCTTGTATAATAAATAATGCACCCTTTTGCTTTAATGATTTTTCAATTCATTTTGGAAAATCACTAGCATATTCCTCCCTTTTGATTAATTAATCGAAACTTCGTTTCGATTATTGATCATCCCTTTGGCACTTCTCTTTAGGCTTCCTTTAGAGCTTTCTGTCTCTCTCCCCTGCCAAGTCGGACTTTCGCACGCTGCACTAGAGCACTGTACAAATTGGACCTGTCGTGCTGTCTGTTTCAATTTCCGCACTATACTTTGAGTGCTAGAGAAGGAACGAGGATGGAATTGTCCTACCCTCATTCTGACTATTTCTTGGGTAAGGGCATTTGGCCCTCTCGCTGAGACTAGTCATCTCTATCCTCAAGTTGTAGTGCTTTTCCTTCCCCGGTCGAGCCGATCCTTGATCACTTGAGCTCCTCTCCATCTCTCCTTTGATCAATCACCATTCCTCTTGGTTAAAGATCATTGTCCTTGGGTTAGCAAACTCTCCTTGTTTCAATACCCTACTTCTTTTCTTGTGGTCAATCATTTCCTTTTTGATTCCCCGGAAGAGTCTCAATCCCTTTTCTTCGGTTAAACACATTTTTACTGTTAAACACTGAAACTCTTTCGGAGTTCGCGACCTTCTCTTGGTTTTTCTCCCTTGTTTGGTTAACCACTGCTTGTCAGTTAAAACACCAATTTGCACTCCTTCTCAGTTAACCACAGTCTATTTGTTAACACACTGAGTTCTTCTTGGGTTAATCACCATTTTCTTCTGTTAACCACAACATGCCTGTTAAAATACTGAGCCCTTTAGAGTTAATCACCTTTTTTTGGTTAATCACTCGTTTTCTTTTTGGTTAATCACAGTTTCTCTGTTAACACCGAATCCTCAGCGGTTAGTAACACCTGTTGGTTCAATACCCTTTTTGTTGGTCAAGTACTGTTTGTTCAGTCAGTACCAACATCCCCTTTGGGTCACGACCTTCGCTTGGTCCCACACCCGCCCTTTGGGTCACGACCTTCGCTTGGTCCCACACCCGTCATTTGGGTCACGAACTTCGCTTGGTCCTACACCCGTTCTCTTGGTTGATCACAGTCTATCTGTTCTTTCTCCCTGCATAGTAACAATCTTTTCTTCTTCGGTTAACCACTGTTTATCAGTTAATATACCGAAATCCCCTTCAGAGTCAAACACCTTCTCTTGGTTCAGTACTCTTTTCTTCTGGTTCATCATGGCCCGTCTATTGACACCAAACCCTTTGCTCCCCACAGAGTTTTAATCTCTTTATCTTCGGTTAAGCACTGCCAGTCAGTTAATATACGGAACTACTTTTCTCTTGGTTTTGACACCATCCTTTTTCTTGTTCCCCAGTAGGGTCGCTTATCCTCTGGTCCTTAGCACAATTATTTGTCCTCTTACTCCCCGGTGGAGTCCCTTCTATTCCTTTTGCTTTTCTTGGTTCTGACACCACCCTTGCATGTTATTCTCAAGACAATCTCTATTCTTTTCCTTTGCATTTCCTTCCTTAGTTTTGACACTAATTCTTTTGCATCCCCTGCGGATTTATCTCTATTTTCTTTTGCTCTTGGTTTTGGCACCACTTACCTTTCCCTTTCTTTTCTTTTCCATCTTAGTTCCCTGAACTACAGAAGCTCTGATTCTGCATTCATTCGAATGTATGATACGTAGGCACGAGATCGCGATGATCTTGGCGAGCACACTTCCACCCTTCCACCTTCTTCCATTTCCTCTTTCCTTTCCCTGGTTCCACGAACTACGGAGCTCTGATTTCCTCATGGCACTATGAGGGTACGTAGGCACGAGGGCCCCAATCCTCCGCGAGCACTTTCTTACTTTCTTTCTTTCTTTCTTTCACTTTCTTTCTTTATTTCTTTCTTTTCTCTTCTCTCTTCTCTTCTTGTAGCTAGAAGCCCTTAGATAGATAACCCTTCCCAGCCTAGAAGCAAGCAAAATGGTTCCCGTCGAATACGACGGATGCGTAAGGTGCTAGTACCTTCCTTTCGCATAACTGACCCCCGTTCCCGTTTCTCTTCCCCTTGGGTTTTATCGATATTTTCCCTGTCCTTCGAACCGATCTCTGTTGACACGACATAAATCCCGGAGGGAATTCTTCCAAAAATAAATATTTTTGCTTGCCGCTTTACCGCTCCAACAAAATGGTGCTATTGTCGGGGATCGGTTTTGATAATGAATCGTATTGCGATAGTTTCTTTGCTTTTGAGTTTTGTAGATATCGTATATATTGTATATTTTCACTTGTTATACTGATACTTGTAGATTAACATTTGTTTAAGTGTTTGGTTAGGACACTTGCTTTTGGTTTGCACGGTGAGGCATCACCATGGCATGAAGGAAGGAAGTTACTAGCTAAGCATTGTAAAGGCGTCGAGCTTACGACGTAAAACAAGCATGGTGTATTCTTTTCTTTTGTTGTTGTTTAGCTTAGGTAGTGTGGTGAACATTCATTAAACAAGTTGTACTCGGATTTTTCGTAAATTCTCAAATATTCACTTTACTACTTGTTTAATGAATTTTCTACCGGTTTTTCAGTTTGTTAATATTAATAGTTTTCGTGTTTGTCAATGAACTTGATTTGAATAGCTTGAGGAAATTTGGTGATGTTCCAAGTTTGATCGTTTCAACTTGCGGATGTATGGTAATGATAGTGTTTAAAGTTTGGTACGCGTCCAAGGTATGTGTTTATCGCTTTCTAGACTTTAGCATATTCATGATACTTAGGCTTTTTACAACTTCTATGCCATTCATTCTTTCGTATACTTATTCGTATGTGAATCACTTTAGTTCCCACCCTTTTTGTGAGGAAGCCTTCTATTGTTCATATATGCACGGAGTACCAACATTCTTGTTCTAACTGGATTTTATTATGCTTAATCTTTTGTTTGTGTTGATTATATGAAAGCATGAAAAGGATCAAGGCATTTTTGTTTCATTTTGAGCACAACTACCTTAGCCAAATAGTCATTCACCTTGTGAGTGTGTGATCTTTCGTAACCCCTTTGAGCTTTTTGATCCACGTTTCATTTGAACTTAATGCTTGTCTATGAGTATTTAGTTCACTTATTTTTGAATGGATTTTGTTTTTACTTGAACCCTCAACTTTTTGTGTTGTTGTATGAATTTTTACCTTGCCTTAGAAAGTAAGGAGTATTCACATGATGATGTGGTTGAATTCAAGTTGGGGAGAGAATGATTGTTTACTCATTGGTTGTTTTCTATGAGGAGGAAAAAGAAAAGAAAAAAGAGAAAAATATGAAAAAGAAAAGGAAAAAAAAAAGAGAAAAAGAAAGAAACAGAAAATCCTTGAAAAAGGAAACAAAAAAAGAGTTCAAATAATTGTGCTAAATAAGTATTGTGTTTTTGTAACACTTGGGATGAAAGAAGAAGTTGATTGGAATTTGGTGTTTGAACTTTTGTGAGTTGATCACTCCCTTAGGTTTAGGCAAGTTTTTGTTTCAATTACCTTTAGAAATTGCCTCTTGTTTGTTTACCCGACCACACTACAACCTTGAAAAGTCCTTCTGATTCTTGCCTTTGTATGTTCAATATGATTTTTAGATGGTTGCATAATTTAGTCTATTGTTTGCATGATTGTTGTGTGAGTGATAAGTACCTCATTTTGTGTTTTTCATCTACCGATGATTATTTTTGCTAGGTGTGATTCACATTTGAACTTGTGTTGTTTTAGGATTCAATCAAGTATATATTGCCATATTCATAAAGAGCATTGAATAACCTTTCCAACGCTTCAAACCGGGCGAAAAACGGAGTTACGGTTCAAAAGTTATGGCCAAAACAATGCAGAATTTTTGTTGTCTACTGTCAGCTGCGCCTCAGCAGCGCCGGGCGATACATTGCAGGGTCGGACGCTCCAGAACAATGCTATATAACTTACAAAATAAGCCGCCTTTCGCCGCCGGGCGACCCAGAATACCGCCGGGCAAAACTGGACAGGCAGAAACGCCATTAAAGGGCTAAAAACACAATTTTTAGAGGATGGTTGGGTAATATTTGTTCCCAA
Organism: Lathyrus tuberosus; assembly: GCA_022829125.1. Taxonomy (NCBI): domain Eukaryota; kingdom Viridiplantae; phylum Streptophyta; class Magnoliopsida; order Fabales; family Fabaceae; genus Lathyrus; species Lathyrus tuberosus. Next base: position 296,176 of record JALAZF010000927.1, read on the forward strand.
TGCATCAAACTTTCATTTTTCAGTAGAGATAGCTTGAAAACAACATTGAAGCTTGCATGTGGATGACCCGGGGTGGATTTCTCATCGACCGGCTCTGACAATCCGCGAGATGTTTAGTTTATTCCTCTTCTTCTTTATGTATTCTTTTGTGTAGGGTTTTTGTATAGTTACTTTGAACATATGTATCTTTGTTGATTATAATATTGTATAAAATCTGCTTTACAAATCATTATCGATGTCTTCCTTGATCTTTTTGCATTTATGTTTAGATTTATGTTGTGTTAGAGATAAACATCACGAATCTTGTAGATGCTAGAGATAGATTTAGAGAATAATCTTTATGGTGTTGGAACTTAATGCCTTCCGTGTTTCGAGGCGTCGTGCGCGAGAGTGACGACGAGAGTAATACGGTTGCTCTCTCTGCTCAGTGTGCCAGATATGGACACGGTTGTGAGCGATACTGGATGATTTTGACGAGTATTGTAGTATAGTGAAAATGATCGATAAATTTATGTTTGTGACGATGGATTATATGTATGCTGGATAAGTTTCTTCTCTCTGAAGAATGAATTCTTTTTATTTTAATGTTTACTTTTCTGCATTTACTTTAAACCAATTTAATCCAAACTCATAAACGCGAGAGATTGTCGAACGACATTCTTTCCCTCGAACCGATCTCTGTGGACACGACATAAATCCCGGAGGGAATTCTTCCGAAAATAAATATTTTTGCTTGCCGCTTTACCGCTCCAACAGGTTCCCGTCGAGTACAGCGGATGCGTGAGGTGCTAGTACCATCCTTTCGCATAACCGACCCCTTACCCGTTTCTCTTCCCCTTGGGTTTTATCGATATTTTCTCTGTCCTTTGGGACTAAATAAAGTTTGGTGGCAACTTTATTGTATGTTTGAGTGTGCGATTCAGTCAAGTATAATCCCTCTAGCTTCAGCTGGCGACTCTGATGGGGAGTCCTTGCTCTTTCAAGTTGGAGTCTCGCCTAGTTTTGTTTGCTTTCTTGCTTGTTTGGGTGTTTATCTTTGTGCTTTACTTGCGCTCTCTTTATGTTTATTTACTACATTTCTTTACTACTTTAAATATTCATATGTTGTATACTTTGGATAATTGCTAAATTCCCTGCTGTTGTTGGGATGGGTTGCTACTTGAGAGATAAGCCCACTACCCAGGCTTGAGCATACACACAGGTTTAGAGTGGATAGTCACGTGGCTTGCGTGGTGTCTGGCCACATTTAGTTGACATGAGACCCACAATCAGACAAGGTTTTCTTTGGAGATATTTTGTCTTGCGCGTCTGGTGCAGATGACAGGGTATTCCCATAGAGAACTTATGACTCTAAAGACCGATCATTGGAAATCAGTGGAGGCCTCCTTGAGGTGTAATAATGCCAAACCAGAAATGGTGAACGTATTATTACTTCTCGACCTGGGAGCCTGAGAAGCTGAGGACCATTAGGAACCCTTGTTCGAGACTAGATCACACTTGTGAGGGAGATATTGGGTTTTTTTGCAGGAAACCAAGACTCTTCATACCATTTGGTCTCTCGCCATGTCAGGTCTTTGCACCTGTGCAGAGCTATATGCAAATTATCCAGATTATTCAGATTGTGCTGGCCTCTTGCATATCATTTCATCATGTCCAATCAGTTTTGCATATGTATTAAAAATTATTTTTGCATGAATTACATTCATCCATGCACGCATATGCATGCCCTTCATCCAGAGATCAGATTGCTCACATTATCCATTTCCGCCTTGCAGCAAGACGATAACTCGACATCACTATTTCACTCGCTCAAGCAAAACCAAGATCATGGCTGATTTCGAAGCAGAGAATGCTGCCTATAAGAAAACTTTGGCTCAGATCCAAGGTCGGATGGATCACTTCCAAACCAACATGGACGTTATCATGGAGTTCCTTCGTGCTCATAAGGACGTCTTTGCTACTACTTCTGCTGTTGCAACCGCTACTGATGCAACTGTTGTCACTCCTATGGTGATTTTTGCTCCTGTTGTTACTTCTTCTCCTGCTGTTGAAGTGTCGGTTGAGACTATTGTTTAACCTACTGTCAACCTACCAAGCTCTCAGTCTGGTCCGAATCGAATGCATGCTGATTTTCCTTGGGAAATGCCCCCAAATTTCACTCCTCAGGTTGCCGGTGGTAGTGCCTTTGTGTCGTATTAACCTTTTGTTGCACCCATGCCCAATGGGAATTTTGTTGCTTACCCTTGGGGCATGCCTACTCCGATTCCGCCTCCTGTGGTACATAATGACCATGAAATTCCTCAAGCACAGAATTTCCAGACTCCTGTGTCTACTGATATTGAGATCCATGATGAGGATGAACATGTGTATCGAGGTCCTCCGATTCATGTTCCAGATCTGTCTCAATCTGCCCAAACTGTTGTTCAGAATGTTAATTCTGGAATGCCTTATCCTGGGTCATACTTAGCTGCTGTGGTACCTCCTCCGGTTTATCAGTATGGTTTTCATATGGGTCAGAACTCTGGTCAGATGGTAAATCTTGGGCTGGTATATTCGTCTCAGTTTGCTTCTCCGCAGGTGCCTGCTCCAGCTGCATCCCAACTTCCAAATCCACAGACTCTTGTCAGGCCTGCTGATCATAACAGACCTACTGATTATAAGTTGTTAGATGAAAGGATCAGAGCTATCGAAGGTTATTCTGCTTTTGGCACGGATGCCAAAGACTTGTGTTTGGTTCCTAATGTTGTGTTGCCGCAAAAGTTCAAGATTCTAGAGCTGCAAAAGTATAAAGGATTGAGTTGTCCGCGCAGTCACATGACGATGTACTGTAGGAAGATGGCATCCTACATTGACAACGACGAATTGCTAGTGCATTACTTCCAAGATAGCTTGTCTGGAGCTTCTTTGGATTGGTATATGGGTCTAGAGCATAGCAAGATTCGTTCGTGGAGAGATTTGTCTGAGGCTTTCTTGAAACAATATAAGTATAACCTCGATTTGGTTCCTACCAGATTGTAATTGCATAATCAATCCCAGCGTACAACTGAAACATTTAAAGAATATGCACAACGGTGGCGCGAGATGGCCTCTCGTGTGCGACCTGCTCTTTTTGACACTGAGTTGGTTGATATCTTTATGGGCACCTTGCAAGGACTGTACTATGAAAAGATGGTGGGCATTTCTTCTTCAAACTTCGCCGATGTTGTGACTATTGGTGAAAGAATTGAAAACGGTTTGAAAATTGGTAAGATTACTGGTTTCGCGAGTCAACAGTCAACCAACAAGAAACCTCAGAGTAGTCATTTGAAGAAGAAAGAAGGTGAGGTGAATGTTGTGATGGAAAAAGCCCCTCCTCAGTATCAGGATCCTATGGCTCACATGCCGTATTATCTGTATCCTTACATCATTATTGCCCAATATCAACAACCGCCATATCAATATCATCCGCAACAACAAGCTCAGAATTCTCAGAAGCAACAGCCACAACGTCAACAATCTCAACAAAGCAATGGTAATCAGCAAAACAGACAGAACACCAATAATTAGAACAGCCGCAAGCGTCCGAATTTTGACAGAATTCTCGTGCCGTATACAGAGTTGTTCCCTTATCTGGTTCATCAAGGGGCAATTATCCCAAAATAGATCCCGCCTGCAATTGCTCCATACAGGGCGAAGCATAATCTGAATGCATCATGTGCTTACCATTCTAGGTACATAGGGCATGCCACCGAAGATTGCATTGTGTTAAAGACCAAGGTTCAAGAGCTTATTGATCAGAAAATCCTGACATTTTCCGAAGATCAGCCTAACATACAGACTAATCATCTGCTTACTCAAGGTGGACCGGGGGCTAACATGATTGAGGACAATCAAGGGGCTAAGTTAATCAGAGATGTCGACGAAGTGAAAACTCTGATGACTGTTGTGTTCAAGAAGTTGAACGAGCAAGGGTTATTGAAAGGTCTTCATGGAAAATTCCAGATTTGCAATGACAATCCTAATCAGTGCCGAAGGTTGAAGGTCTGTGTTCAGATCTTGATGAACTGAGGTGTAGTACAGTTTACCAGATCCAAGTTTGTGGAAGAGGTAGCTACCATTGAGTTGTTCACGATCGTATATAGGAAGGTTCCCTTGGAAGCTCCTAAGAAGAAGATACACCCTATCATTGTTTGTGCACCAAAGCCTTTCCCGTATCAGAATTTGAAAGAGGTACCTTGGAAGTATGGTTCTACCGTGTTTTCTGGGGGTCGAAAAATCCAGTTCTTTGAATCCGAGATTCTGAATGTAACCACCGCTGGAGGCATGACTCGTAGTGGACGAGTGTTTGCTCCAAAGGTCACATCTAAGCAAGTGCAAGCTCCAACCTTTGTTCCTCCCAAGGAGAAGTCTACTTCAACAATTCATGTTGATCAACAAGGGGCACCTGCCGCTACATCCGTGCCAGTCACTCCATATGATAACATTGCGAAAAGTAAAGAGGAAATTGATGATCAAGAATTTCTCAAGCTGATCACGAAGAGGGATTTTAAGATTGTGGATCAGCTGGGGCAAACACCCTCAAAAATTTCAATCTTATCCTTGCTCATGAGCTCACCCGCGCATAGGTTGCCTTTGTTAAAAGTTTTGAATGTCGCTCATGTAATGAACAATATCTCCATAGAGCAGTTTGATGATGTGATCACAAACATAACTGCAAGTCGGTATTTGGGTTTTAACGAATCAGAGTTGCCACCTGAAGGAACTGCCCACAAACGAGCCTTGCATATATCAGTGACTTACATGGACACCTTGCTATCTCGTGTCCTTGTGAATACCAGTTATTCTCTCAACGTGATGCCTAAGGGCATGTTGAGTCAACTACTGGTAGAAGAGAGTGAGATGAGGCCGAGCACTTTGATTATCAGAGCCTTTGACGGTTCCAGAAGGCAAGTTATTGGCGAGGTGGATCTTCCCATTAAGATTGGACCACATCTATTTACCATTACTTTTCAAGTGATGGATATCAATCCTACATATAGCTGCTTATTGGGTCGACCTTGGATACATGCCGCAGGGGTAGTTACTTCCACATTGCATCAAAAACTGAAATTCATGATTGACGATCAAATGGTCATCGTTTGTGGTGAAGAGGATTTGCTAGTAAGCGAGTTATCATCCTTCCGATATGTCGAGACTGATGAAGGCATAGCTGAGGTGTCGTTGTAATGTCTCGAGTTCGAAGATGGCAGTTCCGCCTCAACTAGTCAAAGTAGATCCCCAAAAATGACTTTGTCATCTGCCAAGAATGCTAAAGAGACCATTGAGAAAGTGTTTTACCTGGCTGGGGGCATATGCTGGATGTGGTAGAGAAGCATGATCGCTTTGGTCTGGTATACCATCCCAATCAACAAGCTAAATCACATGGTCAGAAGCAGTTCAACTTGATCAAGTTTAATAGTGCGTGTTTTCAGAAGGGTGACATCGTGGCAGCCATTGATGATGTTGGTCCTAGCAGCCAAAATACAATTTTTGTACGCAAGTGCCCACCTTGTGTCAAGCTCAACAATTGGACATCTATTGTGATTCCCATGTTTTTCCAACAAACATGTAATGCATTTTGCTTTCTTTTTCCCTCGTCCTCGCCCGAGACGAATGCATAGCTTGTAAAGGGCCTCCCGTTTTTGAAATATTATGTGATCAATACATAAAAGTTGTATGCATTTAAATCATGCTCTATTGTCTTTCTTTATTTTACTTTTCCACAAACAAATGGAAAAAGTTTCTTTTATTTTCATCTTTCAAAATAGCTCATTCTAAACAAATTCATAAACATGCAAAACAAATAAATGCATTCATGATAACTTGGCAAACATCCATTGTAATTCTGGGATTCCAATCAACCAAGCCGAAGAAGATGGCGAGGAAGATTGTGAATTACCGGCTGAACTAGCAAGGCTCCTTAAGCACGAGCACAAAGAGATTTAGCCACACAAAGAACAAGTGGAAGTTGTCAACCTTGGTACTGAGGAAGTCAGAAGAGAAGTCAAGGTTGGGGCATCCCTCGCTAAGCATGTACACTCCGAGTTGGTCAAGTTATTGAAATAGTATGTTGATATCTTCGCCTGGTCTTATCGAGATATGCTTGGGTTGGATACCAATATAGTTGAACATCACTTGCCACTTAAGCCCGGATGTCCTCATGTCAAGCAGAAACTCAGAAGGAACGGACCCGACATGGCACTTAAGATCAAAGAAGATGTGAAGAAACAGTTTGATGCTGGATTCCTAGCCACCTCCGAATGTCCTGAATAGGTTGCTAACATCGTCCCGGTTCCAAAGAAAGATGGGAAGTTCAGAATGTGTGTGGATTATCGAGATCTCAATAAGGCAAGCCCGAAAGATGATTTTCCTCTGCCTCATATTGATGTCTTGGTAGACAACACTGCGCAGTTCTCTGTCTTTTCATTCATGGACAGTTTCTCAGGATATAATCAGATCAATATGTCCTCAGCCGATATGGAGAAGACCACTTTCATCACGCCTTGGGGTACATATTGCTACAAAGTCATGCCATTCGGTTCTAAAAGCGCAGGGGCAACATACCAATGTCCCATGCCAACCCTCTTTCACGATGTGATCTATAAAGAGATTGAGGTTTATGTGAACGATATGATTGCCAAGTCCAAGACTGAAGAAGATCACTTGAACCATCTGAAGAAACTGTTTGACAGACTCTATAAATTCAAATTATGGTTGAATCCTGTAAAGTGTACCTTCGAAGTTCGATCTGGTAAATTGTTGGGCTTTATTGTTAGCCAAAAGGGCATTGAAGTTGATCCCGAAAAGGTTCGAGCAATTCAGAACATGCCGCCTCCCAAAACAGAAAAAGACGTTTGTGGCTTTCTGGGAAGACTTAATTACATCTCAAGATTCATTTTTCACTTGACGGCTACCTGTGAACCGACGATATTCAAATTACTAAGAAAAAATCAATCGGTTGAATGGAACAATGATTGTCAAGAAGCTTTTGACAAAATAAAAAAAATATTTGCAAGAACCACTGATCTTAGTACCGCCGGTTCCTGGTAGGCTTTTAATCATGTATCTCACTGTTCTAGATGAATCTATGAGCTGTGTATTGGGTCAGCATGACAACAGTGGCAGAAAAGAACATGCAATTTATTATCTGAGCAAGAAGTTCACAGATTGTGAGACCAGATACTCACTCTTGGAGAAAACTTGTAGTGCTCTGGTCTTGATTGCTCGACACCTAATACAATACATGATCTACCATACTACTTTATTGATATCCAAAATGGATCTGATAAAGTACATATTAAAAAAGCCTGCTGTCTCTAGAAGATTTTCTTGGTGGCAAATGTTGTTAACTGAATATGATATCCAACATGTTACCCAGAAAGCAATAAAAGGGAGTGTCTTGTCTGACTACCTTGCTCATCAACCTGTGGAGGGTTATCAACAAATAAAGTTTGACTTTCCAGATGAGGATGTTCTGTTTATCAGAGATTATGAGACTCCATACCCCGACATAAGACCCGAACCAGGGGCGCGATGGACACTCGTGTTCGATGGTGCCTCCAATGCTAAAGGTCGTGGAATTGGTGTTATCCTTATCTCTCCGACTGGTTTTCATATTCCCTTCACCGCCAAGTTATGCTTTGCATGCACCAATAATATGGCTGAATATGAAGCATGTATCTACGGAATTGAAGCGGTAATTGACATAAAAATAAAGATTCTTCAGGTCTATGGAGATTCTGCCTGGTTATTGGCCAAGTCAGAAGGGACTTTGTAACTCGGGATTCCAAGCAGGTTCCATACCAAAAGCACATCGCAAAATTGATTCCCTATTTTGATGAAATCTCTTTTCATCATATCCCTAGAAAAGAGAATCAATTAGCTGATGCTCTTGCCACTCTGGCATCCATGTTCAAAGTCAAGTGGAAGAATGAAGCTCCAGCTATCCACATTGATCATTTGAACGAACCAGTACATTTTTTAGCAATCTAGGACGAGTCTGATGACAAGCCTTGGTTCTAGGACATCAAAAGATATATGGAAAAAAAAGAATATCCCGAGGTTATCACCGTCACCGACAAGAAAGCTCTTAGAAGGCTCTGCGCCAAATTCTTCTTGAGTGGCGGTGTACTGTACAAAAGGAATTATGATTCTATGTTGCTCAGATGCGTGGATAGACACGAAGTAAACATGATCATAAGGTCCATACATGAGGGATGTGAGGGTGTACACGTCAAAGGTCCTACCATGGCTAAGAAGATACTTCGAGCTGGTTATTACTGGATAACAATGGAGGTAGATTTTTACAACTTTGCCAAAAGATGTCACAAATGCCATATCTATGGTGACAAGATTCATGTGCCACCAACTCCATTGAATGTTTTAACTTCTCATTGGCCCTTCTCTATGTGGGGTGTCAATATGATTGGGATGATCGAGTCAAAGGCTTCCAATGGTCACCGCTTTATTCTAGTTGCTATCAACTACTTCACCAAGTGGGTTGAAGTTGTTTCTTACGCAAATGTCACACGACAAGTGGTTTCCAGATTCATCAAGAAAGAGATAATATATCGCTATGGTATTCCTAGAAGTATTATCACTGACAATGCAAGCAACCTGAACAACAAGATGATGAAGGAGTTGTGTCAAGAATTCAAAATCGAGCACCACAACTCTTCACCATATCGGCCCAAGATGAATGGTGTCCTCGAAGCAGCAAACAAAAACATCAAGAGGATTGTCCAGAAAATGGTCAAAACTTACAATGATTGGCATGAAATGCTTCCCTTTGCATTGCATGGCTACAAAAATTCAGTTCGTACTTCTACTGGGGAAACTCTGTATTTGCTTGTGTATGGTATAGAGGTTGTTTTACCTATTGAAGTCGAGATCCCTTCGCTCAGGGTCATCATGGAAGCAGATCTTGATGAAGCTGAATGGGTTCAATTCATATACGACCACCTGAATCTCATCGAAGAGAAACACCTAACTGTCGTTTGCCATGGTCAATTGTATCAGAGACGTCTCAAGCAAGCTTTTGACAAGAAAGTTCTCCCTCGAGCATTCCAGGAAGGCAAACTTGTGTTCAAGAGGTATTCACTTGTTCACTCGGATCCATGCGGCAAGTGGACTCCCAATTACACAGGACCTTTTGTTGTCAATAAGGCCTTCTCAGGTGGAGCCCTGATCCTCACCACCATGGATGGGGAGGAGTTGCCATCGCCCGTGAACTCTGACGCAGTAAAAAAATATTATGCCTGAAAAAAATAATGAATAAAGAGCCCGCTAGATTGGCGTCTGCAAGGATAATCTAGGCAAAAATGGGTGTCCGGGTGGACCAAAAAAAAGAAACGTCCATGCAAAAGTTAGGGACAAGAGCAAAAAAATAATAGCCCGCTAAGTTGAAAACCCAAAAAGGAGACTTAAGGAAAAATGGGTATCCCGGTGGACGAAAAAATATAGAAAAAATGTCCAGACAAAATTAGGGATAAGGGCATTTGACTATGAACACTTGAGCCTATCTTCATCATAGCTGGACCTCAGACGGTAACAGAGCAATCAAGTCATCGTCAACTGGTGCAAGGTGTTGGAACCTAGACTTCCAGTGGAAGGTAGCCAATGTTGTGATCAATGCAAAACATAATTTCCCATTGCCATTTACCTCAGTTTTTCAATTTTACTGCAAATTTCCTCATCAAGGATTTTTGCATCCTTGTACACACCTTATGTACAAATATTTTCACACTCAATAAAATCCATCATTTGATTTCTCAATTGTCTTTTTTTCAGTATTTTGTTTGCAAAATAAACGATTATTTGTGATCACATAATACTATAAAGCATTGAGAATAATAAAAAGCTAAATCAATAGAGAAAGCATTATGCATTGCATGCTTTACCGAAAATCCCTAAGGGATGATCGGTAGTTTCCATTGCAGGCTTGATCCCCAACGAGCATCGTCATGGTTGTTTGAAAAGGTATGCTTACCTTCCATTTCCTCAGCAGAACCATGATTGATCCCCAAGCAGAGACATGTTTGTCCATTTTTTCCCAACACGAGTATGATCCTCGCAACATCCCCGACAGGTTGAAGCTACCATTCCCCAGCAGCGGTAATGTCGTGGTTTTCTGTTTCCCCCAAGCAGTAAGGATCATCTGAACCTTGTACTCTCCCCAGTCAGAGTCATTCATGGTTAGAAGGTCGTCAAATTTCCTTCATCTCCAGCAAAGACGATTATAGTAGCTTGGAAATTCGAGACTCTCGGTTTCTTCCCCAGCAGAGTCGTCGCCATTTGTGGTTTCCTTCCCCAGCTGAGGATGTCAAGTTTGTTTTGCTATAATCCCTGCCTGCCTGCAACACAGTACCTTAACATGCATTGTTGCATGACATGATATCAAGCATCATGTAAGATCAAACATACATAGCATATGCATCAAATATACTCCCCTTTTGCCTGATTCATCTCTCCAACAGATATGCATCAAATATACTTCCCTTTTGCCCACTAATTCGACGTACATTTGAGAAACGGTTCGACCAATCTGTCTGTAGATCCGAAAAATTATTCTGGCTGATATTTAAAGCATTACACGGAATAAATATACATGTCGTGATAAGTTAAAAATGCAGATGACTTATAAATGCATTAAATTGTTGACTGAATAATTATGAATCAATAGTCAAATCCAAATAAATCGCCCTTCGACCATTTACTTCTTATTCTCTATTACAATTAAACCTCACAAAGATTCAGATGACGATAATACTATTGATTGTCTCCCTCTGGACCTCTGAAATAAGATGCAACATAATGAATGATGCATTTGAGATTGAGAAATCAAGCCTTTTGACTTCTAAATCAACAAATGACTGAATGATTATCATTAAGACCAGATAAAATGCCAGAACTCCTTACTTTTCATCTAAACCCTGATGAATGCTTTTGATTGAAAGAATATATGACAAAATGAATGATTTGCACTATGCAGATGCGAATGAAAAACTTAGGGTAAAATTTAGGGTATGACACAGAGGAGCCTTTTTCAGAAAAGGTTACTGGTGATAATTAGAGTAGACAAAACCTGCAGGACTTCTACAAGCATAACATTGATTTAGATTCTGATGATGTTAAGACTTCAGAGTCTCCTTTATTAGAGTCCAAAGTCTCTATTTTCAGAGTCTCTCTAGGAACAGAGTTTAGAGTCTATTTTGATCAACATACTTCAGCATTTAAGATTGTTCAAAGCTATCTTTATTCTGCTTCTTTCTAGATCAGATTAAGCTTATCTTCGCTTTAACTAAGCTCTGAGTCTGCACACTCAACAAATTGTTAGACAACAAAATTATTCTTGTATATTTTCTTATCATAAAAAATCAGGAATAATTGTAGAACCAATCTTGTTCCAACATAAAATTTTGAGAATCAACTTAAAAAAATAAAATAACTTTCAAAGGAATAATATTTAAATTAGAAGCTATATAGAAAGGAAGACTATTACAAGCAAATGATTCAATTGTAAAAGCTTTGTGTTGAAAGGTTAAAACACTTGCACATGTACTTAGAGTTATTTACATCCTCTGATGAGTGATAGTGGCAGACACTTAATTATTTATTAATTTATCTAATTTTCATTTCTCAAAGGGCTAAGTGTTAGCTATATTCTTTAAGACGAAAAAGAGATCAAGTTGAGATCAGTTCTTTGTGGTGAGAAATCTAAGATATCAGTCAGTTTGACTAGGAGACATCTAAGTGATATTATAATATATTTATTATAGTGGAAATTTTTCAATGTGAGGGGAATGGACGTAACTATGAGTTAAGAGTGTGAACTAGGCTAAAATATGTGTTATAATCTCTCTTCCCTTATCTCTTTATTATTCAATAGTTTTTATTCTTGAGTTTTATTTGAGACCGGCCAAAACGAATTTAATCAACCAACACAATTCAACCCTCTTTTCTTTTATTTTTATAACCTTCATAGCCACCCTTGAAATACATAAACATGCATGTGTTATAGAGAAATAGGTCATGTTTATATTCAAATATAATGATGGTAGTGTTACGGAAAAAACTTAGCAACTAACTAGGTTAATCACAATGTGGATAAAGTGGTCGGACAAGCTTTAAATATGTTTGACTCCAATATTTGGTACATAGACCAAATGTGATAACTTCCTTGTCCCACAATGAGTGCAACCAGATGAAATTCCCATATATATCAATCATCTCAGTTTATTAAAGTTTTCAAAGGACAGGGGGATTCTCCTGTCGAACATATCAATAGATACTCCCTGGAGATGGAAGAATTTGCAATAAAGAAAGACTAGAAAATGAAGGTTTTCCCAAGTTATCCAACAAATAATGCCTTCTTGTGGCTTTGAACATTTACGCCCAATTCAACTCAAACATGGATCCAAGTAGAAATGTATTTTCATGACTAATTCTTCAAAGAATATTTGAAATTCAGTTTGATGGACTGATTAAAAGTAAAAAAAGACAAATTCCTAAGTATATTAATGATTACTTGTTATGGTTTAAACATTTGAATAGTTGATGTTTTACCCTCATACCATATCTAAAATTCATAAAAAAAAATGGAAAGTGGAGGTCTATATTTCTATACAAGAAAAAAATATTCCAACCATTGGATTATTGATTTTGTCTAAATTGACAAAAAAAGGCCAACAACTAGAAAATTGTTGGGAGGAATAAACTTCCCAGATGTTCGACGAATATGACTCTGATTCGAAAATCTTTGAAGTATTTGTATATGAAATTGAAAAAAGGTAAACTATGTGTGTGACAAGCCTTATAACCTTTGATAGGCAAGTACATAAGGTCACACATCAATACTAAAAAGTATAAATTTTACGTGACAAAGTTCGACAATATTTTTGAAATTCTATTGTAGTATAAACATTCAAAATCGTTCTATGATCATAGGTTGTTTAAATTTAACCATATTAAAGATTAAAAATATTGCAAATGTCGCGATATGATTGGTCACACCACTCGTGAATGTTTTTTGCCTCAAGGACGTGACTTAGGATGCACTGACTAAGTTTCGTTTGAAATTTTTATTCAAAAAACCTAACTTAATGGTCGACATAGATTTGTATCAGCAAAACATAAGAAAAGTTGTTAGTTAATTTCCTTTGATTTTTGTAATGGTCAATTTCGATATTATATTCATCTCGCTGCTTCTTCTCTAATCTCTACTCTATTATATTCTTTCTTTTTCATCTTCTCGTTTTTATGTTACTGTTCTATCTTCTAATTTCATTTTTATTGCACCTCTTCTTCTCTAATCTCTCCTCTCTTATGTTCTTTCTTTTTCATCTTCACTAATTTCTCATCTCCTCTATTTTTTTTGTTTCATTATAATGTTTTTGATATTGTTTTATGTTTATTATTCCACTTTTGTCTAAGATGATTTTATATATTAAATGGAAAGATGTTGTCCAAATATGATCAATTTTGTTGTTATTTGATAATGTATAAATGACTAAATATAAAGTTATGTTGTCCTCTATATCTGTATGTATGGCTCAATAAAAAATTTGTAAAAAACTGAACCAACCGAACTAAACCAGACCCCATTGGTTTGGTTTAGTTTGGTTTGGTTTAATTTTATTTTATTTCTAAAAGTAAACCGAACCGGACCAAACCACTCACTTTTTCTCTTGCGGTTCGGATGATTTTTAGCTTCAAAACTGCCCAAACCGCACCACAAACACCCTTAGTGAGCTTATCCAAGTACCATTAGTTGGCTCCACCGATCAGTGAGTGGGGAATAATCGCATGAATATCGCTTCCTCTTCCTCTTTGGTTGTTCTAAGAGTTTCATACAATTCATTGAAACTCTCTTTTGGTTTGTGATATTGTTCGTTAAAATCTTTGTTTGATTATTGAGCTTAGCCTGGTGTAAAAACTTTGTTTAGTTCCGAGATTTTCCTAGCGTAAAATCTTGTGTTTGCTTTGGAGGATAGTCATTGCAAAACTCTTGTTTTGTTGTAAGAATATTAGCCTTAATAACACAATATAAGGACTTATTTTCTTGGGACTATGATGAAACTTAACCCCCAATCATATATTTAATCAGACACAAACTGCCTATTTCAAAGAAGCTTAAACCTATCATGATTTCCAACCAAAATTTTGTTCACAAATTCTTTTCGAAATCAAGGAGGAAATAAAAAGCTTTTGAAAGCATGTTTACCTCAACAACCAAGTATGTTGAGTGGTTAGAGAATTTGGTACTAATTATCAAGAAAAATGATCATTTTCGAGTGTGTATGCAAATCTTGAGTTGTATGCATGACCAAGGAAAGATTTTCCAAATATTCATCGACAAAGAGGGTGTCTATATAACTTCTTTCACGTGCCTACGAGCATTAGAGACTTATGAATGTGTAGTGATGCCTTTCAAATTTAAGAGTATAGTTAACAAAAATAGATTTAAAACCATCGTAGAAATGTCACCCCGACAAACAAGAAAGGAATTCAATATTTTTTATGTAAGCTTAATTACTTTAGGAGATTCATTTAAGATTAATTTATAATTCAGAAATATGCAACACTTGTGAAGTGTTGCAGTAGGCAGTTTGTATTTTGAATCCAGAAATAGGCAACACTTCGCGAAGTGTTGCAGAATGCAAAACACTACAACCTTTGATAAGTGTTGTTGTATGAGAAACAATGCAACATTTGGTAAAAGTGTTGTTGTAGGCGAAATAGTGCAATGTTTGAAAAGTGTTGTTGTGTGCAAAACAGTGTAACATTTAGCAAAAGTGTTGTTAAAAGTGTGTGTTTCATCAAGGATCACAACCTTATGAAACAACACTAGTTTGGCTTATAAATTGAGCATTCCAGATTCAGAAAAACACATTAGAAAAGTCTATCCTCTTCACACAAAATTTCGGATTTCATCTTCCCTACATTCGAGTTTTCATCGATCTTGTGCAAACTCGAGTATAGGCTGAATTATCCTGGGTATTCCTGCGTATAACTCTAAGATAATTTGAGAGTGCTTGAAATACTATAAGGAAAGTGATTTGTTTACTATTCTAGCCTCGGTCCATTCAATTTAAATTAATTTTCTAACAATCTTATAGTATTTGAATAATGGCAACTAGGACTTATGTTTCAAGTATCAAAGGATAAACAGCTACGCTAAAAGCACATTCTAAACACAAGAAAAATCTACATCATGAATTCTGATATGTTTTATTATTTTTCATAAAAATTACAACCTTATGAAAAATTATGATATCAAATGCTTAAGTGAATTTAATTCAATAGTTGGTATCAAACCAATGGCTAACAATATTATAATTTTTTTATAATTATTAATTGATATGAATCAAAATTACATGATAAACATAGTACTGACAAAATAATTTTCAAAGTGATGTAATAATAGTCTCTGTAAGGCAATGAAGATACATTAATGTATCATGGTTTCCCAATTAAGTATACTTATGATGAAAATGACACATATACTTTTCTGAAAATAATAACAAACATTTAAATTGTAGATTTGATTTGTTAGTTTTTAATCATCACTTGTACATGAAATGTAATGCATTTGTACAATATCGCTAGCATGGTATGATTTGATTATAACTTTAGTCCAATCCAAATGCTGTTTAAAGAAAATGCGGTGCTAGAAAAAAAAAAACCATGCTACAAAAACCGACATAATCACCGCCAAATACGAAACAACAGTCAAGTTACTTGTTTTTTTTATATATCTCCTCTTTAATGCATTGGGGTCATTGTAATTTTCTTGGATTAGATGGCCTTTGAAGAGATTATAAGAGGTGAGAGAGTTTCATTGGATGGAGTTGATGTGGCGGTTTGTAATTTGACTGATATTTGATATTTGAAGTTTTTGAATTCTTTGTTGGAAATGTAAGAGTAGAATTGCTTTGGATTGCTTTAGATTTGACACATGTTATAATGTTATGGTGATTACTATCCACTTTTCAATCGACGAGTACCTCTTACTCTTTAACTATTTGCTAATAAAGATAGTATTTACTATGCATCATGCATAAACCCTAGTTTAAATATAAAATAGATTTTAATGCTATAGTTTAACATTGTGTCATTTGTTGTTGTATTTGGAAGAAGATTGGAATATATGTATGTTGATAAGTTATAATGAATGTTTAATCATACATCGAGATTCAAAAGGTTAATTGAAAGTCATGTTTTTTAAATTATGTGTAAAATCTGATTATATGAATCATTATATGTATTGTCAACAAAACATGATAGATTTAAGTAAAAGTAAGTGACATTTGCAAAACTATATGCTATACGTGTTATATAAGAAAATTTGATATGTTTTAAATTATAAAAATAAAATAAAGAGTTTAACGAAAGAAAATTGGATGGCTACACACAATTGTTAAAATATAAGTGATAGACGACACAAAGTTCTAGTTTGAAAGTTATAAATTTGCAATTAGCCATAATGAATTGAGATTCATGGTTCAAAAATATATACATATATAGACTTGTATATAAATCATGTATATAAATGTAAATCTTAATGATAATATTTACATGGAGTATTTGGAAGGTTATATATGTTTCTTGGTAATAAATAAAAGACGTGCAAGTTTGTCAAATCCTTATATGGATTAAAACAAGCGTCGAAACAATGAAATCAAAAGTTTGATTATGTTATTGCAATATATTCATCAATTAAAGGGATACACACAATTTAAGGGGAGACTTTTCAATCTTATCAAAACAAGAATTCAAAGAGTTTGTCATCATCAAAAAGGGGAGATTGTGAAGAATACATCGTATATCTAGTTTAGTTTTGATGAACACAAAGATTATCAAAGAAGAAAAGAATCAAATGTATCATGCACATCAATGATGAAGTTGAACAAGAAGGATGAACATGTAAATAGAAGTGAATATTTGAAACAAGTAAACATAACTAAGGTGATCATTGCAACTCATACTATACTACTTTAAATTGCTTTGAATTTCATCTCTCACATTATCTAAGAACCTGCTTGCATCATCATGCATAATCATCTAAAAAACCTTCTTCATCTAATTCCTGTGACAAGTGTTTGTATACAAAGTTATGTGAGAACATTGTGATAATCCTTTGTCTCCGTGTCGATTACATCATTAGCAACAAGATAAATTGAATTTTAGAAACAAAGAGGTTTATAACTTCCACATTCAAGATAAAAGATCTTGGACTAGTTGATACAATTTAGGGATCAAAGTAAAGAGAAATAGTGGGGGTTGTGAACTTAGTCAAACACACTATGTTGAGAAAGTACTTGATAAGTTCAAAGACTTACATTTCAAGGAAGTGAGTACTCCAATTGATACTAGTGTCAAACTTAAAAAAATGATGGAAGAGTTGTGGCTTAATTGGAATATGCAAGTGCGTGCAATGTACTAGACCCGACACAGCCTTTGCAATTAGTAAAATGAGTAGATTTTACTAGCAATACAAATGGTGAGCACTAGAAGACCATCATTAGTAATTTCGGTTATCTTATAAAAACCAAAAAATTTGGTCTCCATTATGGTATATTTCCTGCCATATTAGAAAGATATACCAATGCGAGTTAGATATCGAGTGTTGAATATCATAAATCTGCATTTGGGTGGATATTTACACTAGCTAGGGGTGCAATTTCTTGGAAGATCAAGAAATAAATGTGGATCACGCTTTCAACCATGGAATATGAGTTTGAGGTTCTTGCTTCCCCTGGTGAAGAAGCTGAATAGTTGAGGGACCTTCTGTTAGAAGTTTCATTGACTAAAGACAATGTTTCAAAGGTGTTAATGCATTACAGTAGTCAAGCCACTTTACCTAGAGCATACAAAAAGTGTATAACAGAAAGTCTAGGCAAGTAGGACTTAGACATTCTTTCGTGAGAAAATTGATTAAGGATGTAATTATTTCATTCATATACGATCGAGCTATACTTTGTTTGATCCATTTACTAAACTGTTGGCCATAGATTTAGTAAAGACTACCTCGAGAGGTATGAGATTAAAACTCCTTGAATAAGGGTTTCGACAACGGTAGCACCCCAGTCTAAAGTTAACAATCCTTAACCTAAGATTTAATAGGTAACAACAAGTCGTTGATTTGTATATTTTTGCATTATGTGACAATGTTGACTATTACATATTGAGGGTTAAGTTTTTTTCAAACTCTTAATGAAGTTCTATATCGAGGATATGTATCTCAAGAAATAGATACAAAATGAACTTCACCTATATGAGTTTCGATATGGTGTCGTCTCAAAGTGAGAGTTGGAGTTTCTCTCATGAAAAATTCACAAAACAGGAAAAACACATGGCCATAAATAATGTTAGGCGGGAGATGTAGGCGAAGAACTACTAAAGAGTGTGTGTAAGGTAACGTCGGTTTAATCACAAGGGATAACGGTTCAAAGCATTGCTACTTAACATTCTGATTAGACTTTGTGTTATCCTTACTAAGGTTAATTCAAAACGAAAGACACTTACCTGTATTAACATTCTTTGTTTCTCTTTTTTTAAAATTGGTCTTGTCATTATTAGAAGAAGTGGGAGATTGTTGTAAATTATTAACAATTAATAATCTTGAGTGTGTTCCAAAATGACAAAAAAATATGCAAGTGAAGGTTAATTTTATAATTCAGAAATAAGCAACACCTGTGAAGTGTTGCAGTAGGTAGTTTGTATTTTGAATCAAAAAATAGGCAACACTTCGTGAAGTGTTGCAGAATACGAAATAGTACAACCTTTGAAAACTGTTATTGTAAGCGAAACAATGCAACATTTGATAAAACTGCTACTGTAGGCGAAACAGTGCAACGTTTGAAAAGTGATGTTGTAGGCAAGTGCAACGTTTAACAAAAGTGTTGCTGAAAGTGTGTGTTTCATCAAGGATCGCAACCTTATGAAACAACACCAGTTTGACCTATTAATTGAGCATTTCGGATTCAGAAAAACACATTAGAAAAACATATCTTCTTCGCACAAAATTTCGAATTTCATCTTTCCTACATTTAAATTTTCATCGATCTTGTGCAAACTCGAGTATAGGTTGAAATATCTTGAGTATTTTTACGTACAAATTTTAAGATAATTTGAGAGTGTTTGAAATACTATATAAAAAATAATTTGTTCACAATTTTTTTTTTTTTTGACAAAACGATTCATATCTCGATCCATTCAATTTAAATTAATTTTCTAATCATAAATCCTTCAAAATTGAATATTTTGGCATGGTAAATCACTATAACCTCTAGTGTTTATTTTGGTTGATTACCCATGCATGGATCCACTAATGGTTTTGTAAATCGTCATAACATGATTGAACATGTTTCAAAATAAATACTGAATTAAATAAGTTGGTACTTATTGAATACTATTAAAAGAAAAGGTCATTTTGTACATGTGATACACGCTTTAAAACCATTTAAAGAAACTTCCACTATAGATACTTTTTGGTGAACGGAGTTTCATCCTAGGAGCTCACAAGATAGATAGTAATGAATAACAGACCTATTGATGAGGGCATATGTAAATCATGCTAAGAAAATTTTAGTGGCAAAATATTTACTAATAAAAAATATTAAAATCATTTAAAATAGGCAACCTGACAATAAACAACTTAAAAATAAACACCACAACTAACATAACAACAAATCAAATAAAATAGGTAAAAAAAAAGTTCAAACAATTAAAAATCAATCTCTTACAATTCAGGTTCGAGTTTATACAGCAAAATTCATTATCAGTTGATCATAATTCATCAAGAGAATAATAAAACTACATATCATAACTTATCTCATAACCAAATTAGACATTTGATTAATTGTTGATTAAGATAAATGATAAAAAAATTAATTCAATCAAAATATAGAATATGTGGATGAATTCACCTTTAATTTACTTATAAATCATTTCTAAATCAAAAAAATATTATTCTCGTCCACTTTTTTCAAAATTTTTGTAACACTATTAAAAATGTTTTTATTACGAACTCTTCACAAAACATTCTAAAAGTATTTTCTCAATATATTTTAATATAATATTACATATATCTAATTGGGACCTTGCGTCCAAAAAAAGAAATAAAAATAGGACCTCACTTTTTCTTTTTGGAATCCTTAGCTAGTTGAGATGAGGATGACAAGGCAAAGAACATGTTACTTCTGCCTTTGCATTGAAAACAGCCATTTATGTTGGCTGAACAAAAAAAGTGTTTTTTTGTTAAGTAATCAAACCTTTAAAAATAAAACTTATTGATTTTTAATCTGTAAAATAACTCATTTTCGAAATGAATAAATAAAAAAATCTATTTATTTTTAGTTTAAGAAAATTAATTTTAAAAAAATTATTTAATTTAATAAGTTAAGAGTGAATGGATGTGATATGAAGAGGTGAGCTTTTTGATGTTGCTTTTGGTGTTTAAAAAGAAATAAAAGAGTTTTAGATAACATAACGAAGGAAAAAAAGCTACAGTTGGGGTTATGTGAATGTGATGGGTAAGGGAGAAATCAGCAAAAGATCGATATTGTGTTCCACTCTCATCCATCTAACTTTTCCAATGCCACGACCATACAACTGCCAATAGCCACGTCGATATACACTAAAATAAATCACTTTATTCTTTATAAAATAAAATACATTTGACTTAATTTTTTTGTTAATATTCTTTTTGGTCACGTATATTTTTTTTAAAAACGATTATATTAATTCTTTAATTATTTAAATAGTAGTCAAAGTCAATTGAGAATGTCAGATGTCACTTGTGTGGATTAGTCATTAGTTACGTGTATTATTTTCGGTTTAGTTTGAAGATTTAAGTGTATTAAGGTTTCATTGTCCTTATTTGACCCCATTTGTTTGTAATTTTATGGGAACGAAGAGAACGAAGTGGTGAGAACGAAGAGCTGAGAACGAAGGCTAAGAACAAGTGCTTCCCACGAAGATCCGATGGCTGAGAACTAAGGAAATAAGGGTGAATCGAAAAGAAAGAGACAAATTTACCAGTAAGTTCAAAGTTTCGGCTCTTTAAAATTTAGGCTTTAATGGGTTTCCAAATTTCGCCTCTTTCTAACATATATGGTTGAGCTGGTTTTCACTTTATTGGGTGCAAACTTTCTTGTAAAATGTTTGATTTCATGTATAAAACTCGATTTAGGTTAGGTTCTTCGTATTAGGGTTTTTGTTTGTTCTTCTTGAAATGTTAAGTGTTGAATGTTTTTGTGTATGACTTTATGTTTGTGTTCTAAATAAATAGTTTTTGTTTTCGGGTTTTTGTCTGTTCTTCTCAAAATGTTAAGCGTTGAATGGTTTTGTGTACAATTTTGTGTTTCTATTGCTGTTGTTTGTGTTCTGAATAAATAGTTTTAGTTTTAGGTGAGAAATGGATGAATTTATGCATGTTTTTATTCACCATGGAGGTGAATTTGTAGATGTTGAGTATACTAGTTACGAATGATTAGTTTATGAGGTGAAATGTGATGTAGATAAATGGAGTTATTTTGATGTGGTAGAGATTATAAAAGAACTGAGTTATAAAGAAGTTAGTAAAATATTATACATGGATCCCGCAGTTGGTATGTTAACTCTAATTAATGACAAAAGTTCCCAAGATGTAACTGATTTATGTAAGGTTCATTTGAGTGTTCATATGTATGTCCAACATCATGTTTATCAACCTGACTATTATGATGGTTCTTTAGAGGAAGAGACCATAAACCCAGAGGATGTTGTTAAGCTTGATGAAGATGAAGAAGAGATTCTAAAACTATATATGAAGAAGTTCTCAAAGGTAATGGGGCTGAGGTGAATGTAAATGAAGTTAATGGGAATATGGTGAATAGTGAGGGTGTATGCAATGGCCATAAAGTGAATGGGGATGTAGGTAATGAAGCTGAAGTTAATGATGTTGAGTTGACTAATGCAGAGGAGAGATATGTTAGGCTTGATAGTTCTGATGATGATTGTGATGATATGAGTTTTCAATATGAGAGTGCTTTAGAGGTTGCATTTGAGGATTCAGATGAGGGTAGTGGTAGTGATGGTTTAGTATACGGGGGTAATGAAAATTTGTTAGGTTATTGTGATGAGACTGAAGGTATTAGCAAAAAAACATTTTTATAAAGGGACTTTAGTGAGGTTGAAAGTTGGGATGCTAGTGAGGAATTAGAGAGTGGGTGTGAAATATGTGAGGATGCATGTAATAGGAAGAAATACCCTGTTTTCATATTGTAAAAAAAAAACATGTCAGACTATAAATGGGAACTAGGGACCTATTTTGCTACCAAAGCTGATTTCAAGGAAGCAATCACCACATATCCAGTTCAATCAGGTAGGGATACGAAGTTCTCTAAAAATGACAAACAAAGGGTGAGAGTGATGTGTAAAGAAGGGTGTGAGTGGAATGTCTACTGTGGAAAATTACCAAATGAAGATTAGTGGCAATTGAGGAAAGTGGTGGATATTCATAAGTGTAGAAGAACATACATTGTGAAAATGGTGACTACAAAGTGGTTAAGTAAAAGAATTCAAAACTCCTTGAAAGATAATCCAAATATGAAAATCAAGGACATCAAGGAAAAATCCCAAAAGAAATGGATTGTTGGTGTAAACAATACTAAGGTAGTTAGGTCTAGGCGTGCAGCAAGAGGATTGGTTAATTGTTCCTTCTTAGAAAAATATGAGAGAATTTATGACTATTGTCATGAAATTCTTAAAATAAATCATGTTTCAACTGTCAAGGTAATGTCCAACCTGTTCCAGACAATTCAGTTGATAAGAGGCCTCACTTCCAAACACTACTACGAAAAACATATACAACAATGGTTGGAAAAGGGATAACATCACATGTGACATGCCGTTGTTACGTAGGGTGAGGTTATATATGCGCAACTTATAATCATGGTCTTACGGCCGTTGTAGAAAACCTGAATGCGCGTTATATATGATCACGGTTTCTTTAACTAACCGTGGTGGTATATACCTTTAGGCAAATAACATTTTATAACGGTTATTATAAATAACCGTTGTTGAAGGTACCCAGGGTTTATTATATAAAATGTAGATTGCTTGTTTTTCAATAAACCTCACAACAACATACAACCATTCAAATTGATGAAGAAGTATATAATCTGAAAATTAAACTATTCTTGAAAGCCAACTTAAACAAGCCACGATTTTATGAATTGCATCAGTCTCATCGTTCATCTCACGCTGTTTAGCATATAGATCGTGGTTCAATGGTCTAAGTCCTTCATCACATCAATAGTACATGATACTTGTGAAGACGTGTTGAAATAGTAATTCGGGGGGTGTTTTTATCGTATCCGCATGGATTGTGCGATATTTTGATGCTTGCTGTTCAATAGTCGAAATGTTTTAAGTAAGGGGTTTTCAAATTGTTCTTTGTTTTGTAACATCAATTTTGGTAGCAAAGAAGTAAATTATAACAAAGTTGTTGTAAGTTTTATAAAAGCATGTCAAGATTAGATTTTGCTAATCCTTTTCATACATATCCGATTAATCAAGCATATGAACTTAGTTCCGACCAATACAATCGCGTATCCTCTCGAATAAGTTTTTGTCTAAAGCAAATTCGTGAGTATCGTTGTTTAGACCGTTAGATGATGTCTCACACTAACAATCGAAATAACAACCGTTAAGATCAATACAAAGCAAATATTAAACCCCAAATCTTTGTCTAGAGTTTGGTTTTTAAGAGATGAAGATATTAGATCAAGATTTGGAAAATCTATGTCTAGAGTGATTCAAACCACAAATACATCATTAAGAACAAACAACTTCATCATATATTGATCATCAACCTTGTTCAAATACAAAAGATCAAAAGAAATACATATAAGCAAGATTAACTACCTATAACCTTAACACAAGAGGTGTTTAGCTACACATTTTCATGGTAGCTTGGATAACAAGTTTCAAGAGAAGATGAAAGAACATCTGCATCGAATAATCGAGATCGGATGTGACTTCAGCTTCTCTATGTGGAAATTCACTCTTGGATGATCAAAACTCAGAAAAGTATGTTTTGGTGTGAAAATATCAAGTTATGATCCCAAGAAAACATAAAAATTTATTTATAATACACTTGAGATCAGCAATATTCGCACTACAAATTAATCATTCGCCTAGCGAATGAAAGAAAATGGCACCTTAAGTGCCTCTGAAAGTTAAACCGCCCCTGGCTGTTTTCGTGAGTTAGCAAAGCGAACAATTCATTCGTAAAGCGAACCACTCGCCAAAACATTCACAAAGCGAATTTTGGGTCCTTTTCCCTCTGTTTTGTTCGTTGAGAGCTTCGCCAATGTTCGCAAAGCGAACATTCGCTGGGGACTTCGCCAGGGTTCGCAAAGCGAACCTGCTGTTGTTTTCCACTTTCCTTGGCAGCTTGCATCAATTCTTTGTGTCTTCTATCTTTGATGTTTTTAGTGCACTTTCCTGCACAATAGCACACAAATTACAAACACCAACAGTATAAATATAATGCATGAAGAACAACAATAATTCAATACAAAAATCCTCAATTAAGACAAGAAAGTAATGAAAAATGCCAAGTATCAAGTATAAATATATAGCATGTTTGACATCTAACAACTCTCCCCAACTAAGTCTTTGTTTGTCCTCAAGCAAAGTATGCCTCTCATTGAAAACAAGAGGATTTGCTCGAGCATTTGATTCAATCCAAGAAAGGATAAACGGCTCAAATAAAACAACAATTGTAACAAGGCACAATTACATAATCCTAGAATCGACAATGGAAAAGAACTTGATTCTTAAAACAAATCTCAGACATGTTTCCAGAAACAACTAAACCATCATGCTTATGTCACTCTACACTCTTCTTCGAAACAGGATTGAAGGAAATTAACGCGTTTTCAACCGCAGGGCAATTTTGCTCAAATGACAAATGAAGCAAATACTAAGCAATTCATACAATATCTAATCGATCGCAAGAAATTATGGAAGCAAAAGATCACTAAGGGCTTTTATCGGTTGTAACTTGGCCAGGGTTAAAAACAAAGGACATATGTACACGGCCATTGAAACAAGAAAGGATAAAGACTTTGAAGAGCTTTTCTTTTTCAAAATTTTCGATCTTGTTCAATCCTTATTTCTTTTTTTCACAATGCATTCTCTTTTTTTCTTTTTGTTCTTTTTCTTTCTTCTCTCTTTTTTTTTCAATTTCTTTGTCTTAGAATGCATTGTATCACCAAATCCTTTTTCTCTTTTCAAAATAAACCACTCTCCCCAAATTCAACATTGCCATAATCTTAGCTTGAATGCTCTTCAAAACGGGTTAAAATCGAGTTCATGGTTCAATAAAAAATTTCATTTCGGCTCAAAAGAGGTTTCAAATACGCGCACACTCACAAGGTGACTTGAAGTGTTTTTTGGAATGGTGGTTATACTCAAAGTGCACAAACATTGCCTTGATCATTTCTATGCTTCCACAATTTCAAAACAACAAGCAAGATAAAGCATGAATTAAAAGTATAAAACATCATTCATCATCAATCCAAAGCATTTGGTATAACATGGAGGTTTCTCACTTTGTGGTTTTTGGACCTAAATGACACAAGCAATCAAATAGAGTTGTAACAAGAAATAAAATTTTCATTTGTACAAAGACAACAAAGTTCCAATACATTCTAAATTCTAGAACTAGGTAACTATGTACCTTGCCACAACATCATGCTTAAAGTACTATCATAGCCATCCAATCTTGGAGGAATCTTCTTTAATGCACAATCAACACCAACCAAAGTTTCTTCCACAAAACATCCAAAAGTTAAAAATATTAACTTCCACAAGCATACCAACATAAAACAATAAAAAGCATATTAACAGCTTAAGAGTTGAACATTCGTAAACTGATGAATTCAACTCTTAATAACAACAATTAACACAAAGGCATACCAACAATTTACGTGTTGAGCATTCGTAAACTGAAGAACTCAACACTTAATAACAATAATTAAAACCGAAATATTAGTAAAATTAAAAACAGAAAAATTTACTGAAAAATGACATATATTACTAATAATAATAATAATAATAATGTACTGGTGTGGAGACACCTACAAAGTCAAAAGTACCACCCAGGGTACAAGTACATCATAATAACCAAAATAATCTAACAAAGTGGATAGAGTACATCAATAAAAACTGAAATAAAAACAGAATACAAAAAAACTTCACTTTGATGCTCAAAGGAAGTACAAAATCATCATCACAAAAAAAAAACCAATCCTCTTCGGACTCTGAAGCATACACCTCTGCCTCCTCCTCCTCTGAACCAGATCCAGAGCCAGATACCTCAACCTCAGCACCATCACCCTCCTCATCAGCATCAGCATCAGCACCATCTAAGTCCTCTCCCCCTCCAAATACTGGCCTGGCCTCAGGCCAACCAGCATGTGCAAGGAACTGTTCCCTTGACATCATTGTATGCTCAGTGGCGGGATCGTGAATCTGCAGCTGTAGTACCTGCATAGAGTCGTGTAAATCAGTCATGGCGCGCTGAGAAGCCGCCATCCAGTCCCAGTTGTACTGGCATATCTCCTGCTGATAAGGGTAAAAACTCTGAGATCCAGAACCAGAAGCATCTCTGTAACGCCCCAGTTTGAGTTATTTTTTATTTAATTGAGTCGTTTTCATTATTTTATTATTATATTATTTTATTTCTGAATTTTATTTTAAAATATATTATTTTTCGTCATAAATATATTTTATCGCATTTTGAGAACGGTTGCGAGATATTTGAGTGTAGGGGTATTTTGGTCTTTGTCGGGTAGATATTATATTTTTCATAGAAATAGAAATAGAAAGAGAGAAAAGTAGAAAGAAAAGAAAGAGAAGAAGAAAAAGGAGAAGAGAAAGAGAAGAGGAAAAACTTGTGGATTAGGAACCGACTTTCTACACGCGATTTAATCGGGTAAGGGTGCGAAACTCGATTATCTTATCATTGTGTATGATTATGTATGTGTGTGTGTGTGCATGTTGTCTTGCTTTTCCATAGTTTTCGGTTTTAGGTCAAAAACGAGTAGAAATCGATGTTTTTGCGGTCGGAAATCGATATAATTTGTGTTGTATGATCACAATATGTTTATGAGTCATTGCTGATAATTGTTTTGCTGTTGGAATGGATTTGGAATGAAAAATGAGATTTTGGGGGTTTTGGATCAATGTAACCTGTAACAGAATTTTCTGGTTCTGGTGTGATTCGCCAGGCGAATTTGGGATTCGCCAGACGAATTAAGTCTCGCCACCCGTTCGCCAGGCGAAGGGCTGGCGAAGGGGGATTCACCAGGCGAAATCGTAAGTCGCCAGGAGAATTCGGAAAGACAGAAATGGGGTAGCTTCTGTAACTTTTGGTTTTTTCTAATTTTGTGGTTCGCCACTAGTTCGCCAAGCGAAGTACTGGCGAATGGGGATCCGCCAGGCGAAATCCTAAGTCGCCAGGCGAATCTGGCTGTTTCTCAATAAATTATTTTCTTTGAAAATTCATAACTTTTGATCCGTAACTCGGATCGAGACGTTCTTGGTACCGTTAGAGAGCTACTGAAATGCTCTTTCTTATTAAAATGGTTTGGAGATTGTTGGATGATTTAATTATGTCGGGAATTTGGAATGTGTCGTTTGTTGACTTTTACCATTTTAATGATGTGCATTTGATGTGTTATTATGCAACATGCTTGTGATATGAATTGTATGACTTGTGTGCTGTTGTGAAATGAATATGCATGTGATAATTGTTGTGATGATGATTTGTGGCCTAAGGGCAAGAAAATACTATGTGTGGTATTTGATGATATATGCATGATTATGGAATGTGTATAAGTGTGCATTTGAATATCATGAGTCATTGTATGCTGAGCATCATGATATGCATTCTTGTGAGGTCGTGTGCCCTAGTGGGTGTGAGCGACGAATCAATTCCAGAGGGAATCTGCTATAACATTGTGAGCCTTATACCGAGAGGACCTAAAGCAGTGATTATAGACGATCGCGAGCCTTATACAAAGAGGACCTAAAGCGATTGGATTGTGAGCCTTATACAAAGAGGACCTAAAGCAATCCATAAACATCGTGCGCCTTAAAAAAATAAGAGGACCTAAAGCGACGGGGAACATTGTATGCCTGACGGGGAGTTACACTAAGTAACGAGCGATGGTTCCAATAGTTCCTGAGTGAACTGGTGTTGAGAAATGATGGAAGTCGGTACCGCATGTGCATATGCATAGAGTCGTTGTGTCGGTCTCTTGCATTTGCATAACTTATGAATGGTTTGATTATGTGTGGAATTGTGGATGAAAGTGATGAGTTGATATATGAATACACATGTTGGTGATAATTGAATTATGTACGATTGATATGCTTTTGTGACCGATATATGAGAAAATTCATTGTGTTGGTTTGTATCTGATTTATGGCGTATAGTGTGGTGAGAATATTATGTTTGCGTAATTGTGTGTTATTATATAATTACATGCAATTGTATTATGATTGTGTTTCTCACCCTTCTGTTGTTTTTAATGCTCTATGAGGCATTGCAGATTAGATGCTGGAGGTCTTTTTGTGAAGCTTAGGTCTTCATTCTTTTGTCGGTCGGCTTTGATATGTAGCACCGGGTAGTCGGAGAGATCGAGTGTGATTATTTTGTATTTATGTATACATGTATCTTTTGGATTGTACATGTATGATGTTGTATATGACAGACAAACTTTTTATGATATATATATATATATATATATATATATATATATATATATATGAGATTCAGTTACGGATCTTCCGCTTTTATTCTGTAATTGAATTGTGGGTTGTAGGAACTCAGTTCCTTTGTTATGTGCTACCTGAATGTTGCATATTATATGAGCAGGTGTTGTATGTTTGTTTCAAATTGATGTGACCTCTCGGTCTATGCCGTGAATTTTTAATTATACTCTGATTAATTGTTATCGCTTTAATAGCTTTGGGGTATAGATTGGGGGTGTTACATTAAGTGGTATCAGAGCCAGTCCGTGTCAGTTTGTGTCAGTCCTTGTTGGTCTTTATGGTTCGGTGAGCTGTTTATTTAACCGTAGTTGCTGTTATTGGAAATGAAAAGAATATGGCTGGTAGGAATGACGTTGCTTTAGCTGCTGCGATGCAAGCTATGGCTCGGGCTGTGCAGGGTGCTCCTAATGCTGCTGGAAATGATGAGTTCAGGAAGAACAAACCGCCTGTCTTCAAAGGAAGATATGATCCTGATGGTGCACAGATTTGGCTGAAGGAGATTGAAAGGATTTTCCGAGTGATGGATTGTGCGGAGGATCAGAAGGTGAGACTGGGTACTCACATGTTACTGGAAGAAGTGGATGATTGGTGGGTTAGTACTCGTCATGTGTTGGAAGCTACGGAGGAGGAAGAGATCACTTGGGAATTGTTTAGCCGGGAGTTCTTGAGGAAGTATTTTCTCGAGGATGTTAGAGGAAAGAAGGAGATTGAGTTCTTGGAATTGAAATAAGGTAATATGTCTGTTGTTGATTATACTGCTAAGTATGTGGAGCTTGTGCAGTTTTATCCACATTATGCCGAAGCGACGGCAGAGTTTTCTAAGTGTGTGAAGTTTGAGAACGGATTGCGTCCTGAGATAAAGCAGGCAATCAGTTATCAAAGGATTAGCAGGTTTTATGATTTGGTGGATTGTTGTAGGATTTATGAGGAGGATAGTAAGGCTCGTTCTACTCACTATAAGAGTATGAGCGAGAGCAAAGGGAAGCAACAGTTCCGTGGTGGTCCTTATGTGACACCGGCAGATAAAGGTAAACAAAGGGGTAATTTTGAGAAAAGGCCCAGTGGAGGAGGTATGTCTAATTCTCCGAGATGTTTTAGGTGTGGTGAATTAGGACATCGTCAGTTTGAATGCAGAAAAGATATGAGGAAGTGTACCAATTGTGGAGGTTTAGGACA
The DNA here is from genome assembly GCA_022829125.1 of Lathyrus tuberosus. Taxonomy (NCBI): domain Eukaryota; kingdom Viridiplantae; phylum Streptophyta; class Magnoliopsida; order Fabales; family Fabaceae; genus Lathyrus; species Lathyrus tuberosus. The sequence continues at coordinate 326,203 of JALAZF010000927.1, forward strand.
TATTGCAGCTGATTGTACGAGGAAGAATGTGGTGAAGTGTTTCAACTGTGGTGAACCTGGTCATATTAGCACTAAGTGTCCAAAATCGAAGCAAGCTCTAGCTGGTGGGAAGTTTTTTGCATTGGCAGGAACTCAGACTACTAATGCAGATCGTCTGATCAGAGGTACTTGTTTTATTAATAGTACGCCTTTAGTTGCTATTATTGATACTGGAGCGACTCATTCATTTATTTCGTCTGAGCGCGCGAAGCGTTTGAATCTTGTGTTGTCTTTGATGGGTGGTGAAATGGTTATTGATACTCTAGCAATGGGGTCAGTAACTACTTCTTTGGTTTGTTTGAGTTGTCCTTTGACCATTTATGGTAAAGACTTTGAGATGGATTTGGTGTGTTTGCCGTTGGAGGGTTTAGATGTGGTTCTGGGAATGAATTGGTTACAATTCAACCGGGTCCATATTGATTGTTACCATAAGCTAGTAAGGTTTCCTTCTCTTGAGGAAGACGAGGACTCGAGTTTCTTATCTACCAAAGAGTTGGAGAAACTTTTGGCGGATGAAGCTCGGTTGTTTGGGTTGTTTGCATCGTTGACTGTGGATAGTCAAGTTTCACTTGATGTGTTTCCTGTTGTGTGTGATTTTCCGGAAGTGTTTCCTGAGGATATTTCGGACTTGCCGCCAGAGAGAGAGGTGGAGTTTTCTATAGATCTAGTTCCTGGTACTAGACCTGTATCGATGGCACCATATCGAATGTCGGCATCTGAGTTGGTCGAGTTAAAGAAGCAATTGAATGAATTGTTAGAGAAGAGGTTTATGTGACCAAGTGTGTCGCCTTGGGGTGCTCCAGTTTTATTGGTGAAAAAGAAAGATGGAAGTATGCGATTGTGTATTGATTATCGGCAGTTGAATAAGGTGACGATTAAGAATAAGTATCTTCTTCCGAGAATTGACGATCTGATGGATCAGTTGGTTGGTGCGTGTGTGTTTAGTAAGATTGATTTGAGATCCGGGTATCATCAGATAAGGGTGAAAGAGGAAGATATTCAGAAGACGGCTTTTAGGACACGTTACGGTCATTATGAATATTCTGTGATGCCGTTCAGGGTTTCTAATGCTCCAGGTGTGTTTATGGAGTACATGAATCGTATTTTCCACGAGCAATTGGATCGTTTTGTTGTTGTGTTTATTGATGACATTTTGATTTATTCTAATTCTCGGGAGGAGCGTGGAGCATTTGCGAATTGTTTTGCAGGTTTTGAAGGAAAGGAAACTTTTTGCTAAGTTGTCCAAGTGTGAATTCTGGTTGTCGGAAGTGAGTTTTCTTGGTCACGTAATTTCAGGTAATGGTATTGCTGTGGATCCATCTAAAGTAGAAGTAGTTCTACAATGGAAGGCTCCGAGATCCGTTACTGAAATTCGAAGCTTTTTGGGATTAGTCGGATATTATCGAAGGTTTATTGAAGGTTTTTCTAAGCTAGCACTTCCTTTGACCCAGTTGACTTGTAAAGGCAAAATGTTCATTTGGGATATTCATTGTGAGGAAAGTTTTAATGAGCTGAAGAGAAGATTGACTACAGCTCCGATTTTGATTTTACCGGATCCTAATGAACCGTTTATGGTGTATTGTGATGCGTCTTTGATTGGTCTAGGTGGTGTTCTGATGGAACAAGGTAAGGTGGTGGCTTATGCTTCAAGCCAATTGAGAGTGCATGAGAAAAATTATCCCACTCATGATCTTGAATTAGCGGTTGTGGTTTTTTTGTTGAAGATTTGGAGGAATTATCTCTACGGTGCAAGATTCGAAGTCTTTAGTGATCATAAAAGTTTAAAATATTTGTTTGATCAGAAAGAATTGAATATGAGGCAACGTAGATGGTTGGAATTTTTGAAGGACTACGACTTTGGCTTGAATTACCATCCTGGTAAAGCTAATGTGGTAGCCGATGCGTTGAGCCAGAAATCGTTGCATATATCCGCTTTAATGGTTAAGGAGTGGGAACTTTTGGAATCGTTTAGAGATTTGAGTTTGGTATGTGAAGTGACGTCGGATAGCGTGAGGCTTGGAATGTTAAAGGTTACTAATGATTTTCTGTTGACGGTTAGTGAGAAACAGAGAATGGACGTGAAATTTGTGGATTTGATGACGGTTGGTAATAAAAGTGGAAATGAGGATTTTAGAGTGGACGATAAAGGTGTTTTGAGGTTCCGAGGTAGAATTTGTATTCCGGACGATTCGGAGTTGAAAAGGATGATTTTGGAGGAAGGACACCGGAGTAATTTGAGTATACATCCGGGAGCGAATAAGATGTACCAAGATTTGAAGAAGATTTTCTGGTGGTCTGGATTGAAGAGAGATGTGGCTCAATTTGTGTATGCGTGTTTGACTTGTCAGAAATCGAAGGTAGAACATCTGAGGCCTAATGGTTTGTTGCAACCGTTGGATATTCTTGAGTGGAAGTGGGACAGCATCTCCATGGATTTTGTGACAGGGTTGCCGAATACACAGCGAGGGCATAATGCTCTTTGGGTGGTTGTGGATAGGCTGACTAAATAGGCTCATTTCATTCCGATTGACATCAGTTTTCTTTGGAAAGGCTGGCTGAGATTTACATCAGTGTGATTGTGAAGCTGCATGGTGTTCCGTTGAGCATTGTTTCTGATCGAGATCCGAGGTTTACTTCGAGATTTTGGGGAAGTTTACAAAAGGCTTTGGGTTCTAAATTTAGATTGAGTTCGGCTTATCATCCACAGACGGATGGACAGACCGAGATAACGATTCAGTCGTTGGAAGATTTGTTGAGAGCGTGTGTTCTTGAACAAGGTGGTGCATGGGATAGTTATCTTGCATTGATTGAATTCACGTATAATAACAGTTTCCATTCGAGTATTGGAATGGCACCGTTTGAAGCGTTATATGGACGAAGGTGTCGAACACCGTTGTGTTGGCACGAATCTGGTGAGAGTTCGGTGGTTAGACCGGAGTTGGTGCAACAGACTATGGAAAAAGTGAAACTTATTCGCGAGAAAATGAAGGCTTCTCAGAGTAGGCAAAAGAGTTACCATGATCGAAGGAGAAAAGATCTCGAGTTCCAAGAGGGCGATCATGTATTTTTGAGAGTTACGTCGGTAACGGGTGTTGGTCGTGCATTGAAGTCGAAGAAGCTTACTTCTCGGTTTATTGGTCCTTACCAGATATCCGCGAGAGTCGGTGATGTGGCTTATAGGGTGGCGTTGCCGCCGAATCTGTCGAATTTTCACGATGTGTTCCATGTTTCACAGCTTCAGAAGTATGTTCCGGATCCGTCGCATGTGATTCCGATGGATGAGGTGGAGGTAAGGGAGTAGAAATCGATGTTTTCGCGGTCGAAAATCGATATAATTTGCGTTGTATGATCACAATGTATTTATGAGTCATTGCTGATAATTGTTTTGCTGTTGGAATGGATTTGGAATGAAAAATGAAATTTTGGGGGTTTTGGATCAATGTAACCCGTAACATAATTTTTCTGGTTCTGGTGTGATTCGCCAGGCGAATTAAGTCTCGCCACCCGTTCGCCAGGCGAAGGGCTGGCGAAGGGGGATTCGCCAGGCGAATCGTAAGTCGCCAGGCGAATTCGGAAAGATAGAAATGGGGTAGCTTCTGTAAATTTTGGTTTTTTCTAATTTTGTGGTTCGCCACTAGTTCGCCAGGCGAAGTACTGGCGAATGGGGATCCGCCACGCGAAATCCTAAGTCGCCAGGCGAATCTGGCTGTTTCTCAATAAATTCTTTTCTTTGAAATTCATAACTTTTGATCCGTAACTCGGATCGAGGCGTTTTTGGTACCGTTAGAGAGCTACTGAAATGTTCTTTCTTATTAATATGGTTTGGAGATTGTTGGCCGATTTAATTATGTCGGGAATTTGGAATGTGTCGTATGTTGACTTTTACCGTTTTAATGATGTGCATTTGATGTGTTATTATGCAACATGCTTGTGATATGAATTGTATGACTTGTGTGCTGTTGTGAAATGAATATGCACGTGATAATTGTTGTGATGATGATTTGTGGCCTAAGGGCAAGAAAATGCTATGTGTGGTATTTGATGATATATGCATGATTATGGAATGTGTATAAGTGTGCATTTGAATGTCATGAGTCATTGTATACTGAGCATCATGATATGCATTCTTGTGATGTCGTGTGCCCTAGTGGGTGTGAGCGACGAATTGATTCCAGAGGGAATCCGCTATAACATCGTGAGCCTTATACCGAGAGGACCTAAAGCGATAATTATAGACGATCGTGAGCCTTATACAAAGAGGACCTAAAGCGATCGGATTATGAGCCTTATACAAAGAGGATTTAAAGCAATCCATAAACGTCGTGAGCCTTACAAAAATAAGAGGACCTAAAGCGACGGGGAACATCGTATGCCCGACGGGGAGTTACACTAAGTAACGAGCGATGGTTCCAATAGTTCCTGAGTGAACTGGTGTTGAGAAATGATGGAAGTCGGTACCACATGTGCATATGCATAGAGTCGTTGTGTCGGTCTCTTGCATTTGCATAACTTATGAATGGTTTGATTATGTGTGGAATTGTGGATAAAAGTGATGAGTTGACATATGAATACACGTGTTGGTGATAATTGAATTGTGTACGATTGATATGCTTTTGTGACCGATATGTGAGAAAATTCATTGTGTTGGTTTATATCTGATTTATGGCGTATAGTGTGGTGAGAATATTATGTTTGCGTAATTGTGTGTTATTATATAATTACATGCAATTGTATTATGATTGTGTTTCTCACCCTTCTGTTGTTTTTAATGCTCTATGAGGCATTGCAGATTAGATGCTGGAGGTCTTTTTGTGAAGCTTAGATCTTCATTCTTTTGTCGGTCGGCTCTGATATGTAGCACCGGGTAGTCGGAGAGATCGAGTGTGATTATTTTGTATTTATGTATACATGTATCTTTTGGATTGTACATGTATGATGTTGTATATGACAGATAAACTTTTTATGATATATATATATATATATATATATATATATATGAGATTCAGTTACGGATCTTCCGCTTTTATTCTGTAATTGAATTGTGGGTTGTAGGAACTCAGTTCCTTTGTTATGTGCTACCTGAATGTTGCATATTATATGAGCAGGTGTTGTATGTTTGTTTCAAATTGATGTGACCCCTCGGTCTATGCCGTGAATTTTTAATTATACTCTGATTAATTGTTATCGCTTTAATAGCTTGGGGGTATAGATTGGGGGTGTTACAATCTCCACCCCTTCTACTAGCCTCAGCACTAGCACCCGATGTCTCACCCCTTGTCCCCTTTGGCTTGCAGAATTTGTCGACATAACGATCATCAATAGTCGATGGGATAGTTACCTGGCGGCATGTGGGAATATCAACCCCAGCACCCACACACAAAGACATGATAAGACAAGGAAATGAGAGAGGGGCATTCGCCCGAGAAGCGGTACCACCAAGGCCACTCTCCACAATTGCCCTAATCTCATCGGCTATAATACGGGCTACGTCAATCTGCACGTTTGTCAAAATACTATGGACAAGGTGTGCAAGAGGAATCGAGATGGTTGAGGAATGCGATTTTGGCTTGATGTTGGTTATCACCAAAAGCAATATAAGTTGGGCCAAAGGTTGCATGTCCTCTCGCTGGTACCTAATAGCAACCCCAAATGGGTTGAGTCCAACAGTTTTTCCTGGACGAAGGAGATCTCTGGTCAATTTTGGGATATCTCGGTGAAGGTGTAGGTCCCTATGGTAATCATCAATCTCACTAGCTCTTAAAGGCAGAGGACTTCCAAGAAGAATACTAATGGCTCTACGGTCAAATCTCACAACCTTCCCCCCAACTAAGGTTGTCCAACTAAACTGCTCGGCATCATCAGGAAGGGCGTTCGCATAAAATTCTCGGACAAGCTCTACATTATAGCTATTAACTGGAGTTATTAGCCGTCCCCATTTTTTTTCTTCCAAAAGTGCTGCCACAGACCGGTAACTCCCTCGGTCACTTAAGTTGAATCTATTTTTTGCTAAAATGCTTCTTTTTTCCAAGGTAAGGTACCTTGCTACTTGTTTGGCACCTCTAAAGCGAGTGTCGTCAAATTGGATTGGTACTTGTCGCGTTGTGGAGGACTTTCTTTTCTTGGTGGGGTTAACCTTGGGGGCCATCTGCACATATCAACAAGTAAAATAGCAAAAATTAGAAACACGTCCATTAGAATTGGCAGCCAAAAGCAAATCACAACTGAAACAACATAAAACAAATTTCAGCATTCTGGCATGTTCGCTCCAGAGTTCGCAAAGCGAAGGATGGCGAACATTCGCCCCAGATTCGCAAAGCGAAGGTCTGGCGAATACTCGCCCAGGTTCGCAAGGCGAATAAAGCAGCGAACCCACGAAAATTTTAATAAAAAAAACACAGCAGCCAAACAGTCCAACATTAGAGCTCCATTCACAAAATCATTTTTATTCTAAGGCTTAATCAATATTCAGCATGCATCAGCATCCAAACCTTACAACAGAAATTAAACCCTAAATTCCTAAATGTCTCTAATGTAAACCACAACCCTAGCATAATGTCTAACAGAAATTAGCAAGAAAAAGAGATGCAAACCTGAAATTGCGATTGAAATTGGGGAAAACTTGGGTGAAATTTGAGAAAATAGAGCACGTGAGGAATTGAGTTCTTGAGAAGGTGTTATGTTTGAATGATAGAGAGGCAAGAGTGAGAGTAGGGTTTTCCCTCTCATTTTCAGAAAATGATATGGGTGTTGGACCCAAGTGTTGGCCCACCCAAAAATTTAAAACCCTTTTTAAACTGAGGTGGCAGCAAACAGACTTCCCCTGTCTTGCTGGGTTCGCAAAGCGAACTGGCTGGCGAATGCTCGCCCCAGGTTCGCAAAGCGAACACCAGCGAACATGACAAGTTTTGCAAATTTTTTTCTGCACTGCTGCCACTTCCTAAACCACTCTAAACATCAAACATCATTAAAACAGTAAATAAAGCAATAAATACTTACAATGTTTGGGTGCCTCCCAACAAGCGCTTGTTTAACGTCGGCTAAGCTCGACAGTCCAGAGACTTAACGCCTCGAAACCAAAAGCTAAAGAATTGGCTTCCGAGAAAAACACACTTCACTAACGGAGACCTCAACCATAATCATGTCCGGTCTTCGATCCCCTTTTCTTTAGAAACGACCAATCCCAACATGAATTCATCAAAGCTACATTCGCATCTTCATCCTTTTTCTTCCGAAAACTCTCTCTTTCCAATTCTTTCTTCGTATAATTTCTTTCATCTACTTGATTTGCATACATCACTCCTTTGAACAATGTAAAACAAGCTTCTTCCTCCTTACCACTATCCTTGATCCGCACCTTCATTATGCCTTCATCAACGTCCACCAACATTTTGGTGGTTTTCATGAACGGTCTGCCCAATACAATAGGCGTATCCTCGTCCTCATCCATCTCAACAATCACAAAGTCAATTGGAAATAGAAATTTATCCACTTTTATAAGCACATCCTCCACAACACCATACAGACGAGTTATGGACTTATCCGCAAGTTGCAATGTCATGGTTGTTGATTTTACATTCATATTTTCAAGTCTCTTCACCACGGACAAAGGAATCAGATTGATACTAGCACCCATGTCAACCAAAGCTTTGCATTTAAAATCATTACCTATAGTAATAGGTAAATCTACTCTTCCCGGGTCTTGCTCTTTTTCGCGGAAGCACACTTTGGATGACGGCACTACACTCGGCATTAAGATCAATGTTATCTTTGTCCGTGCACATCTTCTTTTTCGTAAGTATGTCTTTCATGAATTTGACATAGTTAGGTATTTGTTCAAGAGCTTCAGAGAAAGGAACGGTTACTTGCAACTGACTAAACAATTTTAAGAATCTTGCTTAATGCCTATCGTTCTCTTTTTTCTTTGGAGTAGGGGATATGGTAATCTTCTTTGTAAAACTTCCTTCTCAAACTCCTTTCTTTCCTTTTCTTTTTTCTTCCCCACTTCTTCATCATTCTTTTCAACTACCCCATTTTCATCATTTTTTTCGACTTCCTCCAACACAATATCATTTTCCTTTTCAACTGCCACCTCATTTTCAACACCTCCTCAAATTGTTCTTCCACTTCTTGTGAAAATGGCTTTATAATGCTCCTTGGGATTTGGTTGAGTGTTAGCGGAGAAGGATGACCCCAGTTGCTTTTCGACTAATTGCTTGGCAAGTTGCCCTACTTGCGATTCAAGATTTTTAATCGAAGCTTCCGTACTCTTTTGAGTTGCCATTGATAATTGCATAAATTGTGTGAAAGTCTCCTCTATTCTTGAACTTCCACTTTGATCTTGGGGTGATTGGTAAGGATTTTGTCTCCATCCTTGTTGATTTTGGTAGTTGCCTCTTGGTTGGTAGCCTTGTTGATTTTGGTACGGTTGTTGAGCATTTTGGTAAGGAGGTCTTCCTTGATAACCTTGAGTTGGATTTCCAGCATAATTTACCTCCTCCACAACTGGAGGACAATATCCGGTAAGATGATCTTCTCTACACAATTCACAACAAGCTACTTACACATTCTTGCTCGGAGAGTCATGAATCTCTTTGAGTTGTTGAGGAAGCTTGGACATTTGTTTCGTCAATAACTCAACTTGTTGGGATAATAACTTGTTTTGAGCAAGTATAGCATCATTGGTTCCCAACTCTAGAACTCCTGGTGTCTTTTGAGAAGGGCCACGGTTATGGTTCCCCTGATGGTCGTTTAAAGCCATCTTGTCAATTATTGCAATGGCTTCATCGGCACTTTTGGTCATTAAGGATCCACCCGCATTGGCATCTAACTGTGTTTTATGAACCAACTGAAGGCCATTTCGGAAAATATGAATTTGAGAAAGCTCATCAAAACCACGCCCTTTACACTTTCTCAACATGGATTTGAATCTCTCCCGAGCTTCGTTGAGAGATTCATTTCCACCCTGAGTGAAAATTGCAATTGCTGTCTTAGCTTCCATGAAACGATTGTGTGGAAAAAATCGTTCCAAAAACTTTTCCTCAAGTACGTTCCAGTCCGTTATGATTGCCGTAGATTGGTCAAGATACCATTCCTTGGCCTTCCCAATGAGGGAATGCGGGAATAGTCTCTTAAACAGTGATTCTTCTTCAGCTTCGAGTGCACTAGTTGCTTCCGCAATCTCATAGAACTTAGTCAGATGTGTAAAAGGATCCTCGTGATCCATACCAGTGAAAGGATTCTGATATAGAAGCGAGAGGATACCAGTTTTCATTTCTGAATGTCGACCGTTCTGGGCATTGCTCGAAAATTGTACGGTGTGTCTCGGACTATTTGTATAAGGTCTTGAAGCAGGTGGTGGTGGTGGTGGTGGTGGTGCAGCCATAGTTGGTGGTAACTGTGGTATTTGCGTCGAAGTCGAACTTTCGTCTCGCTCTCGTCTTTCTTTGGCAAGTTGCCTCATCCACCTTGTTCTGCTATTTAATTTACGCGCAGTTCTTTCGATTTCAGGATCAAAAAGAAGTTTGTCTGCGAGTAACTTCCCTCGCATAAAACAGAGTTTGCACACTAAACCAAAAACATCAACAAGCTCAAGAAAAAGTTAACAATCTTAAAACAAAACAACTATTGCAATGCTTGCAATATCAAACAACAATCCCCGGCAACGGCGCCATTTTGTTGAAGTAGTAATTCGGGGGGTATTTTTATCGTATCCGCAGGGATTGTGCGATATTTTGATGCTTGCCGTTCAATAGTTGAAACGTTTTAAGTAAGGGGTTTTCAAATTGTTCTTTGTTTTGTAACATCAATTTTGGTAGCAAAGAAGTAAATTATAACAAAGATGTTGTAAGTTTTATAAAAGCATGTCAAGATTAGATTTCGCTAATCCTTTTCACACATATCCGATTAATCAAGCATATGAACTTAGTTCCGACCAATACAATCGCGTATCCTCTCGAATAAGTTTATATCTAAAGCAAATTCGTGAGTATCGTTGTTTAGACCGTTAGATGATGTCTCATGCTAACAATCGAAATAACAACCGTTAAGATCAATACAAAGTAAATATTAAACCCCAAATCTATGTCTAGAGTTTGGTTTTTAAGAGATAAAGATATTAGGTCAAGATTTGGAAAATCTATGTCTAGAGTGATTCAAACCACAAATACATCATTAAGAATAAACAACTTCATCATATATTGATCATCAACCTTGTTCATATACAAAAAGATAAAAAGAAATACATATAAGCAAGATTAACTACCTCTAACCTTAACACAAGAGGTGTTTAGCTACACATTTTCATGGTAGCTTGGATAACAAGTTTCAAGAGGAGATGAAAAAACATCTGCGTCGAATAATCGAGATCGAATGTGACTTCAGCTTCTCTATGTGGAAATTCACTCTTGGATGATCAAAACTCAGAAAAGTATGTTTTGGTGTGAAAATATCAAGTTATAATCCCAAGAAAACATAAAAATCTATTTATAATACACTTAAGATCAACAACATTCACACTCCGAATGAATCATTCGCCTAGCGAATGAAAGAAAATGGCACCTTAAGTGCCTCTGAAAGTTAAACCGCCCCTGGCTATTTTTGTGAGTTCGCACAGCAAACAATTCATTAGCAAAGCGAACCACTCGCCAAAACATTCGCAAAGCGAATTTTGGGTCCTTTTCCCTCTGTTTTGTTCGCTGAGAGCTTCGCCAATGTTCGCAAAGCGAACATTCGCTGGGGACTTCGCCAGGGTTCGCAAAGCGAACCTGCTGCTGTTTTCCACTTTCCTTGGCAGCTTGCATCAATTATTTGTGTCTTCTATCTTGGATGTTTTTAGTGCACTTTCCTGCACAATAGCACACAAATTACAAGCACCAATGGTATAAATATAATGCATGAAGAACAACAACAATTCAATACAAAAATCCACAATTAAGACATGAAAGTAATGAAAAATACCAAGTATCAAGTATAAATATATAGCATGTTTGACATCTAACAAGACGTTATGGTTAAAAAAAATTACACAATGGATCAATATCATCTGTGTATCTATCCTCAATGTCTCTTGTACTATGGAGTAGAACAAAGATAGTTGATCAAGTTATCTCTCCAACGGCTAGTTCTTTGAAATCTTCTTTTTAAGTAGATGAAGGTTCTACTTGAATCTTTAACAAGGGATAAGAAGAAGAAGGAATGCCAAAGAGGATAAAGGTGCTCAGAGTGAATCAATTGTCAGTTTTCAGGAAGAATGGGAGAAAGAAAGTAATTCCACTTGGGAATCTTCAACACTTCAGCCTCAGCGTTCATACAACTCAAGTGTTCAGAGTCAGCAATCTTTTGGGTCTCAATGCCAGACACCATTCTCTCCTCAGGGGCAATATTCTTCTCCAAGTCAAAGACCTCCTCAGTATCAACGGTTATACCATCGTCAGCCGCGTCGCATGCACGACAAAGGCCAAGAAAGCCAAAAAGGAATTTCACTCCATTGCCAATACCATACAGTCAGTTCTTACCAGATTTAATCGAAGGTGGATTGATAGTGCCAAAGGAGATAGATCCAGCGCCTTCTTCATATTCGACAGGTTTTGACGCCAACGGCCGATGTGACTACCATGCTGGGGCGCAGGGGCATGCAACTGAAGACTGTAAGGTACTCAGAGACAAGGTTCAGACTCTGCTTGACTCCAATATGTTCTCATTCACGCCTCAAGGCATTTAAATCAACAATCCTTCACCTAATCAAGTGGATTCATCAGGCTCTGAAGTGGAAGAAATTGCTGAGAGTGGATGTGAAGATGATTCTCAGACTGATCTCGACAAACAACTCTGAAGACGGTTATCTCAGCTTGGAAAATCAAGAAGGAAATTCCAGTTCCCCGAAGCCAGTAAACTTTTGGCTGTTTAGCATTTTGTTGTATTTTCTTTGCATGTTTGAATCTGTATTTGCTTATATGCTATTGTCGTTTCAAATTGGCAAGATTAATGAAATGTTTGTGCACCATTTGATTAAGTCCATTTGTTTCACTCATTTACTTTTACGAAAAACAAAAAAATATATCTTTATCTTGTTTCCTTCCACTTATCAAACTGTTTGTTCAAGCAAAGATTGGGGAGGATGATGAAAGCATCATATCCATAACTGTTGTGGTATGCTTTCGATTAAACCTTGCCGAGGATATAAGGTATTGTTTCAATCCCTAAACACTGGAAAAATAAGGAAGATAATCCCTCGTTAACCCCTTCGAGCCTAGAAGTAGGAGTTTTCTTTCCTTACACAAAAAACCCTTAAATCTCAACCTTGGGGCAGGGTAGTTCTCAGTTTAATTTGGTTATGCATTCTAATGCAAGCGCTTCTTGCAAGACACCAAGTCATCTCTCTCAAATCAAATGACAAAGACAAAGAAGAGGTCTCAAAACCTCAACAAAGACAAAGAAGAGGTCTCAAAACCTCAACAAAGACAAGAAGAGGTCTCAAAACCTCAACAAGGACAAGAAGAGGTCTCTAAACCTCAGCGAAGACGAAGAATAGGTCTCAAAATCTCAGTGAAGACAAGAAAAGGTCTCAAAACCTCAGCAATAAAGGATAATCAAATGTTGTAAGAGAGTAATGACTACCCTAAGTGTCTTAATCATCACCAACTATCATCATTTCAATTTCCAGCCTATGGGAATCTGAATGTATAGCCTAAGTTAACTGAGCGTAGGATTGGAGTTCATCGCGAAGATTGGGTGGGGATAAATAAACTTCGAGTCTTTATCCTTTGTTTCATAAACTGTGAACCAAGCCACGTTACAACCCTTAAAAGACCTAATTGAGGCAAGGTTGTTTTGAAAGCATACTACACCAAGGTTGATTAACCTGACTCCTAATGAACTTTGTTATTTGCGTGTGTTGATCACCATCTGTCATTCCATAAATGACTAGATCCACTTTATTTTTTATTTAATCATTCCACCGTGTGTGTTTCATCAATAAATTTTGTTTTCAAAAGCTTGCATGAATTTTGCATTAAAATTGCCAATTTTTAATGAACAATACTTGTTTGCAAGAAAATTCAATATCAAAGGAATCCCAACAAATGCAGCCAGCTGGGGGAATTCGACTTGATAAAGGAAGCTCAGTCAGGGGCAACCAAGCGGAGGAATATGTCATTCCACCATCCCAAGAGCTATTGAATCAGGGGCAGAACTCTTCAAATTCATAATATTAGAGCAAGCCTTCGTGAGGTCATCTTATGACAAGTTTGTTTCAAGGCAAGGACTACCAAAGACCCGCCAACAGGGGCAAGTTTGTTCCTTAGATATTTCTACCACAGTCCGAGTACTTTGTATTGCAAAGACAGTGGAACTGGGGCAGTTATGTCAGGATTCATGAATCTTTTCAAAAGTTTGAAGATATTGAAGCATCTGGTTTGCCAATTCTTCTGTAAAATCCTTTTGACGACTTATCCTCACGAATCAGTTAATCAGAAGCAGTCAGGTCGAGATTTGACAAATTTCTCAAAGGTCAATCAATCTGGGGCATCTTTTCCACAGATCAACCAGTCTGAAGAGCAAGTTCAAAGACTTTGTTGTGCAAACGCCGTTAATCTGGGGCAGTTACACCGAGATTCATGAACCTAAGAGTTTGAAGATATCGAGGCATTTCGCATGTCGATCCTTCTGTAAAATCCTCGGGGTATTTTCTCCCAACATACCATATAATCTGGGGCAGAGAAGATTTGAAGATTACCTGTCGCAAGAGCTGTTGTTTATTATGGTGATCATCATACAAGTCAGGATGTAGAATTACCCTGTTCTTGTGATATCCTTTGCCAGCTTCCCAATAAATTGTTACTTCAGTCGAGCTTGGTCAATCTCCATGGATCTTTCTCCTTCAATAAGGAAATCAAGCTCGTGATGGCAATCCTAGTAAAGTCATGATGTTATACCTCAGGTGGAATACACTTTTTCCCAGTGAAGAAGTTGTTGATCCTACTTATTCATCCCCAGTAATGGTCTAATCTGATGAGGTCGGCTGGGTATCCTTGTCGAGATATTGATTTCATCTTTAGTCTCGCTTCCTCTTGTCTGTTTTGTCAGCATGAGCATAAGCATGGCATAAGCACTCATATGCATAGAATCTTAGCATTTTGCTATCTTCCTGGTGTTTACTTGTCTTTGTTCACTTTGGCGTTTATCTCCCCAAGTGATTGGGTTTGTCTTTTCTCTCAAATAGAGTCGTCAGCCCTAGGCATAAAGTGCCCATTCTTTCAGAATTCCCCACAGAGTTCAATCCTCGTGGATGATGGTTGGTTCAGTTATCTTTTCCACATTTGGATAAGATAGGTCCCTATTTGAGTTCATTCCTCAATTGGAGTCTTGTTTTACCGTTTCTTTCTAGCTTGTTCCTAGATTGAACTTTGGTCCCTGGCAGGTGTGGTTTTCGAGCCTATCTTGAACGTGCATTTATTTTGCACTGTGTCTCGCAAAAGAATCTTCTATAGATCCTCATTGAAGACAAAATTATTCCTCTAGCAGTGTTGTAATATCAACATCTCTTTGGAATTTATATTCAACAACAAGTGGCAATCTCCTTGAGAAGCTTGTTTTGCTATCATTACCTCTACAACGATAAGTGGAAATCTCTCTCACGAGAAGCTTATCTGTCCTTGGTTTTAGTCATACTTCTACAGTTACTTTCAGTCAGTCACTTTCCATCAACTCGTTTGATGTGATCCCTATTTGAGGTGATCTTCCAGGTAACCCTTTCAATGAAGTTAATTTCTTTATTCTGTCAATCCTTCAATGTGGATGATAGCCTTATATTGGTTTCCTTGCCGTCAAACTTCTTGACGATTTGATCCCTATTTCGGTTTCCTTGCCGTCAAACTTCTTGACGATGTGATCCCTATTTTGGTTTCCTTGCCGTCAAACTTCTTGACGATGTGATTCCTATTCTGGTTTCCTTGCCGTCAAACTTCTTGACGATGTGATCCCTATTCTGTATTCCTTGCCGTCAAACTTCTTGACGATGTGATCCCTATTTTGGTTTCCTTGCCGTCAAACTTCTTGACGATGTGATCCCTATTTTGGTTTCCTTGCCGTCAAACTTCTTGACGATGTGATCCCTATTCTGGTGTCCTTGCCGTCAAACTTCTTGACGATGTGATCCTTATTTTGGTTTCCTTGCCGTCAAACTTCTTGACGATGTGATCCCTATTCTGGTTTCCTTGCCGTCAAACTTCTTGATGATGTGATCCCTATTCTGGTTTCCTTATCGTCAAACTTCTTGACGATGTGATCCCTATTCTGTATTCCTTGCCGTCAAAATTCTTGACGATGTGATCCCTATTTTGGTTTCCTTGCCGTCAAACTTCTTGACGATGTGATCCCTATTTTGGTTTCCTTGCTGTCAAACTTCTTGACGATGTGATCTCTATTTTGGTTTCCTTGCCGTCAAACTTCTTGACGATGTGATCCCTATTCTGGTTTCCTTACCGTCAAACTTTTTGACGATGTGAACTTTGGTCAGTTATGAACCTCAATCCAGGTCCAACTCATACTGATATTCAAAATCCAGCTCATACTGGTACCCAGGGTCCAACCCAAATGGGTGTATACTGACATGTCACTTCTGAGTCCAATCCTTGTTTGCACTTTAATCTGGTTCCCAGCAGAAGTTTAGTCATTATCAGTATCTCTTGACATATCACTTCTGAGTCCAATCCTTGTTGGCACTTTAATCTGGTTCCCAACAGAAGTTCAGTCATTATCAGTATCTCTTGACATATCACTTCTGAGTCCAATCCTTGTTGGCACTTTAATCTGGTTCCCAGCAGAAGTTCAGTCATTATCAATATCTCTCTGAAAGTCCTTGTGATTGATCATCATTCGGCGCACGCAGAGTCTGTCTCTGCCTTTTCTGGTGAAGATACCGTTTGAACTCTTCAGTATAAGAAATCCCCAAAAAAATTTGGTAGGATGTCTATCCTTTTATTTCAAGTTGATCCCCAATGGAGATCATGTCTTCTTTCTGGTTTCATGCCCAGTAAGAATGTGTTTCATTTCCCCAGTGTCGTCCGGTCACATATGAACCTGTCGTCTATCTCCCTGGATTTTTCCAGTGGAGAATACCTTTCTGGCTCCTATCTCCAGTAAGGACCTGTAGGGTTTCCCCACAGTTTCATTTTCTATCCCCAGTGAGTCTTCCTCGTGGATACTAACCTTCATCCTTCCCCAGTAATATCATCTGTGGTTGTTTTCTCTTTACCTTTAGTGTCTTGTTTGTCTGCATCTCTGCACCATCATGACATCATATCATCATACTAGAGTACCTGGCATGTCAGCATTTGCATGTCCGCCGCCCGTCCTTAGCATCTGCATTCCATCTAAGGGAAAAATTTTTGGTTTGCTATATTTAAATACCTTTCACCTTGATGTCCCGAGGATTTCCATTCCTCGTGCCATCCGGTAAAGCTATTTAAATAGGGGCAACTGTTGTACCCCAAATTTTATCCCTTAGATGACATTGATCTTTTGCATATCATCTTAGGTCAATCATATTGTATAATTAACCAAATCATCAGCCTTTGTCTTTTTTGTTTCACTTTTGAATTAGGGTTTGCTTCAAGAGACTTCAGGCAGGCAGTTTCTCATACTCTCAAGATAACCCTCTTCCTCAATAATTCAGTGAAATTTGGCTTTATCACAAGTTCTTCGAGGCTCAGGTTTTGCAAGGATGAATCAAGAATCAGAAAGCAAAGTATCAGGTTAAGGTTTTTTGTTTTAGTGTACACTCAAGGCAAAGATTAGGGTTTCTCACCCTCTGTGTTTAAGATGGGCAAGTATTGTTCAGTTGAGTTCATTTGAGGCTAGCAAATTCAATGTGTGTGCAAATACTGTTTGGTTGGTCAATGAAAGTTAAAAATCAAAAGATTATTGATTTCTCGATTATATCTTGATTTAGACGAGACTAACTTTATTTTCATTTCGATTCCATTTTCTCTATTTGGGCCAATGATATTACAAAATCATGACTTGGTTGATTTATTTGAATCATTAGAAGTCTTGATAAATATGAGGCCACCATTTTTTTATTTTTGTTGGTCAATGAAAGTCAAACATCAAGGTTATCAATTTATCGATTTAAATCTTGATTAAGACGAGACCAACTTTATTTTTCATTTCGATTCCATTTTCTTTATTTTGGTCGATGATATAACAAACTTCATGGTTTGGTTGATCTCATTAAAGCGACAAAACTTTGATCAATATGAGACCACTTTCTCTTTATTTCAGTTTCATTCACTTTTTAGTCGATGAAAGTCAAGAATCGTTGATTATCGATTTCTCGATTAAATCATGATTAAGACTAGACTATTTTTAATTCTATTTCTTGTCAATTTTTAATTTCTTTGAGTATTAACTTTTCATTTCTCTCTTTGATGAGACTTGTAAATATTTCTGATAAGTCTTGTGGATGACCCTTTTTGTTCTTGTTATGATTGTGGTTGCCTGTTCATTTGATACTTCCTCAATACCCTTCCAAAGGAAAGCTTCTCTATTGACCTCAAAGTCATAGAAAGCTCATTTCCATCTTGGCCTCCTTAGAGCCATCTCCCTCCTTTGACCTCATAGTCATAGGACATCAGCTTTGACCTCATAGTCATAGCCATCATCCTCCTTGACCTCATAGTCATAGGTAACCTCTTCCCTTGGCCTCATAGCCATTCAATCATAACATAGACTTAGAGAGTTTCCTTAAACTCTAAATGAGCTCACACTCATTTCCCCTTGGAACTTTGGCCATAGTCAATGGTTCCTCTTTCACCCTTAGTTAGGTGAACTACGGTTGCTCTGATTCTTTAGTCAGATACGTAGGCACAATATGCAACGTCTTGGCGAGCAAACTTAGTGTACATACCCCTAGGTCTTTAGAAGATATCTTAGCAAGCAAACATAACATAACACAAACTAAGCAAGAGGTTCCTGTAGAGTACTATAGATACTTAGGGTGCTAATACCTTCCCTTAGTATAACCAACCCCCGAACCTTAGATCTCCCCCTTAGGTTTTTCTCGATCTTGAACCTTTCCTTTGGATAAATCAAAGTCGGTGGTGAATTCAAAGAAATGTGATGCAAGTTAATTAATAGCTTGTTATCCAATTCTCACCGTAACACAGAGCCTCTATCTGAATGAAGAAATAACAAGATGAACAATGAGCAACACTATTGAATATGCAGAATCTTCTGTTAATTGTTGTAAATTGTAAATAGCCTTAAGGTTTCTTAAACATTGAATATTCTGGAAATCTTTTGAGCTTAAGGTCTTTGTTAAGGTTATTACCTTGTACCTCTGATTCAGGATCAAGTATACCTTGTTCTCTTTTCTGTTGAACAAGTTGTTCAGCAAATAAGATCAAAAGTCTCATACTATGTTTTTGAGCATCAAAGTATCTAGTTGAAAAGCTTGAGCCAAGTAAGTCTCTTGTTGTGTGCTTGAGCATTGAAAGTCTTGATTTGTTTTGATTAAGTAGCAAAGTCTTGGATTGTGAATCTGAGCAAAAGAAGTCTTGGACAGAAGGTTTGAGCAGAGAAGTCATAGATAGTGTATCTAATCAAGGAAGTCTTGGATCAAGGATCTGAGCAAGGAAAGTCTTAGGCAGTGTGTCAAGGCAGGAAAGTCTTGAATCAGGTGATTTGAGTAAGGAAAGTCTTAGGATCTGAGGATCTAAGCAGGAAGTCTTGATTAGGTGCTGATTGAGCAAGGAAGTCTTAGAATGTAGCTCTGAGTAGTGAAAGTCTTATGCTTGAGTGCATAAGCAGTTGTAATCATGAGTTAATTATAGTGGAAAATCTCTTTGTGAGGCAAAGGGATTGGAGTACTCTCAATTGGGAGAGGAACCAGGATAAATTTGTTGTGTTCTTTGTTCTGTTTTCTCTACTTCTGATATTTTGTTCCGTTGTACTTATGATCAAATTCTTAACCAACATATAGAATCTGAACTCTATTTAGAAGCAGAAATGTTTTTGGAGAACACAACTCAACCCACCCTTCTTGTGTATTTTCCTCACCTTTAGTTTTTTCTATCAATTACTCAATGGTGACCCCTTTCTCAGGTTGGTCACTCTGGTTTTCACTCCCTTCTTTCTCAGACCCTACTTTGTCCTCTTCAATCAAGACCTCTTCCACTACTTCATCGTCGCCTATGTTGGTGATTACCTCAAAACCTACTTCTAAAGCCTTGCAAGTATCATTTTTAGGATTATCCACTGTGTTACCTGTAAATCCTCCACTAGAACTAGGTAAAGCGACTATTTACCGAGATACCTGACCAATTTACATCCCCAAAATTTTATAGATGCATCATGGTTCTTATTAATTATTTCATGATGTTTATTTACAAGTTCAAAACTGCTCTGAGTGGCCTGGATGAATTTGTTATAGGTCTCCTCAAGGGGTGAAGTTTTCCTTTGGGTTGGAGCCTATTGATTTTGTTGAACCCCCTAGTTAGCACTTGTATTCTTATTATTGCTCCAACTAAAGTTTGGGCAATCCTTCCATACAGATTATTTTTCTGGAATTTTGCAAATTGAGCTTCTTCACTCGACCCTTCCAAAGAGCACATTCCATTTACAAGTCCCTATCCACAGAATCACATTTCAGTGTTTGTACCTGACCCACGTTAGCATAACTCAAGCTGCTTTCAGCTAGCTTTTTATTCAATAATTCAATTTTAGCTAAAAGTGCAATATGAGTATCTATTAGCTAACATACCTTTTGGTGTGCCTGTAGTTTCAATTTTCAATGATCATTCACTCTTTGAATGATATTAATTTAAGCACATATTTTCAATCAAGTCTTTAACTTTGGTTCTGTCATAGTTCTGATCGTGCCTCTGGCGGAAGCATATAAAAGCATGTGTGTTTGACCCTTGAGACCTTTAATAAAAAATTTCATTTGCTATATGTTATTCATGTTATGATTTTGGCACCTACGTAATAAAATTTTAAACCTTTCACATGAGTCATACAATGATTTAGTTTCCTGTTGCTCAAAGTTTGTGATTTCAGCTCTTCGTTCAACAAATTGATTGGTGGTGAAAAATCTCTCCAAGAATTTGTCCTCCAGCTCTTTCCATGTCTGTATAGTTCCATTTGGAAGGAAAAGTAACCAATGTTTAGCTCTTCCAATTAGCGAGAAACTAAACAGCCTGGCTTGACTTGGTCTTCAGTGACATCATTGGCCTGCACATTGAGGTTATTTCGTAAAAGCAAGCAAGGTGCTCCCATGGGCCTCGAATTGTGTGCACGTCGAACAGATTGTCTCTCAATCTTGAAAGCACATAATTTTTTATGTTAAAGTTAGAGGGGTTTTCCAGTACAAACCTTATAGAAATTCGTCATTCATCAACCCTTTTATAGTAGTCCCCCATTGTGGGTGGTGGTGGCACGTCTGCCATGATGATTTCCTCTTCGAAGTCTGAATAAATCAGTGAATTGTCTTCTACTAACTTCCTTTGAGTTAGATTCGCTTCTCTAACCGCTCTCCTGATGGCATGTGCAGTCCTTTCAATTTTGGGATGAAGCAGTGTCAATTCCGATCCTGAGATGTGCATACACAAACAAGAAATACCTCAGTAACACTGTAATTAAACAATTACGAGAAAAAAATAAAAAATAAAAAACTAAATAAGCAAAACATTTCACAAGTGTTGCCTTGTTGAAATTATCAACAGTCCCAAGCAATAGCGCCAAAAATTTGATAACTTCTCAGCAAGTGTATCGATAGTTTCGCAGTAATAAAAGGAGTATCAAATCCACAGGGACTGCTATTTAACAAACCAATAGTTGCGAAAGTATAAAAAGTAACAAATGAGGGTGGGGGATTTCAAGTTTGGAGTTGAAAATAAAAGAAGTGTTCTGACAATTTAGAGAAAGTGGTCAGGTTTTGCCTAGCCCTTATTTCTCCTCTTTTGATGTCTAATGCATTATATAAATTAAGCATAGTTATATTTCCACGACGAGTTAACAAGACCACTATACTCAATCCCTTATTGTATATCTCATTGATCCCTACTAAAGGTCTTTTATCCCTATTCAACCGACATAAGTGAAATCGGGTGATGATACAGTACGTTAACTCTAAGGTCACTACTCGAGGTATCCTATCCCTATTTAACCGGCGTAAGTATGATAATTGCCCTAGATCAGACGCATAGGCTAAGGGTCAGTATTTCCTATACGACTATAATCACACTTACAGAGTATCTCAAATAATGTGCTTTAAGTGAAAGAAGCAGTTAAATAGAAATATAACTAACCTAAAAGTGTTTAGCTACTCATACTAATAAAATTACGATACCAATTGATAAGAATAAGATTGCATAAGAATTCCTTGAAGATCTGGCCTCCAATGGCTTCGAATGCGCTCCAAACCTCACTTTCGGTATTGTAAATCGTACTCTTCAGCCTCAAATAGAAGAACCCCTAAAAAAGTCCAAAGTCTGCCTTTTTATAGCCATCAAATCATGCTAGAACGTTTCAGAAATTGCACAGAAAAAAGGGCCCATTGTGTGCGTAATAGATTGTATCGCGCACACGCGATGTTGCGTTGGTTGTTCTTCCACGCACGCAATGGCGTGCGATACCACTTTTCTTCTTTTCTATCGCACGCGTGATAGCGTACGATACATCGCGTAATTATTACAGTGGCTTACTCACTTTTGTTCCTTTTTTCAGCCAAATTTCTAAGTCCCCAATTCTCCGTACTTGGTTATTTTTGCTCCGTTCTTTGGCCATTATTCCTCAAATTTGATCATATTCGGTTTTTTTTGTTTGTTTCTTCGAAATAAAACATATAATGACAGAGTGTCATAAGTTGGCACTCAAAATAGATTTAAACCAAATCCAAATATTCTTGACAAAAAAACATTAAAAAAAAAATAGATGATTTGTTGGTTCTATTTGAGACCTGCAGAGATCACACATAGAGGGAAAAGAAAAACCCCTAATAGTCATATTATCATCAGTGGCCATTTTATTATGTAAGAATCTCCAGGCCAGTAGATATTTTGAGGGCGGTATGCTACTATTCCACAAGCAAGAAGACCAGAAAACATAGGGGCTAGGATTTTGAAGGTAAATGTAAGCTTGCTTTAAGCTAATGATGACATTATCATTACCTGTCCACATCAGTGAATTCTCAAGCTCCATATCAGGGATACTGATTTAAGAGATAGTATAGTAGAGGGTTGGGAAAGAAGTCTGAATGTTGTTTTAGATTTCCCAAACCTTGTTCCTTAAAAAATCTTCACTTTATTTGTCAAGTTATTATGAAAAATGGTAGGAATTTTGTATTTGATGGCCAAAGATTCATCAAGGCAGGTATCTAACCAAAAGTTTGTGCTCTTGCCATTACTAATCAACTAGTGAGTATTATCATTAACCATACCAAAGTTGCCCTTAATGTTGCTCCAAATAGAGGATTTGATAGAATGCTTGATGGCTTTATTATTTTGTTTGACTCTGGAATCCAGGAGGGAGGACCAATTATCATTATCTTGAAATAACTTCTGACACATATGAAGGTTAGATGTTGCATTGAAAATTTTCAGAGATTTCAAACCAAGACCGCCCTCCTTAAGACTCTTGCAACAAGTTTTCTAAGGCACAATCACATTCTTCTTTTTCTCCAAGTTCCCACTATTAAGTTTCTCATCCACTTTTCAATGACTTTGATAATGCTAGTAGGCCATTTGTATTTAGAAATTCAATGCACCAACATGCTTTGGATTATAGACTTGACAAGCTACATTGTTTTAGCCATAGAAAGAAGGTTTGCTTTCCATGCAGCAAGTTTGATCCTGACTCTGTCAGCAATGAATTGGAAATAAATTGCTTTAGATCTTCCAATGAAGATAAGAGCTCCCAGATATAAGAAAAGAGGGGGGCCCATGGTGAAACCAAGCAAATTTGATAACAATTTGTGTCAGCTGTGAGTCATGCCACCTACATAGATAAGAGATTTAGAAATGTTACAAAATTGACTAGAGTAAATGCCATTGTTATTGAGTAGTTTAATAATGTTCTTTAGAGATTTTAATAAAGTTCTTCAAAAGTATGAATATTAGAACCTATACAAAGAAAAATGGAAGAAAGTGTAAAAATAACATGATTTCCTTTTAGAAGAAGAAGAATAAGAAATATAAAGAAGAAACTGTATTGAACTTAATTACCTTTTAGTATGAAGAAGAAGAAAGACGGGTTATGTGAAAGAAGAAGAGAGACAAGTTCGCTGGATGTGGAAGAGAGAGATGTTAGGGTTTTGTGTTTTGAGCGAGACGACTATTCTTTGCTGAAGCTTGATAACTTCACTTATATATATGTAAAACTTATCACCATGGTTAGTAAGAGAAACCGTGATAAAATGTCAGTACTATTCACAATGATTTTTGGTACTAGCCGTGGTGATAGGTATTTTAATTTTAACATGTTTATAAGAGTATATGGACAAACTCTTTTTGTAACGAAAAAATAAAAAAATTGTTGGTGTTGGGATTAGAAGCATGTAAAATTTCATCTATCACCAAGGTTGTTATTATGAGCCGTGATGAAATGTCGTTTAATAAAATAAAAATAAATTCAGGCGCGTTAAGATGAGTTATTACTATGATTGCTTAAATAGCCGTAGTAATATGGTGTTACCAAATGTATATTTTGTAGTAGTGAAAAATATTTCTAAACCCTTTAATAAGATTGTTTTGGTTATTAGCTACCAACTTAAAGATTCATCTACTCAACACCTTTTCTGCAAGACAACAAAGAATAGGAGAAAGATGATATCCTTGAATAACACCATTAGAAAAGAAACCCATTTTTTTCCATTTAATCCAATGAAAAGGTAAGCATATTGGAGAATTACAAGAATCCACTTGCAAAACTTACCATTGATTCAAAGCATTCATGGGTTTTAACAATGAAATGACATCTAGGAGTATCAAACTCCTTATAAATGTCTATCTTAAGAGCAACATTGCCACCAAAGCTCTTATTATTCAAAAGATTTATAGCCTCAGAGGTAAGACATATATTATCCTTAATCCTTCTACCATTGAAAAACCCTTTTTGCTCAAAGGAAATCAATACATGAAGAATGGTAGATAGCCTATTAGCTATGATTTTAGTGACTATCTTATGTTTGAAGCTAGCAAGAATTATATGCCTAAACTGATTTAAGCCATTAGCATATTGGGATTTAAGAATAAGGACAATAATCTTAGCATTATAACGAGGAAGAATCCAATCCTACAAGAAAAATTGAGTAACAGCATTAATGACATCCAATTTAATGATATCCCAATATTTTTGGTAGAAGAAAGCCCCAAACCCATCAGGTCCAGGAGTAGAATCAAGATTCATCTTTCTGATTGTAATATGAATCTCTTCAGGTGAAGGAACCATAGTGAGCATGAAGTTAGTTTAATCATCCACCGACTTAGGAATGAGATCTTCTATCATGTCATTGTCTTGCAAAACAGTCTTGTTATTAAATAACTTCATGAAACGATGCTTAATGTGATTTTCCAATAAAAAAATTTCAGTAATCACACTATCATTAATGGTCATGAAAGAAATAAAATTAGTTTTCCTTCTAATTTTAGCAAAAGTATGAAAGAAATCAGTATTTCTTTCCCTAGATAAATGCCAATTCAATCTTGATTTCTCTTTCAAAAATTCTTCTTCCAAATTTAAGGCTACTTTAAGATCATTTTGCGCCTTCATTTCTTTAGCTTGCAAAATATCAGTATAGCCAGTGGACTAAATCTCAATTTGCAAGTCCTTAAGAACTTGTTCTACTTCTATAACTTTGATTTTAACATTGCCAAAGTTAGTTTTATTCCAAACTTTTATGCTTGCTTTTAGGATTCTTAACTTCTTGTCCAGGTTGTACATTGGATAACCAATAACATTGGTCATACAATAAATCTTTATAAGATCAATGCATTTGTTATTAAGGGACCATATTTTGAGAAACTTAAATTGAGACATAAATACGGCCTCCTCAAAGTCACAAGTTAACAAGGTGGGATAGTGGTCATATTTCATTTTGGTAAGAGTGTTACAAACCACAGTAGAGCAAGCATCCGACAAATCAACATTACAAACTACTATATCTAATATATTCTTAGTTAACTGACTACCCTTCCTACCATTATTTCAGGTATATTTGTTTCCAACAGTAGGGAGGTGACTACCATTATACTCATCATTACTAATAATAGCATTAAAATCACCTATGTAGCACCAAAGAGTGTTTTAAATAGGGGTCTTAAGATTATGCCATAAATTCCTTCTATGAAGATAACAAGTAGAAACATAAATGACAAAAAAAACCTAAAGTAATATTTTGAACTTTAATATTAAAGGAAACATGTCGATCATCACAATTAAGAATCATAAGGTTAAGATTTGTCTTACAGAAACACCAAAGATTTGGTAAGAAGCCGACCCGTTGGTTAAAAGCAAAAGGTTTGAGATCCAAAATTTGCACCCAATTTTGAGGAAACTTAGTGAAGTTCATCCAAGATTCTTCTATGAACACCAGATCAGGATTGTTAGTATGGATCAGTCTCCTAAGGGCAAGCCTTGAAGAGCTTTTTGTCACACCTCTAATATTTCAAAAGAGAGTCTTCATAATGACAGTTTGGAATGACTAGATTTAGATCTAATGTTACAAGTGGATTTCAATTTATTGTTTATTCTTCTTGAGTTAACCATCTGAAACTCTTTTTAAAGAATGTAGTTTATGCCCTGATCTTCATCAGTCCCAAATTCAACCATTTTTGCCCAAGATTTTTCTAAAAAGTCTTTCACTTGTTCCGTCTAAAAAGCAACAATGGCTTGAGTTTAAGGAACTGCCTCTTCCCTTTGTGTAGCATCAATGAACTTACTCTCCGAGCTTTCATTTGTTTGTCTTATTTGTATAATGCCTCATTGGTCCACAACATTGATAGATGTGTACCTCGAAAAATAAGAACAACCTCGCAAAGCGCAATAGCACGCTCGCAGAATAGACTTAACAGAGTCGCCACCGATCTTAATGTATTCCCATAGAGAGGAAGGAAAAATATTGAATAAAGCCCCTAAAAGAAAGATAAGGATATGGTCATCATAACCAATATCTGAGTTCGGGAGTCGGTTAGGCATGGGAAGGTATTAGCACCCCCTTACGTTCGTTGTACTCAAAGGGAACCATTTAGTTAGGGTTGAATGAATGTTAGCTTAAGGTTAGTTTCTAATCTTCTACTTATGGAGTGGGAAAAGAGAGAGAAGGTAAATGTTTTTTTGGATTGTATTAAAGAGAAAGGACCTAAAAAGGTTTTTATTATTAGGGTGCTCGCCAAGACTTCGCAATCTCGTGCCTACGTATCCTCATAGTGTAATAAGGAAATAAGAGCATTTGTAGTTTGGGTAAAAATTTTGTTGGTTAATTTTAGCGAAAGCTAATTTGTATTAATCAACGTAAGAACTTTGTTTTACCCAAAACAAGTGAGGAGCGAACACTTTCACCACATTGAATGGATTTATAAACCTCATTCACACCACTTATATCAACTCAATAGTTGTAGATGAAACATTACTATTGCGTCTATTAAGACAACATATATTTAATTTTTGAAAAGTTCTTTAGATTTTATTAGATGTTTTGAAGTTTTTATTGGGAAAATACGCTTGATGATAATCAAGGTTTGTTCAAGTATGAGTTTGAATATGGTGATATATTTTAAGAATGATGAACAGTTGATGATAATCAATTGTTCAAAGAGTTATGCTAGAGTGTTAAACTCTAACAGCCTTTTTCATTCAAGATTGATTATGAAAATTATTTGTTGGACGACGAACGCTTGATAGTGATCAATTGCTCAAAGACTTGTGCTAGAATACTAGATTTGAATAGCCCTTATTGGTCCAAGTTAATTATTAAATGTCTTAAGGATGAAAGAAAGGAATGACTGGCTATCCCAATGCGCGAGGCTTGGGACCAATCCAAGGGTTTTGTTAAAATGCTAGATCCCAACAATCCTTTCTTTCAAGTTTATTTTAAAAGAGTTTTTACGTACTTTAAAGTATTTTAGTGATTATTATGGAAAGAAGAAAGTTTTAAAAGGGCATTCGACAAAGCCAAAGTTTTGTCTAAAACTGGTTCAAGTTTGAAGAATTAGGGTTTGGATTAAGAATTAGGGTTTAGATTAAGAATTAGGGTTTGGATGGGTAAGGGTTATGACAATAACACACTTACACAACATGATTTACAAATCAAAGAAGTAAACTTCTTCCCTTGGATTAGGTCAAATGGAAATAACTTGACAAAGTCATATGAACACAATCATATTAAACAACAATTGGGTAAAATATTAAGTACACATTCCTGGATGAGACATAATCAAGACTTCGGGGTACAACAACAATCACGGTTCATTGAATTCACACTTAGGGTATACTACACATTAAGCTCATGTTCATCACAAGATTCATTTCAAAAGATTGATTTAAACATGGTAATTTTTAGGAAATCAAACATGCCTCTCAATTAACTAGGTCAAAATGGTATTAATCATCACAGTGTTAAACTTAGACATTTGGAACAAGCATAAACATGACATGGATTCAAAATTAATCATCAAGCTATTAACACATCAAGCATGGTGAAGATTAAACATCAAACTCAAAACATGTCAAAAGTATCAAGCATATCAAGGTGTTATCAATAGAATATCTCAAAGATTAGGACAACAAAAAGATCATAAAAGTGTACAAACATTAAGTGATCAAATTATTTAGAAAATAAAATCCAAGGTACTTCTAACAATAAATAAAAGGAAAACCCTAATAAATAAATAAAGAAATAAATATATTTTTTAGGTTTTTAATATGAGAATAAAATAATTGACAATAAAGAAATAAAATGTTTTTGATTTGACTTTAAGGTTTAAAAAAATGGCAAAGTAAATAAATAAACAAGATAATAATAAATATTTTGGATTTTAAAATGGAGAAAATAAAAAAATAATAAAATAAAAGATTAAAATCTATTTGAATTTTGAGATGTTAATATAAAATGAAAAAATAAATTAAAAGGAAAACAAAATAAGAGAAATAAATAAAAAGTGAAAAAGGAAAGAAAATGGAAAAAGAATGAAAACACCAAAACTGAGGTTGAGGGGGGTCGAACCCTCGCCCTCAGCATACAAACGCCTAGGACCAACACACTCTCCACTGCGCCAAGGTTGGCTTGCTAGTGAAGAGTTCAACCTAAAACATAATATATTAAGGCAAGTTTTAAAAATGAAAAACACGCGCGCAGACACCATCATCTTCAACTTCGTGTTCATCCATGGAATCAAAATGCAACTCTCTCATACAAGCATCAAATCATACAAATAGATACACTATTCCACTCAGATTTTCACAAGGAATTCAACCGTACCAATAGTTTTCATTTATAGCAAACATAACTCATGATTTTTGGACATCACTAGATAAACCCTAAATTTTCAAAGTGAAATTAAATAACATTCATGAACAATCAATGAACAACAACTTAAG
Organism: Lathyrus tuberosus; assembly: GCA_022829125.1. NCBI lineage: Eukaryota > Viridiplantae > Streptophyta > Magnoliopsida > Fabales > Fabaceae > Lathyrus > Lathyrus tuberosus. The sequence continues at coordinate 354,832 of JALAZF010000927.1, forward strand.
GCTTCTATTCCTCACATCATGGCAATTATTGTGGTATCAAGAAATGATCAAAATGATGCTCCTATCATAGAGTTCCAGAAATGAAAATTTACCGTAATGGGGTGAATCTGTTACCCTCCTTATAGCACTTCCAGATGATAAATGATGATGCCTACAACTTCACTGAACCCCCAGGAGTGTGTTGGAATGCTTGACTTGCTTTGAAATGCCTCTAATCCCTCTGCCCATATCAAGTTGCAGAAGTGAAAATATGGTTTGTGGTTATGGTGTTTGGTGAGTTACAAGATGATTCTAATGGTTTGGGGAAGTTCATATGGAGTGTGTTGATGGTGTTTGTGAAGTTAGGATGGAGGTTTGTTGAGAGAAATGAGAAATTTTAAAGTTGGAGATTTTGACAATGGAGGAACTTTGAGATCTTATTCCTCAGCGCGTGGATCAAGCAATATCTAGGTGAAGATTTCGAAGCCCATGGACTGCTGAGGAGTATTTAAAGAGAAACCTAAACTTATTGTTGATACGGCTTTCACTTTTGTAAAAATAAGGGGAATTTTTAGAGTCTTAGGTTTTGAGAGTCTCTTTTGTGTAACTTTGTAAGTCACCCATGTATATTTTAATACATTGAGGTAGACTAATTGTATGTTGTTTATTGTTCACTCATGAGCTTTTAAGCAAGAGTGTATTGTCCTTAGTTTAAAGCTTTTAATCAAAACTAAGCATTGTTCTTGGAAGAGTGCTCTTCTATCTTTGAGTTATTGTTGAATTGTCACTGGTTTGTGATTGTTAGGAAGTGAGAGGGGGATCTCATATCTAGAGGATTTCTAGGTAGAAGTTGCACAAGGTGGTGATTAGGCGAGAAGTTGTAAACGGAGGAGTTTAGTTTTGAACTAATGCTATCATAGTGAATTTTCTTCCTAGCTTGGATGCCCCCAGATATAGGTGATGTTGCACCGAACTGGGTTACAATTTGACCGTGTTATTTATCTTTTTGCAATTTATTTTTTCAGTCTAATTTATTTGTTTTGTGAGACAGAAGATGTTGTAACATATGTCTTGACAATATGCTTTGATGTGAGGACATAGTATTAAAATGTGTTAAAGTGCCAAAATTTCAAATGGCATCAAAGCTGGCACCCTAGACTGTTTATTGGGTGAGCTTCAGGGAGAATTTTTCTGGTACTTTATGATCATTGGAAGGCTAGAATAATAGATTTCTTGGGATCAATGGACAACAACTCTTGGAAATTTGTCACCAACGGGTGTGTGTGGATTGTTCCTTGTAAGGAAGAGTATGGATTGGCTCATGTTACTCTAAAAGATTTGATCTCTATATCAAATAGAGTTAATAAAAATGTGTTCAGTTTCTTAAACACGTGTGTGGTGGTCAAAGTTGCTTGGGAACTTCTCAAGATCTCTCTTAAAGGCACATTTAGTCAGCAGGATTCTAAGGTCTCTACTCAAGAGATCTATCTTAAATGTGACTGTTGTTGTAGAAGAAGATCTATACATCATCAGCTTAGATGGATCTGTTTGGGTCTTTTTTTATTTCCTTAAAAAAACATATTTGAACAGGAGGACAAGGGCATGTGTTTTGTCTCCAACTCTGTAGGAGCTTTTGACCTTGTGAAGGGTTACTCAGTACTTTATGTTACTTGGGAGACAATTCTACCAGGATCTGAGGGAAGTGGATAGAAGGTCAAGATCAAATGTGATGAACATTAGTCCTGACACCTGTAAGAACTTGGATGCTCTAAGTAGAGGCACTCAGTGTCATGTATTAGAAAGTTTTTTTTAGAATGCCCTACCTATCTCAAGAAACAACTTAAGGGGATTTCTATTGCTTGGACTGATGAATGAAGTGATCCTGATGATGAATCTGTCAAGCTTGTTATTGCCTTTTTTAGAATGTGGGTCTCTGGTAAAGACCCCTGTATTGAAGAATTAACTCATGATGAGTTGGATGTTTCTACAAAGTTTTGTGCATCAAGGGATAGAGGTTTCAAGGCTGTATCAAGAAAATTATAACTCAAGTATCGTATAATTTGTTTACATCATAAGGCAAACTGAGTCAATGATGTCAATCAAATGTCTCAACATCATGTTAAACATCAGAATATTCATATTAAAGGCAGGTACTTGCACTGGAGATGTCTCTTCTAGGGTAATATTGGTCATATCAGGCACTTTTATTTCAACTTGAATAGTTGTCTCAAAGGTTCAACTCAGCATATAGCTAACCAAGCAGTGGTTATAGTTCAAGGAAGATGCAAATTACCTTATCTCTCATACCTTCTTAGAGTTGCAACTAAGCAAGATTGGTACTCTGGTTGTGGGTGTTCCAGACTCATGTCTGGAGTAAAGGAGGTTCTGGTGGACTCTAAGTCTCTCTCTTTATCTCTCCAACTATTTTCTTGTAATGATGGTGTCAAAAGGTGAAATTAAAGGGGTTTGAGAACTGGAATTTCTAGTCCTGATGTTGTTTCTCTTGATCAATGTCCTATTGAATGGGAGAATGCTTGGTCACCAATGAGACTTATAAAACTCTGAGGAAGAATTTGAGTCCAAAGGCAGTTGCTTTTTGTGTGTACCCCAAGGAACTACATGCTCATGCTTAGTGTCCAAGGAAGATGTAGTAAATTTGTCACCAAAAGTTGCAACATCAGACTTCTACAAATGTTATATAACTTTCTCTCATAGTTCTTATGAGGCCAGTGCAAGGTGAAGCCCTAGTGGATAGAGGAACATAGGGGAGAAGAGGAGCAGACTGAGGTGGAAAAGACTGATAATGGAAATTTTCTCAGTCAGCACTCTGGTATTTTGGTCAGCCCCAATGGTACTTGGTAGAGGGAATCTCTTCTTGAGCATAAGGTTTCATGTTGGTACTGTGTTTTCAGACAGGATGTCTTAACATTGTGCTTCTGTGTAGAAGCTCTTTTGGTTTTTACTGTGTGTGAGAGTTTCTTTTCTCTCTGTGAAGTTTTTGCTATGAGTGTATTTGATCTGCCTTTGCAGTTTGTTCCTTTACTGTTGTGTTTAAATTGTGGTTTTCAAGTTGTTCATGCAAAGGGATGTTCCTGGGTTGCTATGATGATAGCAGAACCTATGAATGTTATCTCTAGAACCAAATTTAATGGTTCAATCAATGTGAAAGGGACTGATGTCCAAGCAAATGTTGGAACATCATCGCAGGAAATTAACTCTCTAGAAAATGAAGTAGATTATACATGGGAGCTAATCATGTGGAGTATGTGTTCACCAATAGATTCAGAGATGAAATATCTAATCCTGGTAAATTTTTGAGTAAAATATTGGCAAAGTTTGGTGGTGTTAGTGGCTTTGACAGTGCTGAAAGGAAGGATCTGATATGTAGTGCAGGATGACATATCTGATGTCTTAACATCTGGCCTGATGTTGTGAATAACCATGGTGTCTCTGGGTTTTCTATTGTGATGCTATGGTGTGAAGCATGGAAATGATCACTACATTTCCATGTGATCTTTGGTGGTGTTGGGATGCCATGTTCTGACATCATTCTAGTTGTTGGTACTTAAGAGGAAACATGCTTCTACTGATATGGTTTATGTGCATGATGTCAAACCAAATGTGCATGACATCTTGCCTTCCTGTAGTGTTTTGGAGAGCTCTAGTTTCTCTTAAATGTTTTTTAGGCTTATTTTTCTTTTGTTGTGCATGTGCCACTGATATGTGAACTAGGACAATATGTTCTTGAGAACAATGATGTTTGTTGTCTGGGAGAATTTATTTTTCTCTGCAGTAGGTTGTGGCCTTCAGAGGAAATTTTTCTTGTTGCCCTGTGATGTCAGACTAGATATCTTGCCATTGTGATCAACTGTACTTTATTGAATCCTTAAGCTATGTAATTCAGAGGGAGTTTATTTTTGTTACCACTGTGTGGTGTTCTTGTGTGGATCCTGAATTAATTCCACTGTGTGTGCCCCTGTGTGCTAAGGGTGTTTCTTCTTGAGAATCAATCTTGTCTTTTGGATCATCAAGAATATAATTTGGGTTTTTCTAGTCTAAGTATATTGTTGAGAAAGTTGTTGTTCCAACTTGAATTGGATGCTAAAAAGAATACAATGTCAAAAAAGATGTCTTGACATTGTTCTGTGACAAGCTGGTTACAATCAGGATAGTCAAGGAATTATTTCTGGTCAGCAGGACAAGGTCATTGTAACTAGTCATCTTTTTGTCAGGGGTGTTTTGGGAATCTGTACTAAAGAAGAGTTATACCAACTACAGTTTTAGAGGCTTGAAAACGTTTTTTTTTAATTTGCATGCATTTTTCGAGACAAAATTTTTTAATGACATGGAGAATGTCATTTCAAATGTTGTTGTCAAAGCTTGGAAAAAGAGAAAAAGGAACAAGAGAGTGTCTCTCTCTTATGTGAGCGGTGCTCTGATAACAAGGATAATCACACATCTTTCAAAAATTCCTTCCTTGACTGGTCAGGCGATACAAGAAAGGTCGTTATTCCTTTTTAAATTCCAAAACCTTCTGCTTCAGCCGTCTACCCAGCTGTGTTTCAACATGAGTCAAAATTCCAAAAATACTGATGCTAAAAAGGCTCTTGTGTTGGATGCCAAGAAGGATAAGAGTGCAGATCCAAAGAAGGTGGAGTCCGAAGTTGTGACATTTTTTGGATCATCTGCTAGAGCATCTAGGACAGGGAAAAAGTATGTGACAAAGATGAAGTCTTTCAAGAAAAGTCATGCTCAACTACATGACTCTGATGAGGATGCTGGTGAAGATTGGGTTAATCTCATTAACTCAGGTGGTTGGAGTGGATAGCTGGCTCCATAGATGAAGTTCTTTTTTGGTTGGGTGTGTTTTTGCTATTTGTGTTGTAATAATTTCCTAACAGTATTTGCTTCCATCTGTTGCTTTGTGTTTTCAGTTGTTTTCTTCCATTAGAACTGTTTGTTGCCATATTGTGTGTTTCCATTTATGTTTGTTTACATTTACTCTATTTTTGGCTAAAAAAGGGGATTAAAGTGTTAGTGTGTTTGCTACAACATTTTTTCTGATGTTGGATCAGGTGTCATGACATCTTGTCATGTTTTAGTGTGCTTTGTAGTTGCTTGTTGTATGCAACTATTTAGGGGGAGCATGATATGTGTGGCATGCTTGTTGCTACTGATGTGATGTATGTGTGCAATGATGTGCAATCACATGTTCTGACATGTTGTGGTTATGGAGAACCTTGATTACTCTATGGCAATCTATGATTCTAATGCTCTGAGAAATATGTGTGGCTTTTGTTGTATGTGTTTCTAATGTGTGAACTTGGATAGTTCATGTTTGTCTGTCTTGTGATTTGGGTTTTCTCCTTGAGAGGGAGGTATGAACTAATACAATTGAGGTTTGGATTTCTTGTGATTTAGGTTTTTCCCTTGAGGGGGAGTATTGGGTATGAGTGACAATGGGAGTAATGGACCTGTCTGAGGTTGTTGTGTTGGAGTCTCTTGTGTTGTGTTGGAGCTATGTAATTTGATGTCAGACCACATGTCTTAACTATGGAGATTTCTGGAGTTTGAAGGAGTTGTAATCTCTGATGATCTGTAGCTGCATTTTATCTCTGATATTTTTCTATTTGCAGGTTGTTCAAAGCTTACATGTAGCTTGTGTCTTGTTTTTGTGGTGTTATTCCTCTTCTCCAGAATTATTGTGCAAAGGTTGTTTTATCCAAAATTTGCCAAAGGGGGAGATTGTTAGATCCATGGTTTTAGGATTGACAACAATTTTGCTAAAACATGGTTCACAACAAGATGTTGTGTGAAATGTTCTAACTTGTTGGTCTGTCAACATTGAAGACAGATGTTCTGACAAATATTCTGACATGTTGTACCAAAACATCAGTATAGGCTATAGTTTTATTCTTGACAGATTTGATTTAATTTTGTGAGATTTTGTTTGGATATATCTCACTTATTTTCGCAGGTAAGAAAATTTTATCTGGAACATTTGATTTGGTCTCCAACTGTTCATAAGTTTCTAAATTGGATGTTGAGACAATTTAGGAAACTTGATGATTTATTCCAAGATGTAAGGAGATTTTCTGCATAATTGATGTATCCCTCAGTGTGTGGATCAAACAATATCTGGGTGAAGATTTCGAAGTCCATGGACTGCTGAGGAGTATTTACAGAGTAACCTAAACCTATTATTGATACGACTTTCACTTTTGTAAAAATAAGGGGGAGTTTTAGAGTCATAGGTTTTAAGAGTCTCTTTTGTGTGACATTGTAAGTCACCCATGTATCTTTTGATACATTGAGGTAGACTGATTGTACGTTTATTGTTCACTCATGAGCTTTTAAGCAAGAGTGTATTGTCCTTAGTTTAAAGCTTTTAAGCAAAACTAAGCATTGTTCTTGGAAGAGTGTTCTTCTATCTTTAAGTTGTTGTTGAATTGTCACTGGTTTGAGACTGTTAGGAAGTGAGAGGGGAATCTCATATCTAGAGAGTTTCTAGGTAGAAGTTGCACAAAGTAGTAATTAGGCGATGAGTTGTAAAGGGGAGTTTAGCTTTGAACTAATGGTATCATAGTGATTTTCCTTCCTGGCTTGGTTGCCCCCAGATGTAGGTGATGTTGCACCAAACTGGGTTACCAATTGATTGTGTTATTTATATTTCTACAATTTATTTTTTTAGTCTGATTTATTTGTTCTGTCAGATAGAAGACGTTGTAACATTTGTCTTGACGTTATGTTCTGATGTGAGGACATCAGTATTAAAATGTGTTAGAGTGCCGGGATTTCACATTATTTCACTAAAATGAAGTAGTATGTATACTCTTTAATTGCAGATATCAAGCATCAAAATTGGTGGCTTAAATTTCTCACAAATTGGCCTCAAAGTCACGCACTTAAAAATGTTAAAAACTTAAGAAAAAATTCTAAGTGTTTTGGATTTTCACACAACTTGGAACCCTAACTTTGATCATCAATATCTCCCACTTCAATAAAGATTTTGGCTTGTAATTTTCATCAACTTGTAGTATCAAATGTCATTTTTTAATACAATCCTCAAGTGTTTCAATTGGATGCTTGGAGAAGAAGTTATAATCTTGAAAAGTAGGTCATTTGATCATGCATTTTCATACTTAGAAATATTTCCAAAACCCTAACTTGACAACTTTGGATCTTTTTCATGATGTTCTTGATTAATCATGATCTAAATAAACTATTTTCCATATTGGGAAGTCCATGGTTGACCAAAAATGTCAAAAGTCAAACTTTGACTTTGAGCAATTGTTGACTTTGTACCAGATGAACTTAAATCTTGCAATTGTCAATGAATCAAACTTCTTGATCTAATTAGATCATGTGATTGGACTCCAAAGATGTAAATGAGGGTCTTGAATTATATTCCAAAGCATGAGATCATGTTTTAGTCAAAAGGTCAGTATCCAGCTGACTTTGACCAAAACCCTAATTTGGTGCACTTGAGGAATTGAGACTTGATGATCTTGAATTGATGCAATCTCAAACTTGATTGTTGAAGAAGAGAAACTCTTGATCCATGAATGAGTGGAATAATTTGAGATATTGATGATCACACCAAAACCTTGACTGATCAACTACTTGGACTTTTTGATGCTATGCAAATGGTGCAAATAATAATGATGGGATCTTAGGGGTAAATTTTGGGGTATGACAATAAGATCTTCATTATTGACCTCAGTTGTATCTATGATTGGTTTTGTTCCTAAGTTATCAGAAATGACCTGTTCCACAACTGTGTTAATTTCTTCTTCTATGGCAGTTTTCTTTCCCATAGAAGTGTAAGTAACTTTGGGCGGTTTCTGAAATGTTTCCTTCTCCTTACCGTGAGATTGTTCCTTCCTTTTGAAGGCAATTAAAGAATGACCAATACAAGTGCAGAAATAATAAAACTTAAGTACTTATTCATATTCGATGTCCAAGAAGAAAGTAAACCAACATGTTCTACTAATATTTTATAGCTAAATTCTTTTGTTAAATCCAGATCCACTAAAATTCTCACAAAGTTTCCAAAAGGTCTTTCAAAAGAGGATTTGTTGGAAGCTGAATCAATGCAAATTGGCGTTCCAACACTAATAGCAGTAGCTAAGATGATGTGTGGCCTCCAATATTCTTGGGATAGGTCGCGAATCTGAATCCAAACTTGAGCCGAAGTTTGTTTAAGAGTAGAGGGAACAAAATCCTTAGACCGTGGGAAAAGTTTAAGGACTCCCTAAGACGAGATCTAGGCATTAACCGATCTAACTCTTTGAACATCTTCCAGGGAAGAAAATACAAATTCAAAAAATTATTTTCTCAAAGAAGTAACTCCCTATTTCCCTGAAGAGGTCCACAATTCCATAAGCTTGTTCTTCATGTTCACAACTGTTAATGGCGTGAACCTTTTTTACCAGACCACTTTCCCATTTAAGTGATGATCGCATGCCTCGATCCCGTGGTTGTATTCTTTCTTTGGAATTGTAATTGCAAATTTGTCCCCTTTAAGGCAAGGAATTGGTAATTGACTCAGGAAAATATCACAAACATTGTTTGAGATAATAGATTCAAATTTTTGTCCACTTTACTTATTTGTTTTTGTCACATTTGAAATAGGATTAGGGGTTGGAATAAAAGTTGTGCGTGTTTCCAAAAATAGATCGAGAGGGTTCATGGCATAAGAAGGAAGACGTATAGCATATTAAGGTGTAGAAACAGTGAGCAAAAGTGTCAGTGAGAACTAGTCGTTGTCAGCGGAACACATTTTTTCCTTTTTTTCAATCTTGTGATACTATGTCTGACTTAATTACAATTTTAATATCCTATTTTAATTAATTTGGAAATTAATTTATTATTTTAAATTCAAATAATTTTAATTTTTTATATTTTTATATTTAAAATTAATAACGTGTTAATTTTAAATGATATTGATGTAAGAATTTATAAGATTAAAAATGGATGAGTAGAATAGCTCAATTGAATAATTGAATTAAATAGATGTAAAGATTGATCTAAATTTCAATCTTTAGCTATAATATTTATTTTTATTTATTTATAAAATATTTAATAAAATAATATATAATAATGAGTTTATACTTAATAATTTTATAAACAAATTCATTGAATTTATAATATTTAGTAAAATTATTTTTATACTAATTTATAAGATTGAAAATATATTAAAATTATATTGGTTTAATTACATTCTTTTTAAGTTATTAATTTATAAATATTAACAACTTATTTATAAAATATTTGTTATTTATTATAAATGCAATTTTTGTAAAATTTAATGTGAATTTTTCAATTTTCTCAAACAAAATATTCTTGTTTAAAGTATTATTGAAAAATATAAATTATATTTTGCTTTAATTATAATTTTTGTTCTCCTATTTTATCTAATTCACAAAATTGGTCATCCTATTTTAAATTTAAACTGTTTTAGTCTCTCTATTTTAAATTTAAATCATTTGAATCCCTTATCATACTTTTGTCCTTAAAATTAACTACGTTTTTGTTTTTTAAATGACAAGTTACTTGTAAAACATAACCAATTATCGTATATAAACTTATTATTGAATTTTGTAGATAAAAATATAAGTTAAAAAAGAAAGACTAAAATTGTTTAAACTTATAATTGGGGACTAAAATAGTTTAAATTTAAAATTAAAAAATTAATTTCGTGAATAAAACAAAATAGAAAGATCAAAACTATAATTTAACCTTATATTAACTTTTTCTATCATGGTATCAATAAATATATAATTAAATATGTAAAAATAATTAAATTTTTGACAAAATTATTATTACAACTATATTTTTTGAAAGTTTTAAATATTTTTTTCATTAAAATATGATATCATAAAAAGTTAATTTCTAAAATTATGATGTTAGATATCAAAATTGAACATAATTTCAAATGATTTATTAGTTCATTAATTTATTTTAAAATATTTCATATAAAATAGATATTTAAATAAATCAACATAGCATACCCACTTTTTCCAAGATTAGACATATTCTTAAAAATTAACATAACAGATAATATATCTGATTCTTATATTAAAATTTTTATCAAACCAAACTCAAGACATTGTTTGTTCTTAGGAAAAGTGAGTGAAAAGATAATACTTCCTCCGGTCCTTTTTATAAGGAACACTTTACTTTTTTATATTTATTAAATAAATAGTGTATCTGGTCTGCATTATAGACCCGATACATTAATTATTTAATATATCTAAAAAAGTGAAATGTTCCTTATAAAAATGACCGGAGAAAGAAGAATAAATAGTACTCCCTCCGTCTCATAAAAAATGTCCTATTTGAGCAATGCACGGTTCTTAAAAAAATGATTAGATGCATTAGTTTTAATGAAAAAACAAATATCATTTACTAAAATACCCTTATTAAATATAGTTAATAGAGTTGTTGGATAAAGTGAAAGCTAGTCAATAGGGGTATAGTAGTAGAAAAATAATAATAAATGATGTATTGATAATGTAAATGGACAATTATTTTTAAACAAAAAAAAAGTGCAAATGAGACACTTTTTATGAGACAGAGGGAGTAGTATAAAGGATGGCAAGGTTATGAAAAAGTGAATTTCCATTGTTTGGTTTTCTTGTTAGAGAAAGAAGAATATATACTTTTGGTGGACCCTACAACCCAAACACTCAAACCATGAAAAAAACATGGTCTAGAGAACTACTACATCCGTTTTAAAATGACTGTCGATTAAGATTTTTACACATAAATTAAAAAATATAATAATATTTTCATAAAATATTGTATTTTTACTTAATTAGTTTTATTAATGTGTTAGAAACAGTGTACAAAGTAATAATTATATGACACAATTTGAAAAATAATTATTATTATTACTTTAAAAAGTGAGCACGACGGTCATTTTAAAACAAAATTTTTTTTACTAAAATGACAGTCATTTTAAAATGGAGGAAGTAATTTGTTTGAAGGACGAAATAGTCCTTGAGTGGGAGTATTTTTATGCTTCATTGTTACAATATTTTTTATATTAAAGTATATTCTTTTTCCCAAATTAATTTTTTTTGGATAAGGACACAAAAGTTACTATTTTTTTGGCAATAAAAAGAAGAAAAAAAAATGCTCACTTCTATGCATAATATAACAAAATATTGTTTATATATAAACTTTTTTATTTAAATATAAAAGTATTTATGTCAATTTTTTTATTTAAAAAGTATAGATTTATAAAATTTTAATAGATACAGAACTTCCTTTTCTTTCACTTTTATCATCAATCACTTTATAAAAAAAATTATTTTGAATTATAAATAACTTTGTAATTCTAATAAAATAATTTTTTTGCAACTTTTTTTTTTGTTGTAAATTTTTATTTTTTTATATTATTGATAAAATATATTTTTATAAATTATCTTATATACTTTTAATTTGTATTAAAAGATCAAACACATCTACTTAATTTACACGGAGAAATTATTCATTTTTATTTCTTTTATATCTATATTTTCTTTCACTTTCTTTACATCATTTTATTTTTCAAACCAAACAAAACATTAGTGTTGCATAAGTTAGGTGTATCCAACAATGTCAAAGTAAAAGGAAATAAATAGGATTATGGGAACAGATAAAACCGGCCAAAGATAATTTCAATTCAATTCATTGAAAAAGCCAAACATTAGTGGTTTCTATGAGCTTCCAACAACGATGTATTCTTTGAAAAATTGGAACTTTCTTAATCGTGCTTTCATTGATTGATTCAAAATTAAGCTACAATTTTATCTAACAAAACAGTACTCCATCCGTCTCATAATAGGTGTCCTCTTTGAGATTTTCATATTTTTTAAGATAATGATTAATTGTGTTGATTTCAATGATAAAACGAGTGTCATTTACTAAAATAACTTTATTAATAATAGATAGTGGAGTTGTTAAATTAATTAAAATACAATAAATAAGGGTAAGTTAGTGGAAATAAATAATAAATATTACATTGGTATTCTAAAGGGACAAATAATTTGAGACAAATAAAAAAATGAAAGAGGACACCTATTGTGAGACGGAGGGAGTATCTAATATTTTAAATTGCCTTATATTTGCAAATAATCAACCGTTTCCTTAATTTATTCCTATAAAAATATATTTCAGTTTTTAGTTTTAAATATTTTTTAAAATATTTTTTATCTAAATAAATTAATCATTATTAAGTAAAATATATTAGATATAGAAATGACAAAACGGATTCAATCCGACGAATATGTCTTATCTTATCTATTTAATTTTAGGTTCAATCCGTCAAATATATTTTATCTTGTTCATCCAACCCTATTTTGTATTTTTGATATTAAACCTTTTTTTTTTTTTTTAAAGGTACCGGGCTTGCATTATTTTTTGCAATCATTTTTTTTTTAAACAATGGCAAAATTTTATAACCACGATTTTTACTATGTTTGTTATCATTATTTATTTATTTAATTTTTGTGGAATGGATATGACCGATACACATTCTTAATCTAATCTATATAGAAAAATGTTAACACTCTAATACTATTTAATTTAGTTGAATATTAGTAACTTCTCCTATTCAATACCACATATTTTTTTAATATTATTTTATTTTAATAAATTTTTTAAATTTAACTCAATTAACACCAAGTGTATTGGCACCCAACAGTGTATTTAAGAATTTGCCATAAAAGGAAAAAATGAATAAGTGGTATTGTTAGTTGAATAAGACATCCGACATGCACTTCAAACATGCAAATTTCATTTATTTATCATTTAAATTTAAAATTATAATTTTTTTGTCAAATAATTTAGTAGATAAAATTTCACTTAATTGAATTAGTTAATAGATTTATCTACTTAAAAAAATATTAATAAAATATATATATATTTATTACTATTAAAACTAATATTTTATATTTATAAAAACTAAAGGCTAAAAATATTTAAAAATGATAAAATAATATTAGAGAAAATAGAGGTGAAAAGAAAAGCAATGGAAGGCAAGAATCTACTACCTTCACCACCTCATGTGGTGTGACCTAACCACTACTGACCCACTCACGTCTCTAAAATTTTCCAAAGTACCAAATCTGAAACTTTTTTTTAATTTTGACGCAACCAAATCTGAAACTTTAAAAATGATAATAAAGTTGAATAAAATACACATGATGTTTCCTAGGCATGTGGGCCCTCACCACCGGACTTCAAAAAATAATTAAATTCAGTTTATTGCTAGAAAAGAAAAATCAGCTGTCTGCAGTAATGGCCAACGGATCTCACACGCAATAAAAGGAAAATTCAGAATGGTAGACACACCACATATTCTTTATCATTTTTTTAAAAGAAAAATTAATTTTTAATTTTGTAAACGTTTCTATTTAAACTATTTTTTATATGTTAAAATTCATATAAATTACACTAAATTTAAATAAAGTCCATTTGAAGAAAAATTGTGTTTTTAAATATACAATTTTATAGCATTTATTTATTTATAAGATATATTCATTTAACTTTTTAAAACATACTTTCTCCGTTTCAATTTTTGAACAAAAGAATTATCTTTTTCTTAAATTATAAGGGAAAACATTAATTTTTATTCCATTTAATAATTTTTTCTTGAAAAATATTTTTTTTAAGTAAAAATAAATGTAAATTATACTTAATTTACCTCTTTCATTTTTTATAATAATAAAAAATTGTTTTTACAGCTTTTTAAAAAATATGTTTTAAAATAGTCAAAAAAAATATTCATTTTATATTATTATATTTTAGTTTTGTAATATAAATAGTTAAAGTTATATATTTTATACGCAAATAATATCTTTAAAAGATCAGTATCAAAATAAAATTATTTATGAAATTAATTGGAATACACTGTCAGTGTAAAACTACTTTACACTGTCATCCAATTAGAATTAGTTATTTTGATACATATTTATGGATTAAAAATAAAAAATATTAAATTATAAATAAATCATTTTAATAACAACTTCTTCCATGTTTCTCTCTTCATGTGTCAAAATAACTAATTCTAATTAGATGACAGTGTAAAGTAGTTTTACACTAACAGTATATTCTAATTAATCTCTTTATTTATTATTTAAAAAATAAATAAAAATCAATAACTTATTTACATTATTATATAAATAAATAAATATTATCAATAAATATTAAACTTTAAACCAATCGTTTATACTTATTTAACTCAGCTAACACATATAAATTTAATAATTTATTAATTAATTTTGTAATTATATATAAAAAAATATAAATAATTATATTAAAAGACGAAAAAATGTATTAACAATATATTTTAAGACATATGTTTTAATTTTTTTTTGTTTAATTATTAGTTACATAATTCACATAATAGAAATAGCTTCTTTATTTCAAATTAAAATAATTTTGATTTTTTATATATTTTTACGCTTAAAATTAATAGGATATCTATTTTTAAATGTCGAGTCATTTGTGCAATGTGACAAATTATCGTATAAAAATATCCGTTGAACATATTATAAATATATATATATATATATATAACATAGACACCAAATCTTCAAGAATGAAACGAGACTAAAGTTATATAAAGTTAAAATTGAAAGACTAATTCCATAAATTAAATAAAATAGAAGGACCAATAACTAAACCTATATTTTGTATTATTTAAAATTCATGTTGGTATTTACGAATTTATATGAAAACTTATGATTAGGTGAGTGAGATTCTTATATTTGATCAACATTCCCATTTAAAGAGAGATGATTTATTAAATATAATATTTTAAATATTATTAAGTGGGTTGATTATAAGGATAAACTTTTTCTATAATATTCTATCTAAAATTATGTTTTTATCCAAATCGTTAATCTTAATATCTTTCTTTAAAATATCTTTTATAATTTTTCTAGGTCTATATCTCTCTCTAGTTGTTTGAATTGTTTCCATCTGATTTAATCATTTTATCATAGAATCTACAAGTGTTCTCTCTATATGACAAAATCACCTAAATCTATTTCCACCATCTTTTCCACTATAAGTGCTACCCTAACACTCTCTAATATTTTCATTTATAATATTATTATGTCTAGTCTTACCACACATCCAGCGCAACATCTCCATCTCTACTACACTTACTGAAAATGAGAACATCCCTACCTAAAAAATTACTCATGTCAACGAAGAGGAGTGAATTCAAGAGGAGGGCGAACCACTTGTATCCACCCGCCCAACTCTGAGGCTTATGCTTACTTTTGTAATTTGGTTGTTTTGTATTTTATCCATCACCTGTGTTATCGTCCATTGTAGGCGAGTTTGTAACAACGCCCATTCGGGGTTTTCAATGAATATGTTTACACCTTTTTGTGGTGTAATTATAAATTTTTTTTTTTGGCGTTATGGCTATTTTATTATTCGTATATTTAAGATGCTTGATATGGCATAATCATGAGGCGTGTCCTCAATGGGATTTAGGTCAAGTTGTTTGACAAGGTGGAGATGATTCCTTACTTGGTCTTAAGTGAGTGGCTATTGAGGCGACAGTGAATATTTACCAAAGTCAGGCATAATAGCCTAATAAGGCATCATGGAATCCTTATCCGGATCCAACATAGTAACCTAATAAGGCGACAAGGATTCCCCATAACAATGACCCCATGGTCGTCATAGTGCAATATGATAATTAGGATGTGAAGCGAGTGTTGATCGACCCTAGTAGCTCAAAAATCGTCTTATTCTATAGCACTTTTCAAGGGCTCCGACTCGTCCTGGACATCATCAGAGCGTTCCAAGTTCTCTAGTTAGCCTGTCAGGCAAATAAATACAAACAAAGGGCCGCGTAATACTCAAAATAATGTTAAGATCAAAGGCGAGCGTCAAAATGATTAAAGTAAAGTACTTTGTGGTGGATGCCTTGTCTTCCTACAACACCATCATGGAAAGTTGCGCCCCTTAACTTACCAGGGACGGTGTCCGACCTTCAATTGAGCCTAAAACACATATTACCTGACGAGCAAGTTGGTTCAGTTTGGGGATACCAAAAGGTCACCCAAAAATGCTATTAGAATAACCTAGAGATGAGAAAGGAGAATGTCTCCCAAGGCACCACCCCTTATCTAGAAGCATGTGACACATACGTAGCATGTTGGAATCGTAGATCAGAGATCAGAAATGAAAGGCTCACTCCAAAAAAATATCTGAAAGAAGTCCAAATTGGGCCCTTGGACCACCAGGTTACCAAGATGTGCACTTCTTTATTTGAATCTAAAGAGAAATAGTTGGTCGTCTTGCTAAGGAGGAACATCGATTTGTTCGCCTGGGTGCCCTCTGGTATGACAAGTATAGATACAAGAGTGGTGTGATATCTGTTTGCCATTGATCCCACCGTGAACCAGTGTCTCAAAAGAAACACAAGGTTGGCAAGATGAAAAATGGCTATTGATGAGGAAGTGCAGAAGCTGACAAGTCTCAGTTTCATAATAAAGGTAAAATACCTATCTTGGTTGGCTAACATTGTATTGGTAAGGAAGACATCAAACTAATGATGCATGTGCGTCAATTTCAATGACCTCAATGTTGCATGTCTCAAAGGTCCATATCCATTACCCAACATAGATCGTGGAGGGAATTAACCACACTCTCCTGAATAATAGGGAATTAACTCCCTATTCCCACGTTCTCTGAAAATTGGTTTCTATTCCCAAGGGTCTAGGATCCAGGCCTAATACGACTATAAATACCTCAACCCTGAATTTAAGAAGGTACAATCTCATATTCACAAAAATACTAGATATACAGAACTTTTCACCCCAAACATGAGTCAACTCTCAACCCTGCAACAATACCTAAATCCTCTGATAACCTTTAGTTACACGGTGCTATCAAGTATTGTACTTTTAGCAAACACACCATTTTTTCAAATCCGTATTAGTTTATATAGTCATTTACAACTAGTTTCCCACTGATGAAAAGTTGTCAGTTAGAGGCATCCACCTTCTTTCCATGTGATTTTTATGTAACAAGCATGTTGAAACCACTAGTCGTTAATTTTTTTTATTGTCCATGCGCAACCTTCTTATGGAAATGGTTTCCTAAAACATTTTACATTCCTTTCACCATTTCAAATCTAAATAATTTTTTACTGTCGAGTTGTCATCACAAGTTTGGTTGAGGTTGTGTTAGTTCATATTCGAGTGTAAATGTTATTGGTAATAACAAAGATAATCTTAGGGCCCCAATATTATTGTGAAAAACCATATAATATGACCCACACCTGAGTTGTGTTATTTTTGCTGCAAGCTTTAATTGAAATCTCTTGTACAAACAAAAAAGTTCAATAAATCCAAAGATAAATTCTAAAAACCTGGAGACTTAACTCTCCTAACACCCTAAAGACAAAAGAAGACGAACTCATATAAGTCATTCTTAGGGGAAATCCCCCACCATTTTCCCAAATCCTTTTAAAGGCATGATAGGTTGTTTCGTATGCTAACTACACTAAGGAGTGTGAAACTTTTAGACAACATAGTAATGATTAATAAGAACAACTTATTAAAATATCAATTTTTCTTTTTTAAAAAATAAAAGTAAAATCTCAGAGATTGATCTGTAGGTGGATGATTAAGATTTAAGAGTATATTTCTTTCGATGTTTCATATATATATATATATATATATATATATATAAATAATATTCAAATCTTACCACGTGCAAACAATTTTTGTGTTTGGTCAATTCATTCAAAATAAATCTCTGACATCACTTGATCTCATTAATGGATGGTGAAATCAGTCTTTTGAATGAGTAGATCATAAAATCAAATACTAAATTTTCTTTGTTTTTCAATGAGTGTAAAATAATCTATTATAATAATGGCTTAAATAGTGTTTTCGTCCATGGAAGTTGGCGAGTTTTTGGTTTTGGTCCCTGAATCAGGTCGCTGACGTGGCAAGTGTTTTTTATCATTTTTCATTCATTTTAATCCCCAATAATTCCACATAAGCTGTTTTGATTTTGGTCCCTATTATTTAAGAAGGCAAAATTGGAAATTTTGGTCCCAATAGGACTTGAACCCATGACCTTTGGTTCCACAACATGCTTCTTAGCCACTAGACCATTTAACTCACTTGTGTTTTTATTTGCAACAAATTTATATATTACATAAATCCAATATTTACTATTTAATACTTATATTTAAAATATAAATTAGTATAAATAATTAGTTTATTAAATATTTCATTTATTTAATATTCCAAATATTTAATATTTCAATTATTAATTATCATAATTATTTATTATTTAGTATCATAATTATTTACTATTAACTAATAATACAATATTATTTACTAATAATTATTTATTATTTATTATCGTAATTATTTATTATTTATTATCGTAACTAATAATTATTTATTATTTAAATAACTAAATAATTTTAATATTAATAATCATAATTATTTAATATCTCATTTATTTAATTTATTGTAATTAATATTATAATTATTTAATAAATTAAACTATTATTAATAATTTACTGTAATTAATTAATACTCTTAATATTTAATAAATTAAACTAAATAAATTTACTGTAATTATTTAGTAAATTATTTATTATTAGTTATTAATAATTAGTTACAGTAAATTATTTAGTTATTTAATAGTTTAATTTACTAAATACAGTAAATTTAAATTACTAAATACAGTAAATATTTAATAGTTTAATTTAATATATTTATAAGTTACTATATTTAGTAAATAATTTACTGTATTTATTATTTAATAATTTAATGTATTTATTATTTAGTAAATAATTTACTGTATTTATTATTTAATAATTATTTATTATTAGTAATAATAAATACAGTAAATTATTACTGTAGTTATTAATAATTATTAGTGACAGTAAATTATTTAGTTATTTAATAGTTTAATTTACTAAATAATTACAGTAAATTTATTTAGTTTAATTTATTAAATAATTAGAGTATTAATTAATTACAGTAAATTATTAATAATAGTTTAATTTATTAAATAATTATAATATTAATTACAGTAAATTAAATAAATGAGATATTAAATAATTATGATTATTAATATTAAAATTATTTAGTTATTTAAATAATAAATAATTATTAGTTACGATAATAAATAATAAATAATTACGATAATAAATAATAAATAATTATTAGTAAATAATATTGTATTATTAGTTAATAGTAAATAATTATGATACTAAATAATAAATAATTATGATAATTAATAATTGAAATATTAAATATTTGGAATATTAAATTAATGAAATATTTAATAAACTAATTATTTATACTAATTTATAAAATAATTTATATTTATATTAATAAGTATTAAATATTAAATTATATAAAATAATTTATACTAACTGTATTAAATAATTTATATTAACTATATTAAATAATTTATACTAATTATATTAAATAATTTATACTAACTGTATATATAAATATTTATATTAAATAATTTTTATTTATATTAATAAGTATTAAATATTAAAATTTATAAAATAATTTATATTATCAGTATAAAATAATTTATACTAATTGTATTAAATAAGTACAGTATTTTAAATATAAGTATTAAATAGTAAATATTGGATTTATGTAATATATAAATTTGTTGCAATTAAAAACACAACTGAGTTAATGGTCTAGTGGATAAGAAGTATGTTGTGGAAGTAAATGTCATGGGTTCAAGTCCTCTTGGGACCAAAATTTCCATTTTTACCTTCTTAAACAATAGGGACCAAAACCAAAACAGCTTATGTGGAATTATTTGGGATTAAAATAAATGAAAAATGATAAAAAACACTTGCCACGTTAGCCACATCATCATTTTTGTAACGGAAGTTTAACGTCAGGGACTAATCGCAAAAAGAAATCAAATGTTAAGGACTTGGACCGAAAAAAAAAAGATTCAGGGACCAAAACCAAAAACTCGCCAACTTACAGAGACGAAAACACTATTTAAGCCTATATTAATTATTGTGTCAAAATTAATATTTTTTAAATGATATAAATAAAATATAACATATTCTTTCATTCTTCTTCTACCGTCAACACTAGGCTTATGGTTTCTAACTTCATCAACCAGGGCAAATGGTCATTTTCTGAGAAGGTTTTAGACCTGATGCCTGACATCCTTGGTAAAGTTGAGCAAACTCACCTTCTTTTAGATCTTAGAGAAGATTGCAGAATTTGGCCTCATACTACTAATGATGATTTATCTCTCAAAGATGCCTTCAAATCTAAGTTGACCGAAAAACCTGTGATGCGGTGGCCCAACAAGATTTGGAACCTTGATATCCCCCCTTCTAAATCATTTGCTGTTTGGAGGCTCTATCACGCTAAAATTACAATTGATAAGAATTTGAGAAAAAAGGCTTTTATGCCCTTCTCTGTGCAATCTCCGCAGAATGCATAAAGAAACTTCCTCCCATCGCTTCTTTAATTGCTCATTTGCGTGTCATCTTTGGAATTGGTTTCTCGTTTTGATGAAAGTCTCCATGCGTCTTGACATTTTCGAATCGCTTAATCTTTGTGATAGAAGTTGGAGTAACCAATGTGAAGTCATCATTCAAGCTACCATTACCTCAATCGTTAATACTATCTGGCTAGCTCAAAATAATAGTTGTTTCAACAACTCCAACATGCATTGAAAAACTGCTATCAATTTAATCCATTATAAAGTCTTTAATTGGCAATAACACGGTGAAAATTGCTAACTCTTCGATCTGTGATTTCTACATCATCAAATGTTTCAAGGTCTCGATTAATCTGTCTAGACCTCCTAAAATTGTTGAGGTCATTTGGTATTCGCCCGTGTCGGGGTGGATTAAGTCCAACATCGATGGATTGTTTGTTAATTCCTTGGCATTGTGTGACGGCCTCTTTCGTAATGAGTCTGGAAATTTTTTGACTGGCTTATCTGATTCAATGGAAGGCTCTTCTGCTTTCCATGCAGAGCTTTCTGATTTCATCATTGGTATAAATTTGGCAGTTAGGTCCAGTTTTAATAAAGTCTAGTTGAAAACGGATTTGAAGTTGGTTATTCTTACGTCCCAAGATCCCAACATTGTGCCTTAGACCTTAAAAGCTAGGTGGTTGAATGCTCTAGTTTTTGTTAGGCAAGTGGAGTTCCGAATTTCCCATATTTTCAAGGAGAAGAATCAGTGCGCCGACTTGTTGGCCTCGAAGGCCTCTCCGGTTAAGCCTTATGTCATGTGGAACATTACCCTTACCTTCCTCGTCTACTTGTTGTACTATAAAACATTTGGTTGACCTAAATTTAGATTTATTGGTGTTTAAGTGGGGTTTAACCTAATCCGCCGCTTTAGTTTCTTCATTTCAATAAATTTTCTCCTTTATTAAAAAAACTACCAATTTTTTATTTAACTTGTTTATATATTTTTATAAACAATTGACTAAAATGTTTATTAAGATATCATAGTTTAAAAATGTGATATCTTGCTGTTCTAATATGTGTTATTTGATCATTTTTCTTTATAGTTTGAAGTGGGTATGAATCAGCGTACAAAATTTAAGTTTGTAAACAATATTTTATTTTAAAATTTTAGAATTTTGTTTAAAGTTTTTTTATATAAAAAATTTAAAGCTAATTTCCATTTATTTAATAGTATAAAACTTAGTTCTTTATTTAAAAAATAAATAAATTTTGCTAAAGTTATTTGAATTAACTTTTCATTTCAAAATTAAAAATGATTTTTAAAATTTTCAAACAAACACTATTAAAATAATAAAAATGATTTTCTTTTATAAAACTTTGTAGTAAATAATTGATAAAAAAGAAATTATTCAACAAACTTTACGTTATTAGACACGCAACTTTTGTACGTACTTGGAAAGAAAAAGCATAGCAATCAGAAAAAAATTCTGTCACCTTAACCTTCGTTGAATGTTGATATTTATTGTAAGCAAAATTAATATTTAAAATTATTTACTTAAAATTTAATTACAAATTTGATTTTTTTATTTATTTTAATCAATTAAAATTTTAATTTTTTTGACCATTGAACATAATTTAGTCAATTTTTTATTTAATATATCATTTATAGTTGATTTGTAACGTTTCATAAAGATTCATTTAAGATGAAACATGACTTTCACAAATGAACAGTATTCCAATTGTTACCATCATTTATTCAGTAAAATAGATGTATGTCACATGGTAATTTTATTTGATAGATATAAAATATATGTAAATATATATGTATGAAATAAATTATTATATTGTAAAATTTTAATAATAATCATATAATTCAATTGTATTAAATAACCTACAAAAAGTAATAAAAGAATTCGTAAGATTGAGAAATAAAATGAAAATTTTGACATTAAAATAAATTATAATTGTTAACTAAAAGAATAGATATTATAATAAAAATATTTTATAATTATATTTAATTGTTAATTTTCCGTTTGTATTATTCATCGACTATCGCAATGAAAAGATTAGAAGAATATGAAGAAAAAAAAAACAACTAAAAATGGAAGGATATAATATATTAACAAATTTTTTATATACTTTTACTAAATAAATAAAAATAATAATTGATTAAATTAAAATATATATTATGTTAATAATAATTCGCAAGCTTAATATTTTATTATTGTAATTGTGCACATATATTATGCTTTTATTCCATAATTTTACGCTTGATAAAAGAGGCAATGACAGGAACAATACCATCTGTAGGTTTAAATTTCATCTTTGGTTTTTATCATTTTTAAAATATTATTGTATGAATTGAGATGAAATAAAACACATATTTACTTTTTAAATAGCGAAACATAGTTAATTATAGATTTTTCTTTTTTTATTTTATTATTGTAGATCTCTATTTTTATAAACAATATTAATTTTTTTAGATAATATTAACTTGTGTCCTTGGAGCATATATTAAGTGATAAATATAATAAAATTTTATTGAAAATTGTATTTTAAATTTAATATAAATTTATAATTAATGATTTTATTAATTTTTCCATTCGAATTTTTAATTTATGGATTTTTTTACATATGTCTCAAAAACACAAATTAGCATTATACATATTCTTTTACACCGCTGATTTAAAACGTTTCATAAAAATTCATCTAAAGATAAAATGTGACTTTCACAAATAACACACCATTTATCATTTATTTTTACTGTATATTATCATGAGAAGATTAAAATAGTTTAAATTTAAAAAATGCTAATTTTATAAATAAGATAAAAATAGATCGATAGAATTTTTAATTTATGAATTTTTTAACATATGTCATAGAAACACAAATTAGCATTATACATATTCTTTTACACCGTTGATTTAGAACGCTTCATAAAAATTCATCTAAATAAAATGTGACTTTCACAAATAACACACCATTTAACATTTATTTTAAGTGTAGATTATCGTGAGAAGATTAAAATAGTTTAAATTTAAAAAATGCTAATTTTATAAATAAGATAAAAATTGATCGATTAAAATTAAAAATATATTTATTTTTATTTCAAACAAATGATTCTTTAATAAAATATTTATTTAAAATTAAATGATTTTTTTCAATTTAAAATACAATAATAAAATTCATTTTTTAAGCATATCACTTAAATTATATTATTTTTATAACTTTCAATTCTATATTTTTTGTTTTTTGTTTTTGTTTTTATCAATAATGAAAATGATATTTCAACGTAGATGTAGTCACTCTTATTAAAAAAATATTATTATTTTTTTTAGATTTTTTAATAATAAATGTATTTAATTTATATAGGATTCATTTATTTTAACTTTAAAAAAATTAAACTTTTTATCCATATTTTAAAAAATAATTTTTATAAAATTAATTACAATTATTTTTTATAAAATTAAAAAATTAATTTTAATTTCTTATAACATAAATATACACTACTAAACATCAAAAGATATTAGAAATCTCAATTTTTATAAAAAAAATATCTCAAAAATAATTTTTATGAAAATAATTTGAAATTTTTTTAAATTTAAGTCAATTTTTAAATTTTTGATATCTAAAAAAAATTATATTAAATGATAAAATATGTAAAATAATATTTTAAAAAAACTATTTAAATTAATTTTTAATTAATATTATTTTAAAAATTTATGAGAAAAGGGATGGTGCACTGACAGGGTAAATTATTTTTACACTGTCAACCAATGACAACCATGTATCCCGCCAAGTCAGCCTGTAAATTTTAAATTATTTAAATAATTTGCCACTTTAAAATATTTTGATTGGATATATGTGTAATACTTTTTACACTGACAATGCACTACCATTAAATCTAAAATTTATTTATAATTCTTTTAAACGAAAATATGTAATATTAGAAAATTAATTTTAAAAATCATAATAAATTGACTTTTCAATAAATTAAAAAAAATAATTTTTTTATATTAAAGCCTAGAAGGAAGTGATATTTAATAATACAATTGACTTAAAATATTTAATGTTATAAAATATTTTATATTTATAATAAAATACTAATATTAATTTTCCTATTTATATTTTCTTTAAAGTTTTATTAATATTAATTATTTACTTAATTTATATAGTTTTTTTAAAATAGATGTGAAACGGTAAAAACTTTATAATTTGAAAAAGGAGGAATACATATATAGTAGAATGATAGATGCGTATTGAATAAAACTTGATACTAAAATTCAAAATAAGTTTGAGAAAAAACGAGACATCCGTGAATAAAGTTTGTTTTATTATATAGTGTGATATACACGCGCCTGTCACTATCTTCCCTTACGAAATTAATTTAGACAAACCCTATCTTACTTTCCAACCATTATATATACCCTTCATCCTTTCTCTTTCCTCCCACCCAAACACTTCTCTTTTTCTCTCTCTAAAACTCTTTTTTTCCATTTTCTACTCATTTTCTTTCTCTTCAATGGAGATTTCCACCGACAAGAGAAAGAGAGTTCATGACGAGTCTTCTGACTCGGCTAATTCTGAAACTCACTGTGTTGACTCGGTTGAAGCTAAGATTCGGAAGGTTGACACTGTTTCTGATGCTAATGTTAACTCGTCCGAGTCTGAGTCTCAGCTTACACGAGTTGACTCGTTTGAGTCGTGTCTTGACTCGGTTTTTGACTCGGATGTTCAGCTTCATCAAGATGATATTTTTCATATGCTTGATGATGCTGAGAATGTTCCGGAACAGACTGAGCGTGACTCGGTGGTGGGTCTGGACTCGGTTATCAAAAGCTTCGAGGAAGAGATTCTCACTTCGGGTTTTGAACCGGTTCGGACCGAATCGGAACCGGTTCCGGTGACTGGTTTAGGCGAGATGCCGAATGATTTGGGTTACTTATTTGAGGCCTCTGATGATGAACTTGGGTTACCTCCTACTGTGGTTTCAAGTGATGAACCGGGTCGAACTGAACCGGAAAATGTGGACCTGACCGGGTTCCTGGGGTTTGAGGATGACTTTACTGGCAATGATGGGTTTGGTTTTGGTGCTGGGTTGTTGGCCGAGTGTGACGGTGGGAATACCGGTGCCGGAGATTTTGTGACGGGGGATGGGTTGTTTGATTATGCTGAACCGGCGGCGGATGTTTTGTGGCCGTCGGAATCGTTACAAGCTATGTAGGATGAGGTGTTTGAGATTTTGGGGTAGAAAATGTAAATCTGAGAAAATGTTGGGTTAAATTTAGGAGGAGGAAAAAAGGAAGATTAGAAATGTAGGTGATAGATGTGAAAAGTTTTTAGGATTAAGATTATTATGGTTCTTTTTGTTTAAATTTAATTGAAAAAAAAATGGTCTCAGATTATGCTAATTGTTTTTGTTTTCATACTTTCTTTTTCTGATTTAAACAGTGTTCTATGAAAGTTACAATTGAAATGAACTAAAATAGAGGATGAAAGTTAAATAAATTATATTTCCTAATAAATATATTTTAAAATTTTGAAGACAAACTGTTCTCTTTTTCTTGACTAAGTTAAATAATTTAAATTTAGGTAAAAAAAAAACAGATCTGGGAAACATAAACCAAATTATACAAAAGAAGTTAAAAGTAAAATAAAAAGGAAAATTAGTTTGATGAGTATTATGAGTTCCACTTTTAAAATAAAGTACTTATATTTTTGAATTTGAGATCCCACTTAGGAAAACATTTAATATGGTTCCTTCAATTTTCAAATTTCTTTTAATCTAAATAATCGTTATCCATGTAGATCTCGGCGGATTTTTCCTTAGGGTAACGTGCATATTTGATTCATATTAACAATTAGATGATCTTATGACGGACGATTGGGTTTTGAATCCGGCCTCCGCTAAGTGGATCAGTTCATATAGAGCGGTACTCTGATTTTAAATCCGGCCTCCGCTAATGAACGGTGAGATTAATCTCTTTTAAATTAGTAAGTCGCAAGATCGGATACCAAGATTTAAAAAAAAAAAAAACAATTAGATGACTTTTATAAATTTTAAATAAGTTGAAATTGTGAGTTTACCCATAGTTTTATTCTTTTTATTTTTAAAAGCGTTGAATTTGTGTTGTTTTCATTGATGTATTCTAACCATTTTAATCTATATATCAGTTACGTTTAATCCTCCTATTTTATATGATTTATGAAATTTCATTCTTTTATTTTACATATAAATAGTTTTGATTCCTCTTATTTTTACCTATTTTACATTTAAAATTTCTTTTGAAAAATATTTTGAATTAAGAAACGGTAGTTGAATACGTTGGATTCGACGGTAAAACATACAAACTTTTGAGAATTTTTTTTAAAAGTATTTTTAAATTATCCTTAAATATTTCTAAATTAGCACGGACTTTTAATTTATTTTATTTGCTTTGGAATTTTTGTTTTCAAATTTTATTTCAACTAGTTTTAGAGTTTATAATTTTTCATTTTTTATTTTCATCATTTTCATTTTTATTATTTTTACTAATTGTTTTTTATACTTTATAATTTATTAAATTTGAAATATAATAAATAGGAAAAAAATGTAATGCGCCAATAGTGTAAATTCTTTTTACATTGTCAATTAATGACAACCATGTATCTCGGTAAATCATATTAAAATTTTTAAACTAATATGATATGGTAGAATGATATATTTCTAGTTAATGATATATTTCTATTTAATAATAATGTAAAATATTTTTACTCTGGCAGTATATAACAATTAAAATATAATAAATATGTTAAAATTAATATAAGTAATAAAATTTTTATCGAAAAAATCATGAATATTTTAATGCAACACTTTCTCTATTATCGTACTCATTTTTTCTAGTTAATTTCATCGTTCTCTATCGCCATTGTTGTTCACTTTTACTTTATTATTTGACTTCTGATGTCTAAATTTATAAATTTGTGTTAAATACATTTTAATTTTATTTTTAATTTTAAATATATTTTAAAAATATTTTACATGTAAATATTGGTATGCTTAAAAAAATAATTGAATCAAATATAAAAATATGATGGATTCGTTAAATATTACTCCTTTTTAACTATATTTATAATTTTTTTTAAATATAATTAATAATGTATCTGACCAATAGACTAAATATATTATTTATTTAAAAATTTTAAAAGTATATTTTTTAATAAATTGACTTAATAAAAAAATAAAAAAATTATTTTGTATTATTTTATTTATTCTATATGAATTGTCATATCAGTCACTATCAATTAATGATTCATATTTTTTTTAGTAATCTAATACTTAAAATTCATCGTTTAAAATTAAATAAGTGAAATGTTACAGATTCAAATATATTTCTCTACAATTAATATTTTTGCCTAACTATTAACTCAGTTGATCTGACGAAATTAAATATGACAATGGAGCGGGTCAGAAATTTTTTTACCTTTTCCAAATCCTCAAACAATTCTAGTATCTCGCCCCAAACTCAAATGTGGATGAATAATTAAAATTCAAATTCGTCCCAAACACATTGGAGTATTCTTGTGTTGTCACATTCCATTTAATAAAATCAATTTTTTTAATAAAAATATTTATTTTTTTCAAAATCAAATTACATGCAAATAATAAAATAAAACAATCTCAAAAAATTTCATAAATACATTTCAAATATTTTAAATAATTAATACAAATTAAAATATCAAAAAATTGACTACATATTTAATATCCAAATTATTAAAACTAAATAATAAAGTAGATAATGAAATAAATGGGGCAGATCCATGGTGGGTATTAATATCTCCATTATCCGTCCCGTTTTCATATTTTTTAATCGGAAAAAACCTAAACACGAACTCAAACCCAATTAAAGTGAATTTTCTATATCAACTTCGGGCGGATTCGTACCCACGAATATTAGTTATGTTGCATACCTAAACGAGACATTATTCGTATATTTTACTCCCTCTAATATTATTTATATGAAAAATTTTATTTTTTAAATTTATTGAATAAATAATGTATCTGGACAAAATATAAATCAATTATATTAATCATTAAATGGATTAATTTTTTTATTATACATAAAAAGAGGTAGTAAAAAACAAAGTATATTAGAAAAATCATTACTAGTAAATTTTTTATTAGTAAAATTTTTAAAAAATATTAAAATAATATTCTTTCGTCTTAAATTATAAGATATTTGAAACATAATCAATATTGTTTACAAATTTAAAAAATAAAAAAAAATGGTATGGAGTATATCCAAAAAAAAGTTCAATTATAAAATGATTTACTCCCTCCGTCCTAAATTATAAGTCACTTTGCCAAAAAAATTTGTCCCAAATTATAAGTCACTTTACATTTCCAATGCAATATAAATGACATCTTCCCCAATATACCCTCAAATATTTATTATTATTTATTCTTTCAACTCTTTTAATTTCTCTCTCCTATATAATTATGAGGGGCATTATTATAAAATTATACATAATTTGTCTTTCCCATAAAGTAATAATTAAGTTTCTTAATCTATGTGAAAAGTCTAAAACGTCTTATAATTTAAGACGGAGGGAGTACAATTTAAAATAATTTATTAAAAAAAGTGATTTATAATTTAGAATAGAGAAAGTAAATCATGTACGGTTAGTAGCTATGGAGTTTGTCGTTTTGCTAGACACCACACCACCAACCAGTTCTGTAATTGTACGCACTAGGCAGAGAGTAACGGAGAATCCCAAGATAAAGCATCCACCTCGTTATCAATGCGGTGGTTCGTCATAATATTGTCCTATATTACACATGCCTTTCATGCAAACAGACTAGTAATGTTATGTCCTCAACATAATTCAAAATTTTCATTTTCTGATTTTTGTGGTGTTTGTAATTTGTATTGTTCTTTTCTAGTATTTTATATTTTTATTTGTACACATAAAAATCATTATACTTCTTTTTTACCCAACTACCACTTCCTTTTCATCTATATTCCTATTATACCCTCCTTTCCAATTTAGTTCTTAAATTACTATAATTTTAAATAAACAGTAATAATTTAAAAATTGGAAAACACTCTTATTTTTATTTTTTTTAACTATATTTATTTTTTCTGCAGAATTTCTTATGAATTTTGGCACAAATCTTTTTTTTTCTTTAAAGAAAATGATATTAAAAGAATGAATACCAGGATATTCAACCAATTACTATCAAATACAATTTGTTAATTAAAATGGAAAATTTGTAGAAAAATTCCACAAAGAATTTAAATACTACTATAATTAAAGAAAAGTAGAATAAGAGGGTCTGACAAATGATGGACCCACTTCAAAATTATATATATTTTTATTTAAAAAATTATTATAATTTGAGAATTATATTAAAAATGATGTATAATAGAAATAAAGTTGGAAAGGAGTGGTAGGTGGGTAAATAAATTAAATTAGTTGCATTGAATAAATAAAATATAAATATAATTCAAATGTGTGATGACGAAATAAAAAACAGTAAAAATGACAATATAAAAATGTAGTTCATCAAATTTATTGTAAGTTGGGTTATGAAGTTCATCAAAGTCAGAGTAAACATTAAGACTCAAAAATTTCTTAAAACATATTAATTAATTATTTAAAAGAATCCTTAAAAGATAGGGGTATTAATTAATTTAAAAGAAGTTTTCGCATCGACAACAATAAAAGTTGAACTCACGAGACTTCTAGATGTGAGTTGAGACGAACACATATTTTAGATACAAATATTTAATAAACAAAATATAATTTGATAGGTATAAATTTCTATATATTAGTAATAAAAACTTTTGAGACGCTTATTTTCAATTTTTTTAAAAAAAAAATTAGGTAGATTTACAAAATTAATTCTTATAAGGGTTAAGTATGTTTTATGTCCATGTAAATAACTCAAACTTCGGATTTAGTTCCTCTAAAATTTTTGTTCAATGATTCGTTCCCCTGAAGTTTTCTGTCCTTAATTTTTATCCCTGACGTCTATTTATGTTAACGGATGAAGACATGGATGATGAACTGGCAATTTTTTTTAGATCATTGGATGTGTTGTAAAATCCACGTGGGTTATGAGTAGACACATCAGCACATGTGAATTACTTAATTTCATCTCCTCTTTCTCCTGTGTTAACCTAGTGTCATGTCTCTCTTTCTCCCATGTTAACCTAATTTCATCTTGTTATTTGGATTTTTCGTCCTTCTGATTTCGTTTTTGTTCTTCCTTTCGTTAATTTCAGCATAATTTCTTTGATGGCGTGTTCAAGAACAAGTGATTCAAAACACATTAACATGTCTAGTTGCTCTGTGCAAACCCGACGGGGAAGGAATTGTGGTTGTGATGCTCGTATGATATCATATGTCTGTAAAAATGGTCGCAACAAAGGTAGGATTTTATGGAGATGCCCTTTTTGGCAGACTGAAGAAACTTGCGATTTATTTGTTTGGGATGAAGATCTGCTCGATTCAGATGTTAATGGTGTTGAACAACCAAAAAAGTATAGAATAAAGGAATTAGAGACAAATGAGTTGCTGAGGGAGTTGTATGAAGGTGCGAAGAAGAAGAATTTGAAGCTGCAATTGAAATTGAGAGCAGAGGCATTGGCTGGGAAAATAAAGATTATATGTGTTGTGGTGTCTTTGCTAATTAATGTATTCCTTTTAATGAAGTGTAAATGTTGAAATTAGTAGTTGTGGAATTTTGGTTGATGAATGTAATGAAATTGTTGTTGATGAAATTGCAATGAAATTTTGGTTGATGAATGTAATGAAATTGTTGTTGATGAAATTGTAATGAAATTGTTGTTGATGACCAAAGGTGTTGTTGCAATTAGTAATTGTCCAACATAATGCAATGCAATGAAATTGGTGTTGATGAATGTAATTAAATAGTTGTTGATGAATGTAATGAAATTGTTGTTGATGAACCAAATTGTTGTTGATGAATTGTCTTCTGTTATGCTTAAACCCTTAATGTAAAGTAAGACAATTAATGTAAATTGTTGATGAATGTAATGTAAATTTTTTATGAAAGGTCAATGAAATGTTATGTCTTGTTAATGTAAATTGTTGTTGATGAATCCTTAATGTAAATGATTACAGTATGGCACCTTGACATTATTTGGCATTCACAATTGATACATAATGAGTTGAAATAGACATCATTGACATTAACTTGATCCACCAAAATTAGTTTGTAGAATCCATTGAAATAGAATTCAATCACAAGGGATACATAATGACTTGATCTTAGTTTGTAGATCAACCAAAATTACAACAAAATATAGTGCATAGTTTTATCAAATACATGACCTTAGTTTGTAGATGCACCAAGACTACACCAAAATGAGTACATAACAAAACAACTTAGATAATCAAAGTCTACAGAGTACTTAACAACATTACATGGACAAAATACACAACAATGAAAAGAAAACAGATGGTCTTCATTGGTCTGCTTCAGGTATAACAATTGGATCATCAACTTTCTTTCCAGGGACATGTATGTTCTTGGCCTTCAAAGTCCTTAGCCTATCAGACTGCCTCTTTTCAACTGAACCCTTAGACTGAGTCTTGTACCTGCTATGGGTTTTATACTTTACAGGCTCACTGCAGGTTGGTCTTGAAAGGACTGTTCGAATACCTGGTGGCTTGAATGGTTTGTTTCTGCAAATTTTGGGTTGTTTACCAAAGAAAACTTTGGCACCTGTAGGTTTCGGTGTAGTTTCCTTGAGGGGTGATTTGTCAACATTCAAAGGTTGAATGTCCAAGACAACATCACCCCGTAACAATGCTTCCAGAGTATCATCCAAACTTGTAGCAGGTTTAGTTGCAGTATCCATGGGTTCAGTTATCACAGCATCAGGTTCAGCAGGTTTAGTTGCAGTCTCCTTGGGCTCAGTCACCACAACATCAGGTTCAACAGGTTTAGTTGCAGTCTCCATGGGCTCAGTCACCACTTATGGTGTGAGAAAAACACAAGAAAGAGGGGGGGGGGGGTTTGAATTTGGTTTTACACTCTTTGCTAATTTTTCACCTTTAATCATTATCGCGTTAAGACACCAGAGTTTCGTTGAGAAACTTCAGACTTGCGATGCGGAAGCATATCAGAGTTGTGTGGTTCTGACTTGTTATGCGAGGTTCTAGTAAACAATACATAAATACAAACAATAAAGTAAAGCATAAGCAAGAGTAAAGAACACACGATATATCCTGGTTCACTTGAGCAACCCTCAAGCTAATCCAGTCCACCCTTCCAAGGTGATTTCGCCTTGAACTCAAGGACTTAATCCACTATAATCAGAACCGATTACAATTTGCACGGGCAACCGCCGGTGACTAACCTCTAATGAACCGTTCATTGATCCAACTGGATATAACGTTCATTAACCCAACAGAATCCGATCTCGCAAGATCTCCTATCAGGATTTCAATGATATTCATCAATGATCTCACAAGAGTCTGACTTTCACTCGGTCCTCTTTGAGATATGACTATCATTCATCTCAAGTCTACTGATCTTCACTCGATCACTTGAGGAACAACTAATTCTAAAAATAGAATTAGTTTTCTGGAGGTTACATGAGTGCTTCTTAACAAGCAGAATTCTCCTAATTTAAGTATAGAATTACACAACAGTGTTTGAGCAAGATATGAGCAACAACTCCTTGCTTTCTACATGATTCTATGTGTTGTATATGATTTGCAGTTGAGTTCCGATGATGACACCAACAACAGTTGATGGGTTGATTGTGCTCGAACCAACAACACATACGAATGTCTTCTCTTCATTTTATAGCCAAAGAAAATAGAGTCGTTGGAGGGCAGCTGGCCGTTGAAGAAAGTCGTTACACAAGGATGAAAATAGTACAACCACCTTTGTCCTTTTTCCACAATTTACGGTAGTGGAGAGGTACTGGGATAAAACATCTTCGTATAGTGTAATTTCCTTGCTAACGGTAACATTGTCTTCTAATCTTCAGAGGCTTCTGATAGTATTTGATTGAAGCACAAGTAGAGACGTGATAGTTGGGTCTTCAGAATCTCAAGTCTCCAGTCTTCAGAACTTGTTCATTCAGTACCTTGTCTTCAGCACTTCAACACTTGTCTTTGAAACCCTTTGTCTTCAAGTCTTCAGAACCTTGTTCACTCAGAACGTTGTCTTCAGAGTCTTCAGCCCTTATTCTTTAGAACCTCAATCTTCAGATCCCTTAAGTCTTCAGAGTCTTTCTGCACTTGGTCTTCAGAGCCCTCAGCTTTCAGAACTTCAAGTCATTAGAGTCTTCAGCACTTAGTTCTTCAGAAGATTGTTTCTTCAGGAGCTTCGCTTGTCTTCAGAATTCGAAACACGTTCAGAATAGAATCCACAAGAGCATTGCAATAGTAATATCGACATCCTTGGATCTTTCTGATTGTTATCAGATACAGAAGCAAACTTGCTTCTTCAGCACTCTTGCGACTTGTGTTACACATAGTAACTCACATGTAATCTTTTACGCACATCTTGATATTGTTTGTTTGATCTTATATCTTCAATAATTATGATCTGCACAGAAACAAACATCAGAACATAAAATAGTTCTTTCACAAATACTCCATTGATATCATCAAAACATAGAGACGACCTACATAGACAACTTTTGTTCTTACAATCTCCCCCTTTTTGATGATGACAAAACCTTATTTTGATAGAACATTTTATACAGGGTATCACCAAACGTAACATATTCAGAGTCTGAAACAACAGCTCCCCCTAAATGTGTTAACCCCAAAATTTTATTTATGCTTGTTCAGAGTCTCCCCCTGATCCCAAGACTCATAAAATAGAAATTTTAATTTATCGGAACATAGAATAGAGAAGGAGTACTTCCCCTTTTATCTCAAGAAGCATAAGCCTTCAACATCTGGACTTTGTTCATCAGAACCTTTGTCTTCAGATCTTTAGAACTTGTCTCCTTTAGATACCGTATCTGAATCACATAACTTCAGAGTCTTCTGAAGCAAATACTACTGTTCAGCAGAATATATGTAGCGTTGATACCAAATGATTCTCTTTCTGATAAGATACCAATTAGTTCTCTTTCTAATAACTTAGCCAAGCTATTTATCAGAACAGAAACTTTCTTTCAGATGAGAAAATCCCCCTGAATCTTAGACTTGGTAGAGATCAAATATCCTGATTTGTGACCCTTCTGGGTAACCTCCCTTTGGTTGCAATCGATCAGATATTGAGATCTTTAGAGTCTTGATTCAGTTTCCATAAATCAATTGTATCAATTTAGCTCACACACTTGATTCTTCATAATTTGACTAGAACATAGGTCTTCATCTCAGAACCTTGTTTCTTGTCATAACTTGATAATTGATCAGTGCTTGATTCTTGATTGTATTCTGTGATCGATCAGAGCTTGATACTTATTGATTGAAGCTTGATTCTGAGTCTGATATCAATCAATTATAGCTTGATTCTGAGTCTGATACCAGTAGACTTCGGCTTGATTCTTGATCTGATTGAAGGTATTTTGTGATTAATCAAAGCTTAATACTGAGTCTGCTACACTTGTAGTCTGATACCATTGTATGCTGAGTCTGATACTAATGAAGGTATTTTGAGATCAGTCACAACTTGATTCTGAATCTGATATCATTGTAGACTGAGTCTGATACCATTAACACTATACTTCTTAGAGTATCAGATTTTGTCTTGACAGAACTTCTTCTTCTTGGATCTTCATATCCTGATTTTCAGACAGTCTTCGACTTCTGATTTTCTCAGTTCTTCTGAAAAGCGTCTTTGAATGTAGATTTTGTCTTGACTGCTTTCAGGAAGATTTCTTCTTCAGATTCTTATGTTCTGAATACCATATTCTCAGACAGTTTACAGCTTCTGAACATTATGATACCAAAATCATGATAACTTTGACTTTCAGAAAGTTCACAACTTCTGAACAGTACTGGGTCTATCTGATTCTGAACACATGTTCACGGAATGTACAACTTCGATTATATGAACAAACAGATCTTAAGAATGCCTGGGTCTATCTGATGTTTAACTTTATCAGATTTCTTTCCTTCTTAACCTGTCTTTAGAATGCCTAGTGAACTTGTTCAGAGTTCCTTGGTTAAACATCAATCAAACGTTAGTGGTAAACGCAGTTTATATCAGAGTTGATGTTTTACATTCTTTTTAACATTTATCAAAATCATATTCTATTTCTCTCCCTTTTTGACATCATAAAAAAGTTAGATCATTTTAGCATTTTAAAAGCATGACAAATATGATAATGAAACTCTAATTGTATATATAAAGCATTCAATGCATATTTCATTCATGGCAAAAGATAGATTATCCTTAATCCTACTGAGTTTAGAACATTCAAAACATAGACTTTAAGAACAGTATCCTAAGGGATAGCCTAGAATGTGCCTAAGGATTGGGAGGATGTGGAAGATGAACCACCAGACTCAATAGTTCTTAAAGCAGGAGTCTATTTATCTTCAGCTTGTTTAATTGCCAACTGCTTGTTCTTCACAATTTCTTCAGATAGCCATCCATACTGGAGCTTGAAGCATCTAGTAAATTTTGGATTCTGTTGAGAGCATTATCCTTGAAGATTTCCAAAGTTTCATATGCACTCTTTGGTCTTTTTGCAGATGGTCCTTCGTCATCAGCACATCTCTTCTTCTTTCCCTTTTTCCTCCAATCTGAGATCTCTTGAAGCTGATCTGTAAGGTTCTCCAAATTAATCCATACTTCAATGGATTCATCTTTGAATTTTCTCAGATAGTTTATAGCTTCTACTTGATCATGTGATTGGTTGAAGTTAGGAAACCCTTCAACAGGAACTCTTATAGCCATAGTCACTTGCCTTAGTGATGTAACATCAAGATCAACGCATTCTTCCTTTTTCTTTAGATCCTTGAATCTGAGAACTTATCCTGCACTCTTGAGAAGTTTTCTTGACTCTCCTTCGTTGACCAGAATATCATCAACTATTCCTGATTCCACAAGAATGTCAAAGATGAGTCTCCCATATGGAATATGACGAATTTCCGTGCTAGAACCGATTATGGATTCCTTGATGGATTCTTTTAGAAGTTTGAATAAGATTGCTGAAAGATGAATCTTTATTCCTTTTAGAAGAAGGTATAGGACACACTTCTGAGTCTCATTGAGTTGATATGAAGGAAGGTGATGAAACACATTTCGTTGCAGGATTCTGAACCATACTTGTAAAGGATCCTTTAGACTTGAGAATATTGGATCCTCAGCATCAACCACAGTTCCTTCTTTAAAAATAGAAGCCCTAACTTTTTCTTCTCTTTCCTTGCTTAGTTGAGCCTTGATGATTCTTATTCCGGTATCATCATGCATTAGTAAATCTGAGAGGGTCTTTTCAGATATTACTATTTTTCTCCCGAACACAGAAGATACTATAATAGTTATGCCGGTTGTAGCATAGATCCAGAATTTTTTGACCAGACAAGCATAGGTTGGTCATTCCAACCTTTTGAAGTAGTTACTCCACCCCTGAACTTCCATGGAGTGAGTCACATCGCATCCATTTGCTTTCAAACTCTTAAAATTCACCATTGTCTCAGATTTAACAATGAGCTTCTCAATTGGTGTCTTGGCAGTGATGGGACACACACTTTGACAGAAGGAGGCCATTGTTGATGATGAAGAAAGTAAATCTTACTAACAGAGCTTGCTTAAGATTTTTAGAGAGAAGGAGAATGTGGAGTGTGAAAATGTGGATGAAGGGTGATCCAATTTATAGATTAAGGCGAGTAAGGGTTCAAGGAATTGATATGAATGACGATTGATATTTCCTAGGAAGTAATGAGTTCCTAGATACACTAAGAGACATAGGTAACTGGGAAAGGCACGATTAAGCTCTTATATAAGGGAATATTAACCAATTGTGAATGATTAGAAGGTAATTATTACACAGTAAAGGCATAAAGAGTGATGCTTTGTTTCCAAAAAAAACTTACATATTCATTATTAATGATGCATGTATTTGAATGCAATGAATAAATATTATTAAACTTTAATGAATATATAAACTCTAAGTCAAGCAATGCATAACGATCAGATGAACCTAAGATTAAGCATTCTTAAGAATAAGCAGTTCATAGACAAGGATATTTCATTCATTGATTAAGGAGATACACGTCATAATCAAAGAAGACAGACAAACCAAGACATTGAAAAAGCCACTATGTTAAGAAATCTGACTTCTCAACTTAGTCTAAGAATGTCATAGGTTGATAGAACTCAGGAAGTGTCTTTTCAGTCATTTCATTTCTTCTGCAGTGACTAACCACTCCTTGAAGATCAAGAATGTGGGAAATGACTCTGCAGTAGGGAACTTGATAGATTGTGTCTTCCCTAGACAAGATAATTTCATCCTTCAGATAATTATACATGAATTGGGGCAAGTTTATTTTGATCCTAGAAACTAAGAAGAAAATAAATAACCTCTCCTTGTCAGATAACCATCTTGCTCCTCTTTCTCCTGGCCTTAAATTAATTACCATTAATTTGTACCAATCTTTAGCTACAGGAGTGAGGGTACATGGTTGAGTGGGATGACCTTCAGTCTCAAAAATGACATGCAAGTGCTTGTCGAAACAAGCGTTGTTGATGTGGCTTTCAACTATCAAACCACCTTTATTACACTCAATGGATTTGGAAATGATGGTAGGGTTGATCATGACTGGACAGCCAACAACCACAGACAAAATAGCATTCTTGCCATAATCATACTTTAGTACTCGAGCATTTGCCCAGAACTCAGTTACAAGCTCAGGAAAGACAGGTCAATAGTTTTCCCAGTTCTGAAATTCAATTCTAGAGAGGATACTTGTTTTGTTGAGTTGAGGCAGATGACTTAATTCCAGATTGTATTCCTTCAAGAGTTCAAGATCAGAAATTCTCCTCTGATGTTGTGGGAAGACATCTTGAACAGGAGTGACTTTGTTTGAGGGAAAGAGATTATAGAAGAAGGAATTTAAAATATGAGATAGTTAAAGAATGACTCTTCTTTGAATAGAGGAAATGATATGAGAAGGACTTAAGATCAATAGCTATTTAATGAGTTGGAACAAGCAAGGTTCATCATTTTCGAGACTAGCTATGAGTAGTGATGGCAGTGTATAGATATAGTCAGCTTCAAAATGGAAGGATGTGTGATAGACTCTATAGAATGGTTGTCAGAACAGATCACAAATAAGAATACGAATCGATGTATACTTATGAACCGTAAGGGAGTGGCTGACACAGAGTAATCATAACGCTTATTTTCAAGAATAATTAACTCTCAATATTCATCTAATCATAAATGAATGCGTAATGAAGGAATTGCGTGAGAATCTTACTCTATTTTCAATAATTCTTACGAAACCTAATGTGTCAGTGAATGATCAGTGATTATGACAAGATTTACAATTTTTATTTCACAATAAATATTGCGACTGTTCAATATTCAGAGAATAAGGATGGGAATGGATAAAGAAAATCATACCTTAGAGATTTTGAAATCTTTTTACAACGATTCTATATCTGAGTGCTTTCCATTCTGATTCCGTCTTGAGTTTAGGCTTCTGACTTTCCTCAGATTCTCTTCATTCTGGTTTCTCGTGTGTCTGATAGAAGCGTCCTTAATAAAGCTTCTGATCAGCCTTGTTCTGCATCTGCTTTCCTCAGGTTGATCTATCAGAGGTTCTGAACAAGTACCTTCTGATTTCTTCCATTCTTCAGAAATTCTCTGTATTCTGATTTTGAAGAGTGTATATATCTTCAAAATTCTGATCTCTAGTCTAAGAACTAGAATCAGTATTCTCTTCAGATGATCTCTTCATTCTTCTATTCAGACTTATCCATCTGATTTTTGAGAGCAATCTTCAGATACAGATATTCTGATCAACAGAACATCTTTCTTCCATCAAGATCTCTTCTAAACAAATGCTTGTTTTTAGAAGATCAGTAATTCCTTAGCTTGAACATAACTTCTGAGAGGTTATGTGCTTGAGAGAATTAACTGACATCTCATAACATTTTCTGACTTCGTTTCCATGAACAGGTGTAGAGCTTGTTCAGATACAAGTATCATCAAACTTGTGTGTAACACATGACGAGTTTGAATGACAACCTTGTTCTTGCAATGCTGATCTAACTTGTTTAGAGTTAGTCCATCAAAGGATTGACAACATATCTACTTCTGAAAAGAATGTCTACTGATTTCTTCATTCTGAAAAACATCAGTGACTTAAATCCTTTTGAGTCAGAATAGATGACTTCTGTTTTTGCATCTTGCCGAGCATCTTCTGATTTCAGGATTCATGCACCATGAATTTCTGAGAGGGATATCAAATAACAATCTGACACTTTACAGTTTGTTCAACTGAGATAGAATCTCAAGTTAACAAAACTTGATTGTCTGTTTTACTTCAATCAATAATCAGAATTCATCCTTAATCAGATTCCTGATGAATCAACAGATTTCCTCTTTTTGAGTTTTCTTCAGTTTTCTGCAAAGCTTCTCAAGGAAACAATATTCAATTTTTTGTTGAATCTTCTAACTGCTTGATCAGTTAAGCTTCAGATGTTGAATCACTTCTAAGGATTTGAATTCCTCAGTTCATGATTTCCGACTTCTTCTTCATACTTCTTCATGAAGTTCTTATTCATCAGAATCATAACTTAACAATCTTTCTTCTTTACTTCAGAAAATTCCTAATGAGTTTTTCCTGAGAAAGTCAAGAGTGGACTAATCCGTTCCTTGAAAATATCTCATACTCACAAGGAATTAATCTTCAGCAAACAAGATTTCTTGTTTTCCGATGATTCGATCTTGAGCAAATACATTGTTCATCCAATCGTATTTCTAAGATAGGCATTCAACAGATATTACTCCTTATCTGATGAATCTATCTTGTCAGCTAATTCTTCAATCTTCTTCCAAGCTTCAGTGGAGAAGATTTAGTTGTTGACAACTTCAAGACTTCAAGAATCAGTAACTTGCTCAAGGTAATCCGTTTGATTACAATTCAGTATTCAATCATCTTCTCATATGAGACAGAAATTGTGAGTGGATTGAAATCTTACCCAGAGTATTTCTTCACACCGCATCTAGATCTTTTTCTGAC
Organism: Lathyrus tuberosus; assembly: GCA_022829125.1. Classification (NCBI taxonomy): domain Eukaryota; kingdom Viridiplantae; phylum Streptophyta; class Magnoliopsida; order Fabales; family Fabaceae; genus Lathyrus; species Lathyrus tuberosus. Next base: position 395,452 of record JALAZF010000927.1, read on the forward strand.
ACTATTAAGTGTTTGATATCCATCAATAATAGAACCGGAGCTCTGATACCAATTGAAGGTGTGAGAAAAACACAAGAAAGGGGGGGGGGGGGTTGAATTGGGTTTTACACTCTTTGCTAATTTTTTGCCTTTAATCATTGTCGAGTTAAGACATCAGAGTTTCATTGAGAAACTTCAGACTTGCGATGCGGAAGCATATCATAGTTATGTGGTTCTGACTTGTTATGTGAGGTTCTGGTAAATGATACATAAATACAAACAATAAAGTAAAGCATAAGCAAGAGTAAAGAACACACGATATATCCTGGTTCACTTGAGCAACCCTCAAGCTAATCCAGTCCACCCTTCCAAGGTGATTTCACCTTGAACTCAAGGACTTAATCCACTATAATCAGAACCGATTACAATTTTCACGGGAAACCGCCGGTGACTAACCTCTAATGAACCTTTCAGTGATCCAACTGGATATAATGCTCATTAACCCAACAGAATCCGATCTCGCAAGATCTCCTATCAGGATTTCAATGATATCCATCAGTGATTTCACAAGATTCTGACCTTCACTCAGTCCTCTTTGAGATATGACTATCATTCATCTCAAGTCTACTGATCTTCACTCGATCACTTGAGGAACAACTAATTCTAAAAATAGAATTGGTTTTCTGGAGGTTACATGAGTGCTTCTTAACAAGCAGAATTCTCCTAATTTAAGTACAGAATTACACAACAATGTTTGAGCAAGATATGAGCAACAACTCCTTGCTTTCTACATGATTCTATGTGTTGTATATGATTTGCAGTTGAGTTCTGATGATGACACCAACAACAGTTGATGGGTTGATTGTGCTTGAACCAACAACACATACGAATGCCTTCTCTTCATTTTATAGCCAAAGAAAATAGAGCCGTTGGAGGGCAACTGGCCGTTGAAGAGAGTCGTTACACAAGGATGAAAATAGTACAACCACCTTTGTCCTTTTTCCACAATTTACGGTAGTGGAGAGGTACTGGGATAAAGCATCTTCGTACAGTGTGCTTTCCTTGCTAACGGTAACATTGTCTTCTAATCTTCAGAGGCTTTTGATAGTATTTGATTGAAGCATGAGTAGAGACATGATAGTTGGGTCTTCAGAATCTCAAGTCTTCAGTCTTCAGAACTTGTTCATTCAGAACCTTGTCTTCAGCACTTCAGCACTTATCTTTGAAACCCTTTGTCTTCAAGTCTTCAGAACCTTGTTCACTCAGAACGCTGTCTTCAGAGTCTTCACCCTTTGATCTTTAGAACCTCAATCTTCAGATCCCTTAAGTCTTCAGAGTCTTTCTGCACTTGGTCTTCAGAGCCTTCAGCCTTCAGAACTTCAAGTCATTAGAGTCTTCAGCACTTAGTTCTTCAGAAGATTGTTTATTCAGGAGCTTCGCTTATCTTCAGAATCCGAAACACGTTCAGAATAGAATCCATAAGAGCATTGCAACAGTAATATCGACATCCTTGGATCTTTCTAATTGTTATCAAATACAGAGGCAAACTTGCTTCTTCAGCACTCTTGTGACTTGTGTTACACATAGTAACTCACATGTAATCTTTTACGCACATCTTGATATTGTTTGTTTGATCTTATATCTTCAATAATTATGATCTGCACAGAAACAAACATCAGTACATAAAATAGTTCTTTCACAAATACTCCATTGATATCATCAAAACATAGAGACGACTTGCAGAGACAACTTTTGTTCTTACAACCACAACATCAGGTTCACCAACAACATCTGCTTCTTTTAGCTCAGTTGCAGTCTTCATGGGCTCACTAGTGACAACATCAGTTTCATGGGCTCCATTGATAGGTACACCTGTGACAACTTCCTCACCTTCTTTGGTAGGGCCATCATTAGCAGGTGGATCAGTTGGATCATTTGTGTTAGTTGCAGCATTGATATTTGACTCATTTTATGCATCTTTGCTTGTTCCATTCTTGACAGTTGTGTTGTTTTTCTTTAGTTCTTTTGGTTCCTTTATCTTTGACCTCTTGGGTTCCTTAGTTGTTCCCTTGGTAGTAGATCCTTTAGGCCTCCCCTGTGGGAATCAATCACAATATAGACAATCATAATAACATTCATAATAATCACAATAACAATCTAAATATGTAAAGTAAGACAATATGATAATACCCTTTTTTTAGGTGCCATTTTGACTTGACTTGTATGACTAGCTTGTGTAGGTATTCCTTGACTAGCTTGTGTGGGCATTCCTTGACTTGCATCATTGGGCATTCCTTGACTTGCAGCATTGGGCATTCCTTGACTTATAACATTGGGCATTCCTTGACTTGAAGCATTGGTACTTCCTGATGGAAGAAGCACAATCTACTTGTTTTTCTTGCATGTTCTTTTGTTGTGTCCTAGCTCAAAACATAACTTGCACTTATGGTTTGTGTTAGTTCTTTTTCATTTTGTTTAGCTTCCCTCATCAGGTTCTCTTCTCCTAAGTTTTTTTTGGGCTCCCTGGGCCTCTTTTGAACATAGGAGGGTATATGGATGGGTCATCAGTTTTTGGCCACTTATTTTGGCCATTCATAGGAGTGATACCTACTTCATAACATATGACATATGTTGACTTGTGGTAACATTTATGGACATAATTAATGGGATTATCTACTTTCCTATGGATTGCAGAAATTGCATGCCTATATGGAATTCCAGTGAGATCCCAAAAATTACATGAACATGTCTTGTTATTCAGATCAACTACAAAACTATCAGTAAACATCACATGGGTAACCTAGAATGATAGTTGTCCAGCATAAGTTGTTGTCCAACTTTCACTCTTCTCAATCTCTCTATCCAATCTCCTAAGTGTCTTTGACATAATCCTACCATTATAACCATTAACCTTTTCCCTTAAAGTTGCAAACCTACCCATAAGATAAGACCTAATCCATTCAAACATTGTAATAATAGGTTTGTCCCTCTGAAGTAGAATAGTGGCATTAAATGATTCACTTAAATTATTCATCAATACATCACACTTAGAAAACAAAGGAAAGGCATGCTTACACCACTTTGTTTTTGGTATGGCCTCTAACCATTCATAGGCATCATTCTGACTTCCTTGATCTTTTGCATGAATTATTCATGAGCTTCCAGATAAGTAGCCTTTGCTGCAGCCATCATTAGGTCCCTAAAGAGGGTACCACCACCAAACCTCTTTTTAAAGTTAGCATAAATATGCCTCACACAAAATCTATGTTTAAATGTTGGGTATTGTTCCTCAAACACTTGTACAAGACCCTGTATACAATTAGAACAACTACATAAAACAATTGAACAAGAAATGCAATTAATCCAAAAAAAGCATAAAGATGTACACTTACCTTTTGTTGGTCAGAAATAAAACACCACCTTTGGTCACCAATGTCTTCAATAAGTAGTTGCATAAACTAATTCCAAGTGTCTTTTGACTCAGTTTCTACAACTCCAAATGCAAGAGGTAGGTATTGGTCATTAGGATCTCGTCCCACTACTATCAATAGTATACCACCATATTTATGTTTTAGATGACAACCATCAAGTCCAATAAATGGCCTAAAAGCATGTTTCAAGGCTTTCTTTGTTCCATCAAAGCACATGTAACATCTTTCAAACCTTGGTAATAAACCTGGACCTGGAGTTTGGATGTTCATCTTGAAAGTGTTTCCTTGTGAAGCTCTCCTCAATTCAGCCCCATAAGACCATAACAAACTATATTGTTTGCTAGAATCTCCCTCCACTATCCTCTTGGAAATTTATCTTGCCTTAAAAGCCCTACAAACTGGAATTTCAGTAGCATATCTAACCCTAACATCAACAATCACCTCATTCAACTTCATTTTATTGTTGTTCTTCATCCTATCAACAATCACCTTTGCAACCCAATCAACTTTTGCACTTTTCTTAAAAAACTATTTCCACACTTATGTTTATCATACAAGGTCTTAATTCTAAAGGTCGTAGATGTCAACACTTTACTGCAAAGGACATTGTAATCACATAGAGATTTCTCTTTGCAAACCACCCCACATCTCACTGCATCATTCTTCACAAATCTAACATCCCTCCCATTCAGTACATTATGTTCCAAAATAGCATTCTTAAACTGCCTAAGTGATGAAAACACCATTCCCACCTTGAACTTATAATCCTTTGTAATACCATCAACATCATTATACCTAATAACACTTGGCCTTTCATCATCACTATCATCTTCACCTCCACTATCAAGCTCATCAGTTAAATACTCATCTTTAATTACATGTTCTTTACCCATCTCTGGTGTAATCAAGCTTTCTTTAACTACCTCACTAGAACCAGCCACATCATCTTCATCATGTACATTTGATGGAATACTATCAAATTAAACATTAATACCATCATCAAAACCCTCATCAATATGATTAATCCTTTCTTCTTCACTATCTTCAAACTTAATATCTTTTACTGACTCATCACTAGAACACTCATCATCTGAACCAAAATCAACCTTATCTTCAAATTTTGGGCATTTGTTCCTCCTTCTTGCAGTTTCCATAAAGGTTTCAGCCCCCTTACTTGGTATCTCTTCAGTGTATATTTCAACATCATCCTTGCATTCGTTCATAAAAGCACCAATCTCAAAAGCATCACAATCATCCTTAAATGGTTTTAGATCACTCTCTAAGGTACCTTCACCATGTTTTCACCACATCCTAACAATACTATACTCAAAGCCAGGATCCATCCCCTTAATTAAATCACAAGCATAAAAAAAAGACCAACTTTAACTATTCTGCCCATTGAAAGTGTATACATCCCCACCCACATACTTTAGCATAGGGTCATTTACAAAAGAACCCTTAGTGAAAAATATTACCTTAAAGAACCCCATCCCTACATATTGAAAATAATTTTGTAGTCAATGATGGACCCACAAAAAACCCTAAAAACAGAATCTATATAGTAGAGAAAATAATTTTACAGTTAATGATGAATACACTACCATTAAAATACTATACTTATACCAAAGTTCAATAAAACAGAATCTAATAAAGAACATGTGGACCTACCTCAAGTTTCGTTGTCGAGGGACCACGAATTTGCAGCAGCTTCCAAAAACAATGTTTGGACCACAGAGCAACACAAACACAAAATACTACAAAAGAATGTTACCAAAAGAAGGTTATGAATGAAGCATCAAACATACTTTAGGGTTTGAAAAGGAAACATTTTTGGGCTCACCTTGGGAACGAGAGAGAGCAGAATATCTTTGAGCAGTGTCAATGTTAACTTTTGGCAACTGAAGAGTTAATCTAGGGTTAAGTAAATTTAAAGTGAAAAGTTACTAGATACGAATGCAAGAAACACACATTATGTGGCATGGTGTGGTAATGTGTGGCATTCTTACATCAGCAAAAACAGTAATAAAAATAAAAATAAATGACTTATCAGCCTCCACGTCATCAACCGTTAACTTAAATAGAGGACAGGGATGAAATTTGGGGATGAAAAACTTTAGGGGGACTATTATTTAAAAAAAAATTTTGGAGGACTAAACACGAAGTTTGGAATATTTAGAGGGACGAAAAACATAATTAACCCTTCTTATAAAAGATAAATTAAAATAAATATATAGGTTTTTATAATAAATATACAAAAAACATTGTTAATTGTTTGATCAGTTATATCTTATGTTTTCAATTTTTTTTTAATTTAATAATTTATCTTTATTAAAAAATAAACTCATGCTAGAACAATTAGGATTCCAAAACGAATGAATGAAAAAAAAAGAAAGAGAAGAGAGAAAAACTATATTGTAAAAAGGGACAATTCTATTAACTATAAAACTGTATTTTGAATTACTACATCATACATATTTATAGGCAACCAATGCCCAAACCCAAAATATACAAAATTACATTTCAACTTCAACACAACAGCTATATGTTGTATTCGAATCTGTCGAATACAACTAGCTCCTACTTCGACTAGGTCGAACACATCTCAGGCGAACATAACTTTCTACAAAACACTGAATTATAATTTCTTACACACCACCTAATTTATATTTTCGAGACTTTTCATCCAAATGCTTCTCTTCAACTCATTAAACCTGACTTTCTTCAAGGGTTTGGTGAGTATATCAGCTAATTGCCATTTTGTTTTGCATTGCTTAAGTTCAAGCTTTCATTTTTTAACTTGATCCCTCAGAAAATAATACCTCATTTCTATGTGTTTACTTCGACCATGACACACAGGATGATTCGCCAGGTCGATAATTGACTTGTTGTCGACAAGCAACTTCATTTTCTTAGGTTTCATTAACTTGTGTTTTTCGAGCAATATCTCTATCCATGATTCTTGACATGATGACTTAATTCATTTCAGACCTACACCTATACATTAAATCTATATACGTAGATAAAACCTAACAAGATGCGATTCTACGAAAGTGATAAATACCTAATCATGCAAACTATACACAAAATTAAAGAGAGGGATATAAAAGAGTGCACCAAATTTAATAATGGTTTAGCTCGTTCGTCCTTGCTTTGCGCCTAATCGAGTATCCAATGTAGAACCATTGAAAAATCGTAGTCTTCCACTATTTTGAAAATTTTTATAACATGTGTTTAATACAAGCAAGGAACCATATAATGCTAAAATTAAAACACAATTAAACAACTTCAGTCAGAATTTTTCCTTCTATTGTTGTATATAACCCACAAAGTTGAATTCTGCAAGACCTTCATTCAGTCTTGAATTTCCACTTACTCAGATCCAAAATCCACTCCAAGCCTATGTTCCACAATGATCTTCACTCAACCCTACTAGTACCTTGTCCAAACTCTTGGTCTATTTGAAGGAACAAAAACTCCTAACTTCGTCTGTAGCAACTTTTACTTAATTATACCAAAGTCTTCAATGGATAAGAAATCTTTCTTTTTATTTTCTTGCTAGATTGTCAATCCTAGCTACACCATATAATTAGAATATTAATTTGAAACTTAAAAAACTTGGGCAAATATTAACAACGAATGAACCTCATCTACGATAGATTTCACACTCCCTCAAAGTTGAGAAGAAACTAAAACATAGTAATCTTGCTAAAGGTTGAAGATGAATTCATATGCAATCAAAAATTGTGAAAAGTATTATTTGCAAGTTGATTTCAAGGTTTTGAAAATATTTTAAAGTTATGATTAATTGATGTGTTATATATGAAGAAATAAACATGATTTATATATGTGCTTGAGTTTGAGCACTAAAAATGAGTAAAAACACCCTCTGATTAGAGTCAACGGCAAGATGAATGATTCGAGTTGAATGGAAAAATGATTTGAATCTATAACTTAAAACCCAGATTTTGGAAATTCGATTTGAGCAGTGATTCAAGTCAAATAATTTTATGTTTCGAATCACACTAACAAAACCAAAAACCAAAATTTAAGTTGAACGAATGATTCGAATTAGTCTTTAGTGTGTTTTGAATCCAACTTACTCCTGATTCGAATTAAGAAAACTTGTGATTCAAATCAAAGGAACCAAGACGCTGACCAGATGCTTAGACATGTCCAACAAAATAACTTCGGAGGGCATAACAATATAACAAATGTGGTCGAACAGATTTTGGTCCAAGACAGCTTTAACGTGGGATTTCATAGGCCTAACTTCATGTCTTCTTTGTCAGAATATGTTCGAAAAACAAAGTTGCCTAGGGGTTGGAAAGTTCCTAAATTTACTAAGTTCGCTGGAGACACTAGCGAGTCAACAGTCAAACGTGTTGCTAGGTATCAAACTGAGGCTGGCGACATCGTGAATAATGAGAATTTGAAAATGAAGTATTTTCCAAAATCTCTAACAAAAAACGCTTTTACTTGGTTTACAACACTCTCTCCACACTCTGTTCAAACACAGAGTCTGTTGGAGAGATTGTTCCATGAACAATTTTACACGGGGCAATTGAAAATAAGTTTGAAGGAGTTGGTTAGTGTTAGGTGTAAAGTCCCTGAGTCGATTGATGATTACCTAAACAGGTTTAGACTTCTCAAAGAAAGGTGCTTCACTCAAGTGCATGAACATGAGTTAGTCGAAATGGTTGCAGATAGCCTTGATTTTTCCATTAGGAAAAATTTAGACACTTAATACCTTAGGGACATGGCACAATTGAAAGATAGGGTTCACTAGGTCGAACGCTTGAAAGCTGAAAAAGCTAGAACGAATAAGTTTCACAAAAAAAAGTTGCTTATGTAGAGGTAGATGATTACCTCTCTGATCTAGGAGACGAATATGTCGAAGAAAGCGAGGTCAATGTGGCTGAACTTAAGCCAGGACCTGTTTACCTATGCAAGTTGCAGAAGCCATTGAACGGGAAAAATCTTGTTGAGCCCAGCAAGAATGACAAGTTCGCCATTAGGACTTATACTTTCGATATAATAAAGTGTGATGAAATATTTGATTTGTTAGTTATAGATGGACAAATTATAATTCCTTTGGGCCTAAAAACTTCTCCATTAGAACAAAATCAAAAGAGAGGTTTTTGTAAGTACCATAATTTCCTTGGTCATAAAACTTCTCAATGTGTGCTTTTTAGGGATTTGGTTCAAAACGCTTTGAAAGAAGGCATGCTGCAATAAGCCAAAGGCATCAATGAAGGTGAATTCTGACCCATTGCAAATTGAGGACGCTCACTATGCTGAGCCTGTTGAGATCTTAATGGTCGAAGCTACTAAAGGCTTCAACATGAAGGTAGAAAAGGTGAGCAAATATCTGCCTTTGTTGATTCTAACATGCAAATGGTTTACCCCTAAGCTAAGGAGGGGTTGATTGATTTTCTAGAGCGTTGCAAGCTGAGTGACTTTAAGACAATGATAAGCCCAAGGTGTAGCGTTGTCTTCGATGAAGAAGTGGCAAAGAAACTGGAAAACACCAAGAGGTATGATCCCAGAAGAAGCATGGAAGGAGACCAGGCTACACAGTTTGCCTCAAACAACAAAGGTGTATCTCGCAGGAACGAGGAATATAGGAGGAAATTTCAACAGTCTCGTTATAGAACTTTTTGCCCACCAACTAATGTACCTAAGGAAAAATGCGTTAAGCCTCTGAACCAGAAGGGGGAAAACTAGCCCAGGTGGAAGGTGATTGACCCCAAAGTAGGGATTCCAAATCAGAAGAATCAGAAGGTGTTGAAGGGGCAATCACATATCCCTCAGACTTACAAAGGAAACAACTCGATGACGTGAACTTAGTGGAGGCTTCAGCATAGGAAAAAAAAGGCTGAAAGAGAAGCCTTTGCAACCAAGCGTGAAGCCCCAGAGGCGAAGTGTACCATGGTTGTATCGAAGGCTCAAAGGAAGCCTTACTCGAAGAAACTAAACGAGAAAGATAAAGAAATAACCAATCGGAGAATGTCCTTGAAGATAGCCCATCTGGCAAAGAGAGGTTCAGGGCGAGGGCAAAAATGCCCGAATACTCGCCTCAGTCAGAGGACGAGACCCCCTGAGTACACTTCTTAACCTGAGGAGGAAGTGCCTCAATACACTCCTCAACCTGAGGACAAGGATCCAAAATACACACCTCAATCAAACAACAATATGGTCGAAGACAATTTTGATGTAGAATCTGAAGATGACCTATAAATCAACTCGACATAGTCTCTGTGCTGCCTGTTAAGTATGATATGGTGTCGAAGGTATCTGAGGCTGAGGAAAACTGCATATAGGATGAGGCTGCAAATCAAAAGCCTCTTTATTACTATGTTATGAATAACCACACCGTTGAAGAGAACCAGGCCATTTTCGAAAGGCCATACCCTGGAATGATGTACCATTTTAAGCCACTATTTATCAGGGCAAAGGTGGATGGTGTGGCAGTCAACAATTTTTTTTGATGGAGGGGCGATAGTCAATCTGATGCCGCGTTCACTGTTTAAAAAGATGGGGAAGACTGGCGTGGACCTTTGACCCCATGATATGGTTTTGTTAAACTCCGAGGGTAAGACCAGTCACATATTAGGTGTGATTCAAGTTGAGTTATCAATTGGCTCTACCACAAGGCCAACACTATTCATGGTGATCACTTCTAATACCAACTACAACTTACTCCATGGGTGTGAATGGAATCATGGGATAAGTGTAATGCCTTCAAATCTGCACCAGAGCTATTACAAGGTTGAGGTTAGTAAGGTCGCCAAGAAGGACTTTGACAAGAACCTGACAAAGATTCATCCATGCTACGCAGCAAAGGAGGTCTATTCTCCTAAAAAAGATGCTACCTATTTCCTGAACCTGCATCCAAACTATGGATTCATTTGGGATAAAGAGCATGTGGAGAGTCAACCTGTCGAAGAAGGGAGTCTGCACAATACAGGGTGGATAATAGTCGATGAAAATAAGTGATGGGTCAAGTTCATTGGCTCGGATTTCGGCTTACATGGAAGAAAGCAGAATAAATTTGGCCATAGAGGTTGAAGCTTTATAGAACATAGCTCTTGAAACCAATGTCGAAAACTTTGAGAATCTTAGAGGCGGCCTTAAGGGCCAGACAACAACTTAAGAAATCTGGAGACTCAATTGCATATATGACAACGAGCCTTTGGGGTTTGAAAAAGACCCACTTGAATCTAATAAGAAAATGTAGGCCCAAGACCCCTTAGAAGAGGTAAATTTGGATGACAGAGTAGTAAAGAGGCCAACATATATCAGCTCTAAAATTGATCCAGTCATGAAGAAAAAAGTGGTCGAGCTGCTCAAAGAATTCAAAGACTGTTTCTCCTGGGACTATAATGAAATGATCGGGCCGAGTTAAGACATGGTGGAGTTAAAGCTGCTAATTCGACTTGGCAACAAGCCGGTGAAACATCTTCCTAGAAGGTTTGCACCAGAGATTATGTCGAAGATCAAAGAGAAGATCGAAAGGTTTCTCAAGAGTAAGTTATTTAGAATAGCCAGGTATGTCGAATGAAGTTATGAAACATATAATTCATAGCTCAGAAAGACAGTTGTTGAGTATGTCTCAGAAAGACAATGAATCCAATGCTCCTCATTTTTTAAGAAAATATACTCTCTCTCTCTTTTTACATAAAGAAGAAAATATGCAATTCCATGAAAAAAAGCCAACACCAACTATGACGTTACTGATAAGTCCAAGCTTTTGAGATTGACATTAATTTTGGTAAAACTAACTTGACAACAAGATGTTGGACAAGATGTTCTAACATGAAGAGCAAACTAAAGAACAAGATGTTGGACAAGATGTACTTTTATGATGATTTGACATCTTTGTCTGTTACTTTGTAGTTTTGATACTGCTAATTTATTTCCAGATTTCACAATATTGTGGGAATATTTATTTATCCTAGGTCGCGTTCAAGATTGAGGAATCAAATATTCTGTTCGAATTTGAAGATGCCTTTTTCTAAGTGTGGAAACATTTTAGGAAACTTTGGAATGAAGAAATTATTCTTGTGGAGAATAAGTTGCAGAGTCTGTATAACAGAATTGCTGCGTTTTTGAAGCCCAAATCCAGTCTAGTTTATGGTTATAAATAGGATGGATTTAACCTAATCAAAGTGTGAAAAATACATTGTTGCTTAGTGAGTTTTAGAGTTTATGTATTTGTGAGCCTCTCTTGTATCGTGTTGATACTAGATCTGGACTGCTTGAATTGAGTTGTAATTTCTGTCACTGTTGTGATTGAAAGGGAATTGAGAAAAGTTTCATACCTAGGAGGGTCTTAGGTAGAAATAAAGCATAAGTAGTGATTAAGTGATAAGTTATAAACCAGAGGTTGTTTAGCTTAGAATTAATACTATCTAATAGATTTCATTCATGGCTTGGTAGTCCCCAGACGTAGGTGTTGTTGTACACTGAACTGGGTTAACAATTATTGTGTGTTTGTTTACTTTCTGCAATTTTTATTGTGCTCCTTCTTGTCATTGTGTTTAAAGCAGAGATCAAGTGAAGGAGAATCTGCTAAAAAAGTTTCTTGGTCTAAAGACGATTCTTCAAGTGAAGGAGAATCTGCTAAACAAGTTTCTGCTCTTACTGGAGTATATGATTCTGATAAAGAATCAGATGGTGAAGAACTCACTTTTGATGAACTGGTTGCCTCGTACAAGGAGTTGTGCATCAGAAGTGTAGAAGTATGTCAACTAAGAAAGGATCAACATAATCTTATTGTACAAATTCATGATGAAAGATTGAAGGACTTGGATACCATCTCTGACCTAAAGGAGGAAGTTGTATTGCTTAACTCTAAACTTGACAATATGACTAAAACCGTAAGAATGCTCAATAGTAGTTCTGATGCGCTGGATGAGATTCTTCAATTTGGGAGGAATGCTGGAGATATCAAAGGGCTTGGTTATAATATTCAAGTTGTGATGAATAAAGGAAAAGAGCCAACATTGAATTCTGCTCATCCTAAAAGAAAGCAGAATTGAAAGATGTCAAGAAAGATGTCCCAACATCAACAAAGACATCAGAAGAATTCCTCAGGGAGCAAGAAGCAAGACTAGAAATGTCATCATTGTGGTAAGTTTGGTCACATAAAACCTTACTGCTACAAGTTACATGGCTATCTGATAAGTGGAAATTGTAGCTATTTTTGTATATAAGTTTTGTTGCCTTTATCGATACTTTTTGTTAATATCGTACGAATAAACCCCTCTTTGTTTGTAAATACGTTTAGTTTACGTTATAGAGTATATTTTGCGTATCATGTAAATATCATTGAGTTTAATTGATTTTCTCTCATTTTGGTAGGTATTCAAGCAATGATATTTTGCCATTGTTGTATAGAGCATTAAATAAGCTTTCCAGCGCTTCCGACCGTGCGTCAATCCGAGTTACGATTCAGAAGTTGTGGTCAAAATAAGGGCTGGTATGATGTCAAGTTCGCTTTGCGAACTTTCCAACGAATGTTCGCTTTGCGAACTTCCCAGCGAATGCTCCCAGACTTGAGGCAATAGAAAAAGGGACCAATGCGAACTTTCCAACGAATGTTTGCCAGAAAGTTCGCATTGCGAACTTCTGCAGAATTGCAGAGGCGGTTTAGCTGTTCTGAGGCACTTAAGTGCCAATTTTTGGAGTTCGCTTTGCGAATAAAAGTTCGCTTTGCGAACTTGACAGATTTTGAAATACTATATAAGTCATTTCATTCATTTTTAGGTTATGGTTTTGGGGATTTTTGCTCCCAACTCCATCAAATTCATTTTTCAGTAGATTAGCTTAGAAAACAACATTGAAGCTTGCACACGGATGATCCGAGGTGGATTTCTCATCGCCCGGCGTTGACAAACCGCGAGATATTTGGTTTATTTCTTTTCTTCTTTATGTATTTCTTCTTTTTTAGGTTTTGTATATATATTTACTTTGAACTCATGTATATTTGTCGCCCATGGCGTTGTATAAAATCTGCTTTACAAATCTTTATCGGTGATTGTCCTTGATTTTTGCTTTATGCTCGGGGTTTGGGTTGTGTTAGAGATAAACATCACAAACTTTGATTAGGGATGATTATCTGTTAGTTTCTAGATGCTAGAGATAGATTTATAGCTAACAATCTTTATGGGTGTCGAAGCTTAATGCCTCGGTATCTCGAGTTGGGTGCGAGAGTGTCGACGAGGGTAACACGGTTGTTCTCTCAGCTCAGTGTGTTAGAGATGGACACTGTTGTGAGCGATGCTGGATGATATTGAGGAGTATTGTAGGTTAAGTATAACTGGTCGGTAAGTTTAAGTTTGTGAGGAGTCAATTATGTGCATACCGGATAAGTTTCTTCTCTCTGATTAATGAATTCTTTTTATGTTGATATTTACTTTTCTGTTTCTATGTTTGAAATAATTTAATCCAAACTCATAAGCGCGAGACTTGTCGAATGGCAGTTCAATAGCACTGATCTTTGTGGACACGATAAATTCCCAGAAAAATACTTCCAAATCTTTTTGTTGCTTGCCGCTATACCGCTTTCTACAAAATGGCACCGTTGTCGGGGATTGGTTTTTTATTGGCTCACATTGCGATAGTTTCTTTGTTTTTGAGTTTTGTAGATATCGTACATATTATATGTTTTCACTCGTTTATACTGATACTTGTATATTTTGTTTCCATAACATTTGTTTAAGTGTTTGGTTAGGACACTTGCTTTTGGTTTGCGCGATGAGGGATCACCATTGCATGAAGGGAGGAAGTTACTAGCTAAGCACAGTAAAGGCGTCGAGCTTACGACGTAAAACAAGCATGTTTTATCGTTTTTTTGTTTCGTTATTACTTTTTCATTCTAGCTTAGGTAGTGTGGTGAACTTTCATTAAACAAGTTGTACTCGGATTATTCGTAAAATTCTCAAATCTTCAATTTACAACTTGTTTAATGCATTTTCACCTGGTCTTTTAGTTTGTTTATATTAATAGTTTTTGTGTTTGTCTAAAAGCTTGTTTTGAGTAGCTTGAGGGAATTTAATGTGATGTTCCAAGTTTGATAATTTCAACTTGCGGATGTATGGTAATGATATTGTTAAGTTTTGTACACGTCCAAGGTATGTGTTTATCGCTTTCTAGACTTTATCTTATTCATGATACTTAGGCATTTTACAAACTTCCATGCCATTCATTCTTTTGTATACTTGTTCTTGATGTGAATCACTTTAGTTCCCACCCTTTTTGTGAGGTAGCTTTCCATTGTTCATATATGCACGGAGTACCAACATTCTTGTTCTAACTGGATTTTATTACGCTTAATCTTTTGTTTGTGTTGATTATATGAAAGCATGAAAAGGATCAAGGCATTTTGTTTCATTTTGAGCACAACTACCTAGCCAAATAGTCAATTCACCTTGTGAGCATGTGATCATTCGTAACCCCTTTGTGCCTTTCTATCATTATCCATGTTGTTTGAACTTAATGCTTGTCTATGAATATTGAATTCACTTTTTGTATGGATTTTGATTAATTGTTTTTTCTTGAACCCTCAACTTTGTGTTGTTGTATGAATTTTTACCTTGCCTTAGAAAGTAGGGAGTATTCACATGATGATGTGGTTGAATTCAAGTTGGGGAGAGAATGATTGTTTACTCATTGATTGGTTTCTATGAGGTTGAAAAAGAAAAGAAAAAGGAGAAAAAAAAGAAAAAAAAAGAAAAAAAAATCCTTGAGAAAGGAAACAAAAAGAGTTCAAATAATTGTGCTAAATAAGTATTGTGTTTTGTGTAACACTTGGGATTTTGGAAGAAGTTGATTGGAATTTTGTGTTTGAATCTTTGTGAGTTGATCACTCCCTTAGGTTTAGGCAAGTTTTTGTTTCAATTACCTTTAGAAATTGCCCCTTGTTTATTTATCCGACCACGCTACAACCTTGAAAGCCCTTGTGATTCTTGCCTTTGTATGTTCAATGTGAATTTTTGGATGATGCATAATTTAGTCTTTTGTTTGCAAGATTGTTGTGTGAGTGAAAAGTACCTCATTTTGTGTTTTTCATCTATCGATGATTGTTTTTGCTAGGTGTGATTCATGTTTGAACTTGTATTGTTTTAGGATGTTTGGCATGATTTTTGTATTTTGAATTTGTTTCGTGACTATGTTATCGTCGTAGTTTAGTGGTAAGTATTTACTTTGTGTGTACCGTTTTTCATTTGAACCATTCATTTGTTTTTGTTTTTCAAAACTTGTTGATTCATCATTCTTTGGTTATTGCTTTTGTGTTTTCAAGTTTGTTTGATTCTTGTTTGAGGACAAACAAGTTTAAGTTGGGGATAGTTTGATAAGTGCAAATTGTAGCTATTTTTTTATATAAGTTTTGTTGTATTTCTCGATACTTTTTGTTAATATCGTACGAATAAACCCCTATTTGTTTGTAAATACGTTTAGTTTATGTTATAGAGTATATTTTGCGTATCATGTAAATATCATTGAGTTTAATTGATTTTCTCTCATTTTTGTAGGTATTCAAGCAATGATATTTTTCCATTGTTGTATAGAGCATTAAATAAGCTTTCCATCGCTTCCGACCGTGCGTCAATCCGAGTTACGGTTCAGAAGTTGTGGTCATAATAAGGGCTGGTTTGCTGTCAAGTTCGCTTTGCGAACTTTCCAGCGAATGTTCGCTTTGCGAACTTCCCAGCGAATGCTCCCAGACTTGAGGTAGTAGAAAAAGGTACCAAAGTTCTCTTTGCAAACTTTCCAGCGAATGTTCGCCAGAAAGTTTGCATTGTGAACTTCTGCAGAATTGCAGAGGCGGATTAGCTGTTCTGAATCACTTAAGTGCCAATTTTTGGAGTTCGCTTTGCGAATAAAAGTTCGCTTTGCGAACTTGACAGATTTTGAAATACTATATTAGTCATTTCATTCATTTTTTAGGTTATGGTTTTGGGAATTTTTGCTCCCAACTCCATCAAATTCATTTTTCGGTAGATTAGCTTAGAAAACAACATTGAAGCTTGCACACGGAGGATCCGGGGTGGATTTCTCATCAACCGGCATTGACAAATCGCGAGATGTTTGGTTTATTTCTTTTCTTCTTTGTGTATTTCTTCTTTGTTAGGTTTTGTATATGTATTTACTTTGAACTCATGTATATTTGTCGTCATGGCGTTGTATAAAATCCGCTTTACAAATCTTTATCAGTGATTGTCCTTGATTTTTGCTTTATGCTCGGGGTTTGGGTTGTGTTAGAGATAAACATCGCAAACTTTGATTAGGAATGATTATCTGTTAGTTTCTGGATGCTAGAGATAGATTTAGAGCTAACAATCTTTATGGGTGTCAAAGCTTAATGCCTCCGTATCTCGAGTCGGGTGCGAGAGTGTCGACGAGGGTAACACGGTTGTTCTCTTGGGTCAGTGTGTTAGAGATGGACACTGTTGTGAACGATGTTGGATGATATTGAGAAGTATTGTAGGTTGAGTATAACTGATCGGTAAGTTTAAGTTTGTGAGGAGTCGATTATGTGCATACCGGATAAGTTTCTTCTCTCTGATAAATGAATTCTTTTTATGTTGATATTTACTTTTCTGTTTCTATGTTTGAAATAATTTAATCCAAACTCATAAATGTAATAACCCCAATCTATACCCCCAAATAACTAAAGCAATAAATGTGATTCAGAGTATAATTAAAACACGGCATAGGCCGGAGGGGTCACATCAATTTGAAACGAACATACAACACCTGCTCATAAAGATATGCAACGATTCAGGTAGTAATACACCCACAATTCAGAAACAGAATGAAAGCAGAAAATCCGTAACTGAATCTCATATATATATATATATATATATAACATAAAAGTTTGTTATATACAAAGTCATAAAAAAAAATACATATACGTGATACAAAATAATCACACTCGATCACCCCGACTACCCGGTGTCACATATCAGAGCCGACCGACAAAAGAATGAAGACCTAAGCTTCACAAAAAGACCTCCAGCAACTCTAATCTGCAATGCCACATAGAGCATTATAAAATAGCAGAAGGGTGAGAAACACAATCATAATATAATTGCATATAACTATATGTATATTATAAAAATGCACAAGTAAAATATTCCCACCACAAATGCACCACAATTAATTACAACACATATTTCATATATACACCACCAATGCATATCAATCATATACAATACACTCATCATCAACACAAATATACATAGTCCATCTCATCAATCACATTCACAATTCCATACACAGTCAATTCATGATTTATGCAAATGCACAGAGACCGGCACAACGACTCTATGCAATGCACATGCGGTACCGACTTCCAATGTTTCTCATCACTAGTTCACTCAGGAACTCTGCTGGAATCATCGGTCGTTACATCACTGTAACTCCCCGTCGGGCATACGATGTTCCCCGTCGCTCACACCCCACACGGGCACACGACCCGATCGCTCACACCCCACACGGGCACACGATCGTCTATAATCATCGCTCACACCCCACACGGGCACACGACGTTATAGCGGATTCCCTCTGGAACCAAACCGTCGCTCACACCCCACATAGGCACACGACATTACAAGGATGCATATCATGATGCTTGGCATACAATGACTCATGACATTCATATGCACACATATATGCAATCATCTCAATCAACAAAATCATGCTTTGCAATTCAAGCCCAAAACAATGAATTTATTTGCCATACGGACACAACCATCATCACACCATCTAAACATATGCGTTTACACCATACAACAACACACAAGTCCTACCACATCCATATCAACAACACATTACATGATACACATCAATTACACACAATTATAACAACAAAAGTCGACAAAATGACACTATTCCAAATTCCCAACATAATTTAATCAGGCAACAATCTCAAAACCATCATCATAAGAAAATACATTTCATAAGCTTTCTAACGCACCCAACCGCGCCCCGATCCGACTTACGGATCAAAAGTTATTAAGAAAACAAAATGGCACAAACAGCTATGTTCGCTAGGCGAACCCTCTAGCGAGCATTCGCTACCACCTTCGCTAGGCGAACGTCCCGCGAACCCACTACCAGCTAGAAAATAGACACAAAGTTCGCTAGGCGAACCCCTTGGCGAACCAAGGCAAAAACAAATAAAACCAAAAACATTCAAAGTTCGCTAGGCGAACAACTTAGCGAACCTTCGGTAACCTTCGCTAACTGGTTCGCTAGGCAAACCCGCGAAAAATTCATTCGCTGCTACTTCGCCCCAGGTTCGCTAGGCGAACCAAGGAAAACCCAGAATTCTGCAGCGCTGTTTGAAAACCCAAAACCCATAATTTCCACCAAAATCTCTTTCTAATCAAAATATAACAATCAGAATATAACCCAATTATGGTAATAAGTAATCTACAACATTTACATCGATTTCTAACTGCTAAAACCTCGATTTCTATCATTTGACCTAGAATTGAAAAACTATGAAAACACCATAAACATTCAAACACACACATACATAATCATAAGATAATCGAGTTCCGCACCCTTACCCGATTAATCGTGTTTTAGAAAGTAGGTTGATTAGATTTCTTGAGCCACAAGTTTTTCTCTCTTTTTCTTCTCTTCTTCTTTCTCCCTACTTTTCTTCTCCTCCTTTTCTTTCCCTTACTATTTTTCTCTCTTACTATTCTTACTACTTAATCAAAATAAAGTGAAATGACTAAAATACCCCCACCCTCAAATATCTCACAAATGTTCCCAAAACGCGATAAAATATAATCACGATGAAAAATAACATATTATCACATAAAAGTCAGAAATAAAATAATATAATAATAAAATAATAAAAAACGACTCAAATAAATAAAACGGACTAAAACTGACAAAACTGGGGCGTTACAACTCTCCCCCACTTAGAAATTTTCGTCCTCGAAAATATTACCTGAAATAAACAACTCTGGATACGACTCCCGCATCTGACTCTCCAACTCCCAAGTCAAATTGCCCTCAGCAGTGCCTCCCCACGCTACCTTCACCAGTGCAATATCCTTGCCCCTTAACCGCTTCACCTCGCGATCCAAAATACTCACCGGTAATGCCTCAACTGTAAGGTTCTCCCTTACCTCAACCTCGTCCATCGGAATCACATGCGACGGATCCGGAACATACTTTCGAAGCTGTGAAACATGGAACACATCGTGCAATTTCGACAGATTCGGCGGCAACGCCACCCTATAAGCCATAGCACCCACTCTCGCAGATATCTGGTAAGGACCAATAAACTGAGAAGTAAGCTTCTTCGATATCAATGCACGATCAACACCTGTTACCGGCGTAACTCTCAAAAATACATGATTGCCCTCTTGAAACTCGAGATCTTTTCTCCTCCGATCATGATAACTCTTTTGTCTACTCTGAGAAGCTTTCATTTTCTCGCGAATAAACTTCACCTTTTCTGTAGTCTACTGCACTAACTCCGGTCCAGCCACCATACTCTCCCCAGATTCATGCCAACACAACGGTGTTCGACACCTTCATCCATATAACGCTTCAAACGGTGTCATTCCAATACTTGAATGGAAACTGTTATTATACGTCAATTCAATCAATGCAAGATAACTATCCCACGTACCACCCTGTTCAAGAACACAAGCTCTCAACAAGTCCTCCAAAGACTGAATCGTCCTCTCCGTCTGACCATCCGTCTGAGGATGATAAGCCGAACTCAATCTCAAATTAGATCCTAAAGCCTTCTGTAAACTTTCCCAAAATCTCGAGGTAAACCTTGGTTCTCGATCCGAAACAATGCTTAACGGAACCCCATGCAACTTCACAATCACACTGATGTAAATCTCAGCTAACCTCTCCAAAGTAAAACTGATGTCAATCGGAATGAAATGCGCCGATTTAGTCAGCCTATCTACAACCACCCAAATAACATTATGCCCTCTCTGAGTGTTTGGCAACCCTGTCACAAAATCCATGGAAATGCTGTCCCATTTCCATTCCGGAATATCCAACGGTTGCAACAAACCACTAGGCCTCTGATGTTCCACTTTCGACTTTTGGCACGTCAAACAAGCATACACAAACTGAGCCACATCTCTTTTCAATCCAGACCACCAGAAAATCTTCTTCAAATCTTGGTACATCTTATTAGCACCCGAATGTATACTCAAATTACTCCGGTGTCCTTCTTCCAAAATCATCCGTTTCAACTCCGCATCATCAGGAATACAAATTCGGCCTCAGAACCTCAAAACACCATTAACATCCACTTTAAAATCGCCACTCGCATCTTCTCCGCCAACCAACATCAAATCCACGAATTTCACATCCAACTTCTGTTTCTCACTTACCGTCATTAGAAAATCATTAGTAACCTTCAGCATACCCAGCCTCACACTATCCGAAGTCACTTCACATACCAAACTCAAGTCGCTAAACGATTCCAAAAGTTCCCACTCCTTAACCATTAAAGCGGACATATGCAACGATTTCCGACTCAACGCATCGGCTACCATATTAGCTTTACCAGGATGGTAATTCAAGACAAAGTCGTAGTCCTTCAAGAATTCCAACCATCTACGTTGCCTCATATTCAATTCTTTTTGATCAAACAGATATTTCAAACTTTTATGATCACTAAAGACTTCGAACCTTGCACTGTAGAGATAATGCCTCCAAATCTTTAACACAAACACCACGACCGCTAACTCAAGATTATGAGTAGGATAATTTTTCTCATGCACCCTCAACTGCCTCGAAGCATAAGCCACGACCTTACCGTCTTGCATTAGCACACCACCTAGACCAATCAAAGACGCATCACAATAAACCACAAACGGTTCAGTAGGATCCGGTAAAATCAAAATCGGAGCTGTCGTCAATCTTCTCTTCAGCTCATTAAAACTTTCCTCGCACCGAATATCCCAAATGAACGCTTGCCCTTTACAAGTCAACTGGGTCAAAGGAAGTGCCAACTTAGAAAAACCTTCAATAAACCTTCGATAATATCCGGCTAAACCCAAAAAGCTTCGAATTTCAGTAACAGATCTCGGAGCCTCCCATTGTAGAACTGAGTCTACTTTGGATGGATCCACAGCAATACCATTACCTGAAATTACGTGTCCAAGAAAACTCACCTCCGACAACCAAAATTCACACTTGGACAATTTTGCAAAAAGTTTCCTTTCCTTCAAAACCTGCAAAACAATACGCAAATGCTCCGCGTGCTCCTCTCGAGACTTAGAATAAATCAAGATATCATCAATAAACACAAAAATAAAACGATCCAAATGCTCGTGAGAAATACGATTCATGTACTCCATAAACACACCTGGCACATTAGAAATCCCTAACGGCATCACAGAATATTCATAATGACCGTAACGTGTCCTAAAAGCCGTCTTCTGAATATCTTCTTCTTTCACCCTTATCTGATGATACCCCGAACTCAAATCAATCTTACTAAACACGCACGCACCAACCAACTGATCCATCAGATCATCAATTCTTGGAAGAGGATACTTATTCTTAATCGTCACCTTATTCAACTGGCGATAATCAATACACAATCGTATACTTCCATCTTTCTTTTTCACCAACAAAACTGGAGCACCCCAAGGCGACACACTTGGCCTCACAAACCTCTTTTCCAACAATTCATTCAATTGCTTCTTTAACTCTACCAACTCAAATGCCGACATACGATAAGGTGCCATAGACACAGGTCTAGTACCAGGAACTAGATCTATCGAAAACTCCACCTCTCTCTCTGGCGGTACATCTGAAATATCCTCAGGAAACACTTCCAGAAAATCACACACAACAGGAAACACATCAAGTGAAGCCTGACTATTCACAGTCAACGATGCAAACAACCCAAACAACTGAGCTTCATCCGCCAAAAGTCTCTTCAACTCTTTGGTAGATAAGAAACTCAAGTCTTCGTCTTCCTCAAGGGAAGGAAACCTTACAAGCTTATGATAACAATCAATATGAACCCGATTAAACTGTAACCAATTCATTCCCAAAACCACATCTAAACCTTCCAACGACAAACACACTAGATCCATCTCAAAGTCTTTACTATAAATGGTCAAAGGACAACTTAAACAAACCAAAGAAGTAGTTACTGAACCCATTGCTGGAGTATCAATAACCATCTCACCATCCATCAAGGACAACACAAGATTCAAACACTTAGCGCACTCAGACGAAATAAACGAATGAGTCGCCCCGGTATCAATAATAGTAACTAAAGGCATACTATTAATAAAACAAGTACCTCTAATCAGACGATCTGCACTTGAAGTCTGAGTCCCTGACAACGCAAAAACTTTCCCACCAGATGGAGCTTGCTTTGTTTTCTGACACTTTGTACTAATATGACCAGGTTCCCCACAATTATAACATTTCACCACATTCTTCCTGGCACAATCAGCAGCAACATGTCCTAAACCGCCACAATTAGAACACTTCCTCAAATCCTTCCTACATTCGAACTGACGATGCCCCACTTCACCACATTTGTAACATTTCAAAGAATTAGACATACTCCCTCCACTTGACCTCCTCTCATAATTCCCCCTTGGTTTAACTTTATCAGCTGGTGTCACATAAGGACCACCACGAAACTGTTGCTTCCCTTTCCTCTCGCTCACACTCTTATAATGAATAGAACGAGCCTTACTATCTTCCTCAAAAATCCTACAACAATCCACCAAGTCTGCAAACCTTCGAATCCTCTGATAACCAATAGCTTGCTTAATCTCAGGACGCAACCCATTCTCGAACTTAACACACTTAGAAAACTCCGCAGTCGCTTCCGCATAATGTGGGTAAAACTGCACCAGCTCAACAAACTTAGCAGTATAGTCAACAATAGACATACTACATTGTTTCAATTCCAAGAACTCTATTTCCTTCTTTCCTCTGACATCCTCGAGAAAATACTTCCTCAAGAACCCCCGACTAAAAACTTCCCAAGTAATCTCTTCCTCCTCCGCAGCTTCCAACACATGACGTGTACCAACCCACCAATCATCAGCTTCTTCCAGCAACATGTGAGTACCCAGTCTCACCTTCTGATCCTCATCACAATCCATCACTCAGAAAATCCTTTCAATCTCTTTCAACCAAATCTGTGCACCATCAGGATCATATCTTCCTTTGAAGATAGGCGGCTTATTCTTCCTGAACTCATCATTACCCACAACATTCGGTGCACCCTGCACAGCCCGAGCCATAGCCTGCATCGACGCTGCGAGCCATATTCTGTTCATTTCCAATAACAACAACTATGGTTAAACAAACAGCTCACCCAAACACAACGACCAACAAGGACTGACACAACTGACACGGACTGGCTCTGATACCACTTAATGTAACACCCCCAATCTATACCCCCAAATAACTAAAGCAATAAACGTGAATCAGAGTATAATTAAAACATGGCATAGACCGGAGGGGTCACATCAATTTGAAACAAACATACAACACCTGCTCATAAAGATATGCAACGATTCAGGTAGTAATACACCCACAATTCAAAAACAGAATGAAAGCGGAAAATCCGTAACTGAATCTCATATATATATATATATATATATATATATATATATAACATAAAGGTTTGTTATATACAAAGTCATAAAAAAAATAATACATATACGTGATACAAAATAATCACACTCGATCACCCCGACTACCCGGTGTCACATATCAGAGCCGACCGACAAAAGAATAAAGACCTAAGCTTCATAAAAAGACCTCCAGCAACTCTAATCTGCAATGCCACATAGAGCATTATAAAACAGCAGAAGGGTGAGAAACACAATCATAATATAATTGCATATAACTATATGTATATTATAAAAATGCACAAGTAAAATATTCCCACCACAAATGCACCACAATCAATTACAACACATATTTCATATATACACCACCAATGCATATCAATCATATACAATACACTCATCATCAACACAAATATACATAGTCCATCTCATCAATCACATTCACAATTCCATACACAGTCAATTCATGATTTATGCAAATGCACAGAGACCGACACAACGACTCTATGCAATGCACATGCGGTACCGACTTCCAATGTTTCTCATCACTAGTTCACTCAGGAACTCTGCTGGAATCATCGCTCGTTACATCACTGTAACTCCCCGTCGGGCATACGATGTTCCCCGTCGCTCACACCTCACACGGGCACACGACGTTTATGGATCGTTCACACCCCACACGGGCACACGACCCGATCGCTCACACCCCACACGGGCACACGATCGTCTATAATCATCGCTCACACCCCACACGGGCACACGACGTTATAGCGGATTCCCTCTGGAACCAAACCGTCGCTCACACCCCACATGGGCACACAACATTACAAGGATGCATATCATGTTGCTTGGCATACAATGACTCATGACATTCATATGCACACATATATGCAATCATCTCAATCAATAAAATCATGCTTTGCAATTCAAGCCCAAAACAATGCATTTATTTGCCATACGGCCACAACCATCATCACACCATCTAAACATATGCGTTTACACCATACAACAACACACAAGTCATACCACATCCATATCAACAGCACATTACATGATACACATCAATTACACACAATTATAACAACAAAAGTCGACAAAATGACACTGTTCCAAATTCCCGACATAATTTAATCAGCCAACAATCTCAAAACCATCATCATAAGAAAATACATTTCATAAGCTTTCTAACGCACCCAACCGCGCCCCGATCCGACTTACGGATCAAAAGTTATGAAGAAAACAAAATGGCACAAACAGCTATGTTCGCTAGGCGAACCCTCTAGCGAGCATTCGCTACCACCTTCGCTAGGCAAACGTCCCGCGAACCCACTACCAGCTAGAAAATAGACACAAAGTTCGCTAGGCGAACCCCTTGGCGAACCAAGGCAGAAACAAACAGAACCAAAAACATTCAAAGTTCGCTAGGCGAACAACTTAGCGAACCTTCGCTAACCTTCGCTAACTGGTTCGCTAGGCGAACCCGCGAAAACTTCATTCGCTGCTGCTTCGCCCCAGGTTCGCTAGGCGAACCAAGGAAAACCCAGAATTCTGTAACGCTGTTTGAAAACCCAAAACCCATAATTTCCACCAAAATCTCTTTCTAATCAAAATATAACAATCAGAATATAACCCAATCATGGTAATAAGTAATCTACAACATTTACATCGATTTCTAACCGCTAAATCCTCGATTTCTATCATTTAACCTAGAATTGAAAAACTATGAAAACACCATAAACATTCAAACACACACATACATAATCATACACAATCATAAGATAATCGAGTTCCGCACCCTTACCTGATTAATCGTGTTTTAGAAAGTCGGTTGATTAGATTTCTTGAGCCACAAGTTTTTCTCTCTTTTTCTTCTCTTCTTCTTTCTCTCTACTTTTCTTCTCCTCTTTTTCTTTTCCTTACTATTTTTCTCTCTTACTATTCTTACTACTTAATCAAAATAAAGTGAAATGACTAAAATACCCCCACCCTCAAATATCTCGCAAATGTTCCCAAAACGCGATAAAATATAATCACGATGAAAAATAACATATTATCACATAAAAGTCAGAAATAAAATAATATAATAATAAAATAATCAAAAACGACTCAAATAAATAAAACAGACTAAAACTGACAAAACTGGGGCGTTACAATAAACGCGAGACTTGTCGAACGACAGTTCAATAGGACCGATCTCTGTGGACACGATAAATTCCCAGAAAAATACTTCCAAATCTTTTTGTTGCTTGCCGCTATACCGCTTCCAACACTATCCCAAATATGCTTCACAACCCAGAAAGATGCAGGTTGTTGGTAAAGCAGAAAAGAAGTGGATTCCCAAGAATGGCACTGCTGCCCTCATAGCTCATACCTTTCTAAGAGCCTCTGCTAGATAGGGGTGGTATTTTGATAGTGGTTGTTCTAGACACATGACTGGTGTCAAGAAATTTTTGGTGGATATTGAATCACATGCCACTAGCTATGTCACTTTTGGAGATGGATCCAAAGGTGAAATAAAGGGTGTTGAGAAGCTGGACTATACTGGGAAGCTTAGTCTTGATAATGTATTGCTTGTCAGAGGACTGAATGCAAATTTGATAAGTATCACTCAACTATGTGACCAAGGTATCAAGGTTAACTTTACTAAATCCGAGTGTCTGGTAACAAATGATAAAGATGAAGTTATCATGAAGGGATCCAGATCTCAGAATAATTGCTATGTGTGGATTCCTCTAGAGACAGAGTGTTCATCCACTTGCTTGATGTTAAAAGGAGATGAAGTGAAGCATTAGGAACTTGGTCATCTACAAAATATGAAGAAAGTCTTGTCAAATGCAGCAGTCAGAGATACCCCTAATCTGAAGATTGATGGAGGAAGAATCTGTGGTGAATGTCAGATTGGAAAGCAAACCAAGATGTCACACAAGAAGCTACAACATCTGACTACTTCAAGGATTTTGGAACTACTTCATAGGGACTTAATGGGACCTATGCAGGTTAAAAATATTGGAGGAAAGAGGCGTGCCTATGTTTTTGTTGATGACTCAACCACATAAGCTGATGTCACAGACAATGTTGGAACATCCTATGATGTTTCTAAAGAAATTACAGACTCAAGTGGTAATCCTAAACCTGCAGAGACTGAGACAGTTGACAAGGGACATTCCATCAGAATTCAGAAAGACCATCCTAAGGAGCTTATCATAGGAGATCTGAATAATGGAATAATGACCAGATCAAGAAAAGTTGTTGCTGGTACATGTTTTATCTCAAAATTTGAACCCAAGAGTGTCAAAGGGGCCTTGACTGATGAGTTCTGGATCAATGCTATGCAAGATGAAATGGGGAAGTTCAAGAGGCATGAGGTTTGGGACCTGGTGCCAAGACCTGAAGGATCAAATATAATGGTACATGTGACTATGGTATGTTGTACACTTAAAATTCTAATTCCATGTTGATGGGATACTTTGATGCTGACAGTGGTGATGGCAGGAAGAGCACCTCTAGAGGATGTTTATTTTTGGGAAACAATTTGATCTCTTGGTTTAGCAAGGAACAGAATTATGTGTCCTCGT
This sequence comes from Lathyrus tuberosus, assembly GCA_022829125.1. Lineage (NCBI taxonomy): Eukaryota > Viridiplantae > Streptophyta > Magnoliopsida > Fabales > Fabaceae > Lathyrus > Lathyrus tuberosus. The sequence continues at coordinate 423,052 of JALAZF010000927.1, forward strand.
CTACTGCTGAAGCTGAATACATAGAAACATGGAGTAGTTGCTCTCAACTCAAGATGTCGTGACATTATTCTGTGACAAATTGAGTGTCATACCCCAAATTTTGACCACCAAGATTTCCCATAATTGTGCAAATCATCATCACAATATGGATGAACCTTCATGCATCATCAATCTCCTCAAATATGATTGAGCATTCATTACAAACAAGAGTTAGGGTTTTGAGCCCTCTCAGAGCACTTAGGCAAAGGATCAATCAAGAAATGACATGATCTTCAACTTGTCTAGCCTCTCAAACACCTACAAAGGATCAAAAGGACTCCCACATCAAGAATCAAGCACAAGGTTGCAGCATTCCAAGTGGGTCAGGCCTCAAGATCGCCAGTGTCACCAAATTAGGGTTTGGTTGAATGAGGCCTCCAGATGGAATTTTTCCTCTGGGCATGAGTGTAGCGGCAAAATTGTGAGTGTAAGTTATTGATTAACTTAACTCGAAAAGCAAGAGTCGCCACCGCACTTTTATTTTATCCAAAAAAGGAAAGGAAAAAGAGCGAACAAAACCTACACATGCTCTACAACAAGAACAAGTGAAGAGAGACTGGATAAGGGGGGTTGGTTACGCAATGGGAAGGTGTTAGCACCCAAAACGTCTATAGTACTCTATAGGAGCCCTTTGAAATATCTACCGCTTTTGGTCTGAAAAAGTTTGCTTGAAAAGAGATTGAGGAGATGAGAAGAGAAATTGTTTTTAAGATTTTTGTGTTTGGAGAGACTTGTCATCTCATGCCTACGTACCCACGAAGTGCAATGTAGGATCAAAACCTCGTAGTTCGTGGTACAAAGAGTGAAATTTGTTTTTTTGGTTGTTTTTAAATGTAAAGACAAGTCGTCATTTCCAAACGAATAATTCCTCTTAAAGAAATGAATCATGTCTAAACTTATGAAAAAGTTTTGAAAGAGAAAAGTGCACGAGGGCACAAAAGAGAGGTTTGAATGAGTTTGATGTTTTTTTTAAAGTCTTTTGAAAAGGGTGTCAATATGCTTATGTAGTTTAGCATTTGTTAAGAAATGGAAAGAAAAGAGTAAAATCACTTGACAAAGTCAAGGTTTGATTATGAAAGAGATTCAAGTTTTGAAATCAAGAAGATTTTTGAAAAAAGGGAGAGAGTTTTGAAAATTGAAGAATGGGTGGAGAAGAAGTGACTATCCTAAAGCATAAAGTAAAAGCTAAGGATAAGAAAGATCTAACCACAAATGTAGCTATCTTCACCATAAACCAAGCAAAAGCACAAGGCTTCAAGGTCTTCGAACCATAATTCTAAAGCAAAGGGAAAAGGTCCTAGTTCTAAGTCCAAGGTTCCAAGAATAGCATTGGATGTCCAAGGTCTAGGTGCAAAACTCCATGTCCATTGCAAAGGATAGTAACCATAGTCCAAGATTAGAAACACAAGTTTTTTAGAGGTTTTGGCCTTTATTAATGTTTTTGGTCCAAGTGGACAAAGAGAAAAAGGCATAAGCATAAACATGTGTCCAACGGACAAAGGAAAAATTGCAGAAGTATAAACATGTGTCCAACGGACAAAGGAAAAATTGTGGAAGCATAAACATGATATGATAATGATAATAATGGAGCATAAAAGTAAAAGAGAGATAGGGAGCGAGAAGGAAGCATAAAAGTAAAAGTTAGAAGTTATTGATTAGTAGCACAAGGCTCTAGTGCCATAAGCCTTCACCGAGTATTCCGTTTCGTGTCTTGAACTATAGTGATTAAACAATGTATTTAGTTCAAGGTTAATGAAGACTTGTTAGAAGATTGATAGAATCAAAGCCTCTACAACAACAAGCTTCAAAGATTTTAATCCTAATACAAAATATTAACCAACATTGGGTTGACGCGACCAATCAAGGTCCGGACCACGAAAGTTCAAATTCCGAATTAGATAAAGAGGGACAAATATTGCGCTATGTTAAGCAATCGCCGAGTAGTTTACAGAGTAATTACCCTATAATGAGGCCGGTCAATAGATCTTTGTGCTAATTCATGCTAAATAAACGATATGTAAATCGTCATCCGAAAGCAATACCGCACGAAAAGAAAATAGGTAACGATCTAGTCTTGATCAAGAATTCAACAAAGAAATTCTAGGATCCATAAGACTTTCATCGATCAAAATAAAAGAAGAAATAGATGAAGAGAAAGCCAAATTAAATCACAAAATTATGTGATCTAAGGCTAAGAACAAAGGAAAAGGGAAGAAAAAGGAAGAAAAGCCAAAACAGCCCAAAAACAAGCCAAAAAACACAATTCTGCCTCTGTGCAATCGATTGCACAAAAGGTGCAATCGATTGCACCTTTTCAAAATCAGCAAATCAGCACAAATTTTACACTGCCCAATTCATTGCGCAAAAGGTGCAATCGATTGCACCTGTTCAAAAAATAGAAAATCAGCATTTTAAGAGGCAAATCCTTGATCAATCATTTCATCAAACACCTATTAATCATGGATTCAATTGTGCACAAATTTTAAAGTAAAACCATAGTAAAAACCTATATGGATGAAGGTTTAACAATGGTGTGAGATGAATTACCACTCCAAATCTGAAAATTCCTTCAAATTGCTTCAAGATCTACACTCCAAAGCCTTGATATACTATAATTGATGAATAAAAACAAGTATGGATGAAGGTTTAGCTCAAAGTTGAACAAGATTCAATGTGAATTCTTGTTAACTTTCAAAGGAAGAAATGTGAGCTTTGGTGAATTTTGTGGTTGGGGAGAGAATTTGCAAGAGGTTTTTTGGCTCTCAAAAGCTTGAATGAATGAATGAATGAAATGAAGGCTCTATTTAACGATTTAGGGTTGGGAATTTGGTGGTTTGGAAGATCAAAATTAGGCTTGGAATTTGATTTTGGAGGAAATTAACAAAAGAGTGGTGATTAGTGAAGGTGTATGGTGGGAATTAATTGTGATGAGGTAGGGGAATTATTTTTGGGTGATCTAGAATATTGTCATGTGATAAAATTGGTGCCATGATATGTGGAATGATATGTGATAAAATTGGATGCAAAATGAGATGTGAATGATATGTGGAATCTTAGGGGTCAAAAATTAGGGTCTTACAATGAGCCATTTCCTCAAAGCACAACTTAAGATACTCCAAGGGACCTCATGGACCCAATCATCAAGTCAAATTAACCCCAGGGGATGCATTTACAAAAAAAAAATAGGAATTAGGGTTTCTTGACCTAATTCACCCATAAGTTGACTTTTGGGACAAAACATGAGCCAAGACCTCAAGACATGGTTTGAGGGTCTCCAATACACTACATTGATCCATTTGCAACACTGGATTGATCCAAGAAGCTTGCTCCACAAGCTTCAATTTCATCTGGACCACAATTAGGGTTTCGAGGAAAAAGTCAACTGTCCCTTTGACTTTTGACCAAGACATGCTCCCAAACCTTGGGACATGGTTCAATACACCCTACAACACCTGTGGAATATATCCATTAAGTTTGATTTAGGTCAAGGACTTGATTTCACGAAGGATCGCACAATTTGGATTTTCATCCGATAAAAAGTCAACTGTGCACAAAATCAAGTTTGACTTTTTGGAATTTTTCACAATTATGGTTCATTGACCTTAAAACAATGTTAATATGTGATTTGAATCATCATTCACCAAGAAAAATCAAGAAAAGTGAGTTAACTTGTAAAAGGGGTAACCATAAAAAACTTAGATTTTTTCTAAGTTATGGAACAAAGTGGCTAGGGTACCAACTTCCAAGGACCATAACTTGAGATCCAAGCAACCATTCTGGATGGTCCAAAGCTGGATTTGTAGCTCTCATTACACTCTACAAAAGTGTCAACTAGAACTCATTCTAATTCATCATGGATTTTTAGTTAAGGAGTGATCAAAATGGCAAAAAACATGAAAATGACACTTTTCCAACACTTAGTGAAAATCTGCCTAAGTTAGTAGCCTTGAACATCAATGTTCATGATGATTTTTCAATTGGATCCAAAAAGTCTCAAGACAAACTATGATCACACATGTGTTGTATCATATGAGGTCTTTCTAGTGAGCCCAAGAACATGAGAAAACTCCACCTAAGCTAGGAGTTATGATAGCTGCAACATGCCTTGCTGCAAACTGTCCTGGCAAGGCAGATTTGTGCATAAGGGCTCGATTTGATCAAATTATGCAACAACAAGCATGGTTATCCATCTGCACACCTCAAAGGGGAACAACCAAGGGACAAGCACTGATCTACCAGCCTCCCAAGTCCATGGAGCTATGTGTAGGCATGACACTCCTAAATTCAAAGATGCTTCAAATATTCAATTTTGTTTCAAACCATTTAACTGATGCATAGAGGTGGAATTCATCAAGACAATGTTATCCAAGTTCAGTTAAGACTTATCCTTGAACCAAAGAACCTTAGGCCCGTGCCCTAACCTCAAGTCAATGGCTAGAGGAGACTTGAGATTCCATTTGATCACAATTGGCCACAGACCTGTACCAGTTGCCATACACTATTACAGCTAAAACAAACTTGACACACTATAAATAGAGCTCATTTGTGATCAGTTTGAGTACCCCAAAGCACCCAAACTGATACTTTCCTCAAAATTACCTCTTTCACCCCAAATTTGCCTTCTAACTCAAGTCACCATCGGGTTTTGAGTTTGAGAGCAATTCCAACCAAACCAATCACACACACACATACCTCACATATAACATATAGAAGTGATCCATAACACAAAATCACATCTGGAACATCAGGTTCTCAAAATCACCAGCCATCTGCACAACCCTTTGACAGATTTGCAGTTGAGATGCCAAATCCAGTTCTAGCTTAATTCAATCCACTCCAAGCATCCAGACACACTCCATAGCACCTAAGGAAGCTGTTCACATCATTGGAACCAAGCTGTAACAACTCCAACCTAGAACTCGATCACCAGCTGTAAGAGGTAAGCCTAAACTTGGCCATCTCATGATTCATGCATATTTTCTCGCACAATAATTTTGCCATATGTTCATAATCATGTATGGAGTGTTTCCACTAAATTGATTGCTTTGTATGAATCGTGTATGGAATTTCTTAGCCTTCATGCATAAATTAGGGTTCTTGAGGTTTTTCTTTGATTTCTCATTCCATACTTAAAATAAATGAAATTAGGGTTAATTGTGATTTACCCCCCTGACATATGAGCGTGTTTTGGTTTACCCCCCCACCGTTGCCATAGGCAGGTTTTGGCAACGATTTTTTCAAATAAACCGTTGCCTAAAGGCATGTAGGGGGGTAAATCAAAATTCGCTCATATGTCAGGGGGGTAAATCACAATTAACCCATGAAATTAAAGACCATAGACATGACTGTGAGTTGAAAATGAGCAGATTGACATGTGGATTGTGTGATTTCATCAAGTATTCAGTGAGATTGATGAGAAAATGCAAATCAGACAAAAACAGGGCACGCGGGTAAGAACAAGGTGTTCTTGGCACCCTTTTACAAACTTTTGAATTTTTGAATTTTTATTATTTTATTCAATTGATTCAAAAATTATTTTCTCTCTGAATTTTAATGATTTTGAGTTGATTCTTTTTTTCAATAATCACAAAAATGTTAAAATATTTTATTTTACAAAAATTTCCAAAAATATAATTTATTTAATATATTTGATATTTTTGCAAAGAATTAATTTTTATTTGTTTTTAACATTTTAAAAATTTTCTTTCTCTTGATTTTCCAAACTTAGATGGTTTTCAATCATTTTATGGATAAAAACATGATTTTTGAAACATTGACCCAAAATCACAACTCATTTCTCACATGTTTTCAATGATTTTATTAATTTTTAATCAAAATTAATTCCATTTTTAACAAAATTAGGGGTTTGATTGATTTCACCCTCATCAATCTTTTTCAAAACACTCATGGGCCTTTGATAGAGTGTAAGTCCCACCCCTTTGTAAATAAAAAATTTTTGGGCCTCACACATTGTATAAGTCCCTCTGTATATTTTCAAAAGTTCGAAGCGGTTGTCGCCTTTGTAACAAAATCAACTGGGCTTCTCCTTGAGCTATAAAACCCGCCTTCATTCATTTTCAAACTCTTTGGGCCTCTAATAGAGTGTAAGACCCAATCCCTTTTGAAACCAAAATAACTTGGGCCTAAGTTATTGTGGAAAGCTGGGCACGGTAAGTCTTCTTTCATATCCTTTTAAATACTTGTCATATATCAACTGTATATATACTAGTATAGTTATTTAGAGTTTTCCCCAGCAACTAGGTCTAGAACTAGGTAAAGCCATGTTGGTCACTCTTTAATACAATCAAAACTAGATCCCCATAGGATTTCCAGATACAATCTTGCCTTCTCTTGGGCTTAAACAATATGGAACAAAGAGAAAGGCAGTATTCTTCGTGAACCTTTTCTCAGGATGTCACCATTAGAAATTGTCAAAGAAATTCTACTCCCCGGAGTTGATCTATTCTCGGTGAATAACATCTCTTGAGTTTCTTCAAACCTCAGAACTTTCACTAAATGATCTATTCTCGGTGAATAGCATTTCTTAAACTTTTCTTGGTTTGGGACCCACGGGTTTCCTAAAAGCATCCCCGCCTCCTCTTGGGCGTTGTACAAGGACCCTTCGGCTTCTTAGAAGTTCTCATGCCTTCTCTTAGGCTTAATACAAGGACCTTGAAGACCTCTTAAATGTATAAGACAGAACTTAGTCATCCTTTGCTAGAGTAGTCTTTCCAGTGTCAAATCACAAACAAATTTAGGGTTGATTCTCATCCCTTAAAAACACCCGCCTCCTCTTGGGCATCTTACAAAAGATAAAATTCTTCCACACTAGTAGACTTGGACAGTCTAATCCCCTTGAGTCTCAAGTACATTCTCAAGTTCCCTACAAACATAGGAGAAACCCCGGTCACCCTGGATCAATATCCAGTAGAGCTAAAATCCAGTCACTCTCCTAAAACCCAGTCACCCTGCCTCGGGATCTCAATAATTCTCGGCAGAGAGATAGCCTCTTCTTAGGCTTTGTATAATGACCTTTCCTCAACACAGCTAGCCTCCTCTTGGGCTTTGTACAAATGATTCTCCCCAGCGGAGCTAACCTTTTCAAACTCCCTTGTTGGGTCAATCACTTTTCAGACTCTCTTGTTGTGTCGATCAACTTTTCAGACTCTCTTGTTGAGTCAATCACCTTTTAGCATTCTCTTGTTGAGTCAACCCTTTTAGCCTCAATCTTGGGCTTTGTACAAGACATAAATCTTCAAAACCTTCTCTTAAGCCTGGGACAGATATCTTCCCCAGCGAAGTCACTTCCTCCCAGCCTTCTTTTAGGCTTTGGGGAATGATTTCCCAAGCAGAGTCAAACTCATTTCAGCCTCAATCTTGGGCTTTGTACAAGACACATAAAAATATCCTCACCCGAGTCAGTTAAAAAACTCATTTCAGCCTCAATCTTGGGCTTTATACAAGACACATACAAATCTCCCCGGCGGAGTCAAAATCCCTTTTTAGCCTCAATCTTGGGCATTGTACAAGATAGATAGAACATTTCCCCTGGAAAAGTCAAACTTATAGCCTCCTCTTAGGCTTTGTATAATGATATCCCCAAAAAAATCAGTCTCTTTTCAGCCTCAATCTTGGGCTTTGTACAAGACAGATAAAACACTCTTTTGTTGAGTCAGTCATTTCCAGCCTCCTCTTAGGCTTTGTATAAGGACTTACCTAGTGGAGTCAATCAACCTCTTAGCTTCAACCTTGGGCTTTGACCAAGGCACATAAAAAGTCAACAATCTATCTTTAGAGATGATAAATTCCATCTCAATACCCTTTTAGCTTCAATCTCGGGCTTTGAATAAGACACAAATACCCTTTTAGCTTCAATCTTGGGCTTTGAACAAGACACCAAAACATCATTTTCCTCCCTTAGAATAGGGGGAACTACGACTGCTCTGATTTCCCTGTTTCGTTTGAATGGGAATACGTAGGCACAAGATTACGAAATCTTAGCTAGTATACTAAACAAAAACCCTAGGTCCAGTACCTTCACACATAAATCAAAACTTAGGTCCAGTACCTTACCAAAAACATCGGGAGTAACCCGAACATCAATAAAAACTCACTCTCTCATATTTCCCCAGAAACTTTCCCAACCCATTAACGGATAAACACCATCAAGTACAAAGCGAAACCTAAAGCTAATAACCTGTGGATAACCACATATAGGATGGGTAATTGACAACTCCCCATTGTATAACCTGATCCCGGACCCCCCAATCTTTTTTAAGCGTTTGTTCAGTTAAACATTCGTGTGCAAGGTTAGTTTTAGATAGCTTCCCTTTACCTTCCAGCTTCATGGGATAAATAAGAAATCAGAAAGTAGCACCTACTCCTCCTCATTGTGGTGAGGAAAACCCAGCGATAAGGTGGTCGCGTCACCGACAAAAATCGCTTGCTACAGTAAAATGGAGACTCTGCTGGAGAGTCCTTAGAATGATCCTTGGGGCACACTCCCCATTTTCCAACAGTAAAATGTCGACTCTGCTGGGGAGTCCTTAGAATGATCCTTGGGGCATCGTCCCTATTTTCTTACAGTAAAATGGCGACTTTACTGGGGAGTCATTGTCTGTATAGGACAAGGATTATAGCTCTTAAGAGGTCTAGGATGTTAGTTTTAGGAATAAATAAATAAATATATATATATATATATATATATATATATATATATATATATATATATATATCGCTTTTCCTAATTGATATCCGTGTTTATTTTTCTGCTAATGGGACTGCGGGTGATGCTGCATCTGGAAAGTTTGAGTGACACCTATGATAAGTGATGGCATTAGATGGGTAATCTTACAGGGAGTGACTCCCAAATAAAAGGTCCCGGTAGACCATCGAATCAGTGGAGAGACCCTTTGTGGATTCAATGCCTATACAACTTCGGTTGTTGAAAGCAGATTGTTCGATTGTGGTATTTTATGAAACTGAGGATTTAGTAGGCTAAGATCATGTTACTATTTTGTAGTGCGGAAGCTATCGGAAATAGTTGTCACGCGATACTACCCTCATTTGAGATTACTCTAAGATACTGCTGCTCGCTCGGGTGAACCAGCCTGCTGTTGTTATCCCAAGAGGGGTCAATGATTGTGAGGACAGGTACAAAAAATCACCAGTACAACCTTTGGGGATGGTAGAGCCATGTGTCATACCCCAAATTTTGACCACTAAGATTTCTCATCATTGTACAAATCATCAGCACAATATGGATGTACCTTTGTACCTCATTAGTCTCCCCAAAGGTGGGTGAGCATTCACTACAAACAGGATTTAGGGTTTCAAGCCCTCACAGAGCTCTTAGACAAAGGATCAATCAAGGAATGACATGATCTTCAACTTGTCTAGCCTCTCAAATATCCACAATGGATCAAGAGGACTCCCACTTCAAGGATTAAGCACAAGGCTGCTCCCTTCTAGGTGGATCAAGCCTCAGGATCGCCAGTGTCACCAAATTAGGGTTTGGTCGACTAGGGCCTCCAGATGGAAATTTTCCTCTGGGCATGAGCCAATGCTTCAAATCATAACCTAAAATGCTCCATGGAACATCATAAACCCCATCATCAAGTCAATTTAGCCTCAGGGGATGCATACATAAAAAATCAGGAATTAGGGTTTCTTGACCTAATTCACCCCTAAGTTGACTTTTGGGACAAAACACGAGCCAAGACCTCAAGAGAGGATTTGAGGATCCCTAACACACCACATTGATCCATTTACAACAATGGATTGATCCAAGAAGCTTGAGCAACAAGTTTCAATTTCATCTGAACCACAGTTAGAGTTTCGCGAGAAAAGTCAACTGTAGCTTTGACTTTTGACCAGGACATGCTCCCAAACCCTAGGACATGATTCAATACACCCTATAACACCCATGAAACATGTCCATCAAGTTTGATTTAGGTCAAGAACATGATTTCCTAAAGGATCGCACAATTTGGAATTCATCTGATAAAAAGTCAACTGTGCACAAAAGTCAAACTTTGACTTTTTGAGATTTTTCATAAAAATGGGGTTTTAACCCTAAAATGATGTTAATGTGTGATTGGAATCATCATTCATCAAGAAAAATCAAAGAAAGTGGGATAACTTGTAAAAGGGGTAACCATAAAAACTTAGAAATTTTTCTAAGTTATGAAAAAAAGTGGCAAGGGTACCAACTTTGGAGGATCATAACTCCTAAACCATAAAGCCATTTTTCCCCATCCAAAGATGGATTTGTAGCCCTCGTGGCCCTCTACAAAAGTGTCAACTACACTTCATCCCAATTCATCATGGATTTTGAGTTATGGTTGGATCAAAATAGCTAAAAACCTAAAATTGACATTTTTCAGCACTTAGCCAAAAATCTGCCTTGTAATTTCAGCACAATATCCCAACTTCAAGGCTGTTTTTCTCCATGATCCAAGTTGAACCAGGTCTAATGTCAAACATTAAAGTTGAAGTACGTCATCTAAGCTTTCCGAAAAGTCCTAGAACGTCCATGTAGCATACTCGAGCAGGGAGTTATGGATCTTCAAAAGGCCTTGCTGAAGCTGAATTTTTCAGGGGCAGATTTGCACATTTTTTGTGCCACACGAATTTTCAAGCCTTGTCATCAGTTTGGACACATCTAAGGATTAAATCCAAGTGGGATGATCTGATCCATGAACCTCCCAAGTCCAAGGAACCAAAAAAAGCATGCCAAAACCTAGAAATCCCTAAAAGAGGGACAAAACTCCAATTTTGGTTTGGAGCATTTAATGGATTCTTAGAGGTGACATGGACTGAGCCATTCTCATCTGAAATCAGTCAAGACTTATCCAAGACCAAGGGAACCACAGCCCTGTGCCCTAACCTCTAGTCAATGGCTAGAGGAGACTTGCATTTCCATTGGCCAACATGGAACAAACACCTGCTGCAGTTGCCATTCATTGTGGATCCCAAAACAAACTTGCTCCAAACCTCTAGTCAATGGCTAGAGGAGACTTGCATTTCCATTGGCCAACATGGAACAAACACCTGGTGCAGTTGCCATTCATTGTGGATCCCAAAACAAACTTGCGCCACTATAAATAGAGCTCATTTGTGTTCAGTTTGAGTACACCAAAGCCATCAAATAGATGCTTTCCTCAAAATCTCTTCTTTCACCTCAAATTTGCCTTCCAAAGCAAGTAATTATGAGTTTTTGAGCTAGAGAGCAATTCCACTCAAACTAATCACACACACACCTCATATATATCATATGTAAGCTGTGCAAACCATCAAAAGTGACCTGTAATCACAACATCACAAAGTCACCTCTCAAAACCTCAAAATGACACTTTTTTTGCATTTTTCAAGCCATGTCTTGATTCAGTCACTTTCCAAACCAGATAAAACCTCAAACACACTCTAAATATCATCCTTGGACTGTCCCAAATGATGCCACACATCTGGAACACCATTTGAGAGAGTTGGCATTTTGGCCACTTTTGACCATTTCGCGAGAAAGTGCTCAAACTTGCTCCAGAGGTTTCCAGCCGATTCCAACCATCCTAAAAGCTTATAAGAGGTCATTTGAGGTTGTCCAAAGCATCAAATCATTTCTGGAACAAAGCACTTGGTAGGTTGCCCAAAATCTCTAAAAAAGAGGTAAAATTCACAACTTGAATTCTTTGAATCATGCTTTCCTTTGTTGTCCACATACATGCATCATATTGAACAATTCTTGAGGCAAAAATGTAGTCCATAATGTGTATGTTGTGATCCTCCCACTGTTTGCATTTTAACATGTTTATATGTGGAATTTTGGTTGTTTTAGAATCATGTCCAGTTCGGGTTGTTTTGATTCGTGTGTTCTATACATTAAGTTTTAGTGTGCATGAGTTACACCATTGGATTCCTTGCGAAAAATCGGTCAAGATAGGTTTTTACGGATTTCAATTCCGATGAAAATTGAGAGAGTTACGCGCGTTGGAAATTTGACGCGAAACGACGTCGAATTAACGATAGCGGTTATGTTTTTTTTGCTTTGTGTGTTCTGTACAGTGAGTTTCCGAGTGCGTAAATAATACCATTGGATTCCTCACGAAAAATTGGTCAAGATAGGTTTTTACGGATTTTAATTCCGATGAAAATTGAGAGAGTTACGCGCGTTGGAAATTTGACGCGAAACGGCGTCGAAAACAACGTGGAGTTTTGGTTTTTTAATTTCTGCATTTTGTGTGTTAAGTTTCCGTGTGCGTGAGTGATACCATTGGATTCCATGCGAAAAATCGGTCAAGATAGACTCTTGCGGATCTTGATTCGGTTAAAAATCGAGAGAGTTACGAGTGTCAGAAGTTTGGCGCGAAACGATGTTTTCAACTAACGCGGAGTTCTGGTTTTTTTGCTGCTGCGTTTTGTACGTTGAGTTTCAGCGTGCATGTGCGATACCATTAGATTCCTTGTGAAAAATCGGTCAAGATAGACTCTTTCGGATCTTAATTCCGTTAAAAATCGAGAGAGTTACGCGCGTCGGAAGTTTGGCGCGAAACCGTGTTTTCAATTACGCGCAGTTCTGGTTTTTCGATTTACGTGTTTTGTACGTCGATTTTCGGTGTGTATGTGTGGTACCATCGGATTCCTTACGAAAAATCGGTCAAGATAGGTATTTTCGGATTTTGATTCCGATAAAAATTGAGAGAGTTATGAGTGTTTGAAATTTGATAAAAAACGTGTTGAAAATTAAAGTTTCGGTACTCGTTTTTACCCCAAAAGAAATGTCGGAGATGATATTTTGATATCTTTCCTCTTTTTCTTACTTTTTATTTTCAAAACTCAACCAATTTTTTTTACATAGCAAAAAATCATAATTTTCCAATTCATACCCCATAATATTTTAATCCACAAAAAATCACAAAAAAAAGTATTATTTTTAATATATTTAAAAATAGTGTTTTAAATTGTTTTAAATATTTTTAAAATGATTTTTTTTCTTGATTTTTTAAAACCAAAATGGTTTTAAATATTTATGTGGATAAAATATTTTTTTCATAAACTTTAATCATTATTTAATGATTTTATTTGATATTTTTATCATTTTTTTACTTAATTTTTCTTGGAAAAATGCCTAAAAAAATGAAATTGGGGTTTTCTTTGATTTTCACCCTAACAAATCTTTTTCAAACACTTGGGCCTCTATTAGAGTGTAAGACCCAATTCCCTTTTAACCAAAACAATTTTGGGTCTCACTTATTGTATAAGTCCCTCTGCGTTAAAAGAAAACATCGGCGCGATCGCCATTTTCAAACGAAAATCAATTGGGCTTCCCTTTGAGCTGTAAGTCTCATTTCTTTTCATTTTTTAACATTTGGGCCTCTATTAGAGTGTAAGACCCAATCCCCTTTTAACCAAAACAATTTTGAGCCTCAGCTATTGTATAAGTCCCGATACGTTAAAAATCTCGGCACGATCGCGATTTTCAAACTGAAAATATTTTGGGCCTCTCCCTGAGTTGTAAGCCCCATCTTTTGTACAAAAATACACTTTGGGCCTCTAATAGAGTGTAAGACCCAACCCCTCTTTTTTATATTTTCTCATTTTATTTTATAATAATTTGGAAAATTAATAACTCCTTCAATTTTGATTATTTTTTATTGGTTCTTTTTCTGAAAAATCACAAAAATAGTAAAATATTTATTCTACAAAAAAAATCAAATTTATATTATTTATTTAATATAGTTGGTATTTTTGTGAATAAATTCATTTTTAATTGTTTTTAAGCATTTTAAAAGTGAATATTCATCTTGAAAACAAAGACCTTGGGCCTCCCCTCGTGTTGTAAGCCCCATTTATTTTATTTAAACTCTTTGGGCCTCTATTAGAGTGTAAGACCCAACCCCTTGTGTACAGAAAACTTTTTGGGTCTCATTCGTTGTATAAGTCCCTCTGTACATTTTCAAATAAACGGCGCGATCGTCGCCCTTTTCAAAATTAACCATTGGGCCTACCCTCGAGTAGTAAGACCCATTTCTTTTCTTAAAACTCACTTGGGCCTCTTGAGAGAGTGTAAGACCCATCCCTTTGTACAGAAAACCTTTTTTGGGCCACAGTCACTTGTATAAGTCCCTCTGTACAAATTCAACAGTGCACTCACTGATAAAACCCTGGGTCTCTCCTTGAGCTGTAAGCCCCAAATATTTTTATTTCAAAGCACTTTCTCCTTTGATTTTAAATATACTGTTGTTTTCAATCTTTCTTTGTTGAACAACTAACCAAACAACATGGAAGCTCTACAACCGAGTAAGTGTTTACCCGCTTTCATTTACCGCTTTCATATGTATATAACTGTATTGTGGGGCTGTTTCACTGTAAGTCTCCTTTCATAAACTCGTATATATATAACTGTATTGTGGGGCTGTTTTGCTGTAAGTCTCCTTTCATAAACTCATATCAACTGTGTAATAATAGTATAGATATTTCGAGTTTCCCCGGCAACTACGTCTAGAACTAGGTGACGCCGTTTCGTTTATTCATAGAAATAGACACCTAGATCCCCAAATAGGACCACCAGATACAGTCTTCTCTTCGGCTGTCCTCATTAGGAATTGTCAAGAAACTCTACTCCCAGAGATGAATGTATTCTCCGTGAATGACATCTTTGAGTTTCTTCTAAATTCTCAAACTTTCCTGACTTGATCTATTCCTTGTGAATAGCTTGCCTTGAATTTCTCGGGGTTTGGGGACCCACAGGCTTCTTAAAAGCATCGGCCTCCTCTTGGGCATCGTACAAGGACCCACAGGCTTCCTAAAAGCAACCCCACCTCCTCTTGGGCTTAGTACAAGGACCCTACGGCTTCTTAGAAGTATTCACAGCCTCCTCTTAGGCTTCGTATAATGATCTCTTCCTCCGGGAATGATAGCCTCCTCTTGGGCTTCGTACAAGGACCTCTCGGCTTCATAAAATATTCCAGCCTCCTCTTGGGCTTCGTACAAATTGTCCCGACGACCTCCTAGAGGTATAGGAACAGAACTTAATCATCTGCATAGAACAGTCCTTTCATAGAGTCTACTACTGTTTCGCAAAGCATAGTACAAAAGGTGTAACTCTAGACTTGGACAGTCTAACTTCCTTGAGTCTCAAAGACATTCTCAAGTGACCCCTTTGTTAAATAGGAAGGAAACCCGCAGACTCGGATAGTCTCAATACCCTTCGGATTTCCCACTTCCTTAAAGAACAGGAATAACCCGGATCCTTGAATCAAATCCTTGAGTACAGTGTTGCTCATATAAGAACTGATTTTCTCTTTCAAAATCTGCATACTGGACCTATCACTCAACTGAAACAGTCACCATAGCCTCCTCTTAGGCTTTGTACAAATGATTCTCCCCAGTGGAGTCAAATAACGTTTAGTCTCTCTCTCGGGCTTTGTACGAGACACATAAGAGACTCCCTCGTTGAGTCAATCACCCTTTTCGCCTCCATCTCGGGCTTTATACGAGATACAAAAAGGTTCTTAATTGAGCCAAACAAACAACAACCTCCATCTCGAGCTTTGTACAAGATACAAAAACTCTCTTGTTGAGTCAAATAGCCTCCATCTCGGGCTTTATACGAGATACCAAAAGACTCCCTCGTTGAGTCAAAAACCTTTTAGCCTCTCTCTCGGGCTTTGTACGAGACACATATTAGCCTCCTCTTAGGCTTTGTATAAGAAAACCACTGGTTGATCCAATCAACCTTTTAGCATCAAAGCTGTGCCTCGTTCACAGTACACAAACATCAACAACTCCTTTCCCCTTCATCTAATCGCTGTAAGCGGCAAGCCTCTGGATCATCTACATCCACGCCACTGTCCCTCTTTTAGCATGAGAAATTCCTAAGGAAAGATGGCATTGCTCTACACTGAGTTAAAGTCTTCTCCTTTAGGTTAAAATCCCCTATAAAGAAAATTATGGCATTGCTAGGATTCGCGTATCCCGGTTAAAGTAATTCTCCTTTATAACCAGTCACCTAACAGTTGTGACAGACAAACCCTTCTTTAGAGATGACAAATTCTCTCTAAAGTCGAGGTCCTTCAGCTTCACGTCTTGGGCTTTGAACAAGACACAAATAGACTTTTCAGCTTCACGTCTTGGGCTTTGAACAAGACACAAATAAACTTTTCAGCTTCACATCTTGGGCTTTGAACAAGATACAAATCACCTTTCGCTTCACGTCTTGGGCTTTGAACAAGACACCAAACACCCATTTCCTCCCATAGAATAGGAGGAACTACAAACGCTCTGATTTCCCTGTTTCGGTAAACGGGAATACGTAGGCATAAGATCGAAAGAAAAGATCTTAGCGAGCACAATCAACAAAAAACCCAAATCCCATATCTCCATCAATCAAAAACAGTAATTCAAAAGCATCAGTCCTAACATCCTAACCCTTGTTCCCCGCTAGAAAGTCCTAGAAAGAAAGAAAACAGTATTGGTGAAAATACAAATAACCAGTACAAGGGCCCCCCCACATTGATAGCATTTGTAACCTAACAGACCGCTGTTTAAACTCAGTATGCAAGCAGGGTTAATTGGAGACATCTATTTCCCTTCCTTATTCAGCTCACAATAGGATAAAAAATGAATCGACCTGTAGTTTAAGCTCAACTGCAGAGAGCGATCAGCGCTTAAGAACCGCGTCCAAAATCGCTCGCTACAGAAAAATGGCGCCCACCGTGGGGCCGAGTCTTTCTAATTTTTTTTCTTCTTTTTTTTCCTTTTTTCTCTTCACTTATGTGAAAACCACAGATTAGGGCTTCCGTCAGGGAACCCATTTCTGTCAGGAACTTAGGATTCTTAGCTTTATAAGTCTAGGATGATTAGGACAAATATATATACTGCTTTTCCTAATTGAATATGTGTTTATTTTTCTGCTACTGGGAATGCGTGTGATGCCGCATGTGGTGAGATTGAGTATACACTTAAGATAAGTGATGGCGACGAGGTCGACCATCAACCTCAGTGGAGGCATCCTAATGTAACCATTCTCTCACCTAGACAATGGGTCGGTTGTGATCCCTGAGAAGCTGAGGAGCCAAACCCTTTCGTAGTGCGGAAACTCTCGGAAATAGTTATTACGCGATACTACCCTCATTTAAGGCTGGTGATCTATTCTCGGTGAATGGCACTTACTCTAAGATTGCTCTACAACTCGCTGGCGATCCGCTTGTTGTTTTGCTTTCCTGGGAGGAGCTGATGATAATGAGTACAGGTACAAAAATCATCCTAGTATAAACCTTTGGGGATGGGTAGAGCCTTGACTTCATGACAACGACCCTTTGACCCCATGTTTTTTCTATGTTTTTATGTGCTGCATTCATGCATTCATTTAAAAAAAACATTAAAACATTCAAAAAACTTCTCTTCTAGTCTCTCTGTTTTTCAAATTAAACTAAGACTGTGATTGTAAATATCAGAAAAGAGGATTACGCTAATGGATTTCGGTAGAAGGAGAACTCATACGTACACCTTCAAGGTTCTAAAACTAGGGGATTTGAGAAGGTTAGCAAGGATGATCACTAGCCCTGAGGCTTTCAGACCCAAGTACGGAGGTCTGCTACCACTGTTAAGAGTCTATGTGATTGAGGGAATCATGGATGCGCTCATCCAGTTTTACGATCCGGTTTATCACTGTTTCACATTCCCGGATTACCAGCTTGCACCAACGCTGGAGGAGTATTCTCATCTGATCGATCTACATATCACCGATCGAGCTCCATTTTCTGGACTGGAAGAAATTCCAAAGAATCAGACCGTTGCAAGAGCAATTCATTTGGACGAGTCTGAGGTCAGGACTCACATGACTACCAAGGGTGGCATACAAGGTTTGCCAGCCCAGTTCTTGACGAAGAAAGCCCTGTATTTTGCCAGTATAGGGAACGTGACTGCTTTTGAAAGCATCTTTGTCTTGCTCACCTACGGGTTATTTTTGTTTCCTAACATCAATAACTTCGTCGATATCAACGCCATTAAGGTTTTTCTCATTGGAAACCCTATGCCGACTTTGCTCGCAGATGCGTATTATTCTGTACACTTGGGAAATTTATACAGCGGAGGGGAGATCACATGCTGTGTACCTCTGCTTTATAAATGGTTTATCTCGCACTTACCCAAGTCTGCTGCTTTTTGGGATTGCAAGAGTGTCTTACGTTGGTCGCAGAAGATCATGTCTCTCACCAACTCTGATATAGATTGGTGTAATAGGATCTATGATGGAATCAAGATCATTGACCGTTGTGGAAACTTCCCCAACGTACCCCTCATAGGAACTAAAGGAGGAATCAACTATCACCCGGTATTGGTTCGTCGTCAATTTGGATACCCGATGAGGCTTGTTCCGCGCAACGCTCATCTGGAAGATCTTTTCTTCAAGGAAGGAGAAAGTGACAGAGCACTAAAGATGGAAATAGTGCACTCTTGGAAGCATGTTCATAAGAAAGGACGAGAGTCTCTAGGAAAACCGGACTGTGTCTCGGTGGAGCCTTATCTCCATTGGGTACAAACTAGAGCTCTCAAGCTAAAGATGCCTTATCCTCGTTACGAAATTATTCCACCAAAGGAATCTGTCATGTACTTCATGAAGGAAACTGAAAAGCTTCAGGTTACTCTCAACAAAGTTCAAAAGGAGAGAAGGTCTTGGAAGAACAAGTACCGCACCCTCGACGTAGAGTGCATCAGAATACAGCAATTACTGAAAGAGAAGGATGCTCTGATTGAAATTTTAGAGCATCATGCTGTAGAAAGTCAAGAAGACCAAAGGAATTTGCTCACTCCTTTCACTTGGCAAAGGAACGACAACCCGACAACGGCCCAAGAGCCCCGGTCAAAGAAAAGGAAGATATCAGAATCAGCACCCGATTTCTCTTCAGAGAGAACTCGGGACCCATTAGCTTAGGCTTCTGTTTCTGCACTTTGTAATCTACTGTATTTCCATTTCTGTAATCCTTTGAATTTCAATAAAAAGGGGTTTCCCCACTGTTTGATATTTTCAATCTAATTGTCGAAGTTTATTTTGATTAAACAAAAAAAAACAATTAATATAATCATTGCATTCATCATTCTCACATCGCGTATTCTTCTTCCCTACGAATCTCACGTTTGTGTCTCGATTCTAGAGTCAAACTGTCTCATTCGTACAATACTCGGGCCAATCGTCAGAAAAAGATGGATGATCTTGAGGAAGAAAACAGAGAGTTGAAAGAAGAGATCGACGCTCTAAGAGAGGATATGAGAAAGCTTCATAACGACATGCAAGCCATGGCAGAAGCTCAGCTACAAAGGACCGTGATCTCAGAGATCACCTCAGCACCCATAGTGGAGAAGTATGATCCTAGGTATCAGATACCGAAAGATCGCCCTTGGGGCATGCTTGTCAACTATATCTCGGATGGATATGTTCCGCCGATCACTGAGGATCAGGGAATCACAACAAAAGCCGCTGGGCCTGAAGGTTACAAACTTCGGGAAAGCAAAGATGCCAGGGGCATACTGAAGACTCCTGAAGGTTACAAACTTCGGGAAACGCCAAGATTCGCTACCGTAGTCACGGTACCACCCCCTGTGGTGCACACTGTCCCGGAAGGACATATTCCGCCAATACCTACTGATAAAAAGGAAACTATGTTTGACCGAATGGAGGAATTCCAGGAGCAGTTCTTGGAAATGCAGAAGGAACTGCAAGCCATTCGCGGTCAGGATTTATTTGGAAAGGACGCCGCAGACCTCTGCTTAGTCCCCAATGTGAAAGTCCCGCACAAATTCCAAGTGCCCGACTTTGAAAAATACAAGGGTAACTCTTGCCCTCAGAGCCATCTGGTGATGTACGCTCGGCATATGTCAGCTCAGATGGAGAATCAGGACCTACTGATTCACTACTTTCAGGATAGTTTAACCGGTGCCGCACTCAAATGGTACATGGGTTTAAACCGTACTACGATCAGTACATTCAAAGATCTTGGTACTGCCTTCGTCCAACAATACAAATACAATTTGGACATGGCACCCGACAGAGATCAACTCAGATCAATGTCGCAAAAGGACAAGGAAACCTTTAAGGAGTATGCTCAAAGGTGGCGTGAAATTGCCGCTCAAATTTGTCCACCTCTTGAGGAAAAAGAGATGACAAAGATCTTCTTAAAGACCTTAAGCTCATTTTACTATGACCGAATGGTTGCTAGTGCGCCCAGTGATTTCACCGAGATGGTCGGCATGGGCGTACGTCTTGAGGAAGCCGTCCGAGAAGGACGTTTGGTAAAAGACACTGGATCGACGAGCGGTACTAAAAAATACGGTAGTGCTCTCCCTAAGAAAAAAGAGCAAGATATTGGGAATATCTCTCTCGGAAAGCAAAGGCGACGTTATCAACCGGTAGAAGCTGTGACTCCTGCTATCAATCCTGCGTCTATTCCTACGTATCAACCTCGGGTTGCGCAGAGCCAACCTGATCAGCAAAGGACACAACAACCTCTTCAGCAGACTCGTCCCCAATACAACAACAACCGCACAACACGGCCACCAGGATTTAATCCTATACCCGTGACGTACGCAGAGTTGTTTCCATTACTACTAGCCAAGGGGCACATCCAGACTAAGTCCCCTCTTACAGTACCAGAAAATCTGCCTTTTTGGTTTAAGGTGGATCAGACATGCCCTTATCATCAAGGAGGGCCAGGGCATAACATAGAGAACTGTCTTAATTTCAAATCTGACGTGCAAAAGCTTGTTAGGAGCGGGCTCTTATCTTTCAAGGCTACGAATCCCAATGTTCTTACGAACCCGCTGCCTTACATGAGAAAGCTGCAGTCAATCTGATTGAGAAAGAGACTAACAATGTCTATCAAATTCACGATGTACTCTTGTTAAAGACCAATATGACAATAAAACAAAGAAGGGTCTTGATTTTTCTGCAACCTGTACCCAGACAGCTGATAACGATGAAAGTCTTCATCCCCTTCAAAACTTCTTCCACAGTGGAGGTTTCCTTCACCCAGTGTCTCAGACAGTTCATGCTATCAATGAGGAAGATCCCTCTGACACAGATGAAGAATGGAAGTCCTACCTTAACAAGGACGGTTATATGTCTCAGGAAGAGGTACCTATGCCTTTTTGCTTTCCTATAGAAAGTCTGAGATTTATACCCAGGTCAGACGTCGAAATGATATACGGGAATTGTGATCCGGAAGGATGCCGTGCTCCGCCAAATTCATTAGAGGAAGACACTCTGATGAAAGACAACTTTGACCACGACTACTATGGCCCGATGGATGGCCTGCCGATGTGGCAGCCTTACCCCGGAGACTTGGGCCAAGAAAGTCAATCGAACCATGAAAATCAGCTGAGTTTCATCGAACAGAATACCTGCGTCCCCACCATGTCATGGGATCAACACTCAGGTCATTCAGAAACTACTCAACATGACGATGAATTTGCAACGTTTGCAGGACTTGAATTCATCAACTATGCTTTTCCCGAGGTCAACGTCATCGAGAGGGATGACTCCTCCAGTTCCAAAGAAGTTTGGGACACTCTGGGAGAACCAAGTGGAAAATACGACTTTATGGTCAAGTACACTGCGCCCGAAAGCTCTCGTATCAGGCTCGAAGATATCCAGCCAACTGGATGGGGAGATACAGCTGAGAGCACAACTACTCTGCAAAATGCAACTGAGGAATCCTCCTACGACAACTCTGCTTAGGAGACAGATTCCAATGATCCTGCTCCACCAGAAATCAGCGTTATTTCTGAAGACAAATCAAGGAAGGTACCAGACTTTGTGATTCACCGAGGAGTTCGCCGCCAATGGGTTGCTGTCGAGGTTCCGAAGGTCGTTCACCAGTCAAAGTAATTACCATCTTTAACCTTTCACCCTGCCCAGGTGAAACAGATGTTTTGATAGGGCTCGCTTTCTGTAAATTTCCCTCTTCGCTTTGCCCAAAGCGACAGAGTTTTGTTTTATAGGGCTGTAGTTTCAAGATTCGACTTGTTCATTAATAAAATAACGTCGTTCTGTAATTTTCGCATTAATTGTTGTTTTCTCTTTTTTGCTTTTTCAGAAAATGGTAATCCTAAAAAACATGTAAAAATAAAAACAAGCAGTAAAACAAATACACTGCACACACTTGCATTTTCCTCTATCTCTTCTAAACACGAATCATCACATCATGCAGATTGCTTGTTTTAAACCTAGTTGAAACATACGATCCGATGCCTTCTCCCAACTTTGAGTTCCCGGTATTCGAGGCTGAAGAAGAAAATGACAACGAAATTCCAGAAGAGATCTCCCGACTACTCAGACAAGAGGAAAGGTCCATTGAACCTCACAAAGAACCGTTGGAAACGGTAAACTTGGGTTCAGAGCAAGAAAGAAAAGAAATCAGGATTGGGGCACTGCTCAATCCAACTGTCAAAGAAAGTTTGATAAAGCTTCTCAAAGAATTCCCCGATGTATTCGCTTGGTCCTATCAGGATATGCCAGGGTTGGATACCAACATCGTGGAACATCACTTACCATTAAGATCGGAATGTTCGCCAGTAAAGCAAAGGTTGAGACGCACTCACCCGGACATGGCCATCAAAATCAAAGAGGAGGTACAGAAACATATTGAAGCGGGTTTCCTCGCTACATCTGAATATCCTCAATGGTTAGCCAACATCGTACCCATTCCCAAAAAGGCGGAAATGTCAGAATGTGTGTAGATTACAGATACCTGAACAAGGCTAGTCCAAAGGACGACTTTCCTTTACCACACATTGACATGCTGGTAGACAGTACAATAAAGTTCAAAGTTTTCTCCTTCATGGATGGATTCTCGAGCTATAATCAAATCAAAATGGCGCCGAAAAACATGGAGAAAACTTTGTTCATTACCCCATGGGGTACCTTTTGTTACAAGGTAATGCCGTTTGGTTTGAAGAACGCCGGGGAAACCTATCAAAGGACCATGACTACTCTGTTTCATGACATGATACATAAAGAAATCGAGGTATATGTCGATGATATGATTGCCAAATCAAAAACAGAGAGTGAGCACGTTGAACATCTGTCAAAATTGTTCGAACGTCTAAGAAAATTCAAGCTCCGCTTGAATCCTAACAAGTGCACCTTCGGTGTCCGTTCAGGGAAACTACTAGGGTTCATCGTCAGCCAAAAGGGAATTGAAGTTGATCCTGACAAGGTCAAGGCCATTCAAGAAATGCCTTCTCCGAAAACTGAAAAACAAGTCAGAGGATTCCTGGGACGTTTGAACTACATCTCCAGATTCATATTCCTTATGACAGCGACATGTGCGCCGATCTTCAAGTTACTAAAAAAGAATCAGGATTGTGTTTGGTCAGAAGATTGCCAAACCGCCTTCGACAGTATCAAGGAATATCTGTTGAATCCTCCGATTCTATCACCTCCAGTGGAAGAAAGACCACTGATCATTTACCTCACAGTTCTAGAGGACTCAATGGGATGTGTACTTGGCTAACAAGACGAAACTAAACGGAAAGAGTCTGCCATTTACTATCTAAGCAAGAAATTCACCGACTGTGAAACTCGGTACACGATGCTTGAGAAAACTTGCTGTGCTTTGGCTTGGGCAGCCAAACATCTTTGCCAATACATGATTCATCATACTACTTGGTTGGTCTCCGAAATGGATCCAATCAAGTACGTTTTCGAAAAACCTGCTCTTACGGGAAGGATCGCCTGTTGGCAGATGCTGTTATCAGAATATGACATAGAGTACCACACTCAGAAAGTCGTTAAGGGGAGTATTTTAGCAGATCATTTGGCTCATCAACCGATTGGCGATCAAGAATCAATCGGGTTTGACTTCCCAGACGAAGATGTCATGTATCTAAAAATGAAAGATTGCGATGAACCGTTACCCAGTGAAGGGCCAGAACCACGTTCCCAGTGGGGACTTATCTTTGACGGAGCTGTCAATCATTACGGAAACAGAATTGGGGCTACCCCTTTCTCTCTAGTGTATGGCATGGAAGCAGTGCTCCCCATCGAAGTAGAGATCCCATCAATCCGAGTACTGATGGAAGCTAAGCTCACCGAAGCTGAATGGTGTCAAAACCAACACGATGAACTGAATCTGATCGAAGAAAAGAGAATAACGGCACTATGCCATGGTCAGTTGTATCAACAAAGAATGAAGAGGGAGTTCGACAAAAAGGTCCGACCTCGTGTCTTCAGAAAAGGAGACCTCGTGCTAAAAAAGATACAATCTTTTCTCACTGATTCTCGGGGCAAATGGACCCCAAATTACGATGGCCCCTATGTGGTCACGAAAGCTTTCTCAGGCGGTGCCTTGAGACTTGCAACCATGGACGGAGAGGAATTTGCCTACCCCACGAGTGTTGACGTAGTCAAGAAATACTTCGCCTAAAAAAAAAAAAAACGTCTCGGTGGATTGAAAACCCGAAAGGGCGGTCCAGGCAAAAATTAGAGACTTGATAAAAAATCATCCCGGTGGATTGGAAACATCAAAGTACAATCCAGACAAAAATTAGGGATAATGGAAAGTAACTATGTTCAACAGAGAAAAATCCCTCAGCAGCAGTTACATCATCCATCAGAGGAAAGCTCCAGTCAAGGTCATCTTCGACAGAAGCTCAGGATGCCCCGAATTCAAAGTTGGTAGAAGGACAGTGGTCGTTATGTTTCAACGTAGCCCTTTTCCCTGTATATTACCATTTTCTAACTTTGTACATACTCTTTGGAATCACGCGTTTGGCTGATCTCCATCTTATCAATAAAATTTGAGCCTTTGTGCTTTTGTTTGTAATTCTTATTTGTTTTATCTTTACAGAACGACGTTGTTAACATGATTAACGATTCTTGAAATAAAACAAAAATGAATTTACTTGTTAAAACTTTTTCTGCTTTTAAAATAAAGACGGCAATTTCTTTTGACTGTTGAACATCAGAAGAATCTCGATCGCTTCTCCAGAAGTAAGCAAACTTCAAAGTGCAGAATCAAAGTACTCCTTCTACGCCAGTGCGCCTGATTGAAGGATCAATAGTGTCAGATGCGACTAATCTATCTAACATCTTCGGCCGAGTTCTCATCTCCTAAGCCTGAGCAGCGTCACCCCCAACAGGGACCGTTTCTCCTAAGCAAGGCAGAATTGCTATCTTGAACCAACGATATTTCTACATGCCCCATTGTGGCCGAGTATCCAGTCGTGTTCATCCTTTAGTCTGTATGTTGCGTCAGTTTTGTCCGCATATACATACATACATCATGCATTATTGATTTGCATTCACCTTCATATTGCATCACTATCACTCTAGTCGGTCGTGTCCCCTAGTGATAAAAGTCCTCTCAATCGAGTTGTCAGCCTTTTCCTCATCAGGAAGTGTTGCGTCTGGACAATCTCTCTCCCGTTTATCTCTGGATTAGAGACGGTCCTTGACCACTTTGATAACTTGAACCTCTGAGAAACAAAATAAACTTTCAACAAATATCACTCTTCGCCATTGAAGATGATATCCTTGCTTTCCCGGATTAAGGAAAATCCCCAGAGAAAGCCTCTTAATCAGAGATTCGGCAGTACGACAGTTTTTCTCCAAAAAAACCACTGATGAAAAGGTCATCGACACCTCAAAATTGGATTCCATCATATGGCATTTCTCCGGAAAGATCCCAAGAAAAGTATGATGTAAGCCCCCAAACGAAAACAGTCTCTCAAGAGACTCGCTTTCCCCAGTAGAATCGACAAATGGCGTCTCCAAAACAGAGAAGTTTGTGTACCTCTACAATTCAGACGAATGGGTTCCCCAGCAAGTCTGACATCAAAACTTTTTCTACTCAAATGGCATCTCCCCAGGAAAATTTGGCGAGAAGTTTGAAGGAAAACCGCTACTAACAGCGTTCCTTGTCAAGAAGGTTTATTGACAAAAGAAACTGAGACCAGTTCCTTGGTAGGAAACCAGGATCGAGGGGAAGTTTACTTTAGAAACTGAGACCAGTTCCTTGGTAGGAAACCAGGATCGAGGGGAAGTTTAAATCAGAAACCGAGACCAGTTCCTTGGTAGGAAACCAGGATCGAGGGGAAGTTTACAAAAGAAACTAAGACCAGTTCCTTGGTAGGAAACCAGGATCGAGGGGAAGTTTATTTCAAAAGAAAACTGAGACCAGCTCCTTGGCTGAAGACCAGGATCGAGGGGAAGTTTACCTTTTCTAAGCATCTTCGCTTAGCTAAAGAAGATGAATGCGTAAGCTACCATTCATAACCACCATCAAAATTTCGGGTATTCCGATATTTAATCCTCTTGCACCCCGAATGCCCGAATACCTTCGTCATTCACACCTTCGGGTCCAAGAAGATTAAATAGGGGCATCTGTCATACCCCAAATTTTGACCACTAAGATTTCTCATCATTGTGCAAATCATCAGCACAATATGGATGTACCTTTGTACCTCATTAGTCTCCCCAAAGGTGGGTGAGCATTCACTACAAACAGGATTTAGGGTTTCAAGCCCTCGCAGAGCTCTTAGACAAAGGATCAATCAAGGAATGACATGATCTTCAACTTGTCTAGCCTCTCAAATATCCACAATGGATCAAGAGGACTCCCACTTCAAGGATTAAGCACAAGGCTGCTCCCTTCTAGGTGGATCAAGCCTCAGGATCGCCAGTGTCACCAAATTAGGGTTTGGTCGACTAGGGCCTCAAGATGGAAATTTTCCTCTGGGCATGAGCCAATGCTTCAAAGCATAACCTAAAATGCTCCATGGAACATCATAAACCCCATCATCAAGTCAATTTAGCCTCAGGGGATGCATACATAAAAAATCAGGAATTAGGGTTTCTTGACCTAATTCACCCCTAAGTTGACTTTTGGGACAAAACACGAGCCAAGACCTCAAGAGAGGATTTGAGGATCCCTAACACACCACATTGATCCATTTGCAACAATGGATTGATCCAAGAAGCTTGAGCAACAAGTTTCAATTTCATCTGAACCACATTTAGGGTTTCGCAAGAAAAGTCAACTGTAGCTTTGACTTTTGACCAGGACATGCTCCCAAACCCTAGGACATGATTCAATACACCCTATAACACCCATGGAACATGTCCATCAAGTTTGATTTAGGTCAAGGACATGATTTCCTAAAGGATCGCACAGTTTGGAATTCATCTGATAAAAAGTCAACGGTGCACAAAAGTCAAACTTTGACTTTTTGAGATTTTTCATAAAAATGGTTTTTTAACCCTAAAATGATGTTAATGTGTGATTGGAATCATCATTCATCAAGAAAAATCAAAGAAAGTGGGATAACTTGTAAAAGGGGTAACCATAAAAACTTAGAAATTTTTCTAAGTTATGAAAAAAAGTGGCAAGGGTACCAACTTTGGAGGATCATAACTCCTAAACCACAAAGCCATTTTTCCTCATCCAAAGATGGATTTGTAGCCCTCATGGCCCTCTACAAAAGTGTCAACTACACTTCAACCCAATTCCTCATGGATTTTGAGTTATGGTTGGATCAAAATGACTAAAAACCTAAAATTGACATTTTCAGCACT
The DNA here is from genome assembly GCA_022829125.1 of Lathyrus tuberosus. NCBI lineage: Eukaryota > Viridiplantae > Streptophyta > Magnoliopsida > Fabales > Fabaceae > Lathyrus > Lathyrus tuberosus. The sequence continues at coordinate 450,659 of JALAZF010000927.1, forward strand.
TAGCCAAAAATCTGCCTTGTAATTTTAGCACAATGGCCCAACTTCAAGGCTGTTTTTCTCCATGATCCAAGTTGAACCAGGTCTAATGTCAAACATCAAAGTTGAAGTACGTCATCTAAGCTTTCCGGAAAGTCCTAGAACGTCCATGTAGCATACTCGAGCAGGGAGTTATGGATCTTACAAAAGGCCTTGCTGAAGCTGAATTTTTCAGGGGCAGATTTGCACATTTTTTGTGCCAAATGAATTTTCAAGCCTTGTCATCAGTTTGGACACATCTAAGGATCAAATCCAAGTGGGATGATCTGATCCATGAACCTCCCAAGTCCAAGGAACCAAAAAAAGCATGCCAAAACCTAGAAATCCCTAAAAGAGGGACAAAACTCCAATTTTGGTTTGGAGCATTTAATGGATGCTTAGAGGTGGCATGGACTGAGCCATTCTCATCTGAAATCAGTCAAGACTTATCCAAGACCAAGGGAACCATAACCCTGTGCCCTAACCTCTAGTCAATGGCTAGAGGAAACTTGCATTTCCATTGGCCAACATGGAACAAACACCTGCTGCAGTTGCCATTCATTGTGGATCCCAAAAAAAACTTGCTCCACTATAAATAGAGCTCATTTGTGTTCAGTTTGAGTACACCAAAGCCATCAAACAGATGTTTTCCTCAAAATCTCTTCTTTCACCTCAAATTTGCCTTCCAAAGCAAGTAATTATGAGTTTTTGAGCTAGAGAGCAATTCCACTCAAACTAATCACACACACACCTCATATATATCATATGTAAGTTGTGCAAACCATCAAAAGTGACCTGTAATCACAACATCACAAAGTCACCTCTCAAAACCTCAAAATGACACTTTTTTCCATTTTTCAAGCCATGTCTTGATTCAGTAACTTTCCAAACCAGATAAAACCTCAAACACACTCTAAATATCATCCTTGGACTGTCCCAAATGGTGCCACACATCTGGAACACCATTTGAGAGAGTTGGCATTTTGGCCACTTTTGACCATTTCGCGAGAAAGTGCTCAAACTTGCTCCAGAGGTTTCCAGCCGATTCCAACCATCCTAAAAGCTTCTAAGAGGTCATTTGAGGTTGTCCAAAGCATCAGATCATTTCTGGAACAAAGCACTTGGTAGGTTGCCCAAAATCTCCAAAAAAGAGGTAAAATTCACAACTTGAATTCTTTGAATCATGCTTTCCTTTGTTGTCCACATACATGCATCATATTGAACAATTCTTGAGGTAAAAATGTAGTCCATAATGTGTATGTTGTGATCCTCCAACTGATTGCATTTTAACATGTTTATATGTGGAATTTTGGTTGTTTTAGAATCATGTCCAGTTCTGGTTGTTTTGATTCGTGTGTTCTATACATTAAGTTTTAGTATGCATGAGTAACACCATTGGATTCCTTGCGAAAAATCGGTCAATATAGGTTTTTATGGATTTCAATTTCGATGAAAATTGAGAGAGTTACGCGCGTTGGAAATTTGATGCGAAACGACGTCGAATTAACGATAGCGGTTCTGTTTTTTTTTTTGCTTTGTGTGTTCTGTACAGTGAGTTTCCGAGTGCGTGAATAATACCATTGGATTTCTCGCGAAAAATCGGTCAAGATAGGTTTTTACGGATTTCAATTCCGATGAAAATTGAGAGAGTTACGCGCGTTGGAAATTTGACGCGAAACGGCGTCGAAAACAACGTGCAGTTTTGGTTTTTTAATTTCTGCATTCTGTGTGTTGAGTTTCCGTGTGCGTGAGTGATACCATTGGATTCCTTGCGAAAAATCGGTCAAGATAGACTCTTGAGGATCTTGATTCGATTAAAAATCGAGAGAGTTACTGGCGTCGGAAGTTTGGCGCGAAACGATGTTTTCAACTAACGCGCAATTCTGGTTTTTTTGCTGCTGCGTTTTGTACGTTGAGTTTCAGCATGCATGTGCGATACCATTGGATTCCTTGTGAAAAATCGGTCAAGATAGACTCTTTCGGATCTTAATTCCGTTAAAAAACGAGAGAGTTACGCGCGTCGGAAGTTTGGCGCGAAACGATGTTTTCAATTACGCGCAGTTCTGGTTTTTCGATTTGCGTGTTTTGTACGTCAAGTTTCGGTGTGTATGTGTGGTACCATCGGATTCCTTGCAAAAAATCGGTCAAGATAGGTATTTCCGGATTTTGATTCCGATAAAAATTGAGAGAGTTATGAGTGTTTGAAATTTGATAAAAAACGTGTTGAAAATTAAAGTTTCGGTACTCGTTTTTACCCCAAAAGAAATGTCGGAGATGATATTTTGATATCTTTCCTCTTTTTCTTACTTTTTATTTTCAAAACTCAACCAATTTTTTTTACATAGCAAAAAATTATCATTTTCCAATTCATACCCCATAATATTTTAATCCACAAAAAATCACAAAAAAAAATATTATTTTTAATATATTTAAAAATAGTGTTTTAAATTGTTTTAAATGCTTTTAAAATGATTTCTTTTTTTTTTCTTGATTTTTTAAAACCAAAATGATTTTAAATATTTATGTGGATAAAATATTTTTTTCATAAACTTTAATCATTATTTAATGATTTTATTTGATATTTTTATCATTTTTTTACTTAATTTTTCTTGGAAAAATGCCTAAAAAAATGAAATTGGGGTTTTCTTTGATTTTCACCCTAACAAATCTTTTTCAAACACTTGGGCCTCTATTAGAGTGTAAGACCCAATCCCCTTTTAACCAAAAGAATTTTGGGCCTCACTTATTGTATAAGTCCCTCTGCGTTAAAACAAAACATCGGCGCGATCGCCATTTTCAAACGAAAATCAACTGGGCTTCTCTTTGAGCTGTAAGTCCCATTTATTTTCATTTTTTAACATTTGGGCCTCTATTAGAGTGTAAGACCCAATCCCCTTTTAACCAAAACAATTTTGGGCCTCAACTATTGTATAAGTCCCGATACGTTAAAAATCTCGGCGCGATCGCCATTTTCAAACTGGAAATATTTTGGGCCTCTCTCTGAGTTGTAAGCCCCATCTTTTGTACAAAAATACACTTTGGGCCTCTAATAGAGTGTAAGACCCAACCCCTCTTTTTTATATTTTCTCATTTTATTTTATAATGATTTGGAAAATTAATAACTCCTTCAATTTTGATTATTTTTTATTGGATCTTTTTCTGAAAAATCACAAAAATAGTAAAATATTTTATTCTACAAAAAAAAATCAAATTTATATTATTTATTTAATATAGTTGGTATTTTTGTGAATAAATTCATTTTTAATTGTTTTTAAGCATTTTAAAAGTGAATATTCATCTTGAAAATAAAAACCTTGGGCCTCCCCTCGTGTTGTAAGCCCCATTTCTTTTCTTTAAACTCTTTGGGCCTCTATTAGAGTGTAAGACCCAACCCCTTGTGTACAGAAAACTTTTTGGGCCTCATTCGTTGTATAAGTCCCTCTGTACATTTTCAAATAAACGGCGCGATCGTCGCCCTTTTCAAAATTAACCATTGGGCATACCCTCGAGTAGTAAGACCCATTTCTTTTCTTAAAACTCACTTGGGCCTCTTGAGAGAGTGTAAGACCCATCCTTTTGTACATAAAACCTTTTTTGGGCCACAGTCACTTGTATAAGTCCCTCTGTACAAATTCAACAGTGCGCTCACTGATAAAACCCCGGGCCTCTCCTTGAGCTGTAAGCCCCAAATCTTTTTATTTCAAAGCACTTTCTCCTTTGATTTTGAATATACTATTGTTTTCAATCTTTCTTTGTTGAACAACTAACCAAACAGCATGGAAGCTCTACAACCGAGTAAGTGTTTACCCGCTTTCATTTACCGCTTTCATATGTATATAACTGTATTGTGGGGCTGTTTCACTGTAAGTCTCCTTTCATAAACTCATATATATATATATAATTGTATTGTGGGGCTGTTTCGCTGTAAGTCTCCTTTCATAAACTCATATCAACTGTGTAATAATAGTATAGATATTTCGAGTTTCCCCGGCAACTACGTCTAGAACTAGGTGACGCCGTTTCGTTTATTCATAGAAATAGACACCTAGATCCCCAAATAGGATCACCAGATACAGTCTTCTCTTCGGCTGTCCTCATTAGGAATTGTCAAGAAACTCTACTCCCAGAGATGAATGTATTCTCCATGAATGGCATCTTTGAGTTTCTTCCAAATTCTCAAACTTTCCTGACTTGATCTATTCCTTGTGAATAGCTTGCCTTGAATTTCTCGGGGTTTGGGGACCCACGGGCTTCTTAAAAGCATTGGCCTCCTCTTGGGCATCGTACAAGGACCCACAGGCTTCCTAAAAGCAACCCCGCCTCCTCTTGGGCTTAGTACAAGGACCCTACGGCTTCTTAGAAGTATTCACAACCTCCTCTTAGGCTTCGTATAATGATCTCTTCCTCCGGGAATGATAGCCTCCTCTTGGGCTTCGTACAAGGACCTCTCGGCTTCTTAAAAGTTTCCAACCTCCTCTTGGGCTTCGTACAAATTGTCCCGACGACCTCCTAGAGGTATAGGAACATAACTTAATCATCTGCATAGAACAGTCCTTTCATAGAGTCTACTACTATTTCGCAAAGCATAGTACAAAAGGTGAAACTCTAGACTTGGACAGTCTAACTTCTTTGAGTCTCAAAGACATTCTCAAGTGACCCCTTTGTTAAATAGGAAGGAAACCCGCAGACTCGGATAGTCTCAATACCCTTCGGATTTCCCACTTCCTTAAAGAACAGGAATAACCCGGATCCTTGAATCAAATCCTTGAGTACAGTGTTGCTCATATAAGAACTGATTTTCTCTTTCAAAATCCGCATACTGGACCTGTCACTCAACTGAAACAGTCACCATAGCCTCCTCTTGGGCTTTGTACAAATGATTCTCCCCAGCGGAGTCAAATAACGTTTAGCCTTTCTCTCGGGCTTTGTACGAGACACATAAGAGACTCCCTCGTTGAGTCAATCACCCTTTTCGCCTCCATCTCGGGCTTTGTACGAGATACAAAAACTCTCTTGTTGAGTCTAATAGCCTCCATCTCGGGCTTTATACGAGATACCAAAAGACTCCCTCGTTGAGTGAAAAACCTTTTAGCCTCTCTCTCGGGCTTTGTACGAGACACATATTATCCTCCTCTTAGGCTTTGTATAAGAAAACCACTGGTTGATCCAATCAACCTTTTAGCATCAAAGTTGTGCCTCATTCACAGTACACAAACATTAACAACTCCTTTCCCCTTCATCTAATTGCTGTAAGTGGTAAGCCTCTGGATCATCTACATTCACGCCACTGTCCCTCTTTTAGCATGAGAAATTCCTAAGGAAAGATGACATAGCTCTACACTGAGTTAAAGTCTTCTCCTTTAGGTTAAAATCCCCTATAAAGGAAATTATGGCATTGCTAGGATCCGCGTATCCCGGTTAAAGTAATTCTCCTTTATAACCAGTCACCCAACAGTTGTGACAGACAAACCCTTCTTTAGAGATGACAAATTCTCTCTAAAGTCGAGGTCCTTCAGCTTCACGTCTTGGGCTTTGAACAAGACACAAATAGACTTTTCAGCTTCACGTCTTGGGCTTTGAACAAGACACAAATAAACTTTTCAGCTTCACATCTTGGGCTTTAAACAAGATACAAATCACCTTTCGCTTCACGTCTTGGGCTTTGAGCAAAACACCAAACACCCATTTCCTCCCATAAAATAGGAGGAACTACGAACGCTCTGATTTCCCTGTTTCGGTAAACGGGAATACGTAGGCATAAGATTGAAAGAAAAGATCTTAGCGAGCACAATCAACAAAAAACCCAAATCCCATATCTCCATCAATCAAAAGCAGTAATTCAAAAGCATCAGTCCTAACATCCTAACCCTTGTTCCCCGCTAGAAAGTCCTAGAAAGAAAGAAAATAGTATTGGCGAAGATACAAATAACCAGTACAAGGGCCCCCCCACATTGATAGCATTCGTAACCTAACCGACCGCTGTTTAAACTCAGTATGCAAGCAGGGTTAATTGGAGACATCTATTTCCCTTCCTTATTCAGCTCACAATAGGATAAAAAATGAATCGACCTGTAGTTTAAGCTCAACCGCAGAGAGCGATCAGCGCTTAAGAACCGCGTCCAAAATCGCTCGCTACACCATGACTTCATGACACCGAACCTTTGACCCCATGTTTTTTCTATGTTTTTGTGTGTTGCATTCATGCATTCATTTCATTAAAAAATTTTAAACAAAGAAATTTTTTCTCTTCTAGTCTCTCTTTTTCAAATTAAACTAAGACAATGATTGCAAATGTCAGAGAAAAAAGATTGTGTTATGGATTTTGGTAGAAGGAAGACTCACAAGTACACCTTCAAGGTTCCAAAACTAGAGGATTTGAGAGGGTTGGAAATGATGATCACCAACCCTGATGCTTTCAGAGCTAAGTACGGAGGACTGCTGTCTCTGTTAAGGGTCTATGTAATTGAAGGAATCCTGCCTACACTAATCCAGCTCTACGATCCGGTCTATCACTATTTTACATTCCCGGATTACCAACTGGAACCAACACTGGAGGAGTACTCTCACCTGACTGATTTACCCATCACTGACCAAGCTCCCTTTTCTGGACTGGAAGAAATTCCAAAGGATCAAACCATTGCAAGAGCAATCTATTTGGATGAGTCAGAAGTCAAGACTCACATGACCATTAAGGGTGGAATCCAAGGTTTACCAACCAAGTTCTTGATAAAGAAGGCTCTGTACTTTGCTAGTATAGGGAACGTGACTGCTTTCGAGAGCGTCTTTGTTTTGCTCACCTACGGGTTATTTCTGTTTCCCAACATTGACGACTTCGTTGATGTCAATGCCATTAAAATTTTTCTAATTGGAAACCCTGTACCGACCTTGCTCGCAAATGCTTATCACTCTGTACACTTTAGGAATTTGTCCAATAGAGGAATGATCATATGCTGTGTACCCCTGCGATACAAATGGTTCACTTCCCACTTACCCAAGTCTGCTGCATTTTGGGATCATAAGAGTACTTTACGTTGGTCATAGAGAATCATGTCTCTTACCAACTCTGACATCGATTGGTACAATCGAATCTATGACAGGATAAGAATCATTGACCGTTGTGGAAATTTCCCTAATGTACCCCTCATAGGAATTAATGGAGGAATCAATTATCATCCAATTTTAGTTCGCCGTCAATTTGGACACCCGATGAGACACGTCCCGCGTAGTGTTCATCTGGAAGGTCTTTTCTTCAAGGAAGGAGAAAGTGACAGGGCACTAAAGACAAAAATAGTGCATGCCTGGAAACATGTTCACAGGAAGGGAAGAGAGTCTCTAGGAAAACCGGACTGTGTCTCTGTGGAACCTTATCTCCACTGGGTACAAACTAGAGCTCTCAAACTGAGGATGCCTTACCCTCGTCAAGAAGTTCTTCTGTTAAAGGAATCTGTCCTTTATTTTATGTCAGATACGGAAAAACTCTAAGTTACTCTCAACAAAGTTCAACAGGAAAAGAAGTCTTGGAAGAACAAGTACCGCATTCTCAATGTGGAGTGTAACAAAATACAACAACTGTTAAAAGAAAAATACGCTCTGATCGAAATTTTAGAGCAACACGCTGTAGAAAATCAAGATGACCAAAGGAATTTTCTTGCTCCTTTCACTTGGCAAAGGAATGACAACCCGACAACGGCTCAAGAGCCCCGGTCAAAGAAAAGGAAAACACCAGAACCAGCATCTGAGCCCTCCTCAGAGAGGACTCAGGATCCATAAGATTAGACATTTCCTTTTTCAGCACTTTGTAAATTACTGTATTTCCATTTCCGCAATCTTTGAATTCAATAAAACGGGGTTTCCCCACTGTATGATATTTGCAATCGAATTGTTGAAGTTTCTTTTGATTAAACAAAAAAATAATTAATATAATCATTGCATATCATTCATCATTCTCACATAACGCATTCTTCTTACCTACGAATCTCACGTTTGTGTCTCGATTCTTGAGTCAAACTGTCTCATTCGTACAATACTCGGGTCAGTCGACAGAAGAAAATGGATGATCTCGAGGAAGAAAACAGAGAGTTAAGAGAAGAACTCGACGCTCTGAAAGAAGATCTGAGAAAGCTTCACAATGACATGCAAGCTCTGGCAGCAGCTCAGATGCAACAACAAAGGACTATGATCTCAGAGATCACATCTACGCCCATAATGGAAAAGTATGATCCTCGGTATAACATGCCTAAAGATCGTCCCTGGGGCATGCCACTTAACTATATCCCGGGAGGATATATTCCGCCGATCTCGGAAGATCCGGAAACTGCAGCAGGAACCACTGGTCCTGAAGGTTACAAACTTCAGGAAAGCGAAGATGCAATGGGCATGACAGCAACTCCTGAAGGTTACAAACTTCGGGAGAGGGAAGCACCAAGAGTCACTGCCGTAATGACTATACCACCACCCGTGGTACACACTGTCCCGGAAGGGCAAATTCCACAGATACCTTCTGGTGGAAATGAAAGTATGTACGACCGAATAAGTTCCAGAAACAATTCTTGGAGATGCATAAGGAACTGCAAGCCATTCGCGGTCAGGATCTATTCGGAAAGGATGCCGCAGACCTTTGTATGGTCCCCAATGTGAAAGTTTCGTACAAATTCAAGGTGCCCGAATTTGAAAAGTACAAGGGTAACTCCTGCCCTCAAAGCCATTTGGTGATGTACGCTCGGAGAATGTCAACTCAGACAGAGAACCAACAGCTACTGATCCACTATTTCCAAGATAGTTTAACCGGCGCCGCACTAAAATGGTACATGGGTTTAAACCACACTAAGATTATCACTTTCAGAGATCTTGGGGAAGCTTTGGTTCAGCAGTATAAGTATAACCTGGACATGGCACCGGACAGAGATCAACTTAGAGCCATGTCACAGAAAGATAAGGAAACTTTTAAGGAATATGCTCAGAGATGGCGTGAAATTGCAGCCCAGATTTGTCCACCTCTTGAGGAAAAAGAGATGACAAAGATCTTCTTAAAAACCTTGAGCTCATTTTACTACGACAGAATAGTCGACAATGCGCCCAGTGACTTCACTGAGATGGTGGGCATGGGAGTTCGTCTTGAGGAAGCAGTCCGAGAAGGACGTTTAGTAAAAGATGCTGGACCATCAAGCAGTACCAAAAGATACGGTAGTGCTTTCCCTAAGAAAAAAGAGCAAGATATTGGTAATATCTCTCTCGAAAAGCAAAGGCGACGGTACCAACCAGTAGCAGTTGTAACTCCTGCTATAAACCCTGCGCCTATTCCAACGTATCAACCTCAGGTTACTCAGAGCCAACTGAATCAACAACAATATCAGCAAAGGACACAACAGCTTCTTCAGCAGGCGCGTCCTCAATACAACAATAATCGTACAACGCGACCGTCAGGGTTCGATCCTATACCAATGTTGTACGCAGAATTGTTTCCATTACTACTGGTCAAGGCGCACGTCCAAACCAGGGTTCCTCTTGCAATACCGGAAAATCAGCCTTTTTGGTTCAAAGCGGATCAGACTTGCCCTTACCATCAAGGAGGACCAGGGCATAACATAGAAAACCGTCTCAACTTTAAATCCGATGTGCAGAAGTTTGTTAAGAGCGGGGTCTTATCCTTCAAGGATACAAATCCAAATGTTCAGACGAACCCGTTGCCTCAACACGAGAAAGCTGCGGTAAATTTGATAGAGGAAGAGTCTAACCACAACTATCAAATTCACGATGTACACTTATTGGGAATCAACCTGGTCAAGATGCATTGCAAACAGAGCGGATACAGGCATGTACCATCTCACAACTATCACCAGTGTGATATCTGCTCTAAAAATGATCAAGGATGTTCTATGGTGCAGTCAGCTCTACAGGAACAGATGGATCTCGGATGGATCCAAGATCACCGAATCCGTGAGGGCAACATGACTTATACGAATTCCAACATCATTCAAAACCACGACATCCGTGCGATGAATGTTAACTTGGTGGCAATCCACTCAAGGCAAAACCAACATCATAATCTGCCACGGCACGATTACGATTCCTATCTGATTTGCTCGGTAAACAATCAGGGATGCTCTTTTGTACAAGAGGCCCTCCAGCGACAGATGGATCTTGGATGGATTCAGGATTATCGCGATAGAAGTCATTATCAAGTTAATATGATTCAAATCTTTGATACTCGTTTGATGAATACCAGCTTGGTGGAATTACACGCTAAGCAAGTCTAGCTCGGTTTTCTGACTTTGGACGAATATCAGAACTATAAAGGATGTCGTGAGAGTGACCAAGGATGTGCACTCGTTCAAAGAACACTGCAACACTTGTTAAACCACTGGTGGCTTCTGATATATCTAGATGAAGACACGCAACAAGTCAGTATGATTGACGGGAACCCTACTAGGCATCAGAATCAAGATGTTCGATCAATGGAAACAGATCTAGTGAGGTTACACTGCATATAAAGCGGACGTGGTCGGGTGCCACCACACAACTACGAGCATTGTAGAGTTTGCTCGGAGAACAATCAAGGATGCTACCTCATGCGAGCAGCCCTTCAAGGTCAGTTGGACCACAAAGAGGTTCAACCACGGTCAAGCTCTGGTTCAATGTCAGACTATCATCCTAATCAAGGAAAAGATGTTGTCTTAATCCCTAAACGAGAAGTGGCCAAAGATGTGTGCGCCATAATCCCTCAACTCCATGAATCAAGAATTCCTCTTGATGATGGAAGGATTCTCATCCTCGACCAATCGAGGCTAGCTACGGTGGTCAGAAAAATCGAAAGGCTCCTGTAGTTATCTATCTGCCGGGACCAGTACCGTACAAATCCAATAAAGCTATCCCTTACAAATACGGTGCAACAACAATTGAGAATGGAAAGGAAACTCCATTACCCTCCGTCGTGAATATTGCAGACATCAGTCGAGTGACACAGAGTGGTCGAATCTTGAACCGAGGAGTTGGAGAACCCATCAAAGAAAAGGAACCTCAAACAGAAGTTCCTGATCAATCAGTCAGTCAGCCCGGTACTCCCGACCTTTCAAAAAACAACGATGAGATGCTAAAGCTCATCCAAAAAAGTGAGTACAACATTGTTGATTAGCTGTTGCAAACTCCTTCAAAAATCTCTGTACTATCTCTTTTACTCAGTTCCGAAGCTCACAGGGAGGCTCTACAGAAAGGCTTAGAGCAGGCCTTTGTGGAACAGGATGTGTCAATAAGACAATTCGACTGCATCATCTCCAACATCACTTCCTGCAACAACTTGGGGTCTAATGATGAGGAACTGCCAGCAGAGGGCCAAAATCATAATATGGCGCTCAACATTACAGTTAACTGCCAGGACGATGCTTTAGCCAGCATATTGGTAGATACCGGATCAACTTTGAATATTATGCCGAAGTCCACCCTAACGCAACTATCATTTAAAGGATCTCCGATGACAGGCAATAAGGTCATCGTCAAAGCATTTGACGGATCCTAGAAAACAGTTATCGGCGAAGTCGATCTTTCCATAACTATCGGTCCCCACACTTTCCATGTCACTTTCCAGGCCATGGACATCCGGGCAGCATACAGCTGTTTGTTAGGAAGACATTGGATACACGAGGCTGCGGCAATCACTTCAACACTTCATCAAAAGCTGAAGTTCGTCAAGAACGACCAACTAGTCACAGTCTGCGGAGAGCAAGCCTTAATCATAAGCAACTTATCATCGTGCACTTGTGTAGAACTAGAAGAGGTGGTAGGAACCCAGTTCCAAGCACTTTCAGTGAGCAATGACAATCAATCAGAAAGGGGAACGCCGATTTCCTCATACAAAGATGCTCTCGAAGCAATCAAAAGTAACAATGCAAAAGGGTGGGGACAGCTTGTCATTCCTACTGATAACAAGACAAAGAGAGGTCTTGGTTTTTCTTCAACCTGTACCCAGACTGCTACTAACGATGAAAATCTTCATCCCATTCAGAACTTCTTCCACAGTGGAGGTTTCCTTCACCCAGTATCTCAAAAAGTACATACCATCAACGAGGGTGATTCCTCCGATACAGATGAAGAATTGAAGTCTTATCTTAACGAGGACGGTTATATGTCTCAAGAAGAGGTGTACGCCATTTTTCTATCCCGCACAAAGTCTGAGATATATACCAAGGTCAGATGTCAAAATGATATACGGAGATTGTGATCCGGAAGGATGTCATGCTCCACCCAACTCGTTAGAGGAGGACACTCTGATAAAAAAAACGTTGACCACAACTATTATGGCCCAATGGATGGCCTTTCTATCTGGCAGCCGTACCCAGGAGACTCAGGGCAAGAGAGTCAGCCTAACGATGCATATCAGCTGGGCATCATTGAAAAGAATACCTGTGTCCCCACAGAATCATGGGATCATTACTCAGGGCATTCAGAAGATATCCAGTACAACGATGAATTTGCAAGGATTGCAGGACAAGAGTTCCTTAACTATGCCTTTCCCGAGGTCAACGTCATCGAGAGAGATGACTCCTCTAGTTCCAAAGAAGTGTGGGACACCCTGGGACAACCGAGTGGCAAATACGACTTCATGGTCAAGTACACCGCTCCTGAAAGTTCTCGCATCAGGCTCAAAGACATTCCGCCAACTGGATGGGGAGATCTACCTGAGAGTTCAAATACTGTGCAAGATACAGCTGAGGAATCCTCCTACAGATTCCAACGATCCTGCTCCACCACAAATCAACGTTATTTCTGAAGACAAATCAAGAAGGAAGGTACCAGACTTTGTGATTCACCGAGGAGTTCGCTGCCAATGGGTCGCTGTCGATGTCCCGAAAGTCATCCATAAGTCTAAGTAATTGCCATATTTACTTTAACCTTTCACCCTGCCCAGGTGAAACAGATGTTTTGATAGGGCTCACTTTCTGTAAATGTACCTCTTCGCTTTGGCCAAAGCGACTGAGTTCTATTTTATAGGGTTGTAGTTTCAAGAATCGACAAGATCATAAATAAAATAACGTCGTTATGTAATTTCCGCATTTATTACTGTTTTCTCTTTTCGCTTTTTCAGAAAATGGTAATCCTAAAAAATAACTCAAATAATAAAAACAAGCATTTTTAGAAATTACACTGCACCACACTCTTGCATTCTCTCTATCTCTTCTAAAACAAAATCATCACGTCATGCATGATCCTGACAAGGTCAAGGCCATTCAAGAAATGCCTTCTCCAAATACTGAAAAACAAGTCATGGGATTCCTGGGACGTTTGAATTACATTTCCAGATTTATATTCCTCATGACTGTGACGTGTGCGCCAATCTTCAAATTACTCAAAAAGAATCAGGACTGCGTTTGGACAGGAGACTGCCAAACTGCCTTCGACAGTATCAAAGAGTACCTGTTGAATCCACATATCCTGTCACCTCCAGGGGAGGGAAGACCACTTATCATCTATTTAATAGTCTTGGAAGACTCAATGGTTTGCATACTTGGCCAACAAGACGAAACAAAAAGGAAAGAGTCTGCCATTTACTATTTGAGCAAGAAATTCACCGACTGCGAGACTCGGTACACTATGCTTGAGAAAAATTGCTGCGCTCTGGCTTGGGCAACCAAACTTCTTTGCCAGTATATGATTCGTCACACTACTTGGTTAATCTACGAAATGGATCCAATCAAGTATGTCTTTGAAAAGCCTGCTCTCACGGGAAGGATCGTCTGTTGGCAGATGTTGTTATCAAAATACGACATCGAGTACCGTGCTCAGAAAGCCATCAAAGAAAGTATTTTAGCCGATCACTTGGCTCATCAACCGATTTACGATCAAGAATTAGTCAGGTTTGACTTCCCAGACGAAGATGTCATGTACTTAAAAATGAAAGATTGCGATGAACCGCTACCCAGGGAAGGGCCAGAACCAGGTTCCCAATGGGGATTTATCTTTGACGGAGCTGTCAATCATTATGGAAATGGAATTGGGGCAATCATCATAACACCTCAGGGTACCCACATTCCTTTCACCGCCCGACTGAGATTCAAGTGTACAAACAACGAGGCCGAATACGAAGCTTGTATTATGGGTCTCGAGGAAGCGATAGACTTAAGGATCAAGAACTTGGATGTATATGGAGACTCAGCCCTAGTTGTCAATCAGATCAAAGGAGATTGAAACATATACCAATCAGGACTGATTCCTTACAAAGACTACGCAAGAAGGTTGTTACCATTCTTCAACCGAGTCGAGTTTCACCATATCCCTCGTGAAGAGAATCACATGGCTGATGCATTAGCCACTCTCTCTTCCATGATTAGTGTAGGTCAATGGAACGACATACCTAAGATCGACATAATACACCTTGAAGGGCCCGCTTACATCTTTGCGATTGAAGCAGTCATAGATGACAAACCTTGGTATCACGATATCCAATGCTTCCTTCAGAACCAAGAGTACCCACCTGGGGCATTAAGAAAAGATAGAAAGACCCTGAGAAGATTGGCAGGCAACTTCTTTCTGAGCGATGATACACTTTATAAGAGAAACTTCGACATGGTCTTGCTCCGATACGTAGACAGACCATAAGCAAACATACTGATGAAAGAAATTAACGAAGGATCCTTTGGTCGCATGCCAACGGACACACAATGGGGAGAAAAATTCTGAGAGCAGCGTACTATTGGCTGACAATGGAATTCGATTGCTACAAGTACATGAGGAAATGTCACAAGTGTCAGATATACTCAGACAAAATCCATGTACCGCCAACGTGTCTCAAAGTTCTTTCTTCTCCATGGCCTTTTTCTATATGGGGAAACGATATGATTGGCATGATCGAACCCAAGGCTTCGAACGGACATCGGTTCATCTTTGTAGCCATTGATTACTTCACCAAGTGGGTCGAAGCAGCGTCATACGCCAATGTAACCCGACAAGTGGTGGTCCGATTTATAAAAAAAAATCTCATATGCCGTTATGGTGTTCCAAGCCAGATCATTACTGATAATGGATGCAACTTGAACAACAAGATGATGAAAGAGTTGTGCGCTGAGTTCAAGATCGAACATCATAACTCATCTCCCTACCGACCCAAGATGAACGGAGCGGTAGAAGCGGCTAACAAGAACATCAAGAAGATTGTTCAAAAGATGGTTGTAACCTACAAAGACTGGCACGAGATGCTACCCTTTGCTCTTCACGGTTATCGCACGTCTGTCCGCACTTCAACAGGGGCAACCTCTTTTTCTCTAGTATATGGCATGGAGGTAGTTCTCCCCATAGAAGTAGAGATCCCATCAATTTGGGTATTGGTGGAAGCTAAGCTAACAGAAGTTGAATGGTGTTAGAGCCGACACGATGAATTAAATCTGATCGAAGAAAAAAGAATAACGACTCTATGCCATGGTCAGTTGTATCAGCAAAGAATGAAGAAAGCGTTCGACAAAAAAAATCTGACCCCGTATCTTCAGAAAAGGAGACCTTGTGCTCAAGAAGATACAATCATTTCTCACCGATTCCTGGGGCAAATGGACTCCAAACTATGACAGCCCTTATGTGGTCAAGAAAGCCTTTTAAGGCGATGCCCTGAGACTCGCAACCAGGGATGGAGAGGAGTTTACCTACCCCACAAATCTTGACGTAGTCAAGAAATACTTCGCCTAAATAAATAAAAAAAACGTCTCGGTGGATTGAAAACCCGAAAGGGCGGTCCAGGCAAAAATTAGAGACATAATAAAAAATCATCGCGATGGATTGGAAATCTCAAAGTACGATCCAGGCAAAAATTAGGGATTAATGGCAAGTAACTACGTCCAGCAAAGGGGCAAACCCCTTGTCGCTCCCGGGGATTTCATCCAAGTACAAACGCGAAAGTGGCACCGAAACAGAGTCACCAGCTATGTGTATTTATCCCAAGAGAGGGAAAGGAAACACTGCGTAAACCTGGGGGAAGGAAAAGCATGGTCTTGCAACCAAGAGAACTGGGTTCGGGAGTCGGTTACGCGAAGGGAAGGTGTTATCACGGAACACGTCCATCGTACTCGATGGGATCCACGCTTGTTGTCTCGATCAAAGGGTGTCGTCGTCTGGAGCTCCACTGCTACTGGACCGGAGAAGGAACAAGAATGGAAAAGAACGGAGAAACGAGGAAGAAAAGAAAAAGAAGTGACTCGATAGGACATCCTCGGAGTCCTAGGCCTACGTATTCCCTCGGGAACGGGAAAATCAGAGTCAACGTAGTTCGGACACGAACTAAGGGGGAGGTTGCTCGCCAAGACATCGTCGTCTCGTGCCTACGTACCCTCAATCTAACCAGAAGGAGGAAATCAGAGCAGTCGATGTTTTTATGAGTTGCGTTAGATTCGCGTCCGGCAGTTAGGGTCAATGCCTATTTGCGACGAGACGGAAGTAACGTGCCCTTTTCTGAAAATGAGGTTTGAAACTTAACGATCCCGAAGGATAAAAAGGTTTGGGTTTGTTTTATGTTTTTTAGACAGAAGTGTTTTTGAAGTTGTTTGTAACTTGCATTGCACCCAAGTCTACAACATAGGATCGAATGTCTCGCGTATCGACCCAAGACGGGACGCATGCTAAACATCCTAAGAAAGTGAAGGAAGATCCCCCACTATCTCATTCCCCACATATAAGGCTCGTGCGCAATACAAGTTAATCCTTTATTAAGGGCTTTATAAAGATTATGAGATGAGAATAGAAGACTCAAGTTGAAAAGAAAACACTAACGGGAAACTAATTTGTTCCAAATGTTATCATGCAAAAGTGGCCCTAAGGTCAAGGTTAGAAGGGGGATGTTACCTATGTTAGCATGCATGGATTTCTATCCTAATGTCTCTCCTACCTCCGACTTAATCAAAAATTAAGTGGAGCGAGGAACCCTATGGGATCATGTCATCAGACAGGTATACACAGGATAAATCAATCATAAAATGACATAAAAGCAACTAAGGAGTAAACAGCGTCAGTTAACACTATATCACACAATCACAATAAAAAAGAGGGAGCTTTAGCCAAGGGGTCATATCAACCGAGGCAAACAAGCTAGTTGTGGGACATAGGGGTGCTCATCCAATGGTATCGAGAACCATGGAGAGCAGAGTAAAGAAGGGGAAGATGTCAATCAGATCACATAAGCATTAGCATCGGTCAATGCGAGCTATAGACAAGGCGTGGGGGTTTGATTGTTAAACCCTCATTCCACTTGACCGACTCGCCAACAAGAGTAGGCGATGTTCAAAGCTTCAATCATGTAATGTGAGCTAAGAACGACTCAACTAGAATAACGGGGGTCGATTGCGAACCCTACCTTCCGTCAATTGCCTCCTTGGAGGTCTTACCAGGGGAAATGGGGATGGGATGCCTCATAGAGGTCTTCAGGCACAATATTAAACAAGCACAATCATGACCTCACTTGAGGGCTTTCCATACAATCCTACTTATCATGGCATCGACTATTCCTACTTCTCATGGCATTTGAAAGCATTAAAGAAAAGTGAAGAGATAAGAAGTCCTACCAAACGGATATGAATCCGTAGCAAAGCAACGGAAGCAAGTCACGAAAGAATCTATAAAAAAATAGCAAACCAAGTTAGAAACAAGTTTTTATTTACAAACTGAAATGGTCAAACCACCGTTGGAATGTCTCCTTTATGTACCTTGCACATGTGAACCAAAGACATTAGTAATAACAAGAGAATGTACGTACAACATGAAAACCTAAGTCTAATGACTATGTACATTTGAGTTACATTAGCCATAGTGAAAGACCTAAAAGGATTATGAAATTACAAGTCAAGTTACAACTATGCTACAAGACTAATCTACTTTGAAGTTAAAGGTAAACCAACAAAAGAAAGCCATTACAAGTTAGATGAATTGAATTAAAACGTGAAAATGGACCAAGGTCAGAAGTGAAACAACTTATATGCATGCTTAAAGCCAATCTCAAAGTGTCACAAAGGTTTGCATTAAACTCTCTCTCCAAAGACAATTCATTCCATGAGCAAAATCACATTTAAACTTCTCATACAAGTATGTAAAATTGTCACTCAAGTAAGGCAAATGAAATGACATGGTAAGGCAATGTTAAAGATCACACACCAGGGGAAAATGACCTATAAAATTTCCTAATTCAATCCCAAAGACAATCATGAACATGGCATACAAGTGGCATCAAAAGAAGTGGCCAAAGTGAAACACAAATTCAAGTTCACATACACACAAAGGAGGCATCATTTAAGGCATGTGAAATGATCAAATGCAATACTCAAGCATGTCTCAATTGTGCATCAAAATACACTTAATAATGTGCTAAAACTCATATTCAAAGTTGGCCCAAAGTGCCCTCATACAATTCCTAAACATGACCTCTTTCTAAGCATGTATCAACATGTTCGGTTCGCCTTGGAAAATGAGTGAAAAATAGAAAAATGCTCTTGAAAATTATGAGTAATCAACAAAGTCATTCAAAGCCCAGTAGGTAATCACGTGCAAAAGATGGAGTTCATGCCATGCACCAAACATATTCAATCAATTGCAAACATGGATCAATTTATCAATGATGCTCTTACAAGATAAGGCACAAAGATGATGCTCAAAATCAATTCAATAATCATGGACATGGTACCAATAAAACATCATTATGTCACATAATCAGGGGACTAAATGTGCACCAAAAATTAGCTCCAAATTGTCAAGGGAATATTGCATTCTAAGACTTGCATCACAAGATACACCATTAAGAACACAACCCTTTCCAAAATTCTAGAAGAAATATCAAACAGCCCCCAAAATGGAATTAAAAATATCCAAATATTAACTAACACGCCTAAAAACATACATGAATTTTATTCGAATTTTCTGAGACACGAAACTATTTTTAATAATTGGAACGAAACGAGAAAAAATATCGCGATTAGGGAAAGTCCTAGGTAATCAAGCTTATCACGCATAACTTAAACCCTAAGCTTCGAATCGCCACGTATCATCATAATCAAGCTATAACCAGTGTCTCGGGTGGGAGGTCTCAACATGCAACCTACACTATATGATCCTAAACCACATACAAGCTAGAATGATGCATTAAAGTTGAGATTTCTTACTTGGTCGAAGTAGCAATTTTTCACATAATAAGAAACCCGAAAACTTCGTGCAAGTCTTGTAATCAACCTTGGAGGCAAAATAAATGCCTTAATCTCCAAATTTACTCCATGCAGAACTACCTTATTCGAAGTCGATCAACATCGATCCAAAATCCATGAACACTTAGCCAAAGTCGAACAACACCTTAATCGAAATTAATCCACACCTTAATCGAAATTATCAACGAGAATCTAATTAAGAATTAACAAGAAACTAATCAGAATGTTAGTCATCAAGAGTTAATTAGCAAAATAATGAAAATAGTAAAACGAACAAAAACTAAAATCTACTTCAATCCAATTATGAACAGGAGGTGCAATGTTATCCTTGGAGGTGAGAATCCAAGTTCCATGGAATAAGGCCCGATCCAATTATGCTGTTGGTGTATCATAAGCTGTAACCTAAAAAAAATGGAAAGAAAATCAGATTAAAAGTCAAAATACACTTAGCAGCTTATCATTCTTCATATTCCTCAATGCACCAACATGCTCCTCTTTCAGAGTAATGTGCTCTTCCACGAATCACGTCGCCGTCTACAACAATAGCTTCACCGCGACTCACTCTTACCACCGTGCTCACTTTCGCTTCATTGATGCATTGTCTTCCTCGCATCCCAAATCTCCGGAGACATTAGGACCTCCGCCGTGCCGTGGCTCGTTGCCGGCGACGGCGGAGGGTGAATTACCTCGACTAAACAATGAGCCAAACGTTACTCCCTCCGCTTCGAACAGATCAATGTGAACTAATGAAAATGATGATGTGAACGAATGGTTCAGGTAAGAAAGTTGCTACGATCCTTCTTCTCTTCCATGATGCGGATTCTTCTTTTCCAATCCCTTAAGCTTTAGTTTGTAACGGTTGATTTGAGTTTGTTGTGTGATTCTTCTTGATTCTGAACTCCGGCACAGTGGCTCGGTGGTTGAAATTTGCAGGTTGATGAATGAAGATGGCGATGAGAGAGTTGAATTGATGAAGATTATTCGGTTCTGCAGAGGCTGAAGATTCTGGCACTGAAGAGTGAGGTTGGTTCAAGATGGTGGAGATTGAAGGTGTATCGATGATGGGGATTTGTAAGCAGAGAGAGGGATGATGAAGATGACGGTTGCGGCTCTGAATTTTTTTATGGAGGTTGAAGCATGTGGGAGAAGAATGAATGAAGAATCTTGGAGATCGAGATTGAAGATTGGTTAGAGTTTTCTATTAGAGTTGGTAATGGTGGTTAGGAATTTTTGTAGAAAATATGGTCACTGAATTTTTGCTGCTGTTATGTAATTTCACTGCTTGTGATTATCTTGCTGCAAAATGCCCCCCTCCGCTATGTATCTTTTTTCTTTTTCAATGGATTTTGCATTTGGCAGTTTTCTTTTCTTTTACTGATCTCAGCTGCTATGTATTATCTCTTGGTTATGATTTTTCTGGACAAATTCTGCTAGATATTATTTTTCTCTGCTGAACTTTTATTTTCCTGCTATGTATTATTATATAGTGAACTTGTCAGTTGCGATTCCGGTAACACCATCTCGGCGAAAAATGTCGTCCATCTCAACTCCTGTATGGGCTAGTTCTTATGCATAATATGGACTAACAGTTAACTCCAATTGATTTTTCTTCCAACAACCGGTTTAACGCTCCCGTCAAGGAAGTCACAGGAGAAAAAAAACAACTTTGGCGTTCCTCGAGGTGCCAATTGAGTGGTACCTGGATTTCATGTAGCATGCGATAAGGGCAGTGTGCCAATCACTTTGGTGACCATAGCAATGACAGGCCCATGAGCGCCCATGAGCTTCCTTTGGTTTTCTTTTTTTAGTAAATTTCCTATTGTGAATTCAAGGCTAATTAGTATGACAATTTGGTGTTCACAGAACCACCACCTAAAGCTTCAAACATGAGATTAGAGATGCATTTTCCACTACCCCTGAGAACTTCAAGTCTTTGAAGAAATTTCCAACAAACACTACCAATCTTCTCTCAATGAAGGTATAGAGTAATTGGATTTTGAATGGGTTTAAAAAATGGATAAACATGGTTTATTTTTTTGAGCTTATTTTGACAAAGACGGCTTTAGAAATTTTGGATAGAGAGATGAATATTCGAAATCGAAAAGTGGATATGAATTGTGAATTAGATTGGAATTGTATAATGGATATAAAAAATGGTTTTTTTTATTTGGATTATGGTTTTGAAAGTGGTTTAGATATAGAATTTGGATACGAATCAAAAAAATGGAGATGGACCTTACAATTTGGATTTTGACTTGGATAATGGGATTGGATTATGATTGGAAAAATGGATGTCCACTTGAATTTGAATTAAAATGATGAAGAAATGATGAGTTTGGGTACCAAGACGAAAACCCTTTAAAACATCCATCCGCCTTAAAACCTTTAATCAAATTGAACTTCTTGAATGAAACTTCTCTCTAATGAATTCATACCAACTTCAATTCTCAGGCTCAAATATTAAGTAGTATTACACGCAACTAACAATAAGCAACTAAGAGGACAACAATGCCTTGACAACAATATAAATCCACAACTAGGTCTCACGTCAAGATGCCTTTGCCATGAACCCTAACCACCGTCTTCAGTTGATGAATATCAACCAAGTCGCACATAAGATAAGAAATCGTGATCCCATGCCTTAGGAGCTCATGCAAATGAATGATTAATGCAGTTATGACCTAGTGGAGATGCAGATGAATGCGAAACAAAAGCCAATTAGGGTTAGAAAAAGAGAAGGCAAATTTTGGGGTGCTACAGCTGCCCCTATTCAAACTTCTTGGATCCGAGGGTATGATAGCAACGACTTTCAGACAATCAGGATACACGGGGTTTGAATACCAAAATAACCGCACAAATTTGCAACCTGTGGGGAGATACAAAATAAAGTGCTCGCCAACCGAAGGTGGACTCAGAAGCAAAGGATACCAACCACAAGTAGGGATGAACGAGAATGCCAACCAAAGGCGCAATCAAAAGAGACCAACCAAGAGTTGGGATAAAGGAATGACACCAACCAAAAGTTGGAATAACGAGGACGCCGACCAAAGGCGGACTCACAGCGAAGAATACCCACCAAGAGTTGGGATAAACGAAGGGTAGACCAACCAACAGTTGGGGTAACCAAGAGAAGACCAACCAAAAGTCGGGATAAGCGAAGGGTAGACCTACCAAAAGTTGGGATAACCAAGAGAAGACCAACCAAAAGTTGGGAAGACAAAGGGTAGACCAACCAAAAGTTGGGATAACTAAGAGAAGACCAACCAAAATTCGGGATAACAAAGGGTAGACCAACCAAAAGTTGGGATAACCAAGAGAAGACCAACCAAAAGTTGGGAAGACAAAGGGTAGACCAACCAAAAGTTGGGATAACCAAAAGAAGACCAACCAAAAGTTGGGAAGACAAAGGGTAGACCAACCAAAAGTCGGGATAAGCGAAGGGTAGACCAACCAAAAGTTGGGATAACCAAGAGAAGACCAACCAAAAGTTGGGAAGACAAAGGGTAGACCGACCAAAAGTTGGGATAACCAAGAGAAGACCAACCAAAAGTTGGGAAGACAAAGGGTAGACCAACCAAAAGTTGGGATAACCAAGAGAAGACCAACCAAAAGTTGGGAAGATAAAGGGTAGACCAACCAAAAGTTGGGATAACCAAGAGAAGACCAACCAAAAGTTGGGAAAACAAGGGGTAGACCAACCAAATGTTGGGATAACCAAGAGAAGACCAACCAAAAGTTGGGATAAGCGAAGGGTAGACCAACCAAAAGTTGGGATAACCAAGAGAAGACCAACCAAAAGTTGGGATGAACAAAGGGTACCAACCAAAAGTTGGAATAACTGAGAGAAGACCAACCAAAAGTTGGGATAAACGAAGGGAATACCAACCCAAAGTTGGGATACCGAGGACGCCGACCAAAGGCGCACTCACAATAAGCAAGACCAACCAAAAGTTGGGATAACGAGGACGCCGACCGAAGGCGCACTCACAATAAAGAATACCAACCAAAAGTTGGGATAACGAGGAAGCCGACGGAAGGCGCACTCACAATAAAGAATACCAACCAAGAGTTGGAATACAACAAAAGGGACCAACCAATAGTTGGGATAAAGGAAGGATACCAACCAAAAGTTGGAATGAAGCAAAGGATACCAACCAAAAGTTAGGATACCGAGGAAGCCGACCAAAGGCGAACTCAACACAGATTACCAACCAAGAGTTGGGATAAATGAGAACGCCGACCAAAGGCGTGCTCATAATAAGCAAGACCAACCAAAAGTTGGGATGAACGAAGATGACTCTGTTGGGGGAAAAGAAGTCTACACAGACAACTCTGTAGGGGAGTACCAGAAGGAACAACAATAAGAAAGACCCACTGGTCGCGGTGTAATGTTAAACAACATCTCCTGAATTACATCTCTTTCTGCTGGGGACAGAAACTGGTAACATATATCAAACCTGGATTATGCTTCAAATGCATATGTTTGAATTTTTCTATCGCGTAATGCTCCATACGAAATGAAAATGCTACACGTTTGGGAGGATGCCATGTAAAGATGCTTATGCAATGCAAAAGAAACGTCTCAGCAAAATAAATGCTGAAGACGAAGGCAGCTCCACCGGAGATGACAAACTAAATTGTCCTCTGAATTAAAAGATCCTGCTGACGAAGATTTCACTGAACGACTGCCTGATCACAAACTCCGCTGGAGATAAAATCCCAAGAGAATATCCACTCTACTGGGGATTATACATAACTCTTTGTAGAGGAGACCACGGCCCGAATCAGAAGAGTGCCAAATATCACTTGGACTTAAAACCTGCTGGGGATATCAATCATCGTTGAACAAACCGCTGCGAGGATTACCACCAACTTTGCTTGGGGAGACAAATCACCAATACTAGACCCGCTGGGGACACCATTGAACTCAACCCGCTGCTGGGGAAATGACTTCGCCCTTATCCTGCTGTTGTTGGTGAAAACACGTTTCTTGACTGACCGAGGGGAATAGACACCAATACTCTGCGGGGAAGACAATATCTTTGTCTCGAGAATATGCTCCACAAATCTCATGTGGTGACAAAACAACATCCATCCTAAAGCAACTCACTTTAGATGTTGGCTGAGGAATAATCTTTTGTACTCTGACCGGGGAGAGTGACAGCCTGATGAGGATGATGAAACCTCAATGCTGGGGAGAGAAACTATACTGGGGAAAACAAATTTGTTACCCTGCAGCCATATGGTAAACTGAACCGTCTCTATCTTCATAAACGGCCTTTTGAACTCTCCATTTGCCCCTGACCACCAGGTCTAAAGGAAGAAATCATCTCAAGAGGATTTTATAGAAGACCGGGCGTTCACACTGCCCCAGGGTCTTCAAACTCTTGGAGATGTATCAGATCTCGACATAACTGCCCCAAACTTCATAATCCATGAAGTAAACTGCCTCGAGAGGATTCGTAATGACCTAAAATACTCTGCCCCAGTATTCTGAACTTTTGAAGAGGTGCTTTCAATTAACCGTATTCAGGATTGGATATTTCTCGTGCTCTTGAGGTGGCCTGTCTCGATACGAGCCTTGAAGTGATTTTGCCCCCGACTGATTGATCTTTGAGAGATTTTTCAAATCGACCTGACTGCCCTATATTACACGCTTGTGGAGAGATTTATCGGATCTTGACATAATTGCCCCAGTTTGGCTGAACTTTGAGGGAATTTTCTCAACATGACTGCCCCAGATTAGCTGAATCTTGGAATAAATTGTCCATTTGACGTGATCATTTAGTGACTTGCCCCTGCTTAACGAAACCTTCTGGCGTTTGCATCTTATCTTGATCAACCTTTCCACTGTAGAAACTCTCTTGATGTCAAGTGCTTACTCGCAAGTAAAACAATGCGTTTTGAAAATGACACTTTTAATGCAATGCATATGACAGTTTTGAAATCCATGTCTGTTCACTGGAAAATATGGTGACATATAGTGAACGAATCATTTATCGAATTGTCACATCGATGCCAACATGAATGGTAAGAAAAGCCTTTTAGGAGTCAGAACTGACGCGATATTAACCTAAGTATGCTTTCGAAGCAACCTTGCTTCAATTAGGTCTTTTGAAGGTTGTAACATGGTGTGGTTCATGGTTTGAGAAAGAAAGGATATAAGGCTCAAAGTTTTATTTTAACCCACCCATTCTCCTTGATGTTCTCCAGTCCTACGTTCAGCTAATTCGACACGAGCGCTCACCTTTCAAAAAGCTTACTGCATGGTAAGAGGATAAAAGGAACCCACACGGTTTTCGAAGTGACAGTCACCCCTTTTTTCTTTGGTGTCTGTAATCACACGACTTGTTCTTTGCTCGAGGATTTTTATTTTTGTAATCCTTTTTGCTTTTCCGTTCTTTTGATTTCCCTGATTTTTGCCTGGACTGATTCTTTTTGAATCTTTCGATTTCGAAGTCCAGCGGGATGCCCTAACTTTTGCCTAAGTCGCTTGTTTTCAAGTTTCGACTTAGCGGGATTTTTTCTTTTGATTCTTTTTTTTAACTAATCGTGTGACACTGTTTTGTCTGACTTGTTTGAAAGGGTTATGACTTCCTCACTCCTTGAATGTTGATGGATACCCATTATGGTTTCACATCTCTTGGCCTCCTGATATGTAAGGAAAGAAAGGTAATGGATCTTCAGATGCACACTCCTTTTGAAATTTGAACGCTCGGTCCAACTAACTGACGCCTACCCTGCCCCTGGGTTAAGTGTGAGGTTTTTTCGTACGAAAGAAACTCCTACTTCAAGGCTCAAAGTGGTTAACGAGGGTATATCTCCCTTATATCTCCAGTGTTTAGGGATTTGAAATAATGCCTGTACATCATCAGCAGGGTTCTTGTTCAAAAGCATACAATTATAAGTTTTGCGTCTTCGATTTCGCCATCCTCCCTAGGCTCCTGCTTAAACAAGCATATGATATCGATAAAAAAGTATGAGTGAACACGAATGGATTTAATCAAAACATGCATATTCATTTCATTACCATTATCAATTAAAAACTAACAAGTTTTACAAATGAGTTTGCAATTTAACAGGAAAGAAACTACAAATGCAAAGAAATGACGTGATATAATGATTGCCAGCTTTGTGGAACTGGGCTTTCCAAACTTGATTTGCTAAAGAGCTAACCATCTTCAGTATTGCTCGTCGAAGTCAGTCTGATAATCATTTGCACCACTGCTCTCGGTGACTTCTTCCATAACATGGACTGATGAACCCATTTGACTGGATGAAGGAGAATTATTTATTTGAATAACCTGAGGTGTGAATGAGAACATATTGGAGTTAAGAAGTGTTTCAACTTTGCTCCTGAGAACCTTACAGTCTTCAGTTGAATGCCCCTGTGCCCCCGTGTGGTAGTCACAACGGGCGTTGATATCAAAACCTGGTGGGTGCGGAGGAATCGCTGGACCTATCTCCTTTGGCACTATAAGTCCACCTCTAATCAAATCTGGCAACATATGACTGTATGACATTGGCAACTGAGTGAAATGCCTCTTTGGCTTCCTTGGCCTTTGTCGGGCGTGCTGATACGGCAGATGACGATATGACCGTTGATTCTGAGGATGTCCCTGACTCAGAGAAAGATGCTGTCCTTGATATGGAGACTCAGAAGATTGCTGACTTTGAACAGTTGATATGCCTGATTGTTGAGAATGAGGTGTTGTAGATTCCTGGATGGAACTATTTTCTTCCTCGAATTCTTCTTGAGAATTGACAACTGATGCACTTTCATTAGCTTGGAAGTTCGAGACGTCTTGCATCTTTCCATACTTGAGAGGCTCTCGATACGTTCTCCCACCGTTACCAGGTCAGAAAATTTTTCCGCCCTATTGACAATCATCTTTTCCAAGTACGAACCTTGCAAGGTATCCATGAACAAATCTACCAATTCTCTATCCGAAAGTGGTGGTTGAACACGAGTAGCTAACTCTCTCCATCTCTTGAGAAATACCCTCTGAATGGTTCATTATCCGCCTAAGACACGTCTTGCAAATACATTCGGTTGGGAGCCATGTCAAGATTATAGTTGTATTGCTTCACGAAGGCGTTGGTTAGATCTGACCATGATTGGATGCAACCACTTTCTAACTGCATATACCAGTACAAAGATGGCCCACTTAGACTGTCTTGGAAACAGTGGATCATGAGATTGTCATTGTGGGTATACGAAGTTATTCCTCGGCAAAACATCACCAAATGTAGTTTGGACAACTATCCCCTTTGTATTGCTCAAACTTCGGTGTCTTAAACTTCTGAGGCATTACAAGGCCAGGCACCAAACACATACTCGAAGCATTCAGATCAAGAGTATCACGTCTCTCTAGGGCTTTCAGATTTTCTTCCCATGCATGGTACCTTTCGTCATCAACAAATGGTGGATCCTTAGGCTTCATCTTTGGAACTACCCCTTGGACATCTGGCACAGAGAATGCAAAACTGTTATAATCAGCATCATCAAGAGAAGATGAATGTCTGCCTCGGACAAAAGGACGTCCTTGCATAACTTGATTCTCAACAGGGATTCACACCGGCTGAGCTTGAGCAACATTGTTCATTAGCGGTGGAATGACATTCTCAATCCTCTAAATATTGGCCCCTCCCCTTGTCATGGTGGCCACAGCTTCCATTAGTTAGTCCAACTGAGTTTTCATCAATTCAACATGGGCCCTAGTCACAAGCTGATTCTTCTCTTCTAAATTCATGATCTTTCCCAAGGTTGATTCAATGTCCAATACAAAAGTCGGGAAATCAATTGGTCGAGGCAAAGGATGGATGAGCTCACTGGCCTGGCCGGGAGAATGATATGCAAAAATGATGCAAGATGCAAATGCAATGCAATAATATGAATGCAATAAGACATGGGATCAAAGCCTCCGTATGGTATGAATAACCACTGTGCTGGTGATTGAATAAGTTCACAGGTCGGCTCTGAAGAGAATAACCTAATACCAGAATATCCGAATAACCAGAATACCAGAATAACCAGCATATCGGCATAATCATAATACCAGAATGCCAGGGTGCCGGAATAATCAGAATACCGGAATACCAGAATATCGGCATAATCAGAATCCCAGAATACATGGCTGATAAATTTGCACTGATAAGAGAACCCGAATACCAGGTAGGATGATAGTTAAGGTTACCTGCAAACCTGTAAACAAACCTGCCCTTCTCACATGTGGGTACTAGGATCCTCAGTATCCCGGGCTCTCAGGTAGAGAAATGATGATACGTTCACCACTTCTGGTTTGGCATCATCATCAATCGAGGAGGCCTCAACCGATTCTCCAAAATGAAAGGTCCTCAGCTTCTGGCACTGAGGTCGAGAAGCAATAGTACATTCATCCCTCGGGGTACAGTACTATCTCCAATCGAGGAGTGCCTTCACTGATTCTCTTTCAAAAGGGATATCCTACAGCGAGTTCCCAGCATTGGGTCCTCGGATCAAGAATATGTAATGGGTTTGCCATTTCTAGTCTGCCATTATCACATCTCGGGAGGAGTGCCGCAACTGAGTCCTCGGGAATAGTCACCAGAGTCGACAGTTCCTCAAGAGAATAACTACTGTCATGTATAACATACAGTAGCAGATAGCTTCTGATAGAACCTCGTCTGGTTTTGGGTCTCATGAACAACAATACGTGGTCACCACCACGCAAGCGTCATGACTATCCACTCTAATACCTATGTGTATGCTCAAGCCTGGGTAGTGGACTTATCTCTCAGAACACCCTGCCCGCCAAACAGAAAAACCAGCATAGTCCAGCATAATAATGATATGTAATGCAGTAAATGCAGTAAAACAGTAATACAGTAAAACAGTAATACAATAAAATAGTAAAATAGTAAAACAGCAAAACACAGCACCACAGTAAACACCCAATGAAAGAAAAACAGACAAGCACTAGGATCGACTCGCTTAGGGAACCAGAGTCCCCAGCAGAGTCGCCAGTTGTCGCTCCCGGGATTTTCATCCAAGTACAAACGCGAAAGTGGCATCGAAACAGAGTCGCCAACTATGTGTATTTATCCCAAGAGAGGGAAAGGAAACACTGCGTAAACCTGGGGGAAGGAAAAGCATGGTCTTGCGACCAAGAGAACTGGGTTCGGGAGTCGGTTACGCGAAGGGAAGGTGTTAGCACCCAACACGTCCATCGTACTCGATGGGATCCACGCTTGTTGTCTCGATCAAAGGGTGTCGTCGTCTGGAGCTCCACTGCTACTGGACCGGAGAAGGAACAAGAACAGAAAAGAACGGAGAAACGAGGAAGAAAAGAAAAAGAAGTGACTCGATAGGACATCCTCGGAGTCCTAGGCCTACGTATTCCCTCGGGAACGGGAAAATCAGAGTCAACGTAGTTCAGACACGAACTAACAGGGAGGTTGCTCGCCAAGACATCGCCGTCTCGTGCCTACGTATCCTCAATCTAACCAGAAGGAGGAAATCAGAGCAGTCGTAGTTCGTCTTAACGAAGTCGGTGTTTTTTATGAGCGACGTTAGATTCGCGTCCGACAGTTAGGGTCGATGCCTGTTTGCGACGAGACGGAAGTAACGTGCCCTTTTCTGAAAATGAGGTTTGAAACTTAACGATCCCGAAGGATAAAAGGTTTGGGTTTGTTTTATGTTTTTTAGACAGAAGTGATTTTGAAGTTGTTTGTAACTTGCATTGCACCCAAGTCTACAACATAGGATCGAATGTCTCGCGTATCGACCCAAGACGGGATGCATGCTAAACATCCTAAGAAAGTGAAGGAAGATCCCCCACTATCTCATTCCCCACATATAAGGCTCGTGCGCAATACATGTTAATCCTTTATTAAGTGCTTTATAAAGATTATGAGATGAGAATAGAAGACTCAAGTTGAAAAGAAAACACTAAAGGGAAACTAATTTGTTCCTAATGTTATCATGCAAAAGTCGCCCTAAGGTCAAGGTTAGAAGGGGGATGCTACCTATGTTAGCATGCATGGATTTCTATCCTAATGTCTCTCCTACCTCCGACTTAATAAAAAATTAAGTAGAGCGAGGAACCCTATGGGATCATGTCATCAGACAGGTAAACACAGGATAAATCAATCATAAAATGACATAAAAGCAACTAAGGAGTAAACAGCGTCAGTTAACACTATATCACACAATCAAATAAGAAAGAGGGAGCTTTAGCGAAGGGGTCATATCAACCGAGGCAAACAAGCTAGTTGTGGGACATATGGGTGCTCATCCAATGGTATCGAGAACCATGGAGAGCAGAGTAAAGAAGGGGAAGATGTGAATCATATCACATAAGCATCAACATCGGTCAATGCGAGCTATAGACAAGGCGTGGGGGTTTGATTGTTAAACCCTCATTCCACTTAACCGACTCGACAACAAGAGTAGGTGATGTTCAAAGCTTCAATCATGTAATGAGAGCTAAGAACGACTCAACTAGAATAACGGGGGTCGATTGCGAACCCTACCTTCCGTCAATTGCCTCCTTGGAGGTCTTACCAGGGGAAATGGGGATGGGATGCCTCATAGAGGTCTTCAGGAACAATATTAAACAAGAACAATCATGACCTCACTTGAGGGCTTTCCATACAATCCTACTTATCATGGCATCGACTATTCCTACTTCTCATGGCATTTGAAAGCATTAAAGAGAAGTGAAGAGATAAGAAGTCCTACCAAACGGATATGAATCTGTAGCAAATCAATGGAAGCAAGTCACGAAAGCACCTATAAACAAATAGTAAACCAAGTTAGAAACAAGTTTTTATTTACAAACTGAAATGGTCAAACCACCGTTGGAATGTTTCCTTTATGCACCTTGCACATGTGAACCAAAGACATTAGTAATAACAAGAGAATGCACGTACAACATGAAAACCTAAGTCTAATGACTATGTACATTTGAGTCACATTAGCCAAAGTGAAAGACCTAAAAGGATTATGAAATTACAAGTCAAGTTACAACTATGCTACAAGACTAATCTACTTTGAAGTTAAAGGTAAACCAACAAAAGAAAGCCATTACAAGTTAGATGAATTGAATTAAAATGTGAAAATGGACCAAGGTCAGAAGTGAAACAACTTATACGCATGCTTAAAGCCAATCTCAAAGTGTCACAAAGGTTTGCATTAAACTCTCTCTCCAAAGTCAATTCATTCCATGAGCAAAATCACATTTAAACTTCTCATACAAATATGTAAAATTGTCACTCAAGTAAGGCAAATGAAATGACATGGTAAGGCAATGTTAAAGATCACACACCAGAGGAAAATGACCTATAAAATGTCCTAATTGAATCCCAAAAACAATCATGAACATGGCATACAAGTGGCATCAAAAGAAGTGGCCAAAGTGAAACACAAATTCAAGTTCACATACACACAAAGAAGGCATCATTTAAGGCATGTGAAATGATCAAATACAATACTCAAGCATGTCTCAATTTTGCATCAAAATACACTTAATAATGTGCTAAAACTCATATTCAAAGTTGGCCCAAAGTGCCCTCATACAATTCCTAAACATGACCTCTTTCTAAGCATGTATCAACATGTTCGGTTCGCCTTGGAAAATGAGTGAAAAATAGAAAAATGCTCTTGAAAATTATGAGTAATCAACCAAGTCATTCCAAGCCCAGTAGGTAATCACATGCAAAAGATGGGGTTCATACCATGCACCAAACATATTCAATCAATTGCAAACATGGATCAATTTATCAATGATGCTCTTACAAGATAAGGCACAAAGATGATGCTCAAAATCAATTCAATAATCATGGACTGTGTACCAATCAAACATCATTATGTCACAAAATCAGAGGACTAAATGTGTACCAAAAATTAGCTCCAAATTGTCAAGGGAATATCGCATTCTAAGACTTGCATCACAAGATACACCATTAAGAACACAACCCTTTCCAAAATTCCAGAAGAAATATCAAACATCCCCCAAAATGGAATTAAAAATATCCAAAAATTAATTAACACCCATAAAAACATACATGAATTTTATTCGAATTTTCTGAGACACGAAACTATTTTTAATAATTGGAACGAAACGAGAAAAAATTTCGCGATTAAGGGAAAGTGCTAGGAAATCAAGCTTATCACGCATAACTTAAACCCTAAGCTTCGAATCGCCACGTATCATCATAATCAAGCTATAACCAGTGCCTCGGGTGGGAGGGCTCAATATGCAACCTACACTATATGATCCTAAACCACATACAAGCTAGAATGATGCATTAAAGTCGAGATTTCTTACTTGGTCGAAGTAGCGATTTTTCACATAATAAGAAACCCGAAAACTTCGTGCAAGTCTTGTAATCAACCTTGGAGGCAAAATAAATGCCTTAATCTCCAAATTTACTCCATGAAGAACTACCTTATTCGAAGTCGATCAACATCGATCCAAAATCCATGAACACTTAGCCAAAGTCGAACAACACCTTAATCGAAATTAATCCACACCTTAATCGAAATTATCAACGAGAATCTAATTAAGAATTAACAAGAAACTAATCAGAATGTTAGTCATCAAGAGTTAATTAGCAAAAAAATGAAAATAGTAAAACGAACAAAAACTAAAATGTACTTCAATCCAATTATGAACAGGAGGTGCAATGTTATCCTTGGTGGTGAGAATCCAAGTTCCAAGGAATAAGGCCCGATCCAATTATGCTGTTGGTGTATCATAAGCTGTAACCTAAAAAAAATGGAAAGAAAATCAGATTAAAAGTCAAAATACACTCAGCAGCTTATCATTCTTCATATTCCTCAATGCACCAACGTGCTCCTCTTTCAGAGTAATGTGCTCTTCCACGAATCACGCCGCCGTCTATAACAATAGCTTCACTGCGACTCACTCTTACCACCGTGCTCACTTTCGCTTCATTGATGCGTTGTCTTCCTCGCATCTCAAATCGCCGGAGACTTTAGGACCTCCGCCGTGCCGTAGCTCGTTGTCAGCGACGGCGGAGGGGGAATTACCTCGACTAAACAACGAGCCAAACGTTACTCCCTCCGCTTCGAACAAATCGATGTGAACTAACGAAAACGATGACGTGAACGAATGGTTCAGGTAAGAAAGTTGCTCCGATCCTTCTTCTCTTCCATGATGCGGATTCTTCTTTTCCAATCCCTTAAGCTTTAGTCTGTAACGGTTGATTTGAGTTTGTTGTGTGATTCTTCTTGATTCTGAACTCCGGCACGGTGGCTCGGGGGTTGAAATTTGCAGGTTGATGAATAAAGATGGCGATGAGAGAGTTGAATTAATGAAGATTATTCGGTTCTGCAGAGGCTGAAGATTCTGGCACTGAAGAGTGAGGTTGGTTCAAGATGGTGGAGATTGAAGGTGTATCGATGATGGGGATTTGTAAGCAGAGAGAGGGATGATGAAGATGACGGTTGCGGCTCTGAATTTTTTTATGGAGGTTGAAGCATGTGTGAGAAGAATGAATGAAGAATCTTGGAGATCGAGATTGAAGGTTGGTTAGAGTTTTCTATTAGAGTTGGTTATGGTGGTTAGGAATTTTTGTAGAAAATCTGGTCACTAAATTTTTGCTGCTGTTATGTAATTTCACTGCTTGTGATTATCTTGCTGCAAAATGCCCCCCTCCGCTATGTATCTTTTTTCTTTTTAAATGGATTTTGCATTTGGCAGTTTTCTTTTCTTTTACTGATCTCAGCTGCTATGTATTATCTCTTGGTTATGATTTTTCTGGACAAATTCTGCTAGATATTATTTTTCTCTGCTGAACTTTTATTTTCCTGCTATGTATTATTATATAGTGAACTTGTCAGTTGCGATTCCGGTAACACCATCTCGGCGAAAAATGTCGTCTAGCTCAACTCCTGTATGGGCTAGTTCTTGTGCATAATATGGACTAACAGTTAACTCCAATTGATTTTTCTTCCAACAACCGGTTTAACGCTCCCGTCAAGCAAGTCACAGGAGAAAAAAAATAACTTTGGCATTCCTAGAGGTGCCAATTGATTGGTACCTAGATTTCATGTAGCATGCGATAAGGGCAGTGTGCCAATCACTTTGGTGACCATAGCAATGACAGGCCCATGAGCGCCCATGAGCTTCCTTTGGTTTTCTTTTTTTTAGTAAATTTCCTATTGTGAATTCAAGGCTAATTAGTATGACAATTTGGTGTGCACAGAACCACCACCCAAAGCTTCAAACATGAGATTAGAGATGCATCTTCCACTACCCCTGAGAACTTCAAGTCTTTGAAGAAATTTCCAACAAACACTACCAATCTTCTCTCAATGATGGTATAGAGTAATTGGATTTTGAATGGGTTTAAAAAATGGATAAACATGGTTTATTTTTTTGAGCTTATTTTGACAAAGACAACTTTAGAAATTTTGGATAGAGAGATGAATATTCGAAATCGAAAAGTGGATATGAATTGTGAATTAGATTGGAATTGGATAATGGATATAAAAAATGGTTTTTTTGATTTGGATTATGGTTTTGAAAGTGGTTTAGATATAGAATTTGGATACGAATCAAAAAAATGGAGATGGACCTTACAATTTGGATTTTGACTTGGATAATGGGATTGGATTATGATTGGAAAAATGGATGTCCACTTGAATTTGAATTAAAATGATGAAAAAATGATGAGTTTGGGTACCAAGACGAAAACCCTTTAAAACATCCATCCGCCTTAAAACCTTTAATCTAATTGAACTTCTTGAATGAAACTTCTCTCTAATGAATTCATACAAACTTCAATTCTCAGGCTCAAATATTAAGTAGTATTACACGCAACCAACAATAAGCAACTAAGAGGACAACAATGCCTTGACCACAATATAAATCCACAACTAGGTCTCACGTCAAGATGCCTTTGCCATGAACCCTAACCACCGTCTTCAGTTGATGAATATCAACCAAGTCGCACAAAAAATAAGAAATCGTGATCCCATGCCTTAGGAGCTCATGCGAATGAATGATTAATGCAGTTATGACCTAGTGGAGATGCAGATGAATGCGAAACAAAAGCCAGTTAGGGTTAGAAAAAGAGAGGGCAAATTTTGGGGTGCTACAGCTGCCCTTATTCAAACTTCTTGGATCCGAGGGTATGATAGCAACGGCTTTCAGACAATCAGGATACACGGGGTTTGAATACCAAAATAACCGCACAAATTTTCAACCTGTGGGGAGATACAAAATAAAGTGCTCGCAAACCGAAGGTGGACTCAGGAGCAATGGATACCAACCACAAGTAGGGATGAACGAGAACGCCGACCAAAGGCGCAATCAAAAGAGACCAACCAAGAGTTGGGATAAAGGAAGGACACCAAGCAAAAGTTGGAACCAAAAGTTGGGAAGATCTCGAAGAAAAGTATGATGTAATATCCCCAAGCAGAAAATAGTCTTTCAAGAGACTCATTTTCCCCAGTAGAGTCAACAAATGGCGTCTCTAACAGAGAAGTTTGTGTGCCTCTACAACTCAGACGAATGGGTTCCCCAGCAAGTCTAACACCAAAACTTTTTCCCATCAAATGGCATCTCCCCAGGAAAATTCGGCGAGAAGTTTGAGGAAAACCGCTACAAACAGCGTCCCTTGTTAAGAGAGTTTATTGACAAAAGAAACTAATACCAGTTCCTTGGTAGGAAACCAGGATCGAGGGGAAGTTTTTATCAGAAGCTGAGACCAGTTCCTTGGTAGGAAACCAGGATCGAGGGGAAGTTTATATCAGAAACTGAGACCAGTTCCTTGGTAGGAAACCAGGATCGAGGGGAAGTTTATATCAGAAACTGAGACCCGTTCCTTTGTAGGAACCAGGATCGAGGGGAAGTTTATTTCAGAAATTGAGACCAATTCCTTGGTAGGAAACCAGGATCGAGGGGGAGTTTATTTCAGAAACTGAGACCAGTTCCATGGCTGAAGACCAGGATCGAGGGGAAGTTTTAACCTTTTCTAAGCATCATCGCTTAGCAAAAGAAGATGGATGAGCAAACTACCATTCATAACCATCATCAAAATTTCGGGTATTCCAATATTTAATCCTCTTGCACCCCGAATGCCCGAACACCTTTGTCATTCACATCTTCGGGTCCAAGAAAATTAAATAGGGGCATCTGTCATACCCCAAAATTTGACCACCAAGATTTCCCATCATTGTGTAAATCATCATCACAATATGCATGAACCTTCATGCCTCATCAATCTCCTCAAAGATGATTGAGCATTCACTACAAACAAGAGTTAGGGTTTTGAGCCCTCTCAGAGCACTTAGGCAAAGGATCAATCAAGAAATGACATGATCTTCAACTTGTCTAGCCTCTCAAACACCTACAAAGGATCAAAAGGACTCCCACATCAAGAATCAAGCACAAGGTTGCAGCATTCCAAGTGGATCAGGCCTCAAGATCACCAGTGTCACCAAATTAGGGTTTGGTCGACTGAGGCCTCCAGATGGATTTTTTCCTCTAGGAATGAGCCATTGCCTCAAAGCAAAACTTAAGATACTCTAAGGGACCTCATGGACCCAATCATCAAGTCAATTTAACCTCAGGGGATGCATTTACCCAAAAAAATTAGGAATTAGGGTTTCTTGACCTAATTCACCCCTAAGTTGACTTTTGGAACAGAACATGAGCCAAGACCTCAAGACATGGTTTGAGGGTCTCCAATACACTACATTGATCCATTTTCAACAATGGATTGATCCAAGAAGCTTGCTCCACAAGCTTCAATCCGCAATTAGGGTTTCGAGGAAAAAGTCAACTGTACCTTTGACTTTTGACCAAGACATGCTCCCAAACCTTGGTACATGGTTCAATACACCCTACAACACCTGTAGAATATATCCATTAAGTTTGATTTAGGTCAAGGACTTTATTTCACGAAGGATCGCACAATTTGGATTTTCATTTGATAAAAAGTCAACTGTGCACAAAATCAAGTTTGACTTTTTGGAATTTTTCACAATTATGGTTCATTGACCCTAAAACAATGTTAATATGTGATTTGAATCATTATTCATCAAGAAAAATAAAGAAAAGTGAGTTAACTTGTAAAAGGGGTAACCATAAAAAAACTTAGATTTTTTCTAAGTTATGGAACAAAGTGGCTAGGGTACCAACTTCCAAGGACCATAACTTGAGAAACAAGCAACCATTCTGGATGGTCCAAAGCTGGATTTGTAGCTCTCATTGCACTCTACAAAAGTGTCAACTAGACCTCATTCCAATTCATCATGGATTTTTAGTTATGGAGTGATCAAAATGGCAAAAAACATGAAAATGACACTTTTCCAACACTTAGTGAAAATCTGCCTAAGTTAGCAGCCTTGAACATCAATGTTCATGATGATTTTTCAATTGGATCCAAAAAGTTTCAAGATAAACTATGATAACACATGTGTTGTATCATATGAGGGCTTTCCAGTGAGCTCAAGAACATGAGAAAACTCCACCTAAGCTAGGAGTTATGACAGCTGCAACATGCCTTGCTGCAAACTGTCTTGGCAAGGCAGATTTGTGCATAAGGGCTCGATTTGATCAAATTATGCAACAACAAGCATGGTTATCCATCTGCACACCTCAAGGGGGAACAACCAAGGGACAAGCACTGATCTACTAGCCTCCCAAGTCCATGGAGCTATGTGTAGGCATGACACTCCTAAATTCAAAGATGCTTCAAATATTCAATTTTGTTTTAAAGCATTTAACTGATGCATAGAGGTGGCATTCATCAAGACAATGTTATCCAAGTTCAGTCAAGACTTATCCTTGAACCAAAGAACCTTAGGCCTATGCCCTAACCTCAAGTTAATGGCTAGAGGAGACTTGAGATTCCATTTGATCACAATTGGCGACAGACCTGTACCAGTTGCCATACACTATTGCAGCAAAAACAAACTTGACACACTATAAATAGAGCTCATTTGTGATCAGTTTGAGTACCCCAAAGCACCCAAACTGATGCTTTCCTTAAAATCACCTCTTTCACCCAAAATTTGCCTTCTAACTCAAGTCACCATCGGGTTTTGAGTTTGAGAGCAATTCCAACCACACCAATCACTCACACACACCTCACATATAACATATAGAAGTGATCCATAAACAAAATCACATCTGGAACATCAGGTTCTCAAAATCACCAGCCATCTGCATAAGCCTTTGACAGATTTGCAGTTGAGATGCCAAATCCAGTTCCAGCTCAATTCAATCCACTCCAAGCATCCAGACACATTCCATAGCACCTAAGGAAGCTGTTCACATCATTGGAACCAAGATGTAACACCTACAACCTAGAACTCGATCACCAGCTGCAAGAGGTAAGCCTAAACTTGGTCATCTCATGATTCATGCATATTTCCTCGCACAATAATTTTGCCATATGTTCATAATCATGTATGGAGTGTTTCCCATCAATTGATTGCTTTGTATGAATCGTGTATGGAATTTCTTAGCTTTCATGCAGAAATTAGGGTTCTTGAGGTTTCTCTTTGATTTCTCATTCCATACTTAAAATAAATGAAATTAAAGACCATAGACATGATCGTGAGTTGAAAACGAGCAGATTGATATGTGGATTGTGTGATTTCATCAAGTATTCAGTGAGATTGATGAGAAAATGCAAATCAGACAAAAACAGGGCACGCGGGCAAGAACAAGGTGTTCTTGGCGCCCTTTTTCAAACTTTTGAATTTTTGAATTTTTATTATTTTATTTAATTGATTCAAAAAATAATTTCTCTCTGAATTTTAATGATTTTGAGTTGATTCTTTTTTTCAAAAATCACAAAAATGTTAAAATATTTTATTTTACAAAAATTTCCAAAAAATATTATTTATTTCATATATTTGATATTTTTGCAAAGAATTAATTTTTATTTGTTTTTAACATTTTAAAAATTTTCTTTCTCTTGATTTTCCAAACTTAGATGGTTTTCAATCATTTTGTGGATAAAAACTTGATTTTTGAAACATTGACCCAAAATCACAACTCATTTCTCACATGTTTTCAATGATTTTATTAATTTTTAATCAAAATTAATTCCATTTTAAACAAAATTAGGGGTTTGATTTATTTCACTCTCATCAATCTTTTTCAAAACACTCACGGGCCTCTTGATAGAGTGTAAGTCCCACCCCTTTGTAAATAAAACAATTTTGGGCCTCACACATTGTATAAATCCCTCTGTATATTTTTAAAAGTTCGGCGCGGTCGTCGCCTTTGTAACAAAATCAACTGGGCTTCTCCTTGAGCTATAAGACCCACCTTCATTCATTTTCAAACTCTTTGGGCCTCTAATAGAGTGTAAGACCCAATCCCTTTTTAAAACCAAAATAACTTGGGTCTCAGTTATTGTATAAGACCCACTGTGATTTCAAAAATCTCGGCGCGATCGACGTTTTCAAAACATTTTCATCTGGGCCTCCCCTCGTGTTGTAAGTCCCATTTATTTTCCTTTTTTCAAATAATTTGGGCCTCTCCTTGAGTTATAAGACCCATCCCTTTGTACAAAAACCCTTTTGGGCCTCAGTCGTTGTATAAGTCCTAAGACGATATTCAAAACGACGGTGCGATCACTATTAAAACTTGGGCCTCTCCTTGAGTATAAGCCCCAACAATCTTTTCAAAAACAACTTCCCTTTTGATTTAGATTCAAATATACATGTTGTTATCAAAACGTTCTTTAATTTCTTTGAACAACTAACAATACAGCATGGAAGTTTGCTCACCTGTAAGTTTTAATAGCTTTCATTTACTCGCTTTCATATGTATATAACTGTATTGTGGGAAGCTACGAACGATAAGTCTTCTTTCATATCCTTTTAAATACTTGTCATATATCAACTGTATATATACTAGTATAGTTATTTAGAGTTTTCCCCGACAACTAGGTCTAGAACTAGGTAAAGCCATGTTGGTCACTCTTTAATACAATCAAAACTAGATCCCCATAGGATTTCCAGATACAGTCTTGCCTTCTCTTGGGCTTAAACAATATGGAACAAAGAGAAAGGCAGTATTCTTCGTGAACTTTTTCTCAGGCTGTCACCATTTGAAATTGTCAAAGAAATTCTACTCCCCGGAGTTGATCTATTCTCGGTGAATAGCATCTCTTGATTTTTTTCAAACCTCAGAACTTTCACTAAATGATCTATTCTCTGTGAATATAATTTCTTGAACTTTTCTTGGTTTGGGACCCACGTGCTTCCTAAAAGCATCCCCGCCTCCTCTTGGGCTTTGTACAAGGACCCTTCGGCTTCTTAGAAGTTCTCATGCCTTCTCTTGGGCTTAATACAAGGTTCCTGAAGACCTCTTAAAGGTATAAGACAAAACTTAGTCATCCTTTGCTAGAGCAGTCTTTCCAGTGTCAAATCACAAACAAATTTATGGTTGATTCTCATCCCTTAAAATTACCCGCCTCCTCTTGGGCATCATACAAAAGATAAAACTCTTCCACACCAGTAGACTTGGACAGTCTAATCCCCTTGACTCTCAAGGACATTCTCAAGTTCCCTACAAACATAGGAGAAACCCCAGTCACCCTGGATCAATTTCTAGCAGAGCTGAAACCCAGTCACTCTCCTAAAAATCCCAAATCAGAACCTCAAGGCATCTGATACCTCAACTTTTCTGTAATTCTTAGCAAGATTTGATTCCCCATTTGGACCTGCCTTGGGATCTCAATAATCCTCGGCAGAGAGCTAGCCTCCTCTTAGGCTTTGTATAATGACTTTTCCTCAACACAACTAGCTTCCTCTTGGGCTTTGTGCAAATGATTCTCCCCAGCGGAGCTAACCTTTTTAGACTCTCTTGTTGAGTCAATCACTTTTCAGACTCTCTTATTGAGTCGATCAACTTTTCAGACTCTCTTGTTGAGTCAATCATCTTTTAGCACTCTCTTGTTGAGTCAACCCTTTTAGCCTCAATATTGGGCTTTGTACAAGACATAAATCTTCAAAACCTTCTCTTAAGCCTGGGACAGATATCTTCCCCAGCGAAGTCACTTCCTCCCAGCCTTCTGTTAGGCTTTGAGGAATGATTTCCCAAGCAGAGTCAAACTCATTTCAGCCTCAATCTTCGGCTTTGTACAAGACACATAAAAATATCCTCACCCGAGTCAGTTAAAAAACTCATTTCAGCCTCAATCTTGGGCTTTGTACAAGACACATACAAACCTCCCCGGCGGAGTCAAAATCCCTTTCTAGCCTCAATCTTGGGCGTTGTACAAGACAGATAGAACATTTCCCCTGGAAAAGTCAAACTTATAGCCTTCTCTTAGGCTTTGTATAATGATATCCCCAAAAAAGTCAGTCTCTTTTCAGCCTCAATCTTGGGCTTTGTACAAGACAGATAAAACACTATCTTCTTGAGTCGGTCATTTCCAGGCTCCTCTTAGGCTTTGTATAAGGACTTCCCTAGTGGAGTCAATCAACCTATTAGCTTCAACCTTGGGCTTTGACCAAGGCACACAAAAAGTCAACAATCTCTCTTTAGAGATGACAAATTCCATCTCAATACCCTTTTAGCTTCAATCTTGGGCTTTGAACAGGACACACATACCCTTTTAGCTTCAATCTTGGGCTTTGAACAAGACACTAAAACATCATTTTCCTCCCTTAGAATAAGGGGGACTACGATTACTCTGATTTCCCTGTTTCGTTTAAACGGGAATATGTAGGCACAAGATTGCGAAATCTTAGCGAGCATACTAAACAAAAACCCTAGGTCCAGTACCTTCACGCATCAATCAAAACTTAGGTCCAGTACCTTACCAAAAACATCGGGAGTAACCCGAACATCAATAAAAACTCACTCTCTCATATTTCCCAAGAAACTTTCCCAACCCATTAACGGATAAACACCATCAAGTACAAAGCGAAACCTAAAGCTAATAACCTGTGGATAACCACATATAGGACGGGTAATTGATAACTCCCCATTATATAACCTGACCTCGGACCCCCAATCTCTTTTAAGCATTTGTTCAGTTAAACACTCGCGTGTAAGGTTAGTTTTAGATAGCTTCCCTTTCCTTTCCAGCTTCATGGGATTAATAAGAAATCAGAAAGTAGCACCCACTCCTCCTCAATGCGGTGAGGAAAACCCAGTGATAAGGTGGTCGCATCACCGACAAAAATCGCTCTCTATATTGAGTGCCATAAATATTTCCAAAAATCAATTTGAGGTGTTAAGGGGCAAATTAAGGATTTGCATGTCTGAGGATTTATAGCAGTTAATTTGTTGTGGGAATACTATTCATGTGTATGTGTGTTCCCAAAAAATAAAGAGTGGGTTTCAAAGTCAATCATTTCAAATATACTTAAGCCGCTCTCACGCACGCTTCCTCTATACCGTGCCATTCTTCACGAACTGTTTCATCTTCCATCTCAAAGAAAGACCTAATCTTGCTTACCTTTCTCTAACTCTCATGTGTTCAAAGAAGTCTCACCAGCAATCTTCAAAAGGTGTATCCAGGAAGGAGAATGTTTCGTCATCCACATCTAGGGCTAAGTCTGTGAAGGTGTCTGTTGAAGACGTGATTGATGTTGCTCCCTTGGCCATGGTTCCTTGCAAGCCTGACAAACTTCCAGTGAGAAGATTCAAGAACCTTCCTGCAGGTAATGTCTCAAAGACCTCTGATGCTTTCTCTAACCGTAGGACTGCGAGAGAAAATTTTGACTCTAATAAGAGAATCAAAATATTAGTAGATAGAACTTTAAATGAAGGGAGTCATCTTAATATTGCTGGGATTACTAGACCCCTTGCTTAAATTCTCCCTACTACCACTGTACCTGATATTGAACCTAAAGTAGAGACTGAGAAAAATGTTGATGTTGATATTGAGGTTGAAAATGATAGGGTTGAGGTGCCTGATCATGAAGGGTCAGAAGGGAATCTACACACTCTTGCTGATTCTGTAGTATGAGATGTTGAAATAAATGGTGGAACACCCCCTGTGGTAGAAGAATCTCATTCAAAGGGTCAAACCTCTGAGGGTATTTCTGAAGACAGTGGGAAGAATGCTGATCAGGTTATCAATGTAGATAACTTGCCCTCTGATAATGAGGTTATTGCCAAGAGTCTTCACCCTGGTGTTGCCAAGAGACTGAAAAGCAGAAAAGGTAAGGGTGTGGCTATGGAGAACACCACTACCAAGAGCACCAAGAAACATGTTGTTGGTCCTCCTAAAGCTTGGAGCAAGGTTGTGATTGTGTCCAAGAAGAGAAAGGATGTGTCAGACAATGAGTCAGACAATGATGTTGAAGAAGATGTCCAGGACATCATTCAAGTCAAGAAATATGCTTCTAAGAAGAAGTCTGCTGCTATTCCTAAGGCTCTTCTGGATAATGTGTCCTTTCATGCTACTGAAAATGTGGAAAGGTGGCAATACATGTACCAAAGGAGGGTTGCTTTGGAAAGGGAGTTAGGGAAGAATTCCCTACAATGCAAAGATGTGATGAAGCCGATTGAAGCTGATGGCTTAATGAAGATTGTCACAAAATTTGGTCCTTGCTATGAGAAGCTTGTCAAGGAATTTGTAGTGAACATTCCTGAAGGCTGTACTGATGTAAACAGTAAAGACGATAAGAAGGTGTATGTCGTAGGAAATGTTGTGACATTTTCTTCCATAGTGATCAACAAGTTTTTGGGAAGATCAGAAGATCCTTAACCTGATCTTAAAGATACTGATGATCAGGTGTGTCAGGAGATCACCTATAATACAGTGAAGCATTGGCCCAACAAAGGAAAGCTTTCAGCTGGGAAGCTTAATGTGAAGTATGCAACTCTTCATAGAATTGGTACTATCAACTGGGCTCCTACCAACCATACC
This sequence comes from Lathyrus tuberosus, assembly GCA_022829125.1. Taxonomy (NCBI): domain Eukaryota; kingdom Viridiplantae; phylum Streptophyta; class Magnoliopsida; order Fabales; family Fabaceae; genus Lathyrus; species Lathyrus tuberosus. The sequence continues at coordinate 494,695 of JALAZF010000927.1, forward strand.
TCAACCATCTCCGTTGGGCTTGGGAAGTTCATATATGTTATTGGTAAAGAGAGGAAGTTTCAGTTTGGTGCTTATATTTTTAACCAAATTCTGAAGCAAGCATCATCAACTGCCATTAAGATGCCTATTTATTTTTATTCTCTCATATGTGGTATAATCTTGGATCAGAATCCTGGTATCTTGGTGTCTGTTGATTATGCAATGAAAAGGGAATCTCCTTTGACCTTGCACCATAAGCTATTTGTTGGGGATCATGTCCCAGATATTGTTCTGAGATCTGTTCAAACATCTGCTCCTGCAACCTAAAAAATTTGATACTATTGCTTAACTGGAGGAGACTTGCAAAGATCTAGATGCCATCATCAAGTCCAACACAGCTAGGAAGGCAAAGCTTGAACTATTGTTACAGGTCTTGACAGCTGAACAGGACAAGGGAACTGAAGCTGCTGGTGGTACAGATAATGCTGAAAAGGATGCAACAGAAGATGATGAGGCTGATCTTGAAGATGTTAGGCCAGATAATGATGATCTTGATGGAGAAGAAGAAGAGGAAGAGGATGATGAGGCTACTGAAGACGATGTCTGTTAGTAGTATTCTTTTTTTTTTGTGGTTATATGTTGTAAGGGCTAAATGCTCAGGATATTTTTGGCACTTCATGTGCTTGATCTGCACTTTAAACTCTTGTTCTGCTTGTGTTAATGTTTGGTTGTTTAGTTAGTTAACTACCTTTGTCATATTATGGCTAAAAAGGGGGAGTAATACTAACTTAACTAACCACTGCTAACAATTGGCTGCTGCTGTTGAGGGGGAGAGTGCTAACCACTTGCTACAGAAAAAGGAACTGATTGAGGGGAGGCTATATGTTTTCCGCTGATGTTCTGATTTTTACCTCTGACTTTTTGTGTATTTTTATGCAAGGGTTATTTAGTTAGTTTTAGCCAAAATCTACCAAAGGGGTAGATTGATAAGTCCAAGATTTTGAGATTGACATTAATTTTGGTAAAACTAACTTGACAACAAGATGTTGGACAAGATGTCCTAACATGAAGAACAAACTGAAGAACAAGATGTTGGACAAGATGTCCTATCATGATGATTCGACATCTTTGTCTATTACTTTGCAGTTTTGATACTGCTAATTTATTTCCAGATTTTAGAATATTGTGAGAATATTTGTTTATCCTAGGTGGCGTTCAAGACTGAGGAATCAGAGATTCTGTTTGAATTTGAAGATGCCGTTTTCTAAGTGTGGAGACATTTTAAGAAACTTTGGATTGAAGAAACTATTCTTGAGGAGAATAAGTTGCAGATTCTGTGTAACAAAATTGTTGCTTTTTGAAGCCTAAATCTAGTCTAGTTTATGGTTATAAATAGGATGGATTTAACCTAATCAAAGTGTGAAAAATACATTATTGCTTAGTGAGTTTTAGGGTTTGTGTATTTGTGAGCCTCTCTTGTATCATGTTGATACTAGAGCTGGACTGTTTGCATTGAGTTGTAATTTTTGTCACTGTTGTGATTGATAGGGAATTGAGAAGGGTCTCATACCTAGGAGAGTCTTAGGTAAAAATTAAGCACGGGTAGTGATTAAGTGATAAGTTGTAAACCGAAGGTTGTTTAGCTTAGAATTAATACTATCTAGTGGATTTCATTCCTGGCTTGGTGGCCCCCAGACGTAGGTGTTGTTGTACACCGAAATGGGTTAACAATTACTGTGTGTTCGTTTACTTTCTGCAATTTTTATTGTGCTACTTCTTGTCATTGTGTTTAAAGCAGAGATCAAGTGTCTGGATATCTCTTAGGACATCTGAGATCTCCATACCAGAATTTCAGTTACTGTGTTAGTGTGTATATGTCCCCCACCAACACATCAGCATTGTGCCAAAAATAATTTATTTAAGGCCAACAATGTCCTTATTATTATTATTTTAAAAACAAAAAATAATTAAGACAATAGTCATAAAATCCTCATTAAAAAATGGTCACTTAGGACATCTTCGACAGTCCGTCCAAAGGATGAGGAAATATGGATTGAAAATGAATCCATTAAAATTTGTTTTCTGTGTTCATGCAGGGGACTTGGGATTTGTGGTGCACAAAAAAGGCATAGAGATCAATCAAAACAAGAAGAAAGCAATTGTCGATCTCAAGCTTCCTTCAACAAAGAAGCAGCTTGAGTCTTTGTTGGGGAGAATAAATTTCCTCCAACTTAAGTGGCAAGACTCAGTCATTCTCGCCATTACTTTGACTCAAGAAAGACAACGACTTTGTTTGGGGGAGCGAGCAACAAGAGGCTTTTGACAACATTAAAGAATATCTGATGAAACCTCCAATCTTGTTACCTCCAATCAGAAATAAGAGCATGAATTTGTACATAGCTGTGTCAAATTCGACTATTGGAAGTATGTTAGCTAAAGAGGATGAAAATGGTGTCGAAAGAGCCATTTATTACCTCAGTTGAATCTTGATAGATGAAGAGACTAGGTATAATCCAATTGAAAAATTATGCTTGTGCCTATATTTATCATGTACCAAACTCAAGCATTATATAAAACCAATGAAAGTTTATGTTTACTTTCATTTCGATGTTATTAACCATATGTTGTCAAAGCCTATATTACATAGTCAAATAGGAAAGTGGGCCTTGGCGCTTACTGAATATTCATTGACTTATTGTCCTTTGAAAGTAGTAAAAGGATAAATTGTAGCAGACTTTATTATCGACCATTTAGTGGTTGAATAAATAGAAGGATATCTAGGAACCAAGCCTTAGAAATTGTACTTCGACGGTTCTAGACATAAAGATAGAGCCAGAGTAGGAGTATTTATAATTTCTCCAGAGGACATAGAAATCAAATTCAAGTTTAGGATCGAAGGGCTATGCTCTAACAATGAGGTTAAATATGAAGCCTTAATAATAGGCCTTCAGATTTTATTGGATTTGGGGGCAAGAAACGTCGAAATTAAGGGAGATTCAGAGTTAGTGGTCAGAAAATTGAAAAAAGAGTATAAACGCATCAAAGAAAATTTGATGATGTACTTTGTCAGGGCCAACTCTCTACTGAAACGTTTTGATCATGTTTCATTCGACCATATCCCTCGACTAGAAAATCAAGAGGCCAACGACTTAGCTAAGATTGTCTCAGGATATAAAATCTCTAAAGAGAAATTGGAGGATTTGGTTGAGATAAAAGATAAGTTAGTCTCGGTAGAAAACCCTCAAGAGACATTGTCAACGTCAAAACTTTGGGGGGGGGGGGGGGGGGGCAGATGGAATTGAGACGTCATCAAACTTAGAAAAATATGAATTTTTTGAAACTTTTTTGAACTACGGAGTTTAGGCCATTGACTTAATGTCAGATAATGATGGGTGAAAACCCATCGTTGACTACTTGGGGAATCCAATAAGAGTGACCAATCAAAAATTCAAATATATAGCCCTAAGTTACACAATTATGTGCAATGAATTATTGAAGAAAACTCCTGAAGGAATTCTTCTCAAGTGTCTTGGAGAAAGAGAAGCATATTTGGCAATCTCCGAGTTATATAGAGGATCATGTGGCTGTTACCAAGTAGGCCACATGATGAAATGGTTTCTATTTCGACTAGGGGTATATTGGCCAACTATGTTGAAAGATTACATATATTTCAGCAAGGGTTGCCAAGAATGCCAAAAGGACTTAGGTATTCAGCATGTGCCTGCCAGCAGGCTACACTCGATATTCAAGCCACAACCTTTTAAAGGACAAACCTTAGATATAATTGGTGAAATTAAGCCCTCCTCATCGAAAGGGTATATATACATTTTGGTGGGAATATAATATTTCACTAAGTGGATAGAAGGCATACCCCTACCTAACGTCGAGCAAGAAGAAGTAATTAGTTTCATCCAAAATCATATTATATATAGGTTTGGAATACCTAAAACTATTACTACAGAGCAAGATTCAGTGTTTACAGGGAGAAAAATGGTAGAGTTTTCCTCAAAAGTAGGGTTCAAGTTATTAACTTTGACACCTTATTACGCCCAAGCTAATGGTTAGATCGAAGTGGCTAACAAGATCGTGATTGGTTTGATAAAAAAACACGTAGGTCAAAATCCAAAAAACTAGCATAGAACTTTAAACCAAGTGTTGTAGGCGTGTCGAAAATCTCCCCAAGAATCAACTAACTCCATACCATTCTGGCTTATTTATGGGCATGATGCAGTACTCCCTTTAGAAATTCATTTAAAATCAGTTTGGATTCAAAGACAAGCTGATATCCCAACGGAGTATTATTGGGGTATGATGTTCGATGAGTTGAGTGATTTGAACGAAGGGAGATTAACTTCTCTAGATATCTTAATGAGACAAAAAGAAAGAATAACTAAGACATACAATAAGAAAGTTAAGTCCAAAATTTTTAATTTGGGAGACTTAGTTTGGAAAGTCATCCCGCCCATGGATAAAAAAAGATAGAACTTTGGACAAATGGTCCCCTAATAAGGAAGGGCCATTTAAAATTTTGCAAGCGTACACAAACAACGAATATGAAGTCGGAGAATTGACCCCTGAAGGTTGAATCCTACGGATAAATGGCAAGTATTTAAAACAATATAGGCTTATTTTGTAGAAGATACATATTAACGCAGAATAAAATATAACTTTATAATTAAAAAGGCTAAGAATATTGGCCTTAGATTGTCAAAATGCCACGAAGGGCATACTTAAATATTACAAAGATCCAAAATTTTTTTGCAAGTGACAAAGAAGATTTAACAAAATATGAGAATAAAAGTACAGCCTTAGAAAGAAGCTTTAAGCCTCTCATATTAAAGCTTTGATGTAGTAAGTCAACGGTCAACCTGGGAGATTGTTGAAGTAAAACCTGCAATCTCAACGTCAAGAGCTGTGACAGTGTCTAGGTGTTGGATTCCAATTTGAATCTCTTCATCAATTTGCAGTTGACTGACTCTTCAGATTGTTTTCTTCTCGCCTTCAGCTTCTTGTACCTTCTTCTGCAGGGCTTCAATCTCATTTTTCCAATTAAGGGTTTTGGCATCTAAAGCAACAACAATTCCATCTTCCTGACGAAGAGTTTCTTCCAATTGCTCAGCGCACTGGTCATACTTATTGGCTAATTTCCATGCCTTCGACCTTTAATCTACTTTAGGCGCCATCTTTGTTTGAGAATCATGTTTCCTTTGGAAATCAGCAAAGATGTGGTCGAAGAGGGGTCCAAAGGCAACTATGAAATTTACCACTTTGCTGGGGGGCATCAGGAACGTTGAGTTTCTTTAATAGAGATCTGATACCATATCCATAAAGAAAGTCTTTTTCAAGCGTTGCGAAAAGATCAACTCCTCTAAGCTGGAATTTTAGTTGTTGAAGGACCCCATCAATAGTTTTAGGCCCAGTGTTGTCTCCTTAGATAGTTGAGGAACTAGAGCACTTATTAGTGGAATTGCCTTTGTTTCTTAGAACCATTCTCATGTAAGCTCGGGGATTTGTTTTCTTCAATGCTGTCAACTCTTCTTGAGAAAGAATGTATCTGGGTGAAGAGGTTGGTTTTGTAGACGAAATCTTTTGAGTCTCTCAGGTTTTTAGGAATTCATTTTCGTGTACATTCAAAAATTCCCCAAAAACAAACCATCGTGGAAACATAAGGGTGAAAGCCAGAGCCATTTCACTGTGGGCAAAGGGGGAAATTTAAAAGGGTAAAAATTTAAATCAAATGTATACTTGTTCTTCACATAGTCAAGAAAGCGCAAGTTGGGAAGTTTAACCAACATTTTTTCTTTCAAAGTAACATCTGCTTCATGGATCGTCCGACATAAGGTCGTTAGGGTCATACACAGTTTCAAAGTATTTATGGAAAACCTATATCTCTTTGATGTGTCGAGCTCTACCTTTGTTGAACTTTTGTTCCAGAAAAGTGAAAGCATCAGTTAAATGTTAACTTAATGTTGCCGCAGTCATAAATTCTTTGGCATGATAGGCCTTCCACCAGGTATCAAATTCTAGGGTATAATAAAATAAATGTTGGAAAGAGAATGAAGTGACTAAAGGGCGATCAATAGTGTGTTGAGCTATCCGTCGAAGGCAGTCATCTTTAGAGTAATCGTTGGTGTAAAGGCACAATTCACTTTTTCAATTGAAAAAGGATATGGGTATAGTTTGACTGATTCCAAATTGGCGTGACACCAAGTTGGGTTGATAGCATAGAATTTTCACATTATCTTTGGAAGTCTCAAGTCTGGTGGAAAGAAGTTTGGGAGTCAAGAAGGCTTCCCATATTCTCTTCGACTCGGCTTCCTGTTCGCCAGTGGCTGGAAACTTACGAGTGAACCAGTCAGACACATGAGTTCTTTTGGAAAAAGGAGCCAATGTTGGGTTTAATTGGTAGGAGAACATTAAGAATTAGGACGAGAATGCCTCTCGATCTGATCTGTTATTGTCAATCAAAGTCAATATGTTTAATCGAGCACCTTCAATATGTCTATCCCTAATAGCTTTGTTGGTGTCGTCGGGATTGTTAAAATCCAGGGAGATTTCAAACATGGCATTCATCTAGAGTTGGAGTAACCAAAAGGGACCAGATAAGAATAAGTTGTCTTTGGTTTGGATGTTCCTCAAGACTTTAGTAGTTAATCCTAGCGATTCGTAAAGGGATCCTAGAATCAGTTGGCTAAGGCAAATGTCTTTGCCTTCATGCAGTTGGTTGGCTAGGGTTAAATATCTCTTTGCCACCTTTAAATACCTACAACAGAAAAAGCATCTTAAGAGCCACAGTGCAAGGAATGCAATGTGCTCTTCGTCTAAAACTTCAGTAATGCCATAAATATGGCAGTCTTCAATATACTAGTCAAAGCTTGCAAGGTATGTGTTGAAGTCAATGGTGTCCTCTTCACTCTTATTAAGATCAAAAGTTTTACCAATTGGACGAAGGGCAATAATGGGTTATACATGTAACAGGGTGGGTGTCACCATTCCACAAGGAAGATGGAAGGTGTTAGTTGTGCTTCCCCAGAAGTATAGGGATGCGACCAACTTGTTTTGGCAATAGGCAAGGCGAGTTCTCGACAGTTGGATTAGGTTGAAGATACCTTTCGCCATCCAAATTTCACTCTTTTTTGCCTTAATCTTGTTCATCTAGAGGATGTAATCCCCATGTTTCTTAGTAGGGGGAGATGAACAAAAGATACGCAAAGTGGTGGCCATGTATTCTAAGTTCAGAGGTCCTTTAATACTATCTATGGGTTTGGTCCTATGGTAAGATGGGAAAAAATCCCTAAGTTTGGTAAGATCTACAGAGGGATCATACATTGGACCCATTAGTGCATGTGTGTTTTCAGAAATTGAGTAAGAGAAGATTACCTGAGACTTCTAGATACGTAGTTTCTCCTCATAGTTGGGTAGTTCTGGAACGTATCCTTGATTCCCAATTGTTGCGGTGAAAATCGGATAACAAGCTATTAATTAACTTACATCATATTTCTTTTACAACCGACTTTGATTTATCCAAAGGAAAGGTTCAAGATCGTTAGAAAAACCTAAAGGGGGAGATCTAAGGTTCGGGGTTGGTTACGCCTAGGGAAGGTATTAACACCCTAAACGTCCGTAGTACTCTACGGGAACCTCTTGTTCTACTTGTTATCTTATGTTTGCTAAAGGTTCTATGCTAAAGGTTTGAAACCCTAGGGGTTAGTATCTAAGTATACTCGACAAAGCATCGCACTTTGTGCCTATGTATCCTCGGGTATAGAATCAGAGTATGCGTAGTTCTACTTCTACTGAATGATTGACTGTGGTCAAAATTCAGAGGGGAAATGAGTGTGACCTCATTGTAGAGTATAAGAACTCTCTAAGTCTAGTTATAATGGTCCTATGTTATGTTTTAGTCAATAGGGAAAGTGAGTATTCATTAGGATGAATATCACCAAGAGTGTAAAACTCTTTCCTAAGGCTAGTTATGATTCCATGGCTCTGATGAGGCCAAGAAATAAGGTTTAGCTCTTATGAGGCTACTAGGTTAAGGTGGGGGCTATGACTTTAAGAGTCAACATTAATCACCTTCCTTTGGAATGGGGGTAATAACAGTTGTAGGATATGATAAAAGAGATATTGATAAAGATGAATAAAATAACAACAATAGCATGAGTATGGAAAGAAGTATTTCATAATAAAGCATGGATAAGATGGACATGAGCATCATAGAAACATGTAAACAAAGGCAAATCAATATGTTTCAATCTTAAGGAAGACAAACATAAGGAACACTCACAAGATAAAGAGGCATGATATTAAACTAATATGATATTTAAAGAAGAACAAAATTCACACATCCAAGTCAAACACATGATGAATCAAACATGGGATAAATTTATTCAAAACTTAAATAATTATTAGTGAATAAACACTCAAATGATCAATAAAGGTGCTTCATAAATAAAACTAACAATTAGTCCAATTAAGAAACAATTAAGAAACAATTAAGCTTGAATAATTAAGAAACAATCAGAAATAACTCACATATTAATTATTAAGCTTAAATAGACAAGCAACAATTAAGAAATAATTCACATATTAATTATATAGACAATTAACAATTAAGAAATAAATTACATATTAATAATAATGCTTAAATAAACAATTAAGAAATAAATTGCTAATTAAAATTAAAATAAAGATTAAAATATTTTTGGAGTTTTTTGACATAAAAATAAACTAAATAAAATAAAAAGGTTTAAAAAAAAATATTTGAAATGAAAATATAAAGTAAAAAGAAATAGAAACGCAAGGGGGTGCTGTAAGCAATTGGATTAGTTAAAAAACAAGGGAGAGAGACTTGGGCCAGAAACTAGGGGTGGTGATAGCAAGTCCTGGCGAAGGTCCAAAAGAAAAAAAAGAAAAAAACTCAGGCGAATGAAAAAAACACAAAAGGGTTGATCCGCAGGATCGAACCCAGGCATGGTATGTGAAAGGGAAAGGCAAGGCAAGTGTGCTACCGTTGGAACGACTGTTTCATCCAAACATTATATGCCTCCAATTCAATATAAACCAAAGTAAATCATGAAAAGTATTGAATGGAAAAAACACAATGCGCGCTATATGAACTGAACGTACCACGTAAATATCAATTGGTAAACTAGCATTAAGTCAAAAAACGACAAACAAACTCCATGGCCAAACAGAAAGAAGCATGGTAACTGAAACATGCTGAAACATAAAAAACCAAACGTGTTTTCATGTTGAAACCTCAAAGCAAACATCAATCTTCAATCCAGCCTTACAGCCTCAATACTTAATCAAATATCATGAAATAACACACTAAAATGAAGTGCTCAAAACATAGAACAATGATAAACCCTAATCTAGACAAGGCAGTGACCACATCAAGAGCAGGAAGCAAAGGAAATCCATTGTTCAAATCCAAAACGCAGTTCAGGAAAGGATAAGAAAACACCCTCTGTCAAACCTAAACCAACATACTGCTTTAAAAACTTAACAACAACATGTAATAGGACAAACCACAACTTCCCGAACCTCTATCACACGATAACATGAATAAGCATCAATATTTAAAACTTAAATGAGTTGGAAATAACATTAAATAACCAGCATACATCCATGCACGAATTACAGCCATGCACGCATGATGAACATTCAGAGTTGATATATTCAAATTATATATGATCAAAGCAAGATCTACCTTCACATAGTTATTTGTTTTTACATGGTTAACAAGTTTTTATCATGGAAACAAACATGTTCGTTCATTAGAGCAGTCATGAAGGGTTATGAACTTCTAAGATAAACTCAAACAGAGGTCTATGACAAAATACATACCATACATATACAACATGAACACTCAAATATTAAAACAAAAAATGATCTCTAGCATTAAACTAGCATGTATTCAGCATGATAAGTGGAGGGTTGAGGAACTTACCTGGTTCCTAAGCAAATGACAAGAACTCTCTCCTTTGCAGCTAGCTCGAGTGCTCAAAGTGTTTTGTTTTTCAGAGTTGTTTTGGTGTTGATTGTTGATGATAAATGAATGAGAGTGGCTGCCTTTTATAGGTGAACTAGTGGTCCATTTGCATAAAAAAACTCAGTGGTAATTGACTTGGCACAAGGGAGAAATATCTCAACATGATACTACACGCATGGGACCCCTTTACTTTTCAGTCTCGAGCCAAGTGAGATTGTCTTGGTTGCTGCTTTAGAGTTTTAGTCAGAAAAGAAGGAGCAGAGACCAAAGTTTTATAGTGCAAGGAGAGTTTACACAATGGTCCATGCTTGCTGGCTTTTGTATGTCAACCTTGTGAAGTACAAAGTGTTTGTACTTGTAGCTTGTTCTCACGGGTTTGGTGGCAAGAGAAACATTGGAAGTGATGGAAAAAGTCAGAAATGTGTACTTGGAGGATTTGGCTTCAACGGTAATTCAAAATGAAATGAGATTGTGTAATGAAATGCCAAGTCATGGACCATACGACCAAACTTCAAGTAATGGACCAAAATGCTACTATTCTTGATTCTCTTGAGCAAATGGTGTGGCATTGTGCTATCTTGATGCTATTGACAAGTTGAAATGGTGCTTTAGAAACTTATAACAAAAAAAGGCAAAGTATGGCATACCAAAGAAATGCAATCTGAATTTCTAAGTATGAAACATCATGTAACATAGCCACTTTAGGATGTCATAACTTGATAACCATACCACCAAACCTTGAAGTTTTTGATTCTATGTAAAGAGGGCATTTGATAGATCAATTCTTATGTGGAAAGTTACTTGAGTTAGTGCTTGTAACATTGAGAAAGAATCCATAAAGTCATGCGCATGGGAAGGCAAAAAGGACTTAGAAAAAATTTCTAAGTTATTGGATTTTGACAATTTGAGGTACCTAACTTTAAAACACCATAACTTGAGTTTGGCTCATTCAAATGAGATGTTCCACATATGGTTGGAAAGCTCTCATCATGCTATAAAACTTTCATTTGGGACCAAAGTCTTGAATCCAAGTGGAAATGGGTGAAAAATGAGGTCAAAGTTGGAGAAAATATATGAAGAAAAGTGTTGAAATTTTTCTAAGTGTTTGGTCAAATTATCTTGCAAGCTTCATAACTCAAAAACCAAGAATTTTTGGATGAAAAGTCATATGGAACAAAATGAACATCTTGAAAAGAGCTTTCCAATGAGGTTTGAGTCACTCAAATTGAGTGTGTGGTTTAGGAGTTATGGTCATTTCAAATTGTGCTATTAGAGGGAAAATCTCACATATGAAGTCTTTCATGATCAAAATCCTACTTCTCTTGCAAGAAACCTCATGAAACTTGATCTTGATGCTTTTAATACCTCATGAGACATTCTATGATGATTAGAACCATTGAAACTTCATTTGAACCAAAATTCCCAAGGATTAGGGTTTCAGTCAAACCCTGATCTTGACTGTGAATGTACTGAAGTCGGATCTTGTAAACTTGCTTCTTCCTTCTCATCTAAAGGTCTTAGGAGACTCTTGAGGATGTTGATAAACCAATAGAATCAAGAATTAGGGTTTGGGAGTTCATCTTGATGAAAATTAAAGTCATTAACTGACAGGTGTCACAGAAACCCTAATTTGGAGGTATAGAGAGGATGAGGCTCAAACTTCTCTTGTTGAGGACCAATAGAGCTTGGATTCTTGTTGAATGATGTCTCTTGGATGTAGATGACCTTAAGTGGTAAGTGAACCACACAAATCTTGACTTGATAGAGCCAATTTCTCAGTGATTTCTTCAGAGCAAAACCCTAATTCCAAAGTTCTTGCACTGGAGATCTTTTGTTGACTTGACTTGCTTCAAAATAACTTGTGGAGCTTCACGGTGATCTGCAAACCTAATTTGAACACGAAGAAACAAACTGCAAGATATGGGTTAGCTCAAACAATGCAGAGATGATTGACCTAAGATGCACAAATGAAGATGACATCTAAGGGTAAAAATTTGGGGTACAACACCAATGACAGTGGCGCATGGGAGAATGTTGGCTAATGGGAGAGATTCCTTATTGGCTTTGTTGTTATTTGCTTTGGAGGCCATTGTTTAAAGCTTAGAAGTTTTTTCTGGTGGTTTGAAGAAGAAATTTTCAGAGAAGAAGTTCAGATGACAATGAATTAAAAAGAGAAGAAAAACAAAGGAAAGTATATTTGTAGTGAAGAAGAGAAGACTCTTCCGTTCTAGTGCTTGACAAATGGCACAAAGTGGGTTGGCACATGTCATCTCCTTAAAGGAAAGATCGAAACAGTCTTATACACTTAGCCATGCCACCTTACGGAGGTGAAGCCATGATGAAGAAAGTAATTAGGTAGTGGGAGACATACATTTTCGAGGTGACGATTAACAAAAAGGTCTTAATGATCACGAAGTCAGCCCACTAGTTGAATAGTGAATGAGAAGGGAAAAAATACCCCTATCTCCTATTCGTCGAAAGAGACCTTTATGGGGGGCAATTTGTTAGCTGAGATTTTCGACAAGGGAAAAAAAACCTCAGCATAAGTCAAAGTTAAAGGTATTTGGACCTATGATGACACGTTCATTGTTGAAGTCTCAAGTGAAGGGAAATGGGACTTAGTATTTTTCAGAAATGTTTTTGGGAATACATTTCGACATAAATATTTTCGACAACATCAAGTGCGTCGGATTTGTTAATTCTTTGTTTTTGTGGTTGGCATTTATTTTGCTAAGACTATTCTAGTAGCAAGATGTTGGATAAAGATGTTCTAATTTTCTGCATTCAACATGTCGAATAAAGATGTCCCATTCTGGATCATAGGACATCGTGTCTAATTTTGGTTTAAAAGGAAGATTTTGTTGCTGTTAATTGTTACTGAATATTCTGTGAATAATTGGTTATCCTATGTGGCATCCAAAGTATTTTTGGGTTGGGTTTTTATGTGTTGGTTTTCGGATTTTCAGCATTTTCTAATTATGGAGACATATTAGGAAACTTTAGATTGAAGACCTATTTTGTTGGAGTTTTTATTGCAGATTTGTGAGCAGTCTCCTTGCTGCGTTTGTGAAGCCCAATCCAGTCCAGAGTTAATGCTATATATTGACTGGTGTAAACCTAGTTTAGGTGTGGAACTTACGTGTGTTTTGTTAGGGTTTTCGAGTGTTATTTGTGACCCAAACTGGTATCATTCTGATAACAGTATAAGGACTAGTTTTTGTGTTGTAAGTTCTGTCAGTTACTAATAAGCTTTTAAGCATTGAGTTTCTTGTGTGTCAATTCTCATAAGCTTTGAAGTATTGAGAATTGTGTGTTTTGAAAGTGTGGCTTTCGTTTTGTTACTTGTGTTGAAAGGAACCAGTCACGGGTTGTGATTGAAGAGGGATTTGAGGAGGGCCTCATACCTAGGTGAGTCTTAGGTAGAAGTCATAGGAAGGGTAGTGATTAAGTGAGCAGATTATAACCGGGTGTGGTTGCTGTATGATCTGTGAATTGATACTATCGTATATTGATTTCGTCCCTGGCTTGGTAGCCCCCAGAGTAGGATTGTTGATCCGAACTGGGTAAACATATCACTGTGTTCTTTACTTTCTGCACTATTATTATTATTGTTATCTTGTTCATTGTGTTGGATATTCGTGTCTCAACATCTGTGTAGGACATTTGATATCCGTGCCAGAATTTCAATTGGCATCAAGAGCTTGCACCCTTGTTTGGTTCTGCGTGAGATTCAGGGAAGGTACTTTCTGGTACAATGGACAAGGATGGAGGATTTTTGAACAAACCACCTCTGCTTGATGGTTCCAACTATGACTATTGGAAACCAAAGATGATAGCATTCATCAAATCCATGGATGATCAAGCATGGGAAGCTGTTATCAAAGGATGGGAACCCCCAAAGGTTAAAGATGGAAAAGGTAATCCTACTGATGTGGTGAAGGAAGAGGAAGACTGGGATGATGTAGACTACAAAGGGTCCTTGGGAAATTCCAAAGCCATGAATGCACTGTTTAATGGTGTTAATAAGAATATCTTCAGGTTAATTGAATATTGTACCATTGCAAAAGAGGCGTGGGAGGTCTTGAAGGTTGCTCATGAAGGGACTTCAAAGGTGAAGATGTCAAAACTTCAGCTTCTCACTACCAAGTTTGAGAATTTGAAGATGAAGGAAGATGAGAGCATTCATGATTTTCACATGAACATTATTGAGATAGCTAATGCTTCAAGTGGCCTAGGTGAAAAGATGTCTGATATCAAACTGGTCAGAAAAATCCTCAGATCTCTACCTAAGAGATTTGACATGAAAGTGACTGCTATAGAGGAAGCTTAGGACATAGATAAGATGAAAATGGATGAACTTGTGGGATCACTTCAAACATTTGAATTGGGGATCAGTGAAAAGTCTGAAAAGAAGAAGAGTATAGCGTTTGTGTCAAATGCTAGTGATTCAGACGATGAAGGTAACCTGGTCAGAGATGAAGGGGTATCTAAAGATTTGGTATTGCTTGGAAAACAATTTAACAAAGTGTTGAAAAGGATGGACTGGAAGTCAAGAGAAAATGTTCAGAACAAGTCACTCGACATGAGTAAAAATCAGGATGGAGGCAGAAGGTCCAGAACTGAAGAAGACTCCAACCAAGGGAAGAAAGTTCAGTGTTTTGAATGTGAGGGATTTGGGCACATAAAAATTGAGTGTCCCACGTATCTCAAAAGGCAGAAGAAGGGCTTATCTGTGTCTTGGTCAGAAGGAGAGTCTGAGAGTGATCTTGAAGAAGAATCAACAAAATTGGTGACAACCTTGACTGGAATATGTAAGTCTGATGGAGAAACAACTTGTGAGTCTGATTCTGACAAAGAATCTTATATTGGAGAACTCACTAAGCAGGAAGTCATCACCGGGTTCTCATAGTTGTGTATCAAGAATGAAGAGAGGTGCCAGATAATATTAGAACAGAAGGTTCTGATAGCTCAACTAGAAGCTGAGAAGGAAGAACATCTATCAATCATTGTTGATCTTAAAGAGGAGGTTGTATGGCAAAAGTCAAAACTTGACAATATGACCAAATCTATAAGGATGCTGAACAATGGTTCCACGCAGATGGATGAGATTCTTCAGACTGGGAAAAATGCTGGAAATGTACAAGGTCTTGGTTTTAACAATCAAGCAGAGAACTACAAGAAGTCTGTGTTAAAGTTTGTTCCTCAGAAAATAAGGCAAGAGGAGGAGATGTCAAATCGCATGTTTCAACATCAGATGAAACATCAGAAAATAGTATGTAGTGCAAAGTATAAACCATGGAGATGTCATTACTGTGGAAAGATTGGTCACTTAAAGTCCTTTTGCTACAATTTGCATGGTTATCCCAAAACTGCTCATCAACAAAATAAAGGACGGAATTGGGCTGAAGTAAAGAAAAGATGGACTCCTAGAAATATGATGACTGGTTTCATAGCACATACCTCTCTCAGAGCATCTGCAAGGGAAGATTGGTACTTTGACAGTGGTTGTTCAAGACACATGACTGGTGTGAAGAAATTCTTGTCAGATATCAAGCCTCACTCCACCAATTATGTCACTTTTGGGGATGGATCAAAAGGTGAAATAAAAGGTGTTGGAAAGCTGGACTACACAGGACAACCAAATCTGGACCGTGTTCTATTTGTCAAAGGGCTGACTACAAATTTGATCAGTATAAGCCAACTGTGTGATCTAGGACTCAAAGTAAATTTCACAAAATCTGAATGTCTAGTAACCAATGAGGAAGATGAAGTTGTAATGAAGGGAACCAGGTCTAAGGATAACTGCTATCTGTCGAATCCTCAAGAATCTAAAAGTTTGTCTACCTGTTTGATGTCAAAGGAAGATGAAACCAAACTGTGGCATCAGAAATTGGGTCACTTACATTTGAAAGGGATGAAGAAAGTTCTGTCAAGTGAGGCTGTTAGAGGTACTCCCAAGCTGAAGATTGATGAGGATAGAATATGTGGTGAATGTCAAGTTGGGAAGCAAACAAGGGTGTCACACAAAAGGCTTCAACATCTTACCACAACTTCTAGAGTTTTGGAGCTGCTTCACATGGACTTAATGGGACCTATGCAGGTTGAAAGTCTTGGTGGGAAGAAGTAAGCCTATGTTGTCATTGATGATTACTCCAGATTCACCTGGATAAGCTTTATCAGAGAAAAGTCTGAAGTATTTGCAGCCTTCAAAGAGTTGTGTCAAAGGATTCAACGGGAAAAGGATTGTGGTGTTGTTCGAATTAGAAGTGACTATGGGAAAGAATTCGAAAATAGCAGGTTTGAAGAGTTTTGTTTATCTGAAGGAATCACTCATGAATTCTCATCACCAATCACTTCTCAGCAGAATGGTGTGGTGGAACGCAAGAATAGGACTATACAAGAGTGTGCAAGGGTCATGATTCATGCCAAAAAGCTTCCATATCATTTTTGGGTTGAAGCCATGAATACCGCTTGCTATATACACAATAGGGTGACTATCAGATCAGGTGCTTTTGTTACTCTTTATGAGCTATGGAAAGGTAGAAAGCTAAATGTGAAGTATTTCCATGTTTTTGGGAGTAAGTGCTATATCTTGGCGGATCGTGAGCAGAGGCGAAAGATGGATCCTAAGAGTGAGGAAGGGATATTTTTGGGATACTCTACAAACAGTAAAGCATATAGGGTATTTAATTCCAGAACTAAGGTGATGATGGAATCCATAAATGTGGTGGTTGATGACTCTGGAAAAGATGAAGATGTCACAGATGATGTTGGAGCATGCTTTCCCATGAACAATGAAATCTCACAAGACACTGAGTCCGTAGAAGATAATGCTCAAGAGACCGATGCTAGACCTGCGAATGAAGAGGTAGAGGATGCTAACAGGGGACCCTCTATAAGGGTTCAGAAGGATCGCCCTAAGGAGTTGATTATTGGAAATCTGAATGAAGGTGTAAGAACCAGAACGAGGGGGGATGTGTCAAATGCATGTTTTGTTTCAAAGCTTGAACCAAAGAATGTTAAAGAGGCATTGACAGATGAGTTCTGGATAAGTGCTATGCAGGATGAACTTTGTCAATTCAAGAGGAATGAAGTCTGGGAACTGGTACCACGACCAGCAGGAACAAATGTGATTGGAACAAAGTCGGTTTATAAGAATAAGTCTGATGAACAAGGAGTTGTTACCAGAAACAAAGCCAGATTAGTTGCTCAAGGATACACACAGATTGAAGGAGTAGATTTCGATGAAACATTTGCTCCTGTGGCTCGATTGGAATCCATCAGATTGTTGCTAGGAGTGGCATATTTTTTGAAATTCAAATTGTTTCAAATGGATGTCAAGAGTGCCTTTCTGAATGACTATCTTAATGAGGAAGTTTATGTTGAGCAGCCTAAAGGGTTTGTGGATCCAAATTTTCCTGATCATGTCTTCAAGCTAAAGAAGGCTTTGTATGGTTTGAAACAAGCTCCACGAGCTTGGTATGAAAGGCTGACTGAGTTCTTAGTCAAACATGGATACAGGAAGGGTGGTATTGATAAAACACTTTTTGTCAAGGAGAAGGATGGGAAACTAATGATTGCTCAGATTTATGTAGATGATATTGTGTTTGGTGGGATGTCGGATGAAATGGTCCAACATTTTGTCAACCAAATGCAGTCTGAATTTGAAATGAGCTTGGTAGGAGAATTGACTTACTTCCTTGGATTGCAAGTCAAGCAGATGGAAGATTCCATTTTTATTTGTCAGAGCAAATATGCGAGGAATATTGTGAAGAAGTTTGGATTGGATAATGCCAAGCATAAGAGAACTCCTGCTCCTACTCACTTGAAGTTATGCAAAGATGAAAAGGGAGTGAATGTTGAACAAAGTTTATACAAAAGCATGATTGGCAGTCTGCTGTATCTCACAGCAAGTAGGCCAGACATAACCTTTGCTGTTGGTGTATGTGCACGATACCAAGCAGAACCCAAGGTCAGTCACATCAATCAAGTTAAGAGAATTCTTAAGTATGTGAGTGGTACATGTGATTATGGGTTGTTGTACTCCCATGAGTCAAGTTCTATTTTAGTAGGATATTGTGATGCTGATTGGGCTGGAAGTGCTGATGATAGGAAGAGTACCTCTGGAGGTTGTTTCTTTTTGGGAAATAATCTTATTTCATGGTTTAGTAAGAAGCAAAACTCTGTATCTCTTTCTACTGCTGAAGCTGAGTACATAGCAGCTGGAAGTAGTTGTGCTCAACTGGTGTGGATGAAGCAAATGTTATCTGAGTATAATGTCACATAAGATGTCATGACATTATTTTGTGACAACCTGAGTGCTATTAATATTTCTAAAAATCCTATTCAACATAGCAGGACTAAGCACATTGATATCAGGCATCACTTCATCAGAGAACTTGTGGAGGACAAAGTCATAACTCTTGAGCATGTGAGCACAGAAAATCAGCTTGCTGACATATTTACCAAGGCTCTAGATGCAGTTCAGTTTGAAAACATGAGGAGTAGACTTGGGGTTTGCATTCATGAAGAACTATAGCAATTAATGTTCCTTCTGGCTGCCAGATTGAAAAGATTAAAGGTGGTTCTGGTAGTGCAGTGTGTGCAGGTGTTTATGAAGGGAAAGATGCTGAAGTTTGTGCATGACACTTGGTCATGTGATGTGGTGTGCATCTACTTTCTGATGCTGTTTATTCTGGTTTATGACTTGACCATTTCTAAAAAATTCATAACTGTTCTACTTGCCTTTGTCATATTTCTGGCTAAAAAGGGGGAGTAGTGTGCTTGTGCGTGTGCTGGTACTGCAGCTGAGGGGGAGAATATTGAATGTTGTTGTGTTGCTGCAGTTGAGGGGGAGTTTCTGTTTGTGAATTTTTGCTGCTATGCTTTTGTTGGTGTTATGGTGTGCTTTTCGCTGCTGTCTCTGATATTGTTGTTTTGCTTGTGTTGTCTTTGCAAGATTGTTTTGGTGTGTAGTTTTAGCCAAAATAAGCCATAGGGGGAGATTGTTAATTCTTTGTTTTTGTGGTTGGCATTTATTTTGCTAAAACTATTCTAGCAGCAAGATGTTGGATAAAGATGTTCTAATTTTCTGCATTCAACATGTCGAATAAATATGTCCCATTCTGGCTCATAGGACATCGTGTCCAATTTTGGTTTAAAAGGAAGATTCTGTTGCTGTTAATTGTTACTGAATATTCTGTGAATATTTGGTTATCCTATGTGGCATCCAAAGTATTTTTGGTTTGGGTTTTTATGTGTTGATTTTCGGATTTTCAGCATTTTCTAATTATGGAGACATATTAGGAAACTTTAGATTGAAGACCTATTTTGTTGGAGTTTTTATTGCAGATTTGTGAGCAGTCTCCTTGCTGCGTTTGTGAAGCCCAATCCAGTCCAGAGTTAATGCTATATATTGACTGGTGTAAACCTAGTTTAGGTGTGGAATTACGTGTGTTTTGTTAGGGTTTTCGAGTGTTATTTGTGAGCCTAACTGGTATCATTCTGATAACAGTATAAGGACTGGTTTTTGTGTTGTAAGTTCTGTCAGTTACTCATAAGCTTTTAAGCATTGAGTTTCTTGTGTGTCAATTCTCATAAGCTTTGAAGTATTGAGAATTGTGTGTTTTGAAAGTGTGTCTTTTGATTTGTTACTTGTGTTGAAAGGAACCAGTCACGGGTTGTGATTGAAGAGGGATTTGAGGAGGGCCTCATACCTAGGTGAGTCTTAGGTAGAAGTCATAGGAAGGGTAGTGATTAAGTAAGCACTTCTTAGTTTTATCCTGAAGGACACGTGAAGGGAATTCAGAAGCAAAGTGCATGCAGGCTTCTACGGGGAGAAAGCTGAAAAAGTAAATGTTAGGAAGTAGTTATTTCATATGAACCCTGAAACACCATTTTTATTTCAATGCAATGTTTTCTTTTCAATCTACAATATCTGCCCAGCTAATCTCATCTTTACTTTAACTACATTACTTCCTTATCTTTTCTTTACTAGATTTGTACCTTTTAAACAGTCTAAATCACATTACTACGTTGTTTTTTTTTGCATTTCTTTCGACCAAGTCGAAGTCTCTTTCATTTCTATAAAAAATATAAAGGAAAATCTTTAGCACTATGTCCTAGGATTCTCTAGTTGATCCTGCAAGTAACCTTTAATAAGAGACTAACGGTTGTTTAGCAATTTTCAATATAAATAGATGGCTGAATCAAAACCTGGTTTTTACGTTCATTTATTTATTCAAATCATACTCAAGTTCGAATCACACTTCAAAAAATTGATATTTTAAGAAAAGTGAAGTATTTATCGGAATTAAAAACTAGCATGATAGGAATCATGCATTCATTCATTTCTTGATCTAAATATTCGACCAATTAACTTGAATAATTTAACTTCGACTTTTACCTAATGTTCATTTATGCAGGCACAACTACGATTTAATGAATTGCACTTAATTCTATGATATGTATAAAGATCTAACATAGAAATTACTAAAACGATGAATGATAAAGATAATAAACGAGACAAGTAGAAAAACCAAAAGCCTAGAAGAGCAAAACAACTTCATTCATCTGGTGTCTTTGCAAAATACACATTGATTTCAATCAACACCAGTTCTTTAATTATCCTTTTGCTATCAAACTTTGCCTGAGTAAAACAATTAAGATTATTCTTCAGTTTAATTCAATTGATGACCTTTAGAACTCTTGTATTAAAGGTAGATCCCCCTCAATGTACTATCACTTTAAAAGCTGCCATGGTTCTAATCTAACTTCTAAATCTTCTATGGAGTATTTAGTCATTCTTAAAGTACTCAATACAACAATCCATTTGTCCAAGGCCCATTCAATCAAATAACTAATTTGGAGTCCTCCTTGCTCAAAAATAAAACTCTATCCACTTCCATATTTCCTCTATGTAAAAATATAATACGTATCTTATAGAATATACTTGCCTTTATAAAAAAAATAGCATTTTTTAAATTTGTTTTCAACGATCAATATTTCTTATCTTATCCCATACATATGTAAATAAAAATCATGATCAATATTTCTTATCTTATCCCATACATATGTAAATAAAAAATCATTATTGAGAATCGAAGCTTGCAATCTTAACCGCAAACATTGTTGTTTGTTTGTGTGTTTGATAACAGGCCCATACGTAAAAGAAATCAGCCCAAGTAGATGCTGGACTTTGTGACAAAATAATTATTTATTAGCTATTATGTAATTTTATTATTTTCTCTCTTGTGGGCTGGCCCATTTAATCCTTGCTTTTGGTACTATTGTCTGTATTTAAGCACTTCTGAATTGGAGTGGAGGATAAAATGAATTTGAGAAATTTTATTTGACTTGTTTTTCCTTGTTTTGTGTAATCTTTTGGTAACCCTAGATCTTAGAAAAATAGTTGTGGAAAACTTCTTATCAATTTGGTGCTTTCATCTTTTGGATTCATGGCTCTCCCTCCCAAACCACCAAACCCTAGAGATATTATTGAAGAAGCTGTCCAAATAGCTCATGTTCATCTTGATAATGCAACGACCCCAACACAACAGCAAATAGATGAGAGATTCAATAAAACCATTGCAGATTTGAAGTTGATTCAGACATGTATGGATAACGAGAAGAAAATTTCAGACTCTAGATATGAAAATATCACGGGGATGCTCAACAAACTTGCTACTCAAAAAGAACAGCAACCAACAGCCACTGTTCATACAACAACAACAACAACTACTATTCATACAGCAGCAACAACATCATCTTCAGGTATCACTAATGTTTCTCACCAATTTCCCGTGCCTACAACATTTATTAGCCCTAATATTACTACTGTTTCCACCCTCTAAATTCCCCTCAAATCCAACAGCCTTACACCACTCCTATCCACTCCACCACCCTCTCTAATAACCCACTCTATCCACCATTGTCCACTGCCCCTTTAAGACCAACCCCTACCCAAATACCTATATTTTTTCTTCACCTTACCTCACTCAACCTAACACTATGCCCTTCACACAGAACTACAATATCCCAATGTTCCAACAACTTCCATTTTCCCAACTCCATCCAAATACCCCAATACCACCCTTTCGTACCCCTAAACTCGAACTTCATACGTTTGATGGGTCTAATCCTTTAGAGTGGTTATTTCAAGCTGACCAATTCTTTGAATTTTATCAATTACCACCTGAAAATAGACTATCTATGATGTCCTTTTACATGAAAGATGAAGCATTACGTTGGTTCAAATGGACGCATCAAAGTCAATTAATAATTGATTGGGCCTCTTTTACTAAGGCATTGGAATTACATTTTAGTCAATCTACATACGCTAATCACCAAGCTGAATTGTTTAAGTTAAAATAAGTAGGATCCGTTGTTGAATATCAAGCTGCTTTTGAAAAGTTGGGAACTCAAGTGGTAGGTTTATCCCAAGATGCTATCTTAAATTGTTTCATCTCTGGATTGGCACCTGAGATACAAAATGAAATCGCTATTCATAAATCCATTTCTATTTCTCAAGCAATAGGACTAGTTAAGTTGATTGAGTCCAAAATTAAGGATTCAAAACCTAAGTATCAGAAGGCTTTCTCCACCCCTTTCACCAAACCCAATCCAACTTCCCAAACCCCAGCCATGAACACTCCAACACCTAAAAACTTAGCACCCACCCAAACAACGAAACTTACTATTTGCCGCCTATCAAATGCTCAACTTCAAGAGAGGCGTGCTCAAGGATTGTGCTTTAACTGTAATGAAAAGTTTATACCAGGCCACAAATGTTCTTTTGGAAAATTCTTATTGTTAATGGTGGATGAGGATGAACCTCCAGCACAAGACTCAGTTGACCATGGGGATGTCATTTCCCAACCCAATGAACCAGACGACACCTATTTCCAACTATAACCCCATGCTGTGATCGACCAATTTTCACCAAAAACCCTTAAATTCAAGGGCTTGCTACACGACCTTACAGTGACTGTTCTGATTGACACAGGCAGTACCGAAAATATTCTCCAACCACACATTGCACAACATTTAAAACTGCCAACCAAACCCATCCCCAATTTTTCTGTCATGGTTGGAAATGGCTCAAAGCTATCATGTTCTGGACTCTGTCCCCAAGTCCCTATCACCTTACAAAACCACCTATTTACTATACCATTCCACTTAATTCCTATTGAGGTTGCTGATGTGGTCCTCGGAATGGAATGGTTACACACCCTTGGCCCCCTTCTAGCTGACTTCTCTATCCCAAAGATTTCCTTCACTTACCAAACAAATGAAATCACCATCACAAGTGACCCTAAACCCTTTCTCTTACACTCTTCCTACAACCAAAATTTTCACCTGCTACAAACAGACTCCATTGCCTCTATCCACCTCCTACTTTACCAACCTTCACATGAACAAAATCCCACAGAACTAGATAACCCAGCCAACCCTCTTAACACATTACCCATATCCCTACCCAAACAAATCAAAACCATTCAACATTCCTTCGCAGCTATTTTCAAACAGCCGCATGGCCTACCTCCTTAAAGACCACATGACCACCATATACACATCCTCCCAAACACTGCACCAATCAATGTCAAACCTTACCGATACCCTCATTCCCAGAAAGATGCCATAACCATAATCATTCAAGACATGCTTTATGAAGGAATAATTAAACCTAGTAACAACCCATACTCCTCCCCCGTTCTTCTAGTTTGAAAAAAAGAGGGCTCTTGACGTTTTTGCGTCGATTATCACGCTTTAAACGCTGTCACAGTTCGAGACCGTTTTCCCATACCAACAATTGATGAACTTTTTGATGAATTGGGTTCTGCAACTATTTTCTCTAAGATTGATCTAAGATCTGGTTACCCCCAAATCCGGGTTACGCCAGAAGTTACACACAAAACAACATTCAGAACATTTGATGGTCATTATGAGTTTTTGGTTATGCCATTTGGCTTAACTAACGCTCCTAGTTCATTTCAATCTGCTATGAATGATTTGCTTCGTCCTTATCTACGCCGGTTCGTTTTAGTATTCTTTGATGACATTTTAGTTTACAGTTCTTGTCTTTCTGACCATGCTCATCACTTACAATTGATTTTAGAGTTACTATTATCTAATCAGTTTTATGCCAAGTTATCCAAGTGTACTTTTGCTGTTCTTGTCTTTCTTGTCTTTCTTGTTACAAACCTGGAAAGTCTAACCAAGTTGCGGACGCCTTGAGTCGGATTCAAACTGAAGATGTAGCCATGTTCCTATCCATCTCTTCACCTATTCTTCAATTGATCACAGAGCTCAAACAATTCTACCAAAAACAACAAGAAGGAAGAATTCTAGTAAGGAAAGTGTTATCCGAACCCAACTCACACGCCCTTTTTCACATCAAGGATGAACTGTTATACTACAAGGACAAGATTTACATACCTCACATTGAAGAATTGCGACAGAGCATCTTGAAGGAATACCATTCTACACCAACTGCTGGCCACTCCAGGCTACAACGGACGCTTGCAAGGGTGTCTAGCTCGTTGCTCTGGCCTGGGATTTACAGAGACACAAAGGCATTTGTCAAAAGCTGTTCCATATTTCAAACAAACAAATACAGTACCAAGAAGAAACAAGGTCTCCTTCAATCATTACCAATACCAAACCAAGTGTGGGAGGATTTGACAATGGATTTTATAACTCACTTACATGTTTCTTTCGGTCATACTGTAATTTGGGTAATATGCGATCGACTCACCAAGTTTTGCCACTTCATTGCCCTCCCCACCAAATTCACAGCTAAAGATCTCACCTTGCGCTTTTTTGTCGAAATCTATAGATTATATGGGATGCCAAGAACAATCATATCGGACCGTGACCCTCTCTTCCTCAGCACTTTTTGGAAGGAGTTATTCCGTGCCTAGGGAACAACATTAAAGTACAACACAACCTACCACCCTGAAACAGATGGTCAAACAGAGGTTGTTAATCGCTGTTTGGAATCATATCTTCGTTGCTTCACAAGCGAGCAACCTAAACAATGGTTTAAATACTTACACTTAGTAGAGCTTTGGCACAACACCGCTCTTCATAGTTCCATCAAAATGTCACCCTTTGAAGCTCTCTACGGTCGACCTCCTCCTTCGTTTCCTCATTACGACCCAGGCTCTTCTGCTCTCGAAGCTGTTGATGTTTCCCTACAAAACAGAGATGATGTTCTTAGAATTTTAAAGAGAAATCTGGAACGCAACATATATTATATGGAAACTCAAAGCAACAAAAAAAGACAAGACATAACTTTTACAGAAGGTGATTTAGTTTTACTTCGCTTGCAACCATACCGCCAAAGCTCTGTGCAAAAACGTATCTCTAACAAGCTCTCAAAACGGTTTTTTGGCCCCTTCAAAATACTTCGCCAAATCGGGAACGTCGCGTATCATCTGGATCTTCCTGAATCTTCAAAGATCCATCCTATCTTCCACGTCTCATAGCTACGAGCCTTTCATGGTGCGGACCCGGTTCTGCATTTCCGACCCATCCCACCTAAGTTTGGAACACACACCAGCAAAGACTTTGCACATGCATCACGAACCTCTGTGAGCGAGACTCAAAATAAAGGACTCAATAATTCTCAAACATTGAAAGAAAAAGAAGATGGGTTAGAGAAACTTAGTTCTGACAGTGTGACTCTTAAGGGTGACTTAGAGAAACTTAATGGGTCTTGTGAGAAAAATAAACGAACTAAAACAAGTGTGCTTCCTGAGGATTGTAATTTTAAAAGAAAGTAAAAGTTACACGTTAAACCCTTGGAATCTGCTGGAAAGCCTGTTACTTCACGTGCTAATGCTGTTTCCAACGGTAGCTTCCCACTTCCCCATGCTTGACATGCAATTCTTGGGCCACCAACTCTGCCATCTGTTTCACCCTTGGATTCCCTAGATACAGTTGGGCCGCATGCAAGCCTTCCCCTTGATGAGCTGGCACGCATCGCTTTAACTCCCTCGCCAGCTGTTCCGCATGACACTCTCCCTCATCACACTGCCCAATGCAAAGTCAATGCTGAAGCCAATTCCCATTTCAATTATGACCGTGTAGTTCCTCTCTCAAGTCCCTTGGTTATTCAGTCAAATGGGCCATCCAACTGGGCCGCGTCATTTAAACCCAATTCAAACAAGGCATTCAAACCCAACCTTGAGGACAAGGTTATAACTGGGCCGGATAGTAGTGATAACAGACCCATACGTAAAAGAAACTAGCCCAAGTGGATGCTGGACTTTGTGACAAAATAATTATTTATTAGCTATTATGTAATTTTTATTATTTTCTCTCTTGTGGGCTGGCCCATTTAATCTTTACTTTTGGTACTATTTTCTGTATTTAAGCACTTTTGAATTGGAGTGGAGGACAAAATGAATTTGAGAAGGGGACAACTTCGTTACCCATCATAAAAAGTTGGGTAGTCTACCTTCAACCAATCCATTAATGCCATATCATTTTATTATACTTAATTATTTATTTAATTATTTAAATTTTGTAGATTTCCAATGCAATGTAGCCTAATTTACTCTATGTGTGACTCTTAATGCTGTTCTTCCTTGTTTTGTGTATTCTTTTGGTAACCCTAAATCTTAGAAAAATAGTTGTGGAAAACTTCTTATCAGTGTTATCCACGCTACTTCCTACATCATCATCACTTCCTCTACTCTCTTCTACTTCCAACTTCCAATGTCGTTTGCCGTAGCCTCCACCATCAGTATCGACGCTACATGCGGCGGTGCTGGAATCCTCTACAACAACACCCTACACCTCTCTCTCCCACTTCACCCTCGAAGGAACCAACCAACAACCACCACGACGGTTGATGAGGAATCACAACCAACAACTGAGATTGAAATACCCTGATTTCTTTGAAGGTCCTCAGTGGAACACTGTTGGGTTCATTGCAGAGTGGTTGTGGCTTGTTGCCTGTGTTTATAAAGAGATTCGAGCTGGTTTTCATAGGCCAATTAGACCGAATATAGAGACCTTATATAATATTAGAGCCTTAGGGTCACTCATCATTTGCAGCCATGCATCAAACTCTGGCCGCTTTTGAAGGTGAGCAGTATGGACTATAGGAGAGGGTCTTAAATTTGCTACAGTCAAACTATGATTAAATAAGACCTCATAGTAGAGTTGTCATGACTAAATCATGGCTAAATAAAGCCCCGATTGTTTTGTTAAGATTGAATTGTTGCTAACTTAGATAGGGTCTCCAAAACTTAAAACGACTTTGATCAAACTCAATAGTGTTAGATGTACTGGAATAAGTTAAATTTGATATAAAAGCCTAATAGTACGTGTCTGTGAGTTTTGATTGAGTGGTTTTTTTGAGTATGAGAAAAAATTGGGAAGAGGATAGAGTTTTCACTTTTGAGCTTATTTGGTGACATGTCCACTAATCTAAGGACATGTTTGGATTGACGGTGAGTTTGATGATTTTTGTCGAAACTCAAACATAGTTTTTGCACAAATTGTGGTGGGTCATTTATTTATTTTAAACCCAATGTGTACTATGTATTTAGAGAAAGTTCGATGAAGATGAAAATTGTTAGAAAAATTATAAAACTAACACACTTCTATCAAGGTTTGAAAAAATTGGTTTGGATTGTGATGGTAATGTTTTTTATGTCTCTATGACAACAACATGTTCCTAATTTTTCATGTTAACGTGTATGTGTGTGTTTTCTTTTAATGGTTTTTTTTAATATACGAAGAAATTTGGAAGTGGATAGAGTTTACTTTTTGAGTTTATGGGAACTGGTGAAAAATCCACTCATCTAAGTGGATGTTTGAATTAATGGTGAATTTGACATGATCATGATTGCATGGCAAAATCGTGGTAGACTTTTGCAATTCTTCCAAACACACGTAGAATTCAAGTACACACTGCATATTTAGAAAAGTTCTCATGAAAAAGAAAGTAGTTACACGAGTTATAAAAGTTAATATACTACCGTCAATGTTTAAATAAAATGGTCTGGATTGCGACGTTAATGTTTTTTATGTCTCTACGACCACATCACGATCCTAATTGTGGCTGCATCCATGGTTTTAAATAGCGGTTGCGGTTACGGTTGCGGTTGCGGTTACAGCCATTGCGGTTGTAGTTATTGCGGTTGTTGTAATGCAGATTGCGGTCGTTGCGGTGTGAATTTATTTTTATCAACATAAAATAATATACTTTATTATATGTATTAGGTTTCACATGTCATCTATTGTTGCGGGCTGATACGGTCCGATGCGGGCAAATGCGGTCGTTGCGGTGTTATGATGCGGCCGTTGCGGCGTTATAATGCGGTTTTTAGTGTGAATTACAATCACACCACAATTGCGGTCTGATGCGGATGCGGACACTACCGCAACCGCAATATTGCGGCCGCATCAGGTGATGCGGTCCGCAATTTAAAACCATGGCTGCATCTGCATGAACTCGTATATGACTATAATTTTCTAGATGAGAAGGAATGTCTTGTCTGAAGAGCCTGGCTTGCTAATCTTGCCATTTAATGTCGGCGTGTAGGTTCAATCAATTAATTGTTTAGAACTTCATTGCAATTGCAGGCACTTGGTGGTGGGAATGCTGCCATAAATTACAATCTAGGACTGTTGAAATTGTAATTCAGTGTTGTGTCGAAGTCGAAGGTTTATAGGTTTGGTCGAAGTAGTGTATGTTAGTCGAATAGTTGTAATACATTGTAAGTCAACTGTATTCGACTGAGTCGAATATAGCTGATAAAGAGTTGTGTCGAAATGTAGTTTGGGTCTGGGTCGTGATGACTTATATAAAGGGTTTCCTAGTTTGTAAATTTTACAACACACAGCTTGATACAGTTAATACAATTTGCACAATTCTGCAACATAGCTTTCTCTCTCTTTCTCTCTCGTTTTCTCCTTCTTCTTCTTTACAAATCCCATCTTTCTTGAACCCTAGTTCCAACAAATTGGTATTACAGAGCCCGGTTACGATTGCAATTTTGAGAGAATCAAATGGAAAACGGAACAACATCTACGCAATTTCCAGCAAACTTACCGGTTTTCAAAGGCGAGAACTATCAACGGTGGGTGGCGCAGATGAAGGTCATTTCAGATTTCAAGATGTTGTTGAAATCGTCAATGATGGAGTATCGGAATTGGGGGTAAATGCAGATGAGGCGCAGAAGGCTGTACACAAAGATCAGAGGAAGAAAGATGGCAAATCACTGTTCTTGATTCACCAGTGTGTGGATCCAAACGTGTTTGAAAAGATTATTGAGGAAGAATCAGCAAAAGCAGTTTGGGAAAAGTTAAAGAGCTTGTATGGTGGAGATGAGAAATTGAAAAAGGTGAAGTTGCAGACCTTGAGGAAGCAGTACGAGATGATTCAGATGAAAGAAGATGAATCAGTCTCGGCATATTTCTCAAGATGAAGACATGTGGTGAATCACTCATTGATCTGCAAAAGATTGAGAAGGTATTAAGATCTTTGATAGCAGATTTTGATTACTTTGTAGTAACAATAGAAGAGTCCAAGAATCTTTCTGAGATGAAGTTAGAAGAACTTCAAGCTTCTTTAGAGGCTCATGAGATGAGATTGAAGCAGAGGAACTCAGAAAGAGAGAAGGTGACTGAAAAGGCGCTACAATCAAGATTCACCAAGAAATCTGGAAAAGAGAAATCGAAGCAGTCAAAGAATGTTGCTAATGATGAGAAGTTAAGCAAGAAGACTGATTCGACTAAGAAAGACATGAGGGACGTGCAATGTTACAACTGTCAAGGTTTTGGTCACTATGCTCGAGATTGTCGAAGAAGAAAGAAGGCAAAAGCAAAAGATAGTGATGAAGCCCAATATGCACGCACTAGAGATAGTGATTCTGATGATGTGTTGCTGATGGCCAACACTCAGTCGAACACTGAGCGAACTAACATGTGGTATCTAGATTCAGGATGTAGCAACCATATGACTGGCAATAAAAACTGGTTTACCGACTTAGATGAATCAGTCGAAAAGGTTATAAAGTTCGCAGATGGCAGGCACATCAAATCAGATGGTAAAGGAGATATTTTGATTGTCAGAAAGGATGGTCGAAGAGCAACTATCACTGATGTATTATATGTACCAGCAATGACAAGTAACTTGATAAGTGTAGGTCAATTACTTTCAAAAGGCTTCAATATGAAGTTAGAGAAGAATCACATGAAGGTACATAGGGCTGATGGGAAGTTGATAATGAAAGCACCTATGGCAGAAAACAAAACCTTCAAAGTTGAACTCCACATATCAGATCATAAGTGTCTCGCTTCAATGACTGAAGAAGACAAGAATTGGCTATGGCACCACAGGTATGGACATCTAAACTTCAAAAGTTTAGGCATGCTCAACCAGAAAAAAATGGTGTTTGGTTTACCGCAGTTGAAGGAACCAAAGCAGGTGTGTGAAGAATGCTGCAAAGCAAAGCAGGCCAGAAAAGCATTCAAGCATGACTTGCCCATGAGATCAAGACAAAAACTGGAGCTAGTTCATTCTGATGTGTGTGGACCTTTTGAAGTTAGGTCAAATGGTGGTAAGCGTTACTTCTTAACTTTCATTGATGAATTCACCAGATATATGTGGATTTATATGATTGAAAGTAAGAATGAAGTATTCACAAAGTTCAAGAAGTTTAAGTTGCTTGTTGAAAATCAGAGTGGCTGCAAGCTAAAGAAACTGAGAACTGATGGCGGTGGTGAATACACCTCTCGAGAGTTTGCTAGATTTTGTGAAGAGGAAGGTCTAGAGCATGAGGTTATTGCACCCTATACACCTCAACATAATGGCATAGCTGAGAGGAAGAATAGAAGTATACTGAATATGACGAGAAGTATGTTGAAGGCGAAAGAGGTGCCAAAGAGATTTTGGGCTGAAGCAGCTTCGACAGCAGTATACATTCTGAATAGATGTCCAACGAAGAAGTTAGTCGAGAAGACTCCTCATGAGGCTTGGAAAGGGTCGAAACCAAATGTTAGTCATCTTAAAGTTTTTGGATCAATATGCTTCAGGCATGTACCTGAACAATTGAGAACAAAACTAGATGATCGAAGTCAAGCTATGGTGTTAATAGGTTATCATTCGACTGATGCATACAAACTGTATTCACCAAACGATGATAAACTAGTGATCAGTCGAGATGTTCTTGTGGATGAAAGCAAAGGGTGGGACTGGAGTCAAACTTTAGTTCGACAGAAGTCAGATACAGTCACAACTGTGTTTGAAGAAGATCAACAGAATGAGGCTTCAACCAGTCGAAGTGAACAGGATAAAGCTTCAACCAGTCAAAATGAAGAACAACCTGAGCAGAATACAAGAAGATCGAATAGAACAAGAACTGAATCGACAAGACTATCTGGATATGAGAGATTTCCTGACCAAGCAGTTGATGCAGATGGTGACTTAATCGAATAAGCCATGATGATGGCTGAAGCAGAACCAATTGATTTGGATCAAGCCATGAGTGATTCAAAGTGGTGTGAAGCTATGAAAGAAGAACTCAAAGCTATTGAGAAGAACAAGACCTGGGAGCTTGTCGAAAGATCCAACAAGAAGCCAATTGATGTAAAATGGGTTTATAAGTTGAAACGAAGACCAAATGGCGAGATTGCCAAGTATAAGGCAAGATTAGTGGCTAGAGGTTTTCTGCAGAAACAGGGCATTGATTTCGATGAGGTTTATGCACCCGTTGCAAGGTTGGAGACAATCAGAATTGTTGTGGCAACAGCAGCTTATCGAGGGTGGAAGATACATCAGTTGGATGTAAAGTCAGCATTTCTGAATGGACCATTAGAAGAAGAGGTCTATGTTACTCAACCACCAGGATTCAACGTCAAAGGGCAGGAGTCGAAGGTGTACAGATTAAGGAAGGCTCTCTATGGTTTGAAACAAGCTCCTAGAGCTTGGAATAAACGAATAGATAGTTTTCTGAATGAAGCAGGTTTCAAAAAATGTGTCTCTGAACATGGAGTGTACGTGAATGATGTTGACGGTGTCAGTCGAATCATTCTATGTCTCTATGTCGATGATTTGTTAATCACAGGAGCAGACGAAGCTGAGATAAAGAAAGTCAAGTCGAAGCTAATGCAGGAGTTTGAAATGTCCGACCTAGGGAAGTTGTCATATTTCTTACGGATGGAATTTAAGGACACAGGTGAAGGAATATTTTTACACCAGAAGAAGTATGCTCAAGACATCTTGAAAAGATTCAAGATGAGCAACTGTAATCCAGCAACCACACCATTAGAAACTGGCGCAAAGTTGAAGAAAGAAACTAATGATGAGTTTGTAAGTGCAACTCTGTACAAACAAATCATTGGTTTCTTGAGATATTTGTGCAACACGAGACCTGATATATGTCAAAGTGTTGGAGTGTTAAGTCGATTTGTGGAGAAACCCCAAGAATGTCATCTCATTGCTGTGAAGAGGGTGCTGAGATACATAAAGGGAACGATTGATCATGGTGTGTTGATGCCAAGGAAGTCGAAAGATAATACAAAGGCAGAAGTCTTTGGGTTCACTGATTCTGATTTCAGCGGAGATCAAGACGAAAGGAAAAGTACTGCAGGCTACATCTTCATGATCGAAGGAGCCCCAATATCTTGGAGCTCAAGGAAACAAAGCATTGTAGCTTTGTCCTCATGTGAAGCTGAATATGTAGCTGCATCATATGCTGCGTGCCAGGCAGCATGGATCGA
Source organism: Lathyrus tuberosus (assembly GCA_022829125.1). NCBI lineage: Eukaryota > Viridiplantae > Streptophyta > Magnoliopsida > Fabales > Fabaceae > Lathyrus > Lathyrus tuberosus. The sequence continues at coordinate 527,411 of JALAZF010000927.1, forward strand.
AATGTTGCTTGAAGAACTCAAGGTAATGGAATCGAAGAAAGTAAAGTTGTTTGTAGACAACAAGTCAGCTATCAACCTGGCGAATCACCCAATGAGCCATGGTCGAAGCAAACACATTGAGAGGAGGTATCATTTCCTGAGAGATCAAGTCAACAAAGGGAAGCTGGAACTGGAGTATTGCAAGACAGAAGTTCAACTAGCTGATATACTCACCAAACCTCTGGGAAGAGTCAGATTCGACGAATTGAAGAGAAGCATCGGGATGAGAAGTCTCGACAACATGAATTAGGGGGTGTGTTGAAATTGTAATTCAGTGTTGTGTCGAAGTCGAAGGTTTATAGGTTTGGTCGAAGTAGTGTATGTTAGTCGAATAGTTGTAATACATTGTAAGTCAGCTGTATTCGACTGAGTCGAATATAGCTGATAAAGAGTTGTGTCGAAATGTAGTTTGAGCCTGGGCCGTGATGGCTTATATAAAGGGTTTCCTAGTTTGTAAATTTTACAACACACAGCTTGATACAGTTAATACAATTTACACAATTCTGCAACATAGCTTTCTCTCTCTTTCTCTCTCGTTTTCTCCTTCTTCTTCTTCTTTACAAATCCCATCTTTCTTGAACCCTAGTTCCAACAAGGACTAGAAGCATCAGATTTCAAGGACATTCATGCATACAAGGAATCTGTTCAGTCTCGAGAACTTTTAGAACAACCTAAAACATCTGAATCAGATATCTTCGAGTGAAATCCTACGGAGGTAGCTCCTAGTTTGAACTAGTCCGTTCATAGATACAAGCAAACACACTTTGTTTCCGAATCCAGGTGAATGTTCCTTAATTTGTAAGGCAATACTTTGTTATATTTTTGAACTCTTCTTAGAAGTTGCAACCTTTGATCAAATCATTGTCGATGATCTTATTTTATATATAGATAAAAACATTGAAATTTAGAGATATATTTTGTTCAAATGTGGCACATGGATAGTTTGGTTTGTATATTGTAAATTGTTGCATGTTTGATTCAGAAGTTACAAATAATGCAAAAGTTTTATAACTTTTAAAATATAACAAAAACAACTTTGATTTAAAGAACAATTGTTTGCAAGTAACATAGAAAAAATAACTATCCTCTCTCAAACTCTAAAAGAAACAACACAAACACAATCAATCTAATATAACATCTTTGATGACCCTAATCTCTTAAAGGAAATGTATTAAGGCACTAGTATGAACATGAAAATTGTTATGTTCATGATAACAATTATTGCTTTCTTTGCCTTCAAGTTAATGGCTTCACTTCTTGCGAACCCAAATCCCATCATGCTAGGTCTTGGTGGCACTGAAAATACTGGAGAAGCTACAAATTACAGTGAAAGCGCGATTAGTTCATATTCGCTATTCACTTTGAAATCGAGTTTCTTACAATGATACAGAAGATAAAAAAAAAAGTAATTAACAAGAATAGGGAAGAAAAAAAACTTATTGATACCAGCAACAGTAGAGTTGTTCTTTGTTCCAAAGGAAACTTGAGAATTCGGCGAAGAAGATGGAGGAAGTACACGAGTTTTCTCCCCTACGACAAAAATCGAAGGAAAAAACTAAGTCGAAAATGGAGAAAAACTAAAAAAAACTGTGATTTTGTTACCTGGACAAACTGAGTTATTGACTTGAAGGTTACAAAGAGATGGAATCTGCAGAGCAAGTGTTCTGTTGATAGGGAAAGAGGTAAATGCAGTGTCATTGAGCAAGAAGCAAATACAATGTGGCTCTTGGCTATACAGTTGCTTGAGGTTGCTACAACAATCGGACGCCGGAGCGCTAACCGCACCCTGCACGAATGGTGTGCATGGAATGAGAGGAAGAAGGTTTGATGTGCATGGAGCTATTGTTGGGCTTGAGGAGGTTGGATCCTGTGAGAGAGTGTTTGAGGGATAGGAAATTATGAACAAGAGAAAAATGTGGAAGAATAGAGAAACTAGATTGCAATGAGTAAGAGAAGCCATTGTGTTTTGAGTGATTGTGTGTGAAGAGAGAAATGTTTGTTAGTGTGTTTAAATAGCAAAATTTGAAATCTTTTGTGTGAGTTTTTGCATGCATAAGGTGCGAGTTTTATCAATCATGCAATTTTGGTTTGTTCATGCTATACATGGATTCATAAGTGGTTGGACTCAAGTGTTTAATGAGTTTCAGTTAAAAAGAAATTTGTTATAAGAGTTCATTCGATTTTAAATTGTGAGTGAAACAGTTATTGACTGTACTTTTCTTAACAATAGATTTATTCGTTTGTATTTTTAAAAATGAAATTTGTATAACTATTTTTAAAAATATTATAAGTTTTTCTATATTAATTTTTTCTAAATTGTAAGACTAATTTTAATTTCATACAACATAAATATACATTATTAAAGATCAAAATATAGTCGAAATTTTAATTTTTGAAAAAAATTATTTCTCAAAAATAATTATTATGAAAACTATTTGAAAAAGCTTTAAAATTAAGTGATTTTTTGAAATTTTAATATTCAATTTTTTTTTGATAAAACGTTGATATATCTAAAATAATATTTACAAAAAACTATTCCAACCAAATTTTTATTTGAAACTTTTATGAAAAGTTTTTTAATAATTTTTTTTCCACAAAATTTTATTATATTATAAAAATCATTTTTACAAAAAGGCAAAACAACGTGCCCAAAGTTAAAGAGAAAAAACTAGAAATATACCTGAACTCTTAAAAAACAATAGGGTTATGATATATAAGTACTATTATATTTTTAATGTTTATTATTTAAAAAAAATTCTATAGCTATAAAATTGTTATTTTTAATACATATAGTAATCATCACTAAAAATTTACACCATTGTTAGATTCAAATTTTAATAATAACGTTCAATTCAATAATATCATATTTTGTTTGTCAATTTACATAAATAAATTGTTCCTTTAACTATAAGCTATTTTTTTTATGGATCAAGATATAGTTGGTTTACTTATGTTATTATGTGAAGCTCGTGTCATAGATTTTTTTTTTAATATAACTTATTTTTAAAAAAAAAATACTAAATAAACCAGTTTTTTTAAAAAAATTCCAAAATAACATGGTTTGAGATTGGGTTATAAGGGTGGCGCCATTTGGGATGGCGCCTCAGTTAGAGGCCAGAAGCCATTCCAAATGGCGCCTCAGGCCAAATTAAAAGCCCTAAATTTTTTTAAATTTTTTTAAGGGAGGCGCCATCTGGGATGGCGCTTCAGGTGTCCCCCCCTCCCCCTCTTTTTTTTTTAAAATTTATTTTATTTTAAGAATGGATAATAAAAAAAAACAACATTAATTTTTTTTAAATATTTAGTACAATAATACAAATGTTGGATACAAAAAGAAAATCAATGATTGTGCCTATTTAACCGACCATCGGTCCCACAATCAGGGGCTCTTGTTTGACGTCTCTGTCTAGCACCACGAGGTTGTTGAGGCGTGGCTGGTCTCTGTGTTTGTTCAGATGGCCCCGGCGCATCAGACGATAGCCCTGGAGCATGAGACAAATTTTGCAGCATCTGTCCCCAATAGCCGGGGGGTTGTCGCCAACAGCACTTCCGTAATCCAGCTGCATGCCCATGTTCATGTAATTTGTATGAGGGGGTTGGGTTGGTTCCATACGGTATGGTTGGCCAAAATGATGCATTGATGGGTGTTGGTATTGATGCAGTGGTTGATGTGGGGTTTGATAGTTGAAAAGAGGGGGGGGGTTTGTTGGGTGTATGATGATTGTGGTTATGAGTGGTAGGAAGATGGGGTCATCATTTGTGGGGGGTTCATTTGTGGGGGACTCATGTGTGGGGTGTTTTGGTGGGCTTCGGTAGGTTCGAATGACTCATCAGGGCTATAGTAAGGGTTTTGTTGTTGTGGTGGAGAGGTTGGTGAATGATGTTGGACATATTGCTGGGAGGAAGACGCACATTGGCGGGGGTCAACTAGATACGTCGGCTGAGAGAGGAAAGGTTGTGGTGTGGTAACAGACCTAAACCAGCTCATATATAGTTCCGTTGGCCGAGCAGGTTGTACAACGGGGTCTGTTAAGACGAGCTGGTGGCGCATCTCCCACTGGTGACACAACGCTGCTGCAAAGTTGGTCCACACACCATCCTTCCACTGTGTGTCGACTCTGCGTAGGTGCCACTTTCCCAAGTTGATAGGATCCACCAGAATGTCCTGATGCATACCGAATTGTAGTTTCACTCGGTCGCTTTGGTGCATCTCAACAGTTGTGAACCGAATTATTGGTGTTTTTGAAGTCCACACAGCAGCATCATTTGCGTTGGGATGGTGGTCGAGATCGTCGTAAGGCTTCCAGACAAACTACAAGAAAAAATAGTTTAATGAGTAAGTACACAAAATGTTAGAAATATCTATGGATGAAATGTTACAAAAGTTGTAGGGAAACATACGTCGTCAGGGCCAATGTGGTCTAGCAGGTTGCGGTAGACTGTTATGGCGTTCTGGGGGTTTCTATCGTAGCTTATTTTCGGAACTGCCCACCTGAAAATGTAGTTAGAAAATGAATTAGTTACACTTGAACATATCAGTATAGCGCATGGATGTGTATAGTCTTACCTTAATGCGTATGGAAATGTAAATGGGTTCCGGTTTATTGGAGCTAGTGTTGGCATTCTCCACCAACCCCACGCTTGAAGGAGATAGGCGCAACCATAAAATGTACATGCATTTTTTTTGGCATTTTTGCAGAGTGCACTATACAGATGTGCCAGGACAGCTGAACCCCAACTATATTCGTGCACACTGTTAATGTTAGAGAACAACGGGAGATACATAATATTATAGTGTTTCCAGTGCTCTCTGGAAACAAAAAACGACCGAACAATAGCAACAAATAACATCTAGTTTTTTGTATTATGTGTAAGGGGAGGGAATCCTTGTCTAATACGATGGAGTCATGGTATTCCCTAAGGCGTTTTAAGTTAATACCTTGCCCCCTACACCTACCGTCGGGTGAAGGCTCAGCTTCTTCAATCTCAAGGGGGTGCCCAACAAGTCGAAGCAAAATTGGCTATTTATATTTACGGGGCCGTTGACGGCAATGCCATCTATGCGGAGGCCCAGTAACATATACACGTCTTGTAGAGTGACCGTGCATTCACCAAAAGGAAGGTGAAAGGTGTGGGTCTCCGGCCTCCATCTTTCTAGCAAGGCCAGAATGAACTTTGGGTCTACATGGTATGATGGGATTTTTATCACATCTCCAATTTCACATCCTGTTAGATATGGTTCAGTGATAGGGTCGTGAGGGAAGTATGCGTGCCCACGACAACGGAACCTTGAAACCTCCTGAACAAAAAAAAAACAAGCAAAATTACTAACAGAATAAAAGACATCAAGGTTTAATATTGTAAAACAAAATACTACAAGAAAACTTACGAAGTCTTCAATGTTTTCCGGCGTTCCTCGGTGGTTGCTTCCCATCGTGAGTAAAGCCATTTTCGTAACTGGTTGTGAGATGCAAAGGTTTGGGATGCAAAGGTTTCAGAAAATAAGAGAAGAAGAAGTGAGAGTAGTTTGGGATGAGATGAAAATTGTAAATGTGAATGAGTTTTTATAATGGTGTGGGGGAGTCACATGTGTAGGCATGCATGCTTCTTAACCTTTGCAGTCTGCCATGTGTAGGCATGCATGCTTTCTTAGCCTTTGCAGTCTGCCATGTGTAGGCATGCATGTGTAGTCATGTCAACAGTGGCCTGAAACAAAAATAATGGAGCAGAGGCATGCGAATAAATAGTATATGCAGTGTATAGGACTACACATTCATCAGTCTAGAGGCATGTGAATGAATAGTAGATGCAGACTATAGGCCTGCAAATTCATCAGTCTAGAGACATGTGAATGAATAGTATACGTTTTAAAATTAAAAAAAAAACAGTAAACAATTTAAAATAAAAAAATAAAATAAAAAAACATAAAATAAAATTAATAGTCCACGTTTTAAATTAAAAAAAAAAAAAGAATGCACTGAGGCGCCATCTGGGATGGCGCATCTCAGTTGATTTTTTTCAATTTTAATTTGGCCTGAGGCGCCATTTGGAATGACTTCTGGCCTCTAACTGAGGCGACATCCCAAATGGCGCCTCCCTTATACACCCTATCCAAACCATGCCATTTTGGATTTTTTTTTTGAAAAATTGGTTTATTTAGTATTTTTAAAAAAAAAAAAAGTTATATTAAAAAAAAATTCTCGTGTCATAAGCATAATGATATTTCTTTAATGGTTTGTTAGGAAGGGCAAAAATACTAAAAGAGGAAAAACATATAACCCACCAAATGGAGGGTCTAGCTATCTTTTAGGGAGGAAATGTGATTATATACATAAATGATTATATGCCAATAATCTTTTAAATAAACAGCTTATTTGAAACAGTTTATTTGTTGTTTATAACAAGTGGTTATTTATGAATAATTTGTATAATTTATTTTTATAAAAAAATAAATAAATTTAAATTGTTTTTTATGTATGTTATAAGTTATTTTTATTAGTTACAAAAATAAATTTAAAAAGTTTTGTGAAAAATATCATAAATTATTTTGATTAAGTCTTTCAAATATTGTTACAAATGTTGGGTACAAATGTGAGTGATTAAAGTCTCACATTGCTTATGAATGAGTGAAATGTTGGATTTATAAGAGATGATTCATTTACCTAACACCTTAAGGTTTTGGGTTGAGATGTGACGTCTCCCTCTCTTTTGGTCCTGGAGCATTAGTCTCATTAGTGCTCCCGACTCTCCGGACTCCCAAACAACAAAATTTATGACAGTAGATAAATATAAATAATTTCATCAAAAGAGTCTCCAAATATTTGATTTAATAACTATATACCACATCTCAACCAGAAACCTTAAGGTGTTAGGTAAACACTTTAAGCTTGTGTTTGACTTTCTATGTTCTCTTACACTCTTGTATTAGAGTGTTGTGAGATGTAGTTAAATATTTGTTTTGATGGTGTGAGTGTACTGAAGACCTATGTTACTTGAGGGTATATTATGTGTTGTAAGAATTTTAAAATGGTGTTATTCTCTGGTTGTCTATTGACAATGACTGTGGTTTTTTCTACGATTTCAGAGTTTTCACGTTATGTTTTTGTGTTCCTCTTTTTTCTCCATGCTTTGTTTGTTTTTTTCCAAACAACTGGTATCGAGATTTTGGTTCGATCTGGGGATAAATGTTCTCAGTATGCCATGTGGTTGCAGTTTTGTCTGATCTTCCACATCAGACAAGAAGGGTAGTGTTGTGAAGTAGTCGTTGAGCATCACTCACAAATTCCGTTGTGCAGTTTAGGCTAGAGAACATTGATGGAAGAATTGTTTTTTGACTTGTGACAAGTTCAAGTCAAATATGTGTTGATACAATCAAGATTACACAAGGTGCAAGATTATGTAGGTGGTTGAAGAGCTTCCTGCCAACAAATAATTTTCACCATAATGTTTCAACCTGGTTTTCGACATGTGAAAATTCTTGAAGTGGTTTACCTTCAAGTGAAGTATACACTTCTTTAGGTGCAGTATGATAGTTTTTTAAAATTATGATTGTCGGTGAAGACAATGTGAAATTCTTGGAGTGATTTAGCTTCAAGTAAAATTTATTCTTCATGATAAAGTATATGATTGTCGGTGATGACAATGTGAAATTCTTGAAGTAGTTTATCTTCAAGTGAAATATATTCTTCATGAGAGAGAATGATAGTTTTTAAAATTATGATTGTCGGTGAAGACAATGTGAAAATTCTTGAGGTGGTGTAGCTTCAAGTAACCATACTTTTTATGCTGGAGTGTGATTGTCGGTTAAGACAATGAAACTTTATGTATTATTTTCAATCAAGGTGAAGTTTTTTGGGGTTGGTTGAAAATATACATGTTGATACTCTTTATGGTGGAGTGTGATTGTCGGTGAAGACAATGAAAGGTTATGTATTATGTTCAATCAAGGTGGAGAATGTTGGAGTTGGTTGAAAATATACATGTTGAAGAAGTCTCACATCGCTTAGTTTATTGAATTAAAAGAGCCAAGGCTACATATAGGATACAAGTTCTTTGAAGTCCTATATCGCTTAGTTTTGTGAAGGAAGAGGGTGTCCAAGACTATATATAAGATTTAAGTTCTTCATTCCAAGATGCACTAGTCAAAAACACTTTAAGCTTGTATCTGACTTTCTTTATTCTCTTATATTCTTATATTAGAGTGTTGTGAGATGTATTTAAATATTTGTTTTATAGGGTGTGAATGTACTGGAGGCCTGAGTTGGTTAAGGGTATATTATGTGTTGTAACAATATTCACATACTGATATTCTCTAGTTGTCTATTGACAACGATTGTGGTTTTTTCTCCGATTTTGAAGTTTCCATGTTATGTTCTTGTGTTGTGATTGTGTTCCTCTTTTTTCTCCACACTTTGTTTGCTTTTTCAACAATATTGTTATAAATATCGGTTTAGTTAATCGAGTTATCTAATTTAATCTGCTTTAATCATGCGGTTCGACCACTGATCCAGTGGAGTTCGCCCGCGCGAACAAACGCTGGCCTTCCGTCGTTGGTTCGCTTGCGGGACCGGCCAGACGAATCCCAGAACTTGGAATTGGAAGCGTATGTTTTTACTTCGTTAATATTCGTTTAAGTGCCACGTTTAAGTGATTTGGGTGACGCGAAGGATATCTTAACGGTTGCGAGTTGGTTTGCAGAAGAAGCAAAGAAAGGCAAGGGAAAGCAAAGCGGAAAAAACAAACAAAAAATATAAAGACTTTAAATTATATGCTGAAAAGGAAAATAAATTGCATTAAATGAGATTTGGACGCAAGTATACATTTGTCTGTGGGAGTGAACTCGTTTCTCTCTAAGCTTGGTACTTTGAGTATTTTCCCTTTACAATATGAAAAATGCGACCCTTAAAATAGAAAAAACAATGCCTTATATAGGCCTAAAAAATAACTGTCTGTCTGCCCAAACGTTTTCTGAAGCTGACACGTGGCACCCCACTCTCTCTTCAACTTCCCATGGTTTTGGAATTTTCAAACTTTTTCCCGCTTAAACAATCGTTCCAAGAAACTGACATCAGCTTATTTCCGACGCCAGGACTTATCGACGGTCCTTCGACACGTCTTTCCGCTAGTGTCGACTCGACACTGCCTTGCACCTCTCTCCTGCGTCGGCTTGTTTTGGACGTCTCTGGTCAACACCTGCCAGTCGAAATCTAGTGCCAACAAATTTCCCCCTCAAAAGGCCAGTTTCGACTGAGCATTGTGTCGACGAAGAAATCTGGCTTTTTGGTTTCTCACACGATTTCGACGGCTTCCCTTTTTTGCAAACCGTTTTTGTCTTCTTTCTTAACACGTGGCAAGCGCCGCCTAACATGATGATGGCAATCTCCTCCCACGATTTCCAAGAAAAACGCCATGATGGCTAGTCTCATCCAAGTTATGGGCTTTGACACCAAACACCACTTATTTTTAGAAGTTGGAAAGTCTTGACTTTTCATTTTCTGCATGCGCCCTATAAATAATCCTCTTTAGAAACCCTTTCACTTTCGCAACTCCTCTTTCACAAACCCTCATTTGCTCTAAACAGCTTTGTGACATTTTCCTTCCTTGACTCTTTGCCTCCTTTTACGCCTCTGTTCCCCAATGGCTTCATCAAGAACAACTACCACTCGTATCCCTCAAACCACTGGTAACAACCCTGTTGCGAACGTCCTTTCAGAAGCGGAAACACATCAATCTCTTCCTCAACCATTTTCATCTGAGGAAACGGTGGTGTCCAACTGGTTCCGTCAAATGGTTATTCCATTCGCAGTGGAAAACACGTTGTATGGCTTCCATGGTCCGTTCCCAGACAACAAACCCAGTCCTCAAGAACTTCAGAAGTTCTTCCCTTGTTTTGATCAAATGATTCCACCCGCTTTTGAGAAAGGGGGTACCTTGGATCTTAAATACATGGCACCAAAGTCGAGAGTTTTCAGGTCTATGCCAACTCCTGGTAACAAGGATTATCTCGCCTGGCTCGAAAAAGTTGAAGGAAAACGTCAACAACAATGGAAGAATTATGGCATCTTCGACGCCATCCAACTCTCCAGAACTGCCCGCAGGGTTAACCCTTGTTTGCTCCTGTCGTCGATGTATTTTTGGGAAGGGTCGACAAACACATTCCACCTCCCTTGTGGTATGCTCACGCTGACACTTTTTGATGTGGCGGCCATTACTGGCCTTTCGCCATTGGGCGAGACTTTCGACCCGACTTGGGAGACGGAGAACGCTTTCGACTTCGAGCGTGCTAGTTTCCAAAACTACATAGAGGATCACCATGACAAAAACTCCCAAGAAGTTTCTGACGAAGAACACGTTGCTTTTTTAACCCTCTGGTTATCATACTACATGTTTTGCCCTGGCTCCCTGCAGATAGCCAAAAGCTTTATTAACTTGGCCATTCAGATTCATGAAGGCCGACAAATATCTCTGGCCAAACTCCTGTTGGCCTCCCTTTATCATTCTCTTAGCCTGTCGGCCATGAGACTAAAACTCCTACATCAAACCACTAAGGCCTTAAACATCTCAGGGCCTATGTGGTTGTTACAGCATTGGCTCAACGCCACCTTTGAGCACAAACTGGGGAATCCAGCCTCAGCAAGGATGGGGTCCTCAACAAATCGCGTTCTGTCGAGGGGTTGTGACTAGCCCTGATGACTACTCAAGAAGCTCCAAGACAAGCCCTTTTCATGAGGTATCTGAGTATGTTTGTGGAAACTTCCTCTTTTGTTCCTGACATGGCGCCATTTGTGGAGCGTAAGTTTGGGCCCGACTGGTTCGGAAACCCATTCCCTGGAGTCTCACCTCAGGCTGCTGCACTGTCGAATGCTGTATGGCGGGCGTTTCTTACTCTTACCATGATTTCTTTCCGTATCGAAACAGGGAACAATGGGTATGGTTTTATGAACTACTGTCCAAATTTGGTTGCTCGACAATTTGGCCTGAGGCAAATGTTACCAAAACCTTTGGTGAGGCATTCTGATGATATAGTCCGGTCTGGTCGACGCCTCACTCACGTTGGTCACAAAGCTTGCATGAGGTTCGTCAGAGCCTCTCAACATTTGGAGCTACCGGTTTTCTCCTTCCGTCCTTCCTTTTTCACTACTCAGGAATTTGACGCTTGGTGGTTGGAGTATCAAACCCAAATTTTCACCCTAAACCTCTTTCTGGCAAACGTGGTCGACGCCTTTGCTTCTACAGCTGGTATCCCTAAACCGTCAACCAATGTGGATGTCGATCCTGCAGACAAAATTTCAACAAAGGTATGTCCCAGACTTGATTTTATATACATATATTTTTTGTAAGTCTGGACTAAAGAGCGGCAATGTTGCTTTCAGGGGCGCAAACGGGAAACAACTACTGGGTCCACTTCCACTAGACCTGCCAAAAAACCTAGGGCCAACCTTGTACAGGTATGTTTATTTCCTTGTTTTGTGGCTTTGTCATCCCCTGGTTCTCATATTGTCTCTGCGCAGGTTTTTGAGAAGGCAACGTCCCCCAAAAGGACCGAATCGAATGAGAGTACTCACTCCCGAGTTTTTGCTGCAATAGCTCCAGCATCTCCTCTTGCTACCCATTTGGTGAGGAAGAAAAGGGTTCTGACACGACGGACGCCCTTAAAGCCCAACATCTCGACCACGGCCCCTGTTGTTTCGCGTAATCTTGAGGACGCTTTCGACACAATTCCTTCTGTTGCCCTCCCCAAGACAACGACTCCTGTGCAGGTAATTTGACTTTATTTACTGCCCAGTTGACCTTGGGGGCGACTAAACTCACCGGTATTTTATTTTTTGGTAGGAACATGTGGTCATTTCGACCACTGCTGATAAGGGTGATATCGGATCGGCCGCCGACGCTCCCAACGCTAGTGTAACCATTACGCCAAGTCCCCAAAAGACTGACGAATTTCATTCCCTTGTGCATGAGGGAAACTTGGCGAAGACACCTCCTACTGCAACTGAAACTGTCGAGCCTGATGACACACTCCCTGAGGTCACTATCATTACTCCGCCTGCCGTGAGCACCGTCGTCGGAGAGAAACCCCAAATTCCTGAAAACCAACCAGAGAAGGCCCCACCTGTTGCTGGGGAATCTCCTACTCCGGAGGCACTCCTAGCGGACAAAGCCACGAACCCAGCTGCAACTCTAAAAGCGCTACACAAGCTTCGACAGATAGCTGAAGATATTCAACCCACCAGTTCGACCTCGATTCCCACTCCAGAAGTGGATGCCTCTTTCAACCTCAAACTTCAGCAACTGAGGTCTTACCTTTTTGAGGAACAGTTTCTGGCGGCCGTTGCTGAGGAATCTGACATAGCTAATGACGTCTTCAATCTCCTGAGTGAACTTTCTGAGTTCCAGCTTCCTGCCCCCATGGCTACCTATCTAATTGAGTTCGAAGCTTTCTTTATTCAAATGGCCAAGGATCTCTCGATGCATCATCAGGCTGACGCTCAGATTCGGTTTCGTCATGAAGACATGAAACGCGAATGGCATCTTAGTTCCGTCTGTGAACATAAACTTGGAGACTACGAAGCCAAAAAACAAGAGCATTCCAACAAACGCCAAGCCTTCGACCAGCAGATATCTGAATATCAAGCTCAAATCACGGAGCTGACGAAAAGGATAACCGAGGTCGAACATCAGAAAGCCTCTTTGGACTCGTCTGAGCCTTTGCCCTCTCAAGAAACCATCAACCACGAAGTCGCTCAGGGCCTTGTGCATGTCGAAGCGGCGATGAAGATTAAGGATGCCATCAGCCGTATGCAACGACGCAAGATTATTCTTGAGAGCAAAATAACCCATGAGAAGGTCCTCTTCAATGACTTTAAGGCTAGATTCCCTGAATTCCCTTAGGTTTTATATTGATACAATGTAATGCACCATTTTGTAAGCCATTCTTGGCCTTATACTTAATGAAATTTATGTTTTGATGCGAACCTCTTGTAGCATGGGTCTGTATCTTTTTAAATATTTCCCATTTACTCTTAAGACTCGTTGGTCTGCCCCCAACTCCTGCACTTCATATGCGTTGTTACTGAACACCCGCGTCACCCTAAATGGTCCTTCCCAGTTAGGGGACCATTTTCCCATCGTTGGATCTCGTCGATCCACGGGCAACACGACTTTCCAAACATAGTCGTTTGCGGCAAAGGTTTTTTCCTGAACTTTTTTATTGTAGGCCCTGGCGACTCGAGCCTTCTGGCGTAGCAACATGTTTAGCGCTACCATTCTTTCCTTGTCTAAGTCTACAAGCTCGTCTAACATCATCTCCCAGTATCGATCCGACGGAATTTCATATTGTCGCTGCACTCTGACGGATTGCAAGTGTACTTCCGCAGGTAACACAGCGTCGTGTCCGTAGGTTAAACGGAATGGAGTCGAATTTATCGACGCTTTGGGTGATGTCCGACATGCCCACAGCACTTGACTCAGCGTTTTATGCCAGTTCTTTGGCTTGTTCGTAACGTGCTTTTTCATTAAGCCAATTATTACTTTGTTGGCTGCCTCAACCTGGCCATTTTCCTGGGCATAGTAAGGCGTCGAAGTAACTAACTTGAAACCCGTTTCTGCCGCAAACTCTTGATCCACTTTCACCAAAGGCACGACCTCTATCCATTTCGTGAAATAGTCTATTCCTACGAGGATAAACTTTTGCTGCTTTGACGAAGCTGGCCGAATCTCTCCTATTACGTCCAAAGCCCATCCCCGAAAAGGCCATGGTTTGACAATCACATGTAATTCACTGGCTGGGACATGCTGGATGTTGGCGTGCTTTTGACAGTCCTAACAACCTTTCGCAAAATCTATACAATCCTTAAGCATGCTGGGCCAATAGAAGCCTTGTCGACACAACATCCATTTCATTTTCTGGCTGACCTGGTGAGCTCCACAAGCCCCACTGTGTACCCCCGAGATTGCCAAATATGCATCAGTGTCTCCCAGACACTTTAGTAACACCCCTTCTGGAGTTTTCTTCAGTAACTCGTTTCCCATCAAGACATAGCTCATGGCTCTATACTTGGTCCTTCGATCAGTGCTGCCCTGTGGGTTCTCCAGATACTCTACAATTGCTCTTCGCCAGTCCGTTGGTGGCATATCGTTAAAGAAAACCTCACAACTTTCTAAACCTTCGACCAAACTCATCGAATCTTTGGGTATCGACCAGCTTGGTGGCGCGCGTACATTTGACACCATCTTCTTTCTGGTTTCGACGAAACCTTTTAACTTACCTTCCGACACTTTATACCCCGACGCAATTTGCGCCAGTTCGTTAGCTTTCTGGTTTTCCATCCTTGGCACATGCGAGATGCTGACAACTTTGAAATGTTCCAACCAACGCTTCGCCAGCGAAAAGTAACTTAGAAGATGTTCACTCACGCATTTATACTCTCTGGTAATTTGTTTAATCACCAATTCGGAATCCCCTTTTATTTCCACCTCTCTGGCTCCCAAGTCTTTGAGTATCTTGAGACCAGTAATTAAGGCTTCGTATTCTGCCTCATTATTTGAACATTTGCCATCGACTTTACATTTAAAGGTAGTTGGAATCCCCTGCGGGGAGATTATTAGGATTCCGACACCTGCTCCATTCTTATAGCTCGACCCATCAAAGTACAATTTCCATGGGACGACGTCGATGCTATGTATCGACGTATCGATCACCGCATGGTCGACAATGAAGTCAGCCACTATTTGACCCTTCATCACCCTTAAAGGGACGTATGTTAGGGAGAATTCAGTTAACGCTAGTGCCCATTTCCCAATTCGACTATGCAGAATAGGTTTGGACAACATATGCTTAATAACATCAAAGTGCGACGAAACATAAACATTAACTGGTTTGATATATTGCTTTAATTTCATACACGAGAAGTACAAACACAGACACAACTTTTCAATCATAGTGTATCTAGTCTCAGCATCTATCAATATCCTACTAAGGTAATAGATGGGTCTTTCGACGCCACCATCATCCTCTTGTGCTAACATACTGCCTATGGTCGTGTCCGACGCCGCAATGTACAACTTCTTGTTTTTATTGATACTAGGTGGTAGTAGGATTGGAGGCTTTGTAAGATATTCTTTGATCGCGTCGAAAGCCTCTTGTTGTTCTTGCCCCCAGCGGAATTCACTTTCTTTCTTGGTCTTGATCAGTGGTGAAAACACTTTCGTCTTGCCACTTAGGTTTGAGATGAACCTCCTCAAGAAATTTATCTTCCCCAACAAAGATTGGAGCTGCTTCTTTGTTGTCGGAGGCTTGAGATCTAGGATTGCCTTTGTTTTGTTCTGGTTGATCTCGATGCCTCGCTTGTGGACTACGAAACCTAGGAAATCTCTTGCACGAACACCAAAAGCACATTTTAGTGGATTCATCTTTAATCCATATTTTCTCATTCGTTCAAATGAGCGTCGAAGGTGATTGAGATGAGCATCCTCTGATGACGATTTTATGACTATGTCATCAATGTATACCTGCATGAAATTCTCAATAAAATCATGAAATATGGCATTCATAGCCCTTTGGTAGGTTGCCCCCACGTTTTTCAAACCGAAAGGCATCACTACCCATTCATATGTTCCCAAAGCTCCAGGACATCGAAATGCGGTTTTGGGAACATCTTCTTCGGCTATAAGAATTTGATTATAACCGGAATACCCGTCGAGCATGCTCAAATACTCAAACCCCGCGGATGAGTCGACTAGCATTTTTGCCACGGGCATTGGGTATTCGTCTTTAGGAGTAGTGTTGTTCAAATCCCTAAAGTCAATGCATACTCGAAGGGTCCCATTTTTCTTAATAACCGGAACTATGTTTGCTATCCACTCTACATACCTCATAGTTCTGATGAACTGACTTTTGAGCAACCTTTCGATTTCTTGCTTGATCTTCAACGTCACCTCAGGGGCGAAGCGTCGAGGAGGTTGCTTTACTGGCCTCTTGCCTGTCTGGATTGGGAGGCGATGCTCGACTACGCTCCGACTCAAACCAGGCATTTCGCCATAATCCCAAGCAAAACAGTCCTTGTATTCCTTCAACACTCTAACCAGTTTAGCCTTCATGGTTGGTCCCACGTTGGTACTCACGTAGGTGGACCTTTTTGTCGTTCCATCCCCTAAGTCGACTTCCCCAAGTTGGTCTTGGGCTTGCATTCTTTGTAATTCATATTCTAGCCCCTTTTCAAACCCTAGAGGCTCATCGTCGTAAATGCCATCAAGCCTCTGATTTTCTTTGGCATGTTCGGCTCCCTTGGTTGCTTGGAGAGTTTTGTCTTTTTCGAGTGCCGACATTTTCCTGTTTTCAGCCAAATAGGCCGAAATCCAAGTCATACCTTCTGACTCAGCAGTCATCTTCACCAGTAGTAGACCACCCTGTTGGTGGCATCTCCATTGGCTCCATACCAGCGTCGGCAGCGTCCCAGATGAACCTATAATCGGGGTCTAGGTTCAGGACACGACCCGTGTCGACGGAGGTGTAAGATCCTGATCCGTCATCACAAGGAGCCACGTTGGCCAAGTGCTGGTCAAAAGATTTCTTAGTACCTTTGGCTTCGTCGACTTTGTAATAGCTTTGGTCTGCTTCAATATTTTCGACGATGCCATCCTTCCTCCAAATGCTCAACCTCTGGTGCATGGTTGACGGTATTGCCCCAATTCCATGGATCCACTCACGTCCTACCAACAGATTGAAGTTCACTTTCGACTTGATGACCATGAAGAGCGTCAGCCTATTGGTCGTCCCTACTGCCAGATCCACTTGGACAACTCCCAGGATGTTACTGGTCTTGCCTTCATAGTTGGACAAGACCATGTTGTGCTGTCGGAGGTCAGCCTCTGTCTTTCCAATTCTTTTGAACAAACTGTGAGACATCAGGTTCACAGTCGCTCCACCATCCACAAATACTTTGTTAACCGCACCCCGTCAATCTTTGCCTTTATGAACAACAGCTTCAAATGATACATCATCCCAGGGGTAGGACGTTCGAACATAGCCGTTTGTTCCTCGACTACGCCGCTGTTCATTACATAATAACAGAGTGGCTTGTCTTCCGCATTTTCCCCTGTGATGAAGTCGTCTTCAGTCTCGAAGATCTCTGACACCACGTCATACTCAGCTGGTAGGACCGACACAATACCGCATTTTACCACGAAATCTTCACCATAGGTGTCGTCATTGGTGTCGTCATACATGTCTTCATCAAAATCTCCTTCAGGTGAGGGGTCATACTCTTCATCGGACTCAGGAGAGTATTTTGGTTCCTCTTCGTCTGACAGAGGAGTATATTCTGGCTCTTTCTTGTTTTCTGCCATCGAAGTGCACTTTGAGCTTTGATTCGACACCACTTCCTTCCCTCCTGAAGCGTTCAAAGTCACTACCATGGTCTGGTTCGCCGCCACCTTGCTCTTCTCTACCCACTTTCCTTTCGGGTACTGGCGTTTCTGCACAGATGCTCCGACAGCCTTTGCCTTTGAAGTTGCAGCCTCTCTTTTAGCCTTCTTATTTCGCTGATAGCGCCTCTACTGGGTCCTGGTCATAGGGTTCTTTTCTTTGTAATTGGGGGACACCCTATATCCTGCTGGCTCGACCCTTTCATCAGCGACATTCCCTTCCTTCCCCAAATCAAGAGCTTTCCACTTTGGCTTCTTGCTTCCTTTCTGATTCACCGGGGCCATCCACCTTTCCTGTGGGGAGTCTGATGGTGGCACGAAAGTTTTGGGCCTTGCCTCTTGGAACAACTTTCTGTACTCTTCGTTTCGACGAGGGACCCCGCTCTGGTCGAACACAAACCTTGGGACAGGGGGCTTGTTATCTGATAGTACTCCTTTCTTGCTTTCCTCGTACCTCTCAGCAGCCTTCTCATCGAACACGGCATTACACCTAGGGCATAGTGCGGCTTTGGAGCCGCTTATCCTGCACTTCTCCTGAAACTCTTCCAAACTTTGACCAGCCTGGGGGTACACTTCTTCGAGTCTACCCTTTGGTTTCTTGTCGGAACCCTCAGTAGTTTCGACCATCATGCATTCCACCATTTCAACCCTTGGTGGTTTGTCGGAGTCTTCAGTAGCTTCGACCATCAAACACTCGTACACTTCTGAATACAAAGCCTATTCGACCTTCAGTGGGTCAGTGTCCACCTGTATCTTCGGCTTCTCGCCAAATTGGAGTCGACCCTCCTTCAAAGCCTTTTGCACCAAATCCCTGAAAAGAACACATTGAGCTGTTTTATGACCAAGGAAATTATGAAACTTACAAAATCCCCTCTTTTTCTTTTGCTCTAGAGGGGGGTCTTTCAAACCAGACGGAATAATAATTTGACCATCTTTCACTAGTAAATGAAATATTTCATCAGATTTCGAAACGTCAAAAGTATAAGTTTTAGCGACGTATTTATCCGTCTTGTTAGTTTCTGTGGGATTTTTCCCGTTCGATGGTTTCAACAATTTGCATGTATATGGCGGTCCTGGCTTAAGTTCAGCCACGTGGATCTCGCTCTCGTCGACCGATTCTTCTTCGTCGGACGAGTATTCGTCTGCAGCCACATAAGCCACTTTTTCCTTTTTTCGGTATCTGTTAGACTGAGCTTTTTCAACCTTCAATCTTTTGACCTGGCGAACCCGGTCCGCTAATTGTGCCATATCACTAAGATATTGCGTGTCCAAATTTTTCCTGATCAAATAGTCTAGGCCGCCAGCGGCCATTTCGACTAACTCATGTTCAGGGACTTGAGTGAAGCAACGTGCTTTCAAAAGTCTAAACCTATTTAAGTACTGGTCTACCGACTCCGCGGCCTTGCATTTGACGCTTGCCAATTCTTTTAAGCTTATTTTTTACTGTCCCATATAGAATTGTTCGTGAAAAAGCCTTTCCAATTGCGCCCATGTATGAATGGACTGTGGGGGCAATGTGGTGAACCATGTGAATGCATTCTTTATGAGGAAGCTTGGGAAATATTTCAGTTTCAAATCCTCATTGTTTGCTATATCACCCGCTTCGGTTTGATACCTAGCGACGTGTTCGACGGTGGACTCTTCTGTTTCCCCAGCGAACTTGGCAAACTTTGGCACTTTCCATCCCTTAGGTATTTCTGTTTGTAGGACAAAATCTGGCAAGGGAGATGTATAGGTTGGCCGTCGAAGGCCAGGGTTCGCCCCATTACGGACCATGATACGTTCGACCACAACTTCCAAGTTATGTTCTCCAGCCAGAGCATCCTGTCGAACCTGTTGGACAACAAAATCCGGATCTTGGTGCCTATGGACGATTATAGGCGGTCTCTGAACCCTCCTAGGAGTTTCCTTGAACTCGCGGGGTTGTTCTATGGTTTCGTCGAAGACTTCGTCTTGACGAGGTGGCGTCACTGGTCGTGGTGGTGGGGTCTGTCGACCCTGAGCCCTAGGTGCGCCTAAGAAATCACCGATTCGTGTCATCTGAGTCGCCAGTTGCTGGTAACTCTAGGTTGATTATTGTATCATTGGCCTTAATATTGTTCCCATCTGCTGAGTCAACATGTGAACCATCTCATGGTTACTCTCGTCCATTTGTTGCCTCATGACCGCGACGGAACTAGAGGTAAAGGTCGGTATGGATTGAGAGGACATGTTGAATCTCGGAGGTCGAACCATCGGGTTCGACAAGGGTCCTATCCCCTGATAAGTCAAAAATACTGGGGACGAATTCTCTCCAAACAAATGCCCGCTAGAATGCACACTTGACATGAACTCTGGTGGCATTCCATATGATATAGGTATGGGCATGGTGATACTAGGCATATATTGCCCCGTAGTCCCAACCGTTGTCGGCCTAGGGTCATTTCGGCGCGGTGTTGTAATTGGTCCGCTAGGAGAGGTTGACACCGCTGATATGGTACCAGAGCCAACATCAGTTGTGTGTGTCTCTACCGCCGTTTCCGTCGGAGACGGTTCTACGTTTGGTCGTGGTGTTACCATCTTACCACTACGCAAAAACATATACTCAATTCACACGGGTCCCACTGGGCGTGCCAATTTGTTCCCCCACGCGAACAAACGCTGGCCTTCCGTCGTTGGTTCGCTTGCGGGACCGGCCAGACGAATCCCAGAACTTGGAATTGGAAGCGTATGTTTTTACTTCGTTAATATTCGTTTAAGTGCCACGTTTAAGTGATTTGGGTGACGCGAAGGATATCTTAACGGTTGCGAGTTGGTTTGCAGAAGAAGCAAAGAAAGGCAAGGGAAAGCAAAGCGGAAAAAACAAACAAAAAATATAAAGACTTTAAATTATATGCTGAAAAGGAAAATAAATTGCATTGAATGAGATTTGGACGCAAGTATACATTTGTCTGTGGGAGTGAAATCGTTTTTCTCTAAGCTTGGTACTTTGAGTATTTTCCCTTTACAATCTGAAAAATGCGACCCTTAAAATAGAAAAAACAATGCCTTATATAGGCCTAAAAAATAACTGTCTGTCTGCCCAAACGTTTTCTGAAGCTGACACGTGGCACCCCACTCTCTCTTCAACTTCCCATGGTTTTGGAATTTTCAAAATTTTTCCCGCCTAAACAATCGTTCCAAGAAACCGACATCAGCTTATTTCCGACGCCAGGACTTATCGACGGTCCTTCGACACGTCTTTCCGCTAGTGTCGACTCGACATTGCCTTGCACCTCTCTCCTGCGTCGGCTTGTTTTGGACGTCTCTGGTCAACACCTGCCAGTCGAAATCTAGTGCCAACATTCGACCAATGAATCATTGACTTAATACTTTCATCGAATTAATTATCGGTCTGGTTTTTAAAAGATCATCCTCACTAATTGAAACTTTTTTCTTCTATGTTTTTAAAGCTTTTTTAGAAATAGAAAAGTAACCCTCACATTTATAATTTTGTCTTCATCCATAACCGTCCGCGTACTTTCACTGTCTCTTTGAATCGATCTTGATAGACTCCTCCATGAAACGAAGGTTGTCCGCTGTTTAAGCACGGAATTTGAACTTTCACAACCACCATCAGAAAGACAAGTCAGTTACACTAAAAAATAATATTTTTTTTTTACCTTTTTTACAATTTAACTATTTTTTATTTTTGTTACCCTTATTTTAATTTTTTTTTCTAGATTTGCTGAATCTTCATCTCACAGTATTTTTTTTGCACTTTGTAAAAGTATTATATATATAGAAAAATTCTTTTTCGCTTTGCCGAATAACTTCTTTAAAACTCAACCATAACTAACTATTTTATCGAATAACTTCATTTAATTTTTTTTTCTGGATTGTTCGACGAATTTTTTCAAATTAATATAGGAATTTTTTTTTTCTTGTTGAGAAATTCTAATTTTTGAAAAATAAATTTTATTAAGTTTTATAGATATGGAGATCACTCCACTATGAGATAAAAATGAATCATGTGTAGACACCATCGATAAATTCTCAACTGCACCAGAGTTTGATATATGAGAAGGTAGGGGTGACCGTGAGCCGGTTTGCTTCGGTTTCGAGAGAATCTGATATTCAAACCGATCAAAAATATATGAATTGGTTTAGATTGGATTTACATATTTTAGTGATAAAATCCAAACTAAATCAAATCGAAAAACAACAGGTTGATTTGAGTTGGATTGATCGGATACATTAGAAACAAATATGCAAAACAATATTTTAAAAAAATATATAATATAATGAACTAATTTTCCATAATAATATAAAATCCTTAATTTTTTTCGTGTCTCCATATAGACTGTGAATGCCACAAATGACGTTTTTTTTGTTTCTTTCTTAAAGTTGAATATCTTATACTAGTTTACATGATAATGATGATATAAATTATGCAAATTAATTATGGTTGCTTCAGGTAGACAGACTCGCGGTAGAATTTTGGAAATCCGTTACCTGAACAAATTAGCATGAGATTTTATTGATTTGGTTTGGTTTGTGTCTGAATTAGAAAAATGCCAAACCCAAACACTTTGGTTTGGTTTGGATTACGGTTTGGTTTGGATTTGTTCGAACCGATGAACACCCCTACGAAAAGTTGTAGTAATTAGGAAAGTTGGACTTAGACATATAATGATTATTACCATTACACGATCCAAAACAGAAACATGAAAAAGAGGGTGAAATTTTAAATTAGTATAGGATTGTTATAAATATTGAAAATACAAGAAAGCTGGAAGTTCAACATAAAGTGCTACTAAAAATTGTGATTTTTCATTTAAAATCAAGTCAATACATTTTAAAGATGGTTCAGAATAAAAAATTGATGCAAAATATGAACTTCACAATCACAATTTATCTTATAGATTGGAATGTTATATGTGTATATTGGCCGTCTAAGTGCAAATGAGCAAAAATGTGAAATTGACAAAGTGTCATGTTTCACCCAAATACATAATTTTATCATTGCAAGAGTTGGATCATCATAATGTCACTCAAATCACACAAATATATAAACAAAAGAGTATGCATCTAAAAGGCGTGATATGTTATTCTGTAGAGATATATTATTTATTTAAGTTGATAGGGGATGCATATTATGTTAAGAGAGATGTATTTTTAGCCCACCTAGATTCAAAAGTTGTTGAACATTTTTCCTATTTTATTTATTAAGAAATAAATTATATGCAAATATTTATCATAACATAAATTAATAGAATATGAGAAAGTTGTGAAGTAAAACATAAATAATCAAATACTAATTTGATTAGGATATGTTTGTTTTAGTTTTTTTTTAGTGTAATATATATATATATATATATATATATATATATATATATATATATATATATATATATATATATATATATATATATATATATATATATATATAAACTTCACAATGAATTTTTTAAAAAATAAAAAATAAAAAATCCAGCTTAAATAGTTTTTCTTAAATTATATTTTATGTATTTCATCATTTTACTATATTATTTTTTTTTTTCAATATCAAAATTATTAAAATATTACTTAAATTTGAAGCAATTTCAAATAGCTTTTCATCCAAATTATTTTTAAAATACATCTTTATTTGACTATGTTTCAATCTTGAATAATATATATATATATATATATATATATATATATATATATATATATATATATATATATATTACTTAATATCAAAATTAGTTTTTTAATTTGTAAAAATGAGTTAAAAAACTTTTAATATTTTAAAAAACTTTTATATAAATCATTTTTTAAAATACAAAAAAAAATCTAATATTTTTAAAGATAAAACAAATAAGTCTTATATAAATGCATAATATTTAAAATAAAAAAATGAATATAATAAAAGAGATAAAATTTAGTAAAACAGGAAAACTCAATGTGTTGTTTTGGAGTGAGGAAATATAAATATTAATATAATATTTTGAATTTATAGTTATACAGTCCAAACAAATACACTCGGCCTAGCGAGCTTTGTAAGATCGGGTTAAAAAGTCTTGAAAAATATGAGTTATAATTTAAAGATATGAACCCTATGATATATCGGGCCTTGGCGGGCCAACTCGTATGAACTATTCCATTTTGAAGACTTTACTAATAAGTGGTGGTGCGTGTTTGCGATGCAATTTAGATCGATTTTGAGGTGAAAATTAATCTTATCTAAAGATAAAATAACTTGCATGTTGGTTCGATTTTGGAAGACTATTTGAAAAAATTCACCCGATACAATTTCTGATGGTTTAAAAATATGGAAAAATAAAAGCTTTGATATCATATATAACATAAAATATATGAAAACTAAATAGTGCATAAAAATAAAGATTGAATATATTTGAAAAAAAAAATCAATGAATAATAGATTAACAATATATCATACTAACAAAAAAAAGTATATATATATATATATATATATATATATATATATATATATATATATATATATATATATATATATATGGGTTATTCTAATGCACACCCATGTAGGTGTGCATTAACAACATACAACTTAGTGTATTTTTGTGTGGGGCCCACCAATTTTGAGAGAGACCCACATTAGAAAGATGAAGAAAAAAAATAGATGTAGTGTATTTTTGTGTGGGGCCCACCAATTTTGGATGTATGTTAGCATTTCCACACACACTCACACACACACACACACACATATATATATATATATATATATAATATTACTTAATATTGAAATAAGTCTTTTAATTTGTAAAAATGAGTTTAAAAAACTTTTAATATTTTAAAAAACGTTTTTATATAAATCATTTTTTAAAATACAAAAAAAAACTATTATTTTTAAAGATAAAACAAATAAGTCCTATATTAATGCATAATATTTAAAATAAAAAAATGAAAATAATAAAAGAGATAAAATTTAGTAAAACAGAAAAACTCAATGTGTTGTTTTGGAGTGAGGAAATATAAATATTAATATAATATTTTTAATTTATAGTTATACAGTCCAAACAAATACACTCGGCCTAGCGAGCTTTGTAAGATCGGGTTAGAATGTCCTGAAAAATATGAGTTATAATTTAAAGATATGAGCCCTACGATTTATCGGGCCTTGGCGGGCCAACTCGTATGAACTATTCCATTTTGAAGAGTTTACTAATAAGTGGTCGTGCGTGTTTGCAATGCAATTTAGATCGATTTTGAGGTGAAAATTAATCTTATCTAATGATAAAATAACCCGCATGTTGGTTCGATTTTGAAAGACTATTTGAAAAAATTCACCCAATCCAATATCTTGTGGTTTAAAAATATGGAAAAATATAAGCTTTTATATTATATATAACATAAAATATGTGAAAACTAAATAGTGCATAAAAATAAAGATTGAATATATTTGAAAAAAAATTATCAATGAATAATAGATTAACAATATATCATACTAACAAAAAAAAAAAAAAAAAAAAAAAAAAAAAAAAAAAAAAAAAAAAAAATATATATATATATATATATATATATATATATATATATATATATATATATATATATATATATATATATATATATATATATATATATATATATATATATATATATATATTACTTAATATCAAAATTAGTCTTTTAATTTGTAAAAATGAGTTAAAAAAACTTTTAATATTTTAAAAAATGCATTTATATAAATCATTTTTTAAAATACAAAAAAAAACTAATATTTTTAAAGATAAAACAAATAAGTCCTATATTAATGCATAATATTTAAAATAAAAAAATGAATATAATAAAATTTGGTAAAACAGGAAAACTCTATGTGTTTTTTTTAATAAGCAAATTGATTAATAATAGATTAAGGAAATCTCGAACTAAACAAAGGTTACAACAACCAGCTAAAGGGAAAAATCAAGAGCCAACCCCAAAACAGCCCACAAGAAACTTACAAAAAGTCGAAAGGAAATTTATATCAATCATACAATGAACAATTCCTCCTAGAGCTATTACGAAGAATCAACCAATTCCAAGAGGTAACGACAATGTCGTTGAAAATGGAAACGGTGTTGCATATCTCGTCATTGAACAAAATATTATTCCTCGCCCTCCAAATACTCTAACAAGCAATGAACCAAATCGAATAAAACGTTTCGGGTTTACTTCTGTTACGCAGACTATTGGACCAAGACAAAGCATGATTGCAACACTCATCATCCGATAATGAATTAATGCCCACCCAAGAACAAACCAATTTCCATATCTCGACTGTTTTTGGGCACTTGAAAAACAAATGAGAAGCATCCTCATGGCTCAAAAAGCACATCGGACAAACCTGATCGTGTATATTATCAATAACCCCTCTCTTATGAAGATTCGATTGAGTAGGTAATCTATCAATAGCCAACCTCCAAGCGAAAACTTTAATTTTCGTAGGAATTTATGTCTTCCAAATAGATCTCTGCAACCCTGCAACCAAGTCATCATTTGGATCCAGCACCTCACTCGATATAATACAATCATAATAAGAATTAACT
Organism: Lathyrus tuberosus; assembly: GCA_022829125.1. Lineage (NCBI taxonomy): Eukaryota > Viridiplantae > Streptophyta > Magnoliopsida > Fabales > Fabaceae > Lathyrus > Lathyrus tuberosus. Next base: position 553,384 of record JALAZF010000927.1, read on the forward strand.
TTGAAACCATTGGAAAACTCAATGTGTTGTTTTGGAGTGAGGAAATATAAATATTAATATAATATTTTGAATTTATAGTTATACAGTCCAAACAAATATACTCGGCCTAGCGAGCTTTGTAAGATGGAGTTAAAAAGTCCTGAAAAATATGAGTTATAATTTAAAGATATGAACCCTACGATTTATCGGGCCTTGGCGGGCCAACTCGTATGAACTATTCCATTTTGAAGACTTTACTAATAAGTGGTCGTGCGTGTTTGCGATGCAATTTAGATCGATTTTGAGGTAAAAATTAATCTTATCTAAAGATAAAATAACCCGCATGTTGGTTCGATTTTGGAAGACTATTTGAAAAAATTCACCCGATCCAATTTCTTGTGGTTTAAAAATATGGAAAAATAAATGCTTTGATATGATATATAACAAAAAATATATGAAATTTAAATAGTGCATAAAAATAAAGATTGAATATATTTGAAAAAAAATAATCAATGAATAATAGATTAATAATATACCATATTAAAAAAAAAAAGTATTGAGATATATGTGTGGAGTTTGATTGGATTTTGTTCGGTTCTGAAAAATTGATCCAAAATCCAAACCTATTCAAGCAATTTTTATAAAACGGCATTCAAATACATCCAATAATATTAAATTTTATGCAATTTTTTACCTTTTCTGAATTAGTTTGAAATTTTTTATTTGGAACGATTTGTAATTCGAAGATTTCTAAATTTTATTTTTTGATATTTCTTTGAATTCCCTTTTATGTGGTATTGTTTTTCATATTAGAATTAAGTATGCTCATTAAAAATTAAAGCAGAAGTTGACAAATTGTAAAACTGACTGTCATACCCCAAATTTTGACCACTAAGATTTCGCATCATTGTGCAAATCATCAGCACAATATGGATTTACCTTTGTACCTCATTAGTCTCCCCAAAGATGGGTGAACACTCACTACAATCAGAACTAGGGTTTCAAACCCTCTTAGAGCTCTAAGACAAAGGATCAATCAAGAAATGACATGATATTCAACTTGTCTAGCCTCTCAAATATCCACAATGGATCAAAAGGACTCCCACTTCAAGGATTAAGCACAAGACTGCTCCCTTCCAGGTGGATCAAGCCTCAGGATCGCCAGTGTCACCAAATTAGGGTTTGGTCGACTAGGGCCTCCAGATGGAAATTTTCCTCTAGGCATGAGCCAATGCTTCAAAGCATATCCTAAAATACTCCATGGAACCTCATGGGCCCAAGCATCATGTCAATTTGACCTCAGGGGATGCATACATCAAAAATCAGGAATTAGGGTTTCTTGACCTGATTCACCCCTAATTTGACTTTTGGGACAAAACACGAGCCAAGGCCTCAAGAGAGGATTTGAGGATCCCTAACAAACCACATTGATCCATTTGCAACAATGAATTGATCCAAGAAGCTTGAGCAACAAGTTTCAATTTCATCTAAACCACAGTTAGGGTTTCGCGGGAAAAGTCAACTGTACCTTTGACTTTTGACCCAGGCATGCTCCCAAACCTTGGGATACGATTCAATACACCCTATAACACCTATGAAACATGTCCATCAAGTTTGATTTAGGTCAAGGACTTGATTTCATAAAGGATCGCACAGTTTGAAATTCATCTGATAAAAAGTCAACTATGCCCAAAAGTCAAATTTTGACTTTTTGAGATTTTTCATAAAAATGGTTTTTTAACCCTAAAATGATGTTAATGTGAATCATCATTCATCAAGAAAAATCAAGAAAAGTGGGATAACTTGAAAAAGGGGTAACCATAAAAACTTAGAAAATTTTCTAAGTTATGAAATAAAGTGGCAAGGGTACCAACTTTGGAGGATCATAAATCCTAAACCACAAAGCCATTTTTCCCCATCCAAAGCTTGATTTGTAGCCCTCATGGCCCTCTACAAAAGTGTCAACTACACCTCATCCCAATTCATCATGGATTTTGGGTTATGGTTGGATCAAAATGGCTAAAAACCTAAATTTGACATTTTTCAGCACTTAGCCAAAATCTGCCTTGTAATTTCAGCATGAAGTCCCAACTTCAAGGCTGTTTTTCTCCATGATCCAAGTTGAATCAGGTCTAGGGCCAAACATCAAAGTTGAAGTAGGTCATCTCAGCTTTCCAGAAAGTCTTAGAACATCCATGGAGCATACTCGAGCAGGGAGTTATGGATTTTACAAAAAGGCTTGCTGCAACTGAATTTTTCAGGGGCAGATTTGCACATTTCTTGTGCCACACGAATTTTCAAGCCTTATTATCATTTTGGACACATCTAAGGAGGATGATCTGATCCATGAGCCTCCCAAGTCCAAGGAACCAAAACTAGCATGCCAAAACCTAGAAATCCCTAAAAGAGGGACAAGACTCCAATTTTGGTTTGGAGCATTTAATGGATGCTTATAGGTGGCATGAACTGAGCTTCCTCCAACTGAATTCAGTCAAGATTCATCCAACAACTAGGGAACCAAAGGCCTGTGCTCTAACCTCTAGTCAATGGCTAGAAGAGACTTGGATTTTCATTGGCCAACATTTGCCAAATCTCTGCTGCAGCCACCATTCACTATTGCTTGCAAAACAAACTTGCTCTACTATAAATAGAGCCATTTGTGCTCAGTTTGAGTACACCAAAGCCATCAAACAGATGCTTTCCTCAAATTCTCTCTTTCACTCCAAAATGCCTTCTTTAGTAAGGAAATTCTGAGTTTTTGAGTTAGAGAGCATTTCCATCACAACTCATGATCCTAACACCTCATAAACATCATATGTAGGTGATCCAAACTCTCACAAGTGACCTATAAAACCAACATCACAAAGTCACCTCTCAAAACCTCAAAATTGGACTTTTTTGCAGTTTTCAAGCCATTTCATGATTCAGTCACTTTCCAAACCAGATAAAACCTCAAACACACTCCAAATATCATCATTGAACTGTCCCAAATGGTGTCACACATCTGGAACACCATTTGAGAGAGTTGACATTTTGGCGACTTTTGCCCATTTTGCAAGAAAGTGCTCAAACTTGCTCCTGAGGTTTCCAGCTGATTCCAACCATCCTAAAAGCTTCTAAGAGGTCATTTGAGGGTGTAAAAAGCATCAAATCATTTCTGGAACAAAGCACTTGGTAGGTTGCACAAAATCTCCAAAAAAGAGGTAAAATTCACAACTTGAATTCTTTGAATCATGCTTTCCTTTATTGTCCACATACATGCATCATATTGAACAATTCTTGAAGCAAAAATGTAGTGCTTAATGTGTATGATGTGATCCTCCTACTGTTTGCACTTTAACATGTTTATATGTGGAGTTTATGTCGTTTTAAAATCACAGTCCAGTTCTGGTTTTTTGCGTTGTGCGTTCTGTACGTTGAGTTTCAGTGTATATGTGTGATACCATTGGATTCCTTGCGAAAAATCGGTCAAGATATATTTTTACGGATTTTGATTCCGATAAAAATTGAGAGAGTTACGCGCGTTGGAAGTTTGGCGCGAAACGACGTCGAAAACTAACGTGCAGTTCTGGTTTTTCGATTCGCGTGTTTTGTACGTTGAGTTTTAGTGTATATGTGAAGTACCATTTGATTCCTTGCGAAAAATCGGTCAAGATAGGCTCTTCCGGATCATAATTCCGTTAAAAATCGAGAGAGTTACGTGTGTTGGAAATTTGACGCGAAACGACGTCGAAATTAATGGTCCAGTTCTGGTTTTTTAATTTGTGTGTTCTGTACATTAATTTTCAGTGTGAATAAGTAATACCATTGGATTCCTTGCGAAAAATCGATCAAGACAGGCTCTTTTGGATCTTAATTCCGTTAAAAATCGAGAGAGTTTCGCGTGTTGAAAATTTGACGCGAAACGACGTCGAAATTAACGGTCCAGTTCTGGTTTTTTAATTTGTGTGTTGTGTACATTAAGTTTCAGTGTGCATGAGTAATACCATTGGATTCCTTGCGAAAAATTGGTCAAGATAGGCTCTTCCAGATCTTAATTCCGTTAAAAATCGAGAGAGTTACGCGTGGTGGAAATTTGACGAGAAACGATGTTTTAAATTAACATAGCAGTTCTGGTTTTTCGATTCGCGTGTTTTGTATGTCGAGTTTCAGTGTGTATGTGTGGTACCATTAGATTCCTTGCGAAAAATCGGTCAAGATAGGTACTTCCAGATTTTAATTCCGTTAAAAATTGAGAGAGTTATGAGTGTTTGAAATTTGATAAAAAAGGTGTTAAAAAACTAAAGTTTCAGTACTGGTTTTTTGCCCCATAAGAGATGTCGAAGATGATGTTGTGACATCTTTCCTCTTTTTCTTATTTTATTTTCAAAACTCAACCAATTCTTTTACATAGCAAAAATCATCATTTTCCAATTCATACCCCATAATATTTTAATCCACAAAAAATCACAAAAAAATATTATTTTTAGATTATTTTTAATATATTAAAAATATTGTTTTAAATTGTTTTAAATGCTTTTAAAATGATTTCTTTTTCTTGATTTTTAAAACCAAAATGATTTTAAATATTCATGTGGATAAAATACATTTTCATAAACCTTAATCATTGTTTATAACATGATTAATGATTTTATTTGATATTTTAATCATTTTTTACTTGATTTTTCTTTGAAAAATGCCTTTAAAAAATGAAATTGGGGTTTCTTTGATTTTCACCCTAACAAATCTTTTTTCAAAAACTTTGGACCTCTAATAGAGTGTAAAACCCAACCCTTTTTGTACAAAAAAATATTTTGGGCCTCAGTTATTGTATAAGTCCCGATACGTTAAAAATCTCGGCCCGATCGCCATTTTTAAACAAAATTATCTGGGCCTCCCCTCGTGTTTTAAGCCCCATTTCTTTTCCTAAAATACACTTTGGGCCTCTAATAGAGTGTAAGTCCCATCCCTTTTGTAAATAAATATTTTGAGTCTCAGACATTGTATAAGTCCCTCTGTACATTTACAAAGTTCGGCGCGATCGTCGCCTTTTAACAAAAAAGACCATTGGGCTTCTCCTTGAGCTATAAGTCCCATTTCTTTTAATTTTTAAACCTTTGGGCTTCTTATAGAGTGTAAGACCCAATTCCTTTGTAAATACCAAAATTTTGGGCCTCAATCACTTGTATAAGTCCCACGGTGTTTCCAAAACCTCGGCGCGATCGTCGCCCTTTTCAAAATTAATCATCTGGGCCTACCCTCGCGTAGTAAGACCCGCTTCTTTTCTCTAAATCATTTTTTTTGGGCCTCTTGAGAGAGTGTAAGACCCATTCCCCTTGTACAGAAAACTTTTTGGGCCTCAGTCACTTGTATAAGTCCCACTGTACAAACTCATATCACAGTGCAATCACTACTAAAACCCTGGGCCTCTCCTTGAGCTGTAAGCCCCAATCTTTCCTTTCAAATCACTTTCTTCTTTGATTTTGAAATATACTATTGTTTTCAATCTTTCTTTGTCGAACAACTAACCAAACAGCATGGAAGCTCTACAACCGAGTAAATGTTTATATGCTTTCATTTACCGCTTTCATATACATATAACTGTATTGTGGGGTTGTTTCGCTGTAAGTCTTCTTTCATAAACTCATATCAACTGTGTAATAATAGTATAGATATTTAGATTTTCCTGGCAACTACGTCTAGCACTAGGTAAAGCCGTTTCGATCATTCTTAGAAATAGACAATACTAGATCCCCCATATGAGCACCAGATACTGTCTTCTCTTCGGCTGTCCTTCTTAGGAATTGTCAAGAAACTCTACTCCCCAGAGATGATCTCTTCTCCGTGAATTGCATCCCTTGAGTTTCTTCCAAATTCTCGAACTTTCCTGGCTTGATCTATTCTTTGTGAATAGCCTGTCTTGCACTTCTCGGGGTTTGGGGACCCACAGGCTTCTTAAAAGCATCCCCGCCTCCTCTTGGGCGTTGTACAAGGACCCGTCGGCTTCTTAGAAGTATTCACAGCCTCCTCTTAGGCTTCGTATAAATGATTTCTTCCTCCGAGAATGATAGCCACCTCTTGGGCTTCGTACAAATTGTCCCTCGGCTTTATAAAAGTTTCCAGCCTCCTCTTGGGCTTCGTATAAATTGTCCCGACGACCTCCTAGAGGTATAGGAACAGAAATTAGTCATCTTAATAGAACAGTCTTTCAAAGAGTCTAGATCTTTCTATCGTGAACATACTACTGCTGTTCCTTTAAGCATAGTACAAAAGATAAAACTCTAGACTTAGACAGTCTAATTTCCTTGAGTCTCAAAGACATTCTTAAGTCCCTTTCAAAAATAGGAAGACACCCGCAAACTTGGACAGTTTCAAATACCCTTTGGATTTCCCATTTCCTTAAAGAACAGGAAACAATCCCGATTCTCAGATCAAATCCATGAGTACAGTGTTACTCATATAAGAACTGATTTTCTCGTTGAACCAACATACTGGACCTGTCACTCAACTGAAACAGTAACCTTTTAGCCTCCATCTCGGGCTTCGTATGAGATACAAAGACTCTCTTGTTGAGTCAAACCTTGTAGCCTCCATCTCGGGCTTCGTACGAGATACAAAGACTCTCTTGTTGAGTCAAAACTTTTAGCCTCCATCTCGGGCTTCGTACGAGATACCAAAACACTCTCTTGTTGAGTATAAAAGGCTCTCTTGTTGAGTCAATATCCCTTTTAGCCTCCATCTCGGGCTTCGCACGAGATACTAAAACACTCTCTTGTTGAGTATAAAGGACTCTCTTGTTGAGTCAATCACCTTTTAGCCCCCATCTCGGGCTTCGTACGAGATACAAAAACACTCTCTTGTTGAGTATAAAAGCTTCTCCTGTTGAGTCAACCCTTTTAGCCTCTCTCTCTCGGGCTTCGTACGAGACACATAAAAACTCCCTCTTGTTGGGCCAATATCCTCCTCTTAGGCTTTGTATAAGGAAAACCCCGGTTGAGTCAATAAACCTTTTAGCATCAAAGTTGTGCCTGGTTCACAGTACACAAACATCAACAACTCCTTCCCCTTCATCTAATCGCTGTAAGCGGCAAGCCTCTGGATTATTTACATCCATGCCACTGTCCCTCTTTTAGCATGAAAAATTCCTAAGGAAAGATAACATTGCTCTACACTGAGTTAAAGTCTTCTCCTTCAGGTTGGAACTCCCCTATAAAGGAAATTATGGCATTGCCGGATTCACATATCCCGGTTAAAGTAATTCTCCTTTATAAACAGTTGTGACAAACTGACCCTCTTTAGAGATGACAAATTCTCTCTAAAGACAACACCTTTTAGCTTCACATCTTGGGCTTCGAACAAGATACAAATAGACCCTTCAGCTTCACATCTTGGGCTTTGAACAAGATACAAACCACCTTCAGCTTCCCATATTGGGCTTTGAACAAGATACAAACCACCTTCAGCTTCACGTCTTGGGCTTTGAACAAGACACCAAAACACCATTTCCTCCCATAGAATAGGAGGAACTACGAACGCTCTGATTTCCCTGTTTCGGTAAACAGGAATACGCAGGCATAAGATTGAAAGAAAAATCTTAGCGAGCACACTAATCATAAAACCTAAAGTCCCCTATCTCCACCCAATCTGACAAATTCCCCATGAATAGTCCCAGTTTTCCACCTTAATAAAGTAAGAAGAAAGAAAGGCCCCATTACCATATAGCATCCGTAACCTAACAGACGGCTGTTTAAACTCAGTATGCAAGTAGGGTTAATTGGAGACATCTATTTCCCTTCCTTAGTCAGCTCACAATAGGATAAAAAATGAATCGACCTGTAGTAAGCCCCAAAGAGCGACAACGCTTAAGAACCGCGTCCAAAATCGCTCGCTACAGAAAAGTTGCGCCCACCGTGGGGCCTCTCATTCTTTCTTAACGTTTAAGGTGAAAACCTTGGACAAATCTTTTTCATGGCGGTGGCCACCACAGAAAAGTGGCGCCCACCGTGGGGCAGTTCACGTTCTTTCATACAATTACCTTGGACAAGTCTTGGTGACTTCACTGGGAGTTTCACTAGGAATGAGACTTTTGTTGACTTCACTAGGATCTTAGGTCAAAACCTTTAAGTTGGGAAGGAACCACAGAATAGCGACTCCGTCGGGGAGCCATTTTCTGTCAGGAACATAGGATTCATAGCTCTTAAAAGTCTAGGACATTAGGACAAATATATATACTGCTTTTCCTAATTGATATATGTGTTTATTTTTCTGCTAATGGGAATACGTTTGATGCCGCATGTGGAAAGATTGAGTATACACCTAGGAAAAACCTCTTTTAGTGGTGCGGAAACTATCGAAAATGGTTGTCACGCGATACCACCCTCTTCTGAAGGTTATTTGAAAAAACATCACCTAGCACGGTTCCCGGCCCGCTGGTGTTTTCTCGACAAGAACTGATGATTTTGAGAGACAGGTACAAAAATCACTAGTATAAACCTTTGGGTGATGGGTAGAGCCTTGACTTCATGACAACGACCCTTTGACGCCATGTTTTTTCTATGTTTTTGTGTGCTGCATTCATGCATTCATCTAAAAAACATTAAAACAAAGAAAATTTTTCTCTTCTAGTCTCTCTTTTTCAAATTAAACTGAGACAATGATTGCAAATGTCAGAGAAAAAGATTGCGCTCATGGATTTCAGTAGAAGGAGAACTCACCACCAGTACACCTTCAAGGTTCTAAAACTTGAGAATTTGAGAAGGTTAGCGAGGATGATCACTAACCCTGAGGCTTTCAGAGCCAAGTTTGGAGGTCTGCTACCTCTGTTAAGAATCCATGTGATTGAAGGAATCATGGATGCACTCGTTCAGTTTTACAATACGGTCTATCGCTGTTTCACATTCCCGGATTACCAACTAGCACCAACGCTGGAGGAGTACTCTCACCTGACTGATCTACACATTACTGATCAAGCTCCATTTTCTGGACTGGAAGACATTCCAAAGGATCAAATCATTGCAAGAGCAATTTATTTGGACGAGTCAGAGGTCAGGACTCACATGACCACTAAGGGTGGCATACAAGGTTTGCCGGCCCAGTTCTTGACAAAGAAGGCCCTGTATTTCGCTAGTATAGGGAACGTGACTGCTTTTGAAAGCATCTTTATTTTACTCACCTACGGGTTATTTCTGTTTCCCAACATTGATAACTTCGTCGATATAAACGCCGTTAAGGTTTTTCTCATTGGAAACCGTGTACCGACTTTGCTCGCAGATGCGTATTATTCTGTACACTTAGGGAATTTATACAGCGGAGGAGAGATCACGTGCTGTGTACCCCTGCTATATAAATGGTTTATCTCCCGTTTGCCTAAGTCTGCTGCTTTTTGGGATCACAAGAGTGCTTTACGTTGGTTGCAGAAAATCATGTCTCTCACCAACTCTGACATAGATTGGTGTAATAGGATTTATGATGGGATCAAAATCATTGACCATTGTGGAAACTTCCCCAACGTACCCCTCATAGGAACTAAGGGAGGAATCAATTACCATCCAGTTCTCGTTCGTCGTCAATTTGGATACCCGATGAGGCATGTCCCACTGAATGCTCATCTGGAAGGTCTTTTCTTCAAGGAAGGAGAAAATGACAGAGCACTAAAGACAGAAATAGTGCACGCTTGGAAACATGTTCATAAGAAAGGACGGGAGTCTCTAGGAAAACCGGACTGTGTCTCGGTGGAGCCTTATCTCCACTGGGTACAAACTTGAGCTCTCAAGCTAAAGATGTTGTATCCTCGTCACAGAGTTCTTCCGCCAAGGGAATTTGTCATGTACTTCATGACAGAAACTGAAAATCTTCAGGTTACTCTCAACAAAGTTCAACAGGAGAGGTGGTCTTGGAAGAACAAGTACCGCATTCTCAACGTGGAGTGTACCAAAATATAGCAGCTACTAAAAGAAAAGGATGCTCTGATCGAGATTTTGGAGCAACTTGTTGTGGATAATCAGGATGACCAAAGGAATTTTCTCACTCCTTTCACTTAGAAAAGGAATGACAACCCGACAACGGCTCAAGAGCCCCGGTCAAAGAAAAGGGAAGTACCATAATCAGCACCCGAGTTCTCCTCAGAGAGGACTCGGGACCTATTAGCTTAGGTTTCTGTTTCTGCACCTTGTAATCTACTGTATTTCCGTTTCCGCAATCTTTTGAATTTCAATAAAACGGGGTTTCCCCACTATTTGATATTTGCAATATAATTGTCGAAGTTTATTTTGATTAAACCAAAAAACAATTAATATAATCATTGCATTCATCATTCTCACGTCACGTATTCTTCTTACCTACGAATCTCACGTTTGTGTCTCGGTTCTAGAGTCAAACTGTCTCATTCGTACAATACTCGGGCCAATCGTCAGAAAAAGATGGATGATCTCGAGAAAGAGAATAGAGAGTTGAAAGAAGAGATCAACGCTCTAAGAGAGGATATGAGAAAGCTTCGTAACGACATGCAAGCCATGGCAGAAGCTCAGCTACAAAGAACCGTGATCTCAGAGATAACCTCAATGCCCATAGTGGAGAAGTATGATCCTAGGTATCAAATGCCGAAAGATCGTCCCTGGGGCATGCCTGTTAACTATATCCCGGAAGGATATGTTCCGCCGATCACTGATGATCAGGGAATCATAGCAGAAGCCGTTGGGCCTGAAGGTTACAAAATTCGGGAAAGCGAAGATGCCAGAGGCATAATGAGGACTCCTGAAGGTTACAAACTTCAGGAAGCGCCAATATTCACTGCCGTAGTAACGGTACCACCCCCTGTGGTGTACACTGTCCCGGAAGGATAGATTCCCCAGATACCTTCTGGTGGAAACGAAAGCATGTTCAAAAGAATGAACGAGTTCCAGGAATAGTTCCTAGAAATGCAAAAGGAATTGCAAGCTATTCGTGGTCAGGATCTATTTGGAAAGGACGCTGCGGACCTCTTCTTGGTCCCCAATGTGAAAGTCCCGCACAAATTCCAAGTGCCCTACTTTGAAAAATACAAGGGTAACTCTTGCCCTCAAAGTCACTTGGTGATGTATGCTCGGCGAATGTCAGCTCAGACAGAGAATCAAGATCTACTGATTCACTACTTCCAGGATAGTTTAACCGGTGCCGCATTAAAATGGTACATGGGTTTAAACCGCGCCACGATCGGCACGTTCAGATATCTTGGCACTGCCTTCGTCCAACAATTTAAATACAATCTGGACATGGCACCCGACAGAGATCAACTCAGATCAATGTCACAAAAGGACAAGGAAACCTTTAAGGAATACGCTCAGAGATGGCGTGAAATTGCCGCTCAAATTTGTCCACCTCTTGAGGAAAAATAGATGACAAAGATCTTCTTAAAGACCTTAAGCTCATTTTATTACGACAGAATGGTTGCCAGTGCACCCAGTGACTTCATCGAGATGGTCGGTATGGGAGTTCGTCTTGAGGAAGCCGTCCGAGAGGGACGTCTAGTCAAAGGCACTGGATCATCAAGTAATACAAAGTGATACGGTAGTGCTCTCCCTAAGAAAAAAGAGCAGGATATTGGGAATATCTCTCTCGGAAAGCAAAGGCGACGTTATCAACCGGTAGCAGTTGTAACCCCTGCTATCAATCCTGCGCCTATTTCTACGTATCAACCTCAGGTTGCGCAGAGCCAACCTAATCAGCAAAAGACTCAACAGCCTTTTCAGCAGGCTCGTCCTCCATACAATAACAACCGTACAACGCGGCCACCAGGATTTGATCCTATACCCGTATTGTACACAGAACTATTTCCGTTACTATTGGCTAAGGGGCATGTCCAGACTAAGTCTCCTCTTACGGTACCGGAAAATCCGCCTTTTTGGTTTAAGGTGGATCAGATTTGCCCTTACCATCAAGGAGGACCAGGGCATAACATAGAGAACTGTCTAAATTTCAAATCCGACGTGCAAAAGCTTGTTAGAAGCAGGGTCTTATCTTTCAAGGATACGAATCCTAATGTTCTCACAAACCCGCTGCCTCAACACGAGAAAGCTGCAGTCAATTTGATAGAGGAAGAGACTAATAACGTCTATCAAATTCATGATGTACTCTTGTTAAGGACCAATCTGGTCAAGATGAATTATAGACAGAGTAGATATGGCCATGTGCCACCTCATAATTATCACTAGTGTGATATCTGCTCTAAAGACAATCGAGGATGTTCTGTGGTGCAATCAGCTCTACAGGAACAAATGGATCTCGGATGGATCCAAGAGCACCGAGTTCGTGGAGTTAACATGGTTTACACGAATTCTAACATCATTCAGAACCACGACATCCGTGCAATGAATGTCAACTTGGTGGCGATGCATTCCAGGCAAAGCCAGTATCATAATCTGCCGCAGCACGGTTACAGTTCCTGTCTGACTTGCTCGATAAACAAACAGGGATGCTCTTTTGTACAAGAGGCCCTCCAGCGTCAGATGGATCTTGGATGGATCCAGGACTACCATGATAGGAATCCCTATCAGATCAACATGATTCAAATCTTCGATATTCGTCTGATGAATACCAGCCTGGTGGAGTTACACATAGAACAGGTCCGTCTCGGATTCCTGGTATCACATAATTATCAAAGCTGTAAAGCGGGTTGCGAAAATGATCAAGGTTGTGCCCTTGTCAAAGAAACACTTCAGCACTTGTTGAACCACTGGTGGCTTCCAATCTACATGGATGAAGACACCCGACAAATTAGTATCACTAACGGGAATCCTACTAGATATCAAAGTCAGGATGTCCGGTCGGTGGAAACTGACCTAGTAAGGCTACACTGTATTCAGAACGGACGTGGCCAGGTGCCACTACACAACTATGAGCGGTGTGGAGTTTGTTCAGTAAACAATCAAGGATGCTACCTCGTGCGGGCAGCCCTTCAAAGTCAGTTGGACCGCAAAGAGATTCAACCATGCTCAAGTTCTGGATCAGTCAACTATCTCGCTGATCAAATCGAGGGCGTTGTCGTAATCTCCGATCATCAGAGGGCTAGGGATTTTTGTGCCATCATCCCTCTACTTGACGAATCGAGAGTTCCCAACCAGGAATAGATCGAAATTACTTATGATGGTCAGAAAAATCAGAAGGCTCCCATAGTCATCTATCTGCCAGGACCACTACCGTATAAATCAACTAAGGCTATCCCTTACAAATACAGTGCAACAATAGTCGAGAATGGAAAGGAAATTCCGTTACCCTCCGTTGTGAATATTGTAGACATCAGTCGAGTAACACGGAGCGGTCAAATCTTCAATAGAGGAGTTGGAGAACTCAGCAAAGAAAAGGAACCTCAGACAGAAGTTCCCAATCCACCAGTCGGTCGATCTAGTGATTCCGACCTTTCAAAGAACAACGATGAGATGCTGAAGCTCATCCAAAGGAGTGAATACAACATTGTTGATCAACTGTTACAAACTCCTTCAAAGATCTCGGTATTATCACTGTTACTCAGTTCAGAAGCGCACAGGGAGGCTCTACAGAAAGTCTTGGAGCAAGCCTTTGTGGAACAGGATGTAACCATCAGACAGTTCGATAACATTGTCTCTAAAATCACTTCCTGCAACAACTTGGGATTTAGTGATGAGGAATTACCTGAAGAGGGTCGCCGTCATAACATGGCGTTCAATATTACAGTCAACTGCCAGGACAATGCTTTAGCCAGCGTACTGGTAGACACAGGGTCAGCCCTGAATGTTATGCTGAAGTCCACTTTGATGAAATTATCATTCAAAGGCCCTCCGATGAGAACCAGCGAGGTCGTCGTCAAAGCATTTGACGGATCCAGAAAAACGGTTATCGGCGAAGTCGATCTTCCCATAACTATTGGTCCTCACACTTTCCAAATCACTTTCCAGGTCATGGACATCCGAGCAACATATAGTTGTTTATTAGGAAGAGCTTGGATACATCAGGCTGGGGCGGTCACTTCAACCCTCCACCAAAAGCTAAAGTTCGTCCAGAACGGCCAACTCGTCACAGTCTGTGGGGAACAGGCTTTGCTCGTAAGCAACTTATCGTCATCCACTTATGTGGAACCAAAAGGGATAATCGGAACCCAGTTCCAAGCGCCTTCGCTACACAAGGACGATCAATCTAAAGGGGAAACTTCCATTTCCTCGTAAAAAGATGCTATCAAAGCAGTCGAGAGTACCAATACAAAAGGATGGGGATAGCTTATCATTCCTGCTGACAATAAAACAAAGAAGGGTCTTGGTTTTTCTGCAACCTGTACCCAGACAGCTGCTAACGATGAAAGTCATCATCCCATTCAGAACTTCTTCCACAGTGGAGGCTTCCTTCAACCGGTGACTCAAGAGGTACATACCATCAATAAAGATGATTCATCTGATATGGAGGAAGAATGGAAGTCCTATCTCAACGAGGACGGTTATACGCCTCAGGACAAAATGCAAATTCCATTTTGCTTTCCTACACAGAGTCCGAGATTTATACCCAGGTCAGACGTCGAAATGATATATGGAGATTGTGATCCGGAAGGATGTCGTGCTCCACCAAACTCATTAGAGGAGGACACTCTAATGAAAGATTACTTTGACCATGACTATTATGGCCCGATGGATGGCCTGCCAATGTGGCAGCCCTGCCCAGGAGACTTGGGGCAAGAAAATCAGCCGAACAATGAAAATCAGCTGAGCCTCATTGAACAGAATACCTGCATCCCCACCATGTCATGGGATCAACACCCAGGTTATCCTGAAAATGCCCAGCATAACGATGAATTTGCAACGTTTGCAGGACTAGGATTCATCAACTAAGTTTTCCCCGAGGTCAACGTCCTTGAGAGGGATGACTCCTCCAGTTCCAAAGAAGTGTGGGACACCTTAGGACAACCAAGTGGAAAATACGACTCTATGGTCAAGTACACTGCTCCTGAGAGCTCTCATATCAGGCTCGAAGACATCCAGCCAACTGGATGGAGAGATCTGCCTGAGAGTACAAATACTCTGCAAAATACAACAGAGGAATCCTCCTACGACAATTGGGCCTGGGAGACAGATTCCAATGATCCTGCTCCACCAGAAATCAGCGTTATTTCTAAAGACAAATCGAGGGAGGTGCCAGACTTTGTGATTCACCGAGGAGTTCGCCGCCAATGGGTTGTTGTTGATGTTCCGAAAGTTGTTCAAAAGTCAAAGTAATTGCCGTTTTTAACCTTTCACCCTGCCCAGGTGAAACAGATGTTTGATAGGGCTCGCTTTCTATAAAATTTCCCTCTTTGCTTTGCCCAAAGCGACAGAGTTTTGTTTTATAGGGCTGTAGTTTCAAGAATCGACTTGTTCATTAATAAAATAATGTCGTTCTGTAATTTCCGCATTAATTGCTGTTTTCTCTTTTTTGCTTTTCTTAGAAAATGGTAATCCTAAAAAATAACTCAATAATAAAAACAAGCAGTTTTCCAAAGAAAAATACACTGCACACACTCGCATTTTCTCTATCTCTTCTAAACATAAATCATCACGTCATGCAGATTGCTTTTTTTAAACCCCGTTGAAACATACAATCCGATGCCTTCTCCCGACTTTGAGTTCCCGGTATCTGGGGCTGAAGAAGAAGTTGACGACGAAATTCCAGAAGAGATCTCCCGACTACTCAGACAGGAGGAAAGGTCCATTGAACCTCACAAAGAGCCGCTGGAAACGGTAAACTTGGGTTCGGAAGAAGAGAGAAAAGAAGTCAGAATTGGGGCACTACTCGGTCCAACAGCCAAAGAGAGTTTGACAAAGCTTCTAAAAGAATTCCCAGATGTATTCGCTTGGTCCTATCAGGATATGCCAGGGTTGGATACCAGCATCGTGGAGCATCATTTACCATTAAGGTTAGAATGTCCTCCAGTAAAGTAAAGGTTGAGACGGACTCACCCGAACATGGCTATCAAAGTCAAAGAGGAGGTACAGAAACAGATCGACGCGGGTTTCCTCGCTACATCAGAATATCCTCAATGGTTAGCCAATATCGTATCCGTTCTGAAAAAGGACAGAAAGGTCAGAATGTGTGTAGATTACAGAGATCTAAACAAGGCTAGTCCAAAGGACGACTTTCCTTTACCACACATTGACATGCTGGTAGACAGTACAACAAAGTTCAAAGTTTTCTCCTTCATAGATAGATTCTCGGGCTATAATCAAATCAAAATGGCGCTGAAAGACATGGAGAAAACTTCATTTATCACCCCATGGGGTACCTTTTGTTACAAGGTAATGCCGTTCGGTTTGAAGAATGCCGGGGCAACCTATCAAAGGGCCATGACTACTCTGTTTCATGACATGATACACAAGGAAATCGAGGTATATGTCGATGATATGATTGCAAAATCTAAGACAGAAGAGGAGCATGTGACCCATCTGTCAAAACTAATCGAGCGTTTGAGAAAGTACAGACTCCGTTTGAATCCCAACAAGTGCACCTTTGGTGTCCGTTCAGGGAAACTCTTAGGGTTCATCGTCAGCCAGAAAGGAATTGAAGTTGATCCTGACAAGGTCAAGGCCATTCAAGAAATGCCTTCTCCGAAAACTGAAAAACAAGTCAGAGGATTCTTGGGACGTTTGAACTACATCTCCAGATTTATATTCCTCATGACCGCCACGTGTGCACCGATTTTCAAACTACTAAAAAAGAATCAGGACTGTGTATGGACAGATGACTGCCAAACTGCCTTCGACAGTATCAAGGAATACCTGTTGAATCCGCCGATTCTATCACCTCCAGTGGAAGGAAGACCACTGATCATCTACTTAACAGTCTTGGAAGACTCAATGGGATGTGTACTTGGCCAACAAGACGAAACCAATTGGAAAGAGTCTGCCATTTACTATCTGAGCAAGAAGTTCACCGACTGCGAGACTCGGTACACGATGCTTGAGAAAACTTGCTGCACTTTGGCTTGGGCAACTAAACGTCTTCGCCAATACATGATTCGCCACACTACTTGGTTAATCTCCGAGATGGATCCAATCAAGTACGTCTTTGAAAAACCTGCTCTCACGGGAAGGATTGCCCGTTGGCAGATGTTGTTATCAGAGTACGACATCGAGTACCATGCTCAGAAAGCCGTTAAAGGAAGTATTTTAGCTGATCATTTGGCTCATCAACCGATTGACGATCAGGAATCAATTGGATTTGACTTCCTAGATGAAGATGTCATGTATCTAAAAATGAAAGACTGCAATGAACCGCTACCAAGTGAAGGTCCAGAACCAGGTTCCCAGTAGGGACTAATCTTTGACGGAGCTGTCAATCATTACGAAAATGGAATTAGGGCAATCATCATAACACCTCAGGGTACCCACATTCCTTTCACCGCCAGACTTACGTTCAAGTGCACAAACAACGAGGCCGAATACGAAGCTTGTATTATGGGTCTCGAAGAAGCGATCGACTTAAGGATCAAGAACTTGGATGTATATGGCGACTCAGCTCTGGTTATCAATTAGATCACAGGAGATTGGAACACATACCAATCAGGATTGATTCCTTACAAAGACTACACAAGAAGGTTGTTACCCTTCTTCAACAGAATCGAGTTTTACCATATTCCTCGTGAAGAGAATCACATGGCTGATGCTTTGGCCACTCTCTCCTCCATGATTAGTGTAGGACGATGGAATGACATACCTAAGATCGAAATCATGCGCCTTGAACGGCCCGCTTACATCTTCACGATTGAAGCAGTCTTAGACGACAAACCTTGGTATCACGATATGAAATGCTTCCTTCAGAAACAGGAGTACCCACTTGGGGCATCCAGAAAGGACCGAAACACCCTCAGAAGACTGGCAATCAGCTTCTTCCTGAGCGGTGATACACTCTATAAGAGGAACTTCGACATGGTCTTACTCCAATGTGTAGACAGACCAGAAGCAGACATATTGATAAAAGAAATTCACGAAGGGTCCTTTGGCACACATGCCAACGGACATACAATGGCGAGAAAAATTCTAAGAGCAGGGTACTACTGGGTGACCATGGAATCTGACTGCTACAACTACATGAGGAGGTGTCACAAGTGTCAGATATACTCAGACAAAATCCATGTACCGCCTACACATCTCAAAGTTCTTTCTTCCCCATGGCCTTTTTCCATATGGGGAATCGACATGATTGGCATGATTGAGCCCAAGGCTTCGAACGGACATCGGTTCATCCTAGTAGCCATTGATTACTTCACCAAGTGGGTCGAAGCAGCGTCGTACGCTAATGTAACCCGACAAGTGGTGGTCCGCTTTATCAAAAACAATATCATTTGCCGTTATGGTGTTCCAAGCCAGATCATCACGGATAATGGATCTAACTTGAACAATAAGATGATGAAAGAATTGTGTGCTGAGTTCAAGATCGAACACCATAACTCATCTTCCTACCGACCAAAGATGAACAGAGCGGTAGAAGCGGCTAACAAGAACATCAAGAAGATTGTTCAAAAGATGGTTGTAACCTACAAAGACTGGCACGAGATGCTACCCTTTGCTCTTCACGGTTATCGCACATCTGTCCACACTTCAACAGGGGCAACCCCTTTCTCTCTAGTATATGGCATGGAAGTAGTGCTCCCCATAGAAGTAGAGATCTCATCAATCCGGTATTGATGGAAGCCAAGCTTACAGAAGCTGAATGGTGTCAAAGTCGACAAGATGAACTTAATTTGATCAAGAAATACTTTGCCTAAACCAAAAAAAAAAGTCTCGGTGGATTGAAAACCCGAAAGGGCGATCCAGGCAAAAATTAGAGACATGATCAAAAATCATCCCGGTGGATTGGAAACCTCCAAGTACAATCCAGGAAAAAGTTAGGAATTAATGGCAAGTAACTACGTCTGATCAGTTCAGCTCCTCAGCAGTCATGCCATCCATCAGAGACTCCAGTCAAGGTCATATTCGATAGAAGCTCAGGATGTCCCGAATTCAAAGTTGGTAGAAGGATAGTGGTCGTTATGGTTCAACGTAGCCCTTTTCCCTGTAAATTACCATTTTCTAACTTTGTAAATACTCTATGGAATCACGCGTTCGGCTGATTTCCATCCTATCAATAAAATTTGAGCCCTTGTGCTTTTGTTTGTAATTATTACTTGTTTTAGCTTTACAGAATGATGTTTTTAACATGATTAACGATTCTTGAAAATAAAACAAAAATGAATTTACTTGTCAAACTTTTTCTTCTTTTAAAATAAAGATGGCAATTTCTTTTGACTGTTGAACATCAGAAGAACATCGGTCGCTTCTCCAAAGGTGTTCGAACTTCAAAGTGCAGAATCAAAGTACTCCTTCTAGACCATTACGCCTGAATGAAGGATCAACTGTGTCAGAGACCATGTTTCGTCTGACATCCTCGACCGAGTTCTCATCTCATATGCCCGACCAGCGTCGCTCCCAACAGGGACCGTTTCTCCTAAGCATGGCAGAATTGTTATCTTAAACCAGCGATATTTCTACATGCCCCATTGTGGCCGAGTATCCAGTCGTGTTCATCCTTTAGTCTGTATGTTGCGTCAGTTTTGTCAGCATTTACATACATACATCATGCATTATTGATTCACATTCATATTCATATTGCATCACTATCACTCTAGTCGGTCTTGTCCCCTAGTGATAGAAGTCCTCTCAATCGAGTTGTCAGATCTTTCCTCGTTAGGAAGTGAATCATCTAAGTAATCTCTCTCTCGTTTATCTCTGGATTAGAGACTGTCCTTGACCACTTTGATAACTTGAACCTCTGAGAAACAGAAAACTTTCAACAAATATCACTCTTCGCCATTGAAGATGATATATTCGCTTTCACGGATTAAGGAAAATTCACAGAGAAAGCCCCTCAAAATTAGGGTACATCGTATGGCATTTCTCTGAAAAGACCTCAGGAAAAGTATGATGTAACACCCCCAAATGGAAACAGTCTCTCAAGAGACTCGCTTTCCCCAGTAGAATCGACAAATGGCATCTCCAAACAGAGAAGTTTGTGTACCTCTACAATTCAGATGAATGGGTTCCCCAGCAAGTCTGACATCAAAACTTTTTCCACTCAAATGGCATCTCCCCAGGAAAATTCAGCGAGAAGTTTGAAGGAAAGCCGCTACAAATAGCGTCCCTTGTCAAGAAAGTTTATTGACAAAAGAAACTAAGACCAGTTCCTTGGTAGGAAACCAGGACCGAGGGGAAGTTTAAATCAGAAACTGAGACTAGTTCCTTGGTAGGAATCCAGGATCGAGGGGAAGTTTATTTTGGAAACTGAGACCAGTTCCTTGGTAGGAAACCAGGATCGAGGGGAAGTTTAAATCAGAAACTGAGACCAGTTCCTTGGTAAGAAACCAGGATCGAGGGGAAATTAAAATCAGAAACTAAGACCAGTTCCTTGGTAGGAAACCAGGATCGAGGGGAAGTTGACATCAGAAACTAAGACCAGTTCCTTGGTAGGAAACCAGGATCGAGGGGAGGTTTATTTCAAAAGAAAACTGAGACCAGCTCCTTGGCTGAAGACCAGGATCGAGGGGAAGTTTACCTTTTCTAAGCATCGTCGCTTATCTAAAGAAGATGAATACGTAAGCTACCATTCATAACCACCGTCAAAATTTCGGGTATTCTGATATATAATCCTCTTGCACCCCGAATGCCCGAATACCTTCGCCATTCACACCTTCGGGTCCAAGAAGATTAAATAGGGACATCTGTCATACCCAAAATTTTGACCACTAAGATTTCCCATCATGGTGCAAATCATCACACAATATGGATGTACCTTTGTACCTCATTAGTCTCCCCAAAGATGGGTGAACACTCACTACAATCAGAACTAGGGTTTCAAAGCCTCTCAGAGCTCTTAGACAAAGGATCAATCAAGAAATGACATGATCTTCAACTTGTATAGCCTCTGAAATATCCACAATGGATCAAAAGGACTCCCACTTCAAGGATTAAGCACAAGGATGCTCCCTTCTAGGTGGATCAAGCCTCAGGATCGCCAGTGTCACCAAATTAGGGTTTGGTCGACTAGGGCCTCCAGATGGAAATTTTCCTCTGGGCATGAGCCAATGCTTCAAAGAATATTCTAAAATACTCCATGGAACCTCATGGGCCCAAGCATCAAGTCAATTTGACCTCAGGGGATGCATACATCAAAAATCAGGAATTAGGGTTTCTTGACCTAATTCACCCCTAAGTTGACTTTTGGGACAAAACACGTGCCAAGGCCTCAAGAGAGGATTTGAGGATCCCTAACACACCACATTGATCCATTTGCAACAATGAATTGATCCAAGAAGCTTGAGCATCAAGTTTCAATTTCATCTGAACCACAGTTAGGGTTTCGCGGGAAAAGTCAACTGTACCTTTGACTTTTGACCCAGGCATGCTCCCAAACCTTGGGACACGATTCAATACACCCTATAACACCTATGGAACATGTCCATCAAGTTTGATTTAGGTCAAGGACTTAATTTCATAAAGGATCGCACAGTTTGGAATTCATCTGATAAAAAGTCAACTGTGCCCAAAAGTCAAACTTTGACCTTTTGAGATTTTTCATAAAAATGGTTTTTTAACCCTAAAATGATGTTAATGTGTGATTGGAATCATCATTCATCAAGAAAAATCAAGAAAAGTGGGATAACTTGAAAATGGGGTAACCATAAAAACTTAGAAAATTTTCTAAGTTATGAAATAAAGTGGCAAGGGTACCAACTTTGGAGGATCATAACTCCAAAACCACAAAGCTATTTTTCCCCATCCAAAGCTTGATTTGTAGCCCTCACGGCCCTCTACAAAAGTGTCAACTACACCTCATCGCAATTCATCATGGATTTTGGGTTATGGTTGGATCAAAATGGCTAAAAACCTAAAATTGACATTTTTCAGCACTTAGCCAAAATCTGCCTTGTAATTTCAGCATGAAGTTCCAACTTCAAGGCTGTTTTTCTCCATGATCCAAGTTGAACCAGGTCTAGTGCCAAACATCAAAGTTGAAGTACGCCATCTCAGCTTTCCAGAAAGTCCTAGAACGTCCATGTAGCATACTCGAACAGGGAGTTATGGATTTTACAAAAAGGCTTGCTGCAGCTGAATTTTTCAGGGGCAGATTTGCACATTTCTTGTGCCACACAAATTTTCAAGCCTTGTCATCATTTTGGACACATCTAAGGATCAAATCTAAGGGGGATGATCTAATCCATAAGCCTCCCAAGTCCAAGGAACCAAAACTAACATGCCAAAACCTAGAAATCCCTAAAAGAAGGACAAGACTCCAATTTTGGTTTGGAGCATTTAATGGATGCTTAGAGGTGGCATGAACTAAGCTTCCTCCAACTGAATTCAGTCAAGATTCATCCAACAACTAGGGAACCAAAGGCCTGTGCTCTAACCTATAGTCAATGACTAGAGGAGACTTGGATTTTCATTGGCCAACATTTGCCAAATCTCTGCTGCAGCCACCATTCACTATTGCTTGCAAAATAAACTTGCTATACTATAAATAGAGCTCATTTGTGCTCAGTTTGAGTACACCAAAGCCATCAAACAGATGCTTTCATCAAATTCTCTCTTTCAATCCAAAATGCCTTCTTTAGTAAGGAAATTTTGAGTTTTTGAGTTAGAGAGCATTTCCATCACAACTCATAATCCTAACACCTCATAAACATCATATGTAGGTGATCCAAACTCTCACAAGTGACCTATAACACCAACATCACAAAGTCACCTCTCAAAACCTCAAAATTGGTCTTTTTTGCATTTTTCAAGTCATGTCTTGATTCAGTCACTTTCCAAACTAGATAAAACCGCAAACACACTCCAAATATCATCCTTGAACTGTCCCAAATGGTGCCACACATCTGGAACACCATTTGAGAGAGTTGGCATTTTGGCCACTTTTGCCCATTTTGCAAGAAAGTGCTCAAACTTGCTCCAGAGGTTTCCAGCTGATTCCTACCATCCTAAAAGCTTCTAAGAGGTCATTTGAGGGTGTTCAAAGCATCAAATCATTTCGGGAACAAAGCACTTGGTAGGTTGCACAAAATCTCCAAAAAAGAGGTAAAATTCACAACTTGAATTCTTTGAATCATGCTTTCCTTTGTTGTCCACATACATGCATCATATTGAAAAATTCTTGAAGCAAAAATGTAGTCCTTAATGTGTATGATGTGATCCTCCTACTGTTTGCACTTTAACATGTTTATATGTGGAGTTTATGTTGTTTTAAAATCACAGTTCAGTTCTGGTTTTTTGCGTCGTGCGTTCTGTACGTTGAGTTTCAGTGTGTATGTGTGGTACCATTAGATTCCTTGTGAAAAATAGGTCAAGATAGGTTTTTACGGATTTTGATTCCGATAAAAATTGAGAGAGTTACGCGCGTTAGAAATTTGGCGCGAAACGACGTCGAAAACTAACGTGCAGTTCTGGTTTTTCGATTCGCGTGTTTTGTACGTTGAGTTTCAGTGTTGATGTCTGGTACCATTGGATTCCTTGCAAAAAATCGATCAAGATAGGCTCTTCCGGATCTTAATTCCGTTAAAAATCGAGAGAGTTACGTGTATTGGAAATTTGACGTGAAACGACGTCGAAATTAACGGTCCAGTTCTGGTTTTTAAATTTGTGTGTTGTGTACATTAAGTTTCAGTGTGCATGAGTAATACCATTGGATTCCTTGCGAAAAATCGGTCAAGATAGGCTCTTCCGGATCTTAATTCCGTTAAAAATCGAGAGAGTTACGCGTGTTGGAAATTTGACGCGAAACGACGTCGAAATTAACGGTCCAGTTTGGTTTTTTAATTTGTGTGTTCTGTACATTAAGTTTCAGTGTGCATGAGTAATACCATTGGATTCCTTGCAAAAAATCGGTCAAGATAGGCTCTTCCGGATCTTAATTTCGTTAAAAATCGAGAGAGTTACGCGTGTTGGAAATTTGACGAGAAACGATGTTTTAAATTAACAATAGCAGTTCTGGTTTTTCGATTCGCGTGTTTTGTACATCGAGTTTCAGTGTGTATGTGTGGTACCATTGGATTCCTTGCGAAAAATCGGTCAAGATAGTTACTTCCGGATTTTAATTCCGTTAAAAATTGAGAGAGTTATGAGTGTTTGAAATTTGATAAAAACGGTGTTAAAAAACTAAAGTTTTAGTATTGGTTTTTTGCCCCATAAGAGATGTCGAAGATGATGTTGTGACATCTTTCCTCTTTTTCTTATTTTATTTTCAAAACTCAACCAATTCTTTTACATAGCAAAAATCATCATTTTCCAATTCATACCCCATAATATTTTAATCCACAAAAAATCACAAAAAAATATTATTTTTAGATTATTTTTAATATATTTAAAAATATTGCTTTAAATTGTTTTAAATGCTTTTAAAATGATTTATTTTTCTTGATTTTTAAAACCAAAATGATTTTAAATATTCTTGTGGATAAAATACATTTTCATAAACCTTAATCATTGTTTATAACATGATTAATGATTTTATTTGATATTTTTTATCATTTTTTACTTGATTTTTCTTTGAAAAATGCCTTTAAAAAATGAAATTGGGGTTTCTTTGATTTTCACCCTAACAAATCTTTTTTCAAAAACTTTGGGTCTCTAATAGAGTGTAAGACCTAACCCTTTTTGTACAAAAAATATTTTGGGCCTCAGTTATTGTATAAGTCCCGATACGTTAAAAATCTCGGCGCGATTGCCATTTTTTAAACAAAATCATTTGGGCCTCCCCTCGTGTTTTAAGCCCCATTTCTTTTCCTAAAATACACTTTGGGCCTCTAATAAAGTGTAGGCTAAAATACACTTTTGGTCCCCCTGTTTGTCAAAATGCACGGTTTTGGTCCCCCCATTTTGTTTTTTAACAGTTTTGGTCCCCCACCCCTCACTGTTCATGTACTGTTCATGTACGGACCAAGTACTGTTCATCATTTTTTTGGGCCAAAATTGGGGGTGGGGGACCAAAACTGTTAAAAAACAAAATGGGGGGACCAAAACCGTGAATTTTGACAAACAGGGGGACCAAAACTGTATTTTAGCCTAAAGTGTAAGTCTCATCCCTTATGTAAATAAATATTTTGGGCCTCAGACATTGTACAAGTCCCTCTGTACATTTACAAAGTTCGGCGCGATCGTCGCCTTTTAACAAAAAAGACCATTGGGCTTCTCCTTGAGCTATAAGTCCCATTTCTTTTCATTTTTAAACCTTTGGGCTTCTAATAGAGTGTAAGACCCAATTCTTTTGTAAATACCAAAATTTTGGGCCTCAATCACTTGTATAAGTCCCATGGTGTTTCCAAAACCTCAGCGCGATCGTCACCCTTTTCAAAATTAATCATGTGGGCCTACCCTCGCGTAGTAAGACCCACTTCTTTTCTCTAAATCATTTTTTTGGGCCTCTTGAGAGAGTGTAAGACCCATTCCCCTTGTACAGAAAACTTTTTGGGCCTCAGTCACTTGTATAAGTCCCACTGTACAAACTCATATCATAGTGCAATCACTACTAAAACACTGGGCCTCTCCTTGAGCTGTAAGCCCCAATCTTTCCTTTCAAAGCACTTTCTCCTTTGATTTTGAAATATACTGTTGTTTTCAATCTTTCTTTGTTGAACAACTAACCAAACAACATGGAAGCTCTACAACCGAGTAAGTGTTTATATGCTTTCATTTACCGCTTTCATATACATATAACTGTATTGTGGGGCTGTTTCGTTGTAAGTCTTCTTTCATAAACTCATATCGACTGTGTAATAATAGTATAGATATTTAGAGTTTCCCCAGCAACTACGTCTAGCACTAGGTAAAGCCGTTTCAATCATTCTTAGAAATAGACAATACTAGATCCCCCATAGAAGCACCAGATACAGTCTTCTCTTCGGCTGTCCTCCTTAGGAATTGTCAAGAAACTCTACTCCCCAGAGATGATCTCTTCTCCGTGAACTGCATCCCTTGGGTTTCTTCCAAATTCTCGAACTTTCCTGGCTTGATCCATTCTTTGTGAATAGCCTGTCTTGAACTTCTCGGGGTTTGGGGACCCACAGGCTTCTTAAAAGCATCCCCGCCTTCTCTTGGGCGTTGTACAAGGACCCGTCGGTTTCTTAGAAGTATTCACAGCCTCCTCTTAGGCTTCGTATAAATGATTTCTTCCTCCTGGAATGATAGCCTCCTCTTGGGCTTCGTACAAATTGTCCATAGGCTTTTTAAAAGTTTCCAGCCTTTCAAAGAGTCTATAGGAACAGAAATTAGTCATCTTAATAGAACAGTCTTTCAAAGAGTCTAAATCTTTCTACCGTGAACGTACTACTACTGTTTCTTTAAGCATAGTACAAAAGATAAAACTCTAGACTTGGACAATCTAATTTCCTTGAGTCTAAAAAACATTCTCAAGTCCCTTTCAAAAATAGGAAGACACCCGCAGACTTGGACAATCTCAAATACCCTTTGGATTTCCCATTTCCTTAAAGAACAGGAAACAATCCCGATTCTCAGATCAAATCCATGAGTACAGTGTTACTCATATAAGAACTGATTTTCTCGTTGAACCAACATACTGGACCTGTCACTCAACTGAAACAGTAACCTTTTAGCCTCCATCTCGGGCTTCGTACGAGATACAAAGACTCTCTTGTTGAGTCAAACCTTGTAGCCTCCATCTCGGGCTTCGTACGAGATACAAAGACTCTCTTGTTGAGTCAAAACTTTTAGCCTCCATCTCGGGCTTCGTACGAGATACCAAAACACTCTCTTGTTGAGTATAAAAGACTCTCTTGTTGAGTCAATCACCTTTTACCCTCCATCTCGGGCTTCGTACGAGATACAAAATCACTCTCTTGTTGAGTGTAAAAGATTCTTTTGGTGAGTCACCATCTTTAGCCTCCATCTCGGGCTTCGTACGAGATACAAAAACACTCTTGTTGAGTATAAAAGATTCCCCTGTTGAGTCAACCCTTTTAGCCCCTCTCTCTCGGGCTTCATACGAGACATATAAAAACTCCCTCTTGTTGGGACAATAGCCTCATCTTAGGCTTTGTATAAGGAAAACCCCGGTTAAGTCAATCAACCTTTGAGCATCAAAGCTGTGCCTCGTTCACAGTACACAAACATCAACAACTTCTTCCCCTTCATCTAATCGATGTAAGCAGCAAGCCTCTGGATTATTTACATCCATGCCACTGCCCCTATTTTAGCATGAAAAATTCCTAAGGAAAGATAACATTGCTTTACACTGAGTTAAAGTTTTCTCCTTCAGGTTGGAACTCCCCTATAAAGGAAATTATGGCATTGCCGGATTCACATATCCCGGTTAAAGTAATTCTCCTTTATAAACAGTTGTGACAAACAGACCCTCTTTAGAGATGACAAATTCTCTCTAAAGGCAACACCTTTTAGCTTCACATCTTGGGCTTCGAATAAGATACAAATAGACCCTTCAGCTTCACATCTTGGGCTTTGAACAAGATACAAACCACCTTCAGCTTCACATCTTGGGCTTTGAACAAGATACAAACCACCTTCAGCTTCACGTCTTGGGCTTTGAACAAGACACCAAAACACCATTTCCTCCCATAGAATATGAGGAACTACGAAAGCTCTGATTTCCCTGTTTCGGTAAACGGGAATACGTAGGCATAAGATTGAAAGAAAAATCTTAGCGAGCACACTAATAAAAAAACCTAAAGTCCCCTATCTCCACCCAATCTGACAAATTCCCCATGAATAGTATCAGTTTTCCACCTTAATAAAGTAAGAAGAAAGAAAGGCCCCATTACCATATAGCATTCGTAACCTAACAGACCGCTGTTTAAACTCAGTATGCAAGCAGGGTTAATTGGAGACATATATTTCCCTTCCTTAGTCAGCTCACAATAGGATAAAAAATGAATCGACCTGTAGTAAACCCCAAAGAGCAACAACGCTTAAGAACCGCGTCCAAAATCGCTCGCTACACTGACATATGCAAATGTTGGGATAGTATGCATGACAATATAAAGTTGCAATTAAGCAACATCAAAGCATCTTATATTTTCAAGGTCTATCTAGTTGATTAGGGGGTCGTCTTCTTGATTTGAATATTTTTTTGAACTATTTAATCGATTAGATTATATGCCTATTTGATTAGAAGATGCCTAATTAAGTCTATTTTCAATTATGATTGTATTTTAATGATTGAAAATGACTTTATATCAAAACATTCCCTTTTGGCCCATAATAATTAATTATTGGATGCTACTACTTGATTAGCTAATCAATTAAGCAATTAAAAGGGACAGTGAATTGTTTCAATTTTGAGCCAATTTTTCTCCTATATAAAGGAGGCCTCTGCTTACTTCATTTTATAACAGCTTTTGGGATTTTCCTATTTCTTTATAATCACTCTCTCTCTCTCTCTCTCTCTCTCTCTCTCCCTCTCTCTCTCTCTCTCTCTCTTCCATCTCTTTAAATTTTCTTTCACCAAAATTGCCTTAGTGCCTTATGAGTAAAAACTGCTTGTGAGAAAAGAGTTGTAATGGTGTCGTACGACATCTATTATTTGTTGGAATAATATAGCAAGTGTGAGTAAGTGGGGAAATAGTCCCACATTGGATAGGAATGTGGTGACTTGAGCATTTATAAGTGGGAGAACCCACTCACCTATCACCTTAAGTTTTAGGTGGACAAGTGGTGTGTCTCTCACAAAGGTGCCTAGTCATACACTATGTATCAATGTTCCCTAGTAAAAACTCCCCCCAACAAATGGTATCAGAGCCTTTGGTTCGAGAAAGGGACCGAGGTGTATCGAAAAGCCCAGGAAGTGGTGTCCCGTTGAAATTGAAACGCCCAAGAAAGAGGTGTATTTGATGTGTCAACGGCGGTACAAAGTATAAAAAAAGGGGGGGGGGGGGACATTGTGGACTCACACTTGAGGGGGAGTGTTGGAATAATATAGCAAGTGTGAGTAAGTGGGGAAATAGTCCCACATTGGATAGGAATGTGGTGACTTGAGCATTTATAAGTGGGAGAACCCACTCACCCATCACCTTAAGGTTTTAGGTGGACAAGTGGTGTGTCTCTCACAAAGGTGCCTAGTCACACACTATGTATCAATGTTCCCTAGTAAAAACTCCCCTCCCCCCTCCAACATTATTTTCAAGAGTGCGATACTCTTGAATAATTGACTTTGGTTCTGGATATCAACCATTTAAAAAATCTCTATTTGGCTATAGAATTTAGTCTGGAAAAGTTCTTTTTGGTTATTGAGATCACCATGTAAAATTTCTACTTGGTTCATGAGTTCATCAAGTGGAAGAGCTCTCTTTTGGTTGGGGGGATAAGTCATTATAAAATATCTCAATTCGCTTGTATCAAGGGTTCATGATCATAAACTATAAAAGTTTAATATTATAGTGAAATCTCAAGAAGATCTCTTAGGGATAAGACTAGATCAACGTTTGGCCGAATCTGGATAACTCTCAGGAGCCATCTCTCTAACTCTGTCTCCTTTATTTGCATTACTGCTTTATTTGTTTTTCGTCATTTTCTATCTAATTTTTTAATACTAACACAATTTTCCTCTTAAGTAGTAAAAACTTAAAATTAATAACAAATTTTGAATATTAGAATACACCCCCTCTTGTGTTTAGAGTCACTTGTTCAACAGTCTTGGCCGCGGTTGACAACACCCGAAACTAAGACAATCAAATTCTCAAAGAACTCCTCCCCCCAAACAAGAAAATTCCACCACCACTTAAACCTCCAAACCCAGACATCCCTTTCTCAAGCACCCATAGAGCCGATCACCCAAGGCTTCTACCCCGAGATGAGGAATAATCTCTCAAAAGAAACACACGAATGAGTAGTCCTTACCCAGTTATCATGCCAAATTTTGGCCATCTTTCCATCCAAACATTCTTCAAACAAGATAAGGCAAAACAGTCAGGCTCTTGATCCGTAGGACATTCAAGAAGAAAAATATCTCTCCACCAATGAGACATTCTCCTAAGACCGCCTTCCCTACCTCCCAAAGGAAAACGAAAAGCCTTAGTCTCATACCCCCGCCTTACAAATATCACTCAAAAGCGAAGGCACATTTAAAAGGATCTTCCACTTTCACTTACTTAACAAGGCTAGATTAAGAAATATAAGATTCTTAACCCCTAATCCACCTATCCTTTTGTCTTTGCACATATCATTCCACTTAACCCACACAACTTTAACGCCTCCTTTAGAGTCCTACTGGTGTAAAAATATTGCTTACGTCTCGATTAATATGTTTAGAATTATATTACTAAAAACTTGAAAATAATTGTTTTATGAAATATAAATCAAATTTGGATTTCAATACATTTAAAAATAATTTTATTAAATAATAAACTTACAAATATTTTGTTAAAATTCAAGTGTAAAAATCTTGCTTACGTCTCTTTTAATAAGTTTAGAATCATATCATTAAAAAATTGAAAATAATAGTTTTATGAAATACTAAATCAAAATTGGATTTCAAGGCATTTAAAAATAATTTTATGAAATAGCCAAGTTTCCTTTTTGCCACTCCTTAAATTATTCATGCTTATATTCATCTACACATGCAAACTTTATTAAATTAAAATATTTGCAAGCCCAAGCATAGCATTTAATTCTTTCATAAGATTAAACACTTTTTTCAACAAAAAAAGTATGCTTCTTCTTTGTTTATGTAGTGGCAGGCACAAACTAGGAACAAAGAAACCAAGAATAATATGAGGAACAACGCTACATTGAAAACTTATTTCAAATAGAATAAGATTCTTCAATTCAAAGAAGAATCATTTTGCATCATAAGAAAAACGCTAACCAGCTCATAATCATAAACCTTTTTACTTCTCAAAGTTTTAAAATCCACTTTTAATCTTTTGCTAGCTCATTCATAATTTTGGACTTCAATACTATCTCTCTCTCTCACCACTCTGATTGATTTCATGACAGTGAAGGTAATCTCTCTAATTAATAAGCATGTTTTGTCTTTTTCTCAAGCTCTTAATCATAAATATCATATTTTATTTTTAATCATTTTTTGTTTTGTTATTAAGCAGTATTATTGTATGGTGATGAGGATCAATATTGATTGCAATGGTTGTTATAGAAAAGTGAAGAGAGCCCTTCTTGAAATGCCAGGTTAGACATAATTAATCACAGTTTTATAAGAAAATAAATAACTTTAAGTCAAGATCAAAATAGTGAAATCAGAATTTTATGTATTATATATTATAATTTTTTTTTCTTTTTTTGGTTTTAATTTATTGCAGAGTTGGAAAGCCATTTTCTAGAGAAGAAGCAAACCAAGGTAATTGTGTGTGGAAGATTCATCCCTCAAGATGTTGCAATCAAGATAAAGAAAAAGACTAATAGAAGAGTTGAGATATTAGAAATACAAGATTTGAGTGAAAACAATGAAGAAAATGTTGAAGAACAGAAACCAGTTCCTCCTACTAGTCCCCAAAAACCAATTAAAAGAAACATGTATGGTTTGATAGAAATAAAGAGAGAAGTGCCTGCCCTCAACCATAGAGTTCACTACACAAATTGTTCTTTTTAATCTTTAGAATATCACTAAATTTTGTAACTGATGTAGTAATTTTCAAAATTTATACTGGTATTTTTTAAGTGTATTTAATGTACTTGAAAACATAGATTTTAGTGTACGCTATGTAAAATATTGCAGATATAGAGACACATGTGTGAACCTATGACATATTATTTATTCATTTTTAAGGGTGAAATTCTTGTTATTAAATTATTAAATTAATGTCTTAAATAGTATTTTCATGTTAAATCCTCCCCTAATCACCCCACCAAAATAAAGCTATATAATAATTTCAATAGATTAGGTTAATTTGTAAACATATGGAGGGTAAGATAACTAGAGAAGAGAGGTAGGAATAATTTGTGAGATCTTCAATATTGTTCAATTTATATTTCATTGTATTTTATTTTATGACGATACCAGAGCATACCGATCCGTTAATACTTGAACATAAGAAAGAAGAAAATGACATGAAAACATCTCAGGTCACTCTGCATATCATCTTGGTTCCTTGGATCATTCAAGAACATTTCTTTTTGATGCGGTGCTCAAAGGAAAAATTAATTATCGAATGTGGGCAGTTCAATGAAAACGACTCTCCATACAAAGATAAAGTTCTCCTTTATTTTTTTTTTAAAAGCCAAAAAAACAGAATTTATTTAAAAACTGGCATAAGCCATGCCAAACTTACAACAGGGCTACCAAAAGAGCACAACCACAACACAACTATGCAGCAACCAAAGCAGAACCAAAAGGGACCGAACCACCTGAATCTTGACACACTAATAGGCTAAATCCAATACAGAAGAAAACCAAAAAAAAACACCACTAACACACCAGCCCAGCCGCAACAGCGCCCTAAAGAAACGAAACACCACACCAAAACTAAACTCTCAAGACTAGGCTCAACAAACTCTTCACCCAGATGCACACTTGTAATGATCAAATGAATTGAAAACGAGCATGCCAATGAGACCTTCCGCGCTAGCAACCACTACAGCGACACTCTTGCAAGACACAACAAACCTTAAGACAACTGCAAGAGCCAAAAGAGCCTTAGCATAAACAATGCAATCTTGTTCAATTCCAACGAATCCTTCGCAACTAAGACTTCAAGCACCCTTTGCAAATGAGCATGCCACTGAGCAAATAACACGCAACGCCACTGACCAAAACCAGAATGATGATCAGAATCTCAAAGCTGCACCTACCACCAATCTGAATACAAACTGCAAAGCTGAAAAAAAAAATGGATGCACGAACCAGACCACACAGCCTACACCAAAAGGCGAACACACACACTCTCCCAACTAGACAACATTCCCTCCAACAATACAAAACAGCAGCCTTGAACCAGAATTTAGGAAATTCCACTAGTTAAGGCATTCTTCAAATGAAGAACAGACCACCTATGGAGATTTAGCCACCTTGCAACACAAATAATACACACCTGGGATTGACAACCTACAACAACAACCTCAACCTGCTTACGACAGAAATCGGACTAACACACCACCAACCCACCAATTTAACGAAAGTCAAACTGCACTTGGACCAACTCACCAAACTATCTACAAACCTGCAAATAATTAACACCAAGGCCCAAAACTCCTGGACTATAGCCACAAAACAAAACACATGCAGCCCCCCGTCCACCAAAAGACGAAACATACCCCTACACACAGACAACAGAACAAAAAAGAAAGCCAGACCACGAAAGATCACCTCCATCCAAGACAATCTCTAGGATGAGAGATCCACTGATTTAAATCAAACGAGAATCTTTTAATCTTAGCCTTCAACCACCTCAAGGACAGAATTTGAATCTCCTCTAAGCAGCTAACATTGCGACACCCCAATGGTCTAAATATCTTGTCTTTCCTCCGCCCGCGTACCAAATTACTAATAGTCTCTCTCTCTATTCACTCTCCCTCCACAACTCATACCTGCAAATTGGTAAAAATTCGGAACTACAGACTTATGGATAACATATACAATACCGAACCATCCTAGGACCTCGCTCCATGTCAACCAGGCCAACGGACATTCGAAGAAAATGTGGTCGACATTTTCCTCATTTCCGCAGTCAAACGGACAGAAATTTTGAGATTCTACTAAGCAGCCCCGTCTAATTAAATTAACTCTACAGGGAATAGAATTCTGCCAAATTCTCCAGACCAAGATTGATACTTTGAACGGAACCGAGCTGATCCAAACCTCCTTCAAATCTTTATTTTCTCCTATCTGCGATAACAAACCCTCCATGATAGCCGAATATACCACTTTAGCCGAATACAATTTCTTACACCAACACCACTTATCATTTACGTTTTCCTTCAGGACAAAACCTCCGGTCATTCCCATAATCACACTCAAGGTTTTAAAAAACGGCCGCGGTCGCGTTGCGGTCGCGTAAAGGCTTTAGCTATTTCGGTCTGTACAGGTGCTGCGTTGCAAATAACGCTCGTCGTGGTGTGAATTAATCACAACATTCCAAAAAAAACTATTTTTATGTTATATAGTTTATAATAATTTAAATTGATATTTTTATTATTA
Organism: Lathyrus tuberosus; assembly: GCA_022829125.1. Taxonomy (NCBI): domain Eukaryota; kingdom Viridiplantae; phylum Streptophyta; class Magnoliopsida; order Fabales; family Fabaceae; genus Lathyrus; species Lathyrus tuberosus. The sequence continues at coordinate 587,461 of JALAZF010000927.1, forward strand.
TAAAATATTTAAAATAAATATAGTGACAAAAATATGAATATAATTTAGGAACTACTACTAATAGAGAAAACCTATTGTTGGTTTATCGTCACCATCCACCAACTTCAACACCTTAACAATTGGTTGAAATACCTTTAGGATTTCAAAGGCCGTAACGGTGCTGTAACGGTGTTTTGTGACCGTAACGCTGTTTCGCGGTCGTAACGGCGTTTTGTCTCGGCCGTAACGGTGTTTTGCTTGTGATTTTTTTTCACAGGCTTAAAACGGTAAATAACGGTATCGGAAGGCTCTAAGACCGTTTTGTCGCGGCGGTATTCACGGTCGCGGACCGTTTTTTAAAACCTTGATCACACTTACTCTCCTACTAGCATCCTCATCTAGGCTAGATACCCGATTTAAGCTCCAAGCCTGACCCCACCTATCACCATCCAATGCCTCCTTCACTGACAAACCTTTTTCAACAGCCAAATTGAATAAATCTGGGTGCTCTTCTTTTAAACTCCCCCCTTCCAACTAAGGATCCACCCAAAATGAGGAATTCAGACCATTTTCAATTTCCTTAGTTAGATTCTTATCAAACCAATTTAACCTAAAACTCACTCCCACCTTATTAAGCTTCTGCAAATCTCGCCACCATAGCGAGCTGAACCTATTAATCTTACTAACACCACAACTATTAAAACCATTCTTCTCCATAACTGATTTTTCTATGTTATCTGCCTCCACTTCTACTTTCTAACCATGGATAAATTAAATGTTCTAAGATTTTTTATACCCAATCCACCTTTGTCCTTCTCTTTACAAATTTTATTCCACTGGATCCAATGAATTTTTCTACTTCCCAAATCTCCTCCCCAAATGAAAATTTTAAACAAAGTATCTAATTTATGAATTACACCAGAAGGAGCCTTAAAAAATGATAAGAAGTATACTCAAAGCACACTTAATACATGTTTAAGAAGAATAGTACGACCGCCAATTGAAAGTTGTTTATTATTTTAAGACACCAATCTATTTCTAACAACTTTAATTATGGGCTTTCAGGTACCAAGCCTACGATGATTACTGCCAACCAAAAGACCAATATATTTGAAGAGAATTTCACTAACCTTACAGTTGAGCATCGATGCCGCCTCCTAAAACCAGACAACATTTATATTTACTCCCATAGGAGAACTCTTGTGAAAATTTATATTTAAACCCTAAACAACATCGAACGTCTACAGCGTAGCTTTGAGAGTCCATAGATTCTTCCATCTTCTTTTACTCATCACAATGGTATCATCTGCGTACTGGATATGAGACACACTCACCTCTCATTTGCCAAATTCGTAATTGTCAAACAATCCCACCTGCACAATTTTATCCATCATTAAGTTTAATCATTCTGCATCCAATAGAAATAGAAATAAAAAGGCGATAAAGGATTCCCTTGTCTCAATCCTCGACCCATCAGAATTTCTTCGGTAGGACTTCCGTTTATCAAAATAGATACGCTAGTTGTTCTCATACATTCATTTAATCATTTTCTCCACTTCACATTAAACCTCATCTTTACCATCATATAATCAGTAAAATTCCAATCCATCGAATCGTAGGCCCTTTCAAAGTCAGCTTTAAACAACATAGCTTCAGATTTCCTCCTCCTCGCATCGTCCACTAACTCATTCGCAATTAGGATACAATCACCTATTTGTCTCCCTTCCAAGAAAGCAAATTGCGATTCCGCCACCACTTTATGAATTACCTTCCAGTATGTTTTCAAGTAATTTAGCCAACACCTTATACATACTCCCCACCAAAGAGATTGACCGAAACTCAGTCAACTTCACCAGATTCTCAACTTTAGGGACTAAATTAATGAAAGAGCTATTAATTCCTTTAACCAACTTGCCATTCAAATGAAATTCTGACATAAACCTATAGAAATCTTCATACTTTCGCACTCTCAGACCACTCCTCTCACCTCTTCTTCAGAAAATTCGGCAGTAAAAAATGCATTATCTTCCTTGTCAATCCTCTTGAACTCAAAATCACCAAGCAGGGGTCTTTTTTCATTACTTATCCTATACACTTCTAAAAAAAAACTCAACTGTCGCTTGCTTAATCTCGTTAACTTCAGTCAGTTTCACACCTCCTTTCTAAATGCACATGATTTCATTCTGCTTCCTTCTATTTGTTATACACCAATAAAAAAACTTAGAATTATCATCTTCGTCTTTTAACCACTTCAACTGCGATTTCTGCCACTGGATGCTAAACTTCATTTTCAGAAAAGAGAACAATTGAAAAAAGGCGTCTCTTTTCAACTTAACCTCCTCCTCTGATAGAGATACATTTTCACTTTTTCGGTCTAACTCGTTAGCTATTCTCTTAGCACTTTCTATCCTGCCAAATTCTCAACATGCTCCTTACTCCACTCTTTGATTTTCATTTTGATAAGCTTTAGTTTTTCTCTAAGGACATACCCCCCTGCCTTGTACCTCCAACTTACACCAAGTTTCTTTCACAAAGTTATGGTATCCTTCAAGCTCATTCCAACAATTGAACAATCGAACAGGTTTCAGACCCCAATTCACATTAGACACACTTATTATGATAGGACAATAGCCAGCCAATCCTTTTTCCAAACATTTCTGGAAACTGTTAGGCCACATATCCTACCATCCTTCGGAAACCAGGAATCTATCGATACGGCTCATGGACGAACCCTCTAAATTAGACCAAGTAAATCGCCTACTATCATACCTCAAATTTTACCCCTAGATTCCTTTATCATTTTCATAACATTCTAGGTCAATCATTCATGCATAGCTAACCAATTATCAAGATATTGTTTGTTTTTTTTTTTGCTCACCTGTGAATTAGGTTTGCCCTAAGAGGTTCAATGGATTGATCAGTCAAGGTTTTGGATGGATCATTAGTCAAACAAGTTCTCTTACACTCAAGAGATCTCCCTCCATCAATAATCAAGTGCAATATGGCTTCATTACAAGTTCTTCAAGGTTCAAATTCATCTGACCATGAATTAAGGTTTTTTTTTCACCAAAGTCAACTGTCTTTGACTTTTGATCAAGACATGATCTCAAGCCTTGAGACATGATTCAATACATTCAAATACACCATTGGGGTCCTCCCATGGTATTCAAATAGCTCAAGAGATTGAATTCATGTAAGATCAAGAAGTAAAGATTCATCTGATACACAAGCCATTCACTGCAAAGTCGAACCTTTGACTTTAGGGCTTTTGATCAAATATGAGCTTCTCAAGTCAAATTTCATGGAAACATGTTTGATGATTGAGTTTGATCAAGAAAAATAACGATAAGTGAGGTTACTTGCAAAAAGGGCAACATGGAAGAAATTGAATTTTTTTCTAAGTTATGGATGCACAATGATTTTTGTCCAAGTTGCCAAGGCCATAACTCCCAATCTAAGCATCCATTTTCTTTGCTCCAAAGACCAATTTGAAGATATCATTCCATACTACAACTTTGCCCATTAGGAGGAATTCCCAAAAAATGCTTAGATTTCAAGTTATGAAGCCATGAAGTTGGTGTTTCATTCAAAAGTGAATTCCAACACTTGGAAATTTTTTTATGCAAATCTGCCTTGTAAAAGCAACCAACTTAAGAGCCATTTTTCATCATGATCCATTTTGATTCAAGGAAAAATAAAAATATGAACGTTTTAGATCATGTTTCAAGCTTTCCAAAAGTCCAGGAACTCATTTTTCCCATGCATGTGTTATGAGTTTCGAAGGAAAGAAGTTGGCATTCCAAACTTGCACTTAAGGTCATTTTCATGTCAAGAACAAGTTGAAAAACCATTTAAAATATCCAAATCTCTTGATTACAGGTCCTATAACTTGCAAATCCTTCCTTGATTAGAGGATTACACGAGTTTTTGAAGCATTATCCAAGGAATTGAGGCATTATCCAAGTGTTTATGCTATTTATGAATCATTTTACATAAAGGTTCCATTGCCATTTTGATAAAGCCACTTTAAACCTCAAATCAATTCTCCTTGAGCCTCCAACCTTTCTCTTCTGCAGAAAGGAATCTCTCAAAGCCTTTTAACCACTCTAGATAGCATGTACTTCACCTTGGAACCACCATTTTTCATGGAACTATCAAGTTGGAATCCAACCAAGTCAAACTCCAAAACTCCAAAACCTGGTCAACTCTTTATCTCTTAATTTCTCATATAAATAGAGAGCATCCCTAAGAGAAATCAGACAAGAACAATACCTCAAACCACCTATACCCCAAGTTTTGCGTAAAAACATCATTTTTGCAAACTTCAAGCCAAAAAGCTCCCACCTCCCATTTTGCTTGTGCTCCCCCAAAGCAAACACTTCAAACAACTTCTAAATACTCATTAGAGTTTGTTTAAACCCTTAAACAAGTTCTATAACACTCATACCACCACCTTCGATATCACTTTCACCATTTCGCAAGAACATTTGTGTGAGGGATTAGAGGTTGTTTCCAATAAAACCATTCATTAAAACAAGTTCATTGAGGTCTCAAGAGGCTAACTACATCATCACAACACTTCTCGAAGCATTGTGAATAGGCATTGGACCTTGCTCCAATAGGTAAGAAACTTGAACTTTGAAACTCATGATACATGCATTATTATTGTGTGGTTTCTAAAGCAAAAATTTAGACATTAATGTATTGAATGTACATGTGCTTGCTTGCATTTTATCTTTCCTGTATGTGAAGTTTTAAGTGGTAGAAACCCTAAGTTTTAGGACTGGTTTTTGACTTGGTGCGACTTGTATAGTGAGTTTTAACTTGTGAGAATAATACCATTGGATTTATGGGATTTTTCTAAGCAATTTACTTTTTTATATCTTTTAATTTTTTAAAAATTGAGTGAGTTATGGTAGGAGAAAGATTGAGAAACAATGGTGGAAAAGAAAAAGAAAAAACACGATGAAGGAGAGAGAGAGAGAGATAGAGATAGAGAGAGAGAGAGTGTGTGTGTGTGTGTGTGTGTATGCATGTTAGGGAAGATGATGAAGTGGCAAAAATTCCATTTTGTCTTGTGTGTTTATTATATATTAATTGGATTTCATTTTATGATCGGATGTATTGACCACCCCAGTGGTAGCTGCTCACATTTTCAAAGCTTTCCTTGTGTCAAGGCATGGGTTCGAATCCTGGGAACCACCCTTTTGTTATTTTTCCACAATTTCGCTTCATTGTGCATTTTGGAAGCATTTTTAAAATATATATGTTGTTTTCCATATTTATTTCACATATACGCGCATGGCCTGATGGTTAATTTTAACCTGCAACCAGAATGTCTTGAGTTCAAGTCCATGTAAGGTCATTCCTATTTTTTTTTGACACTTTGTATTTTCACTATTTTTCACAAATTTATTCAACCATAACTTTCAAACCACACATCATTTTGACTCAATTTTTGCATGTCTCTTCCTTGTTATGTATATTTTATGAATGTGTTTTAAAATTTCACAAAATATTTATTTTTCACATACTTTTGTGTTGTGAAAGTAGGCACCTTTTTTTAGGGTTTATTAAGCCTTTAAGTGATTGTTTTGACTTGTTCCCTGATTTTTCTTGGCCATGTTGATTCTTGTGAACATGATATACCATGTGTGAACCTTGTACAAGTTTATAACATGTTGCTTTGAGTTTTACTTAAGTTTAAGGTACTTTAATGCTTACTTTTTCATGAGAAATTGTTTTGTTTCTTCCATGAATGGTTTTGAAACTTTTTTCTAACCTTTGCCATGATGCTTGTTGATTTTGTCATGCCTTATTGAAAGCTTGTGTGTATGTAAGTCCTTGTGCTTGTCCACCTTAGTTTATGTGTTCATAAATGTTTTAAACTTTGATAACATGCCTTTACTTGATTCCTAACTTGTATTGCTTACCATGTTCAAACTTTTGTGAAGCTTTAACCTTTGAATGTAATCACCATGAACCTTAACATGTACCATTGGGTTGTTACCTTTGTCTTGAACCATGTCCAAACTTGTTTGCATGAATAAAGTGATGTCTTAACTTGTTTTTCATGTTTGATTTTTGAATTGTATCTATGTTTAAGTATTGTTATGATTTATCCATGCTTGTTTGAACCTTTGAATGATATCCATGTTTAAGTATTGTTATGACTTATACATGTTTGAATGTTTAAATTGTATTTATGATTAAGTGTTGTTACAACTTTGTCTTGTATTCATGATTAGGTGGTGTTAGTAAACTCTAACCATGTCTTAACCTTGAACTTGTCATCCTTGAATCCATGTTGATATTGTTATATCCATGATTGACTTGAATCCTTGTTTACATCCATGATGCTTTACTCTTGTTAGAACTATGCCTCATGTATGCTTAAGAGTTGTAACATCTTTGCTTATATGTGTTCACCTTGGTTGTTACCATGTTTTGTTTATGACTTTGTCAAGTCTTAGATGTTGTCACATCTACCTTCATGCTTTGGTTGTTACCCTGTTTGTTTATGACTTTTTTAAGCCTTGGATGTTGTCACATCTATCTTTGTGCCTTGGTTGTTACCATATTCACTTTAACCTTGTCTCACCTTGTTTGATTCTTTGATTAACATCATGTTTGAATGTTATCTTTGCTACCTTTGTCATTGATATCATGTTTGAATATCATCTTTGTTCATCTCATCCATATTCAATCATATTTGTTCATGCTTACTTTTAACTTTGTCAAGTTATCCCTAAGTGATGTTAGCTTGTTAGATTTCATCCTTCTTTGTTATCTTTGTTTCCAAATCCAAAAGAAAGGTCTTTGTATTGACTTTATGTCATAGGTAGCTTAGCCTTACCTCAACTTCCCCCTTGACTTTGTTAGAGTCATTATCTTTTCAACTTAGCCTTAGGTTAGAATTTGTAAACTCTATGTAAGTGTTATTGTTATAAACACTTACCTTTCTCTTGGAACCCTGATCACTATCAAGTGTTCTTCACCCTTGTTAAGGTGAACTACGATTGCTCTGATTCCATCCTTGTTAGGATACGTAAGCACAAGACCACGAAGTTTTGGCGAGCATACTTAGTAAAACCTTTAGGTCTTTCCCCATAGAACATTCCCAATCAATAGCAAGCAAACAATAACATAACACAAATACAACAAGAGGTTCCTATAGAGTACTATCGATACTTAGGGTGATAATACATTCCCTTAGTATAACCAACCTCTGAACCCTACAATGATAATTCGTCTACCTTCAACCCCCCAGAACCCTTTAACACCGATATAGTTATCTCCAATAATTACATCACTTTTCTTAAAAATACGTGAGTTCCACAATAGAAGCAACCCACCTGATCTACCTATAGTAGCTTTAAAGCAAACCAATACCTCCCCACAAAGCATCGCAAGTCGGAACATCAAGCTCTACTAACTTAGTTTCTTGGTCTCCAATGAAATCTATGCAATTTACTATGATTAGATTAGCTAACTCCTTCTTTTTAACCATCCCTCCAAGCCCTCTAATGTTATAGCTAAGGATCTTCATGATTATAGATTAACCACCCAACCAACCAGCTCCCCACCTCTCTAAATTCACCCTCAGTTGTAGCCCTCCCCTATGACCTTCTTCGAGGCTTTCCTATCCCTAACTTCATTCCTTGCTACAATTTCCACAACATCTGCTTCATCCCCTGAGATGTGAACACCAAGTTCTTTAGAACATCCATGCGACACGATCCAAGCCTTCAATTCTGAATCACTTAAATTACTCTGAGACGCGTCCTGTTTCTCCCTTTTCTTGATTCTTTGTTTTCTGACAGAAGCTTCTCTCATGGATATTTTATTTTTCCCAAATTTCCTTTTCTCCTTAATAATATTTTTCTTCTTCTCCTCCTCTCTTTAGAACCGGAACCTTGAGCTGAGATACTTTATATATTGATTTCTCTTTCTTTAGAACCTATCATTGCACCTTCATCCTCATAATTTGCTCCTTCCTCGATCACCTTCCTGTAGCGAGCGATTTTTGTCGGTGACGCGACCACCTTATCGCTGGGTTTTCCTCACCACAATGGTAGGAGGAGGTGCTACTTTCTGATTTCTTATTTATCCCATGAAGCTGGAAGGGAAAGAGAAGCTATCTAAAACTAACCTTGCATGCGAATGTTTAACTGAACAAATGCTTAAAAGAGATTGGGGGGTCTGGGTCAGGTTATACAATGGAGAGTTGTCAATTACCCATCCTATATGTGGTTATCCACAGGATATTAGCTTTAGGTTTCGCTTTGCACTTGATGGTGTTTATCTGTTAATGGGTTGGGAAAGTTTCTTGGGAAATATGAGCGAGTGAGTGAGTTTTTGTTGATGTTCGGGTTACTCCCGATGTTTTTGGTAAGGTACTAGACCTAAGTTTTGATTGATGTGTGAAGGTACTGGACCTAGAGTTTTTGTTTAGTATGCTCGCTAAGATTTCACAATCTTATGCCTACGTATTCCCGTTTAAGCAAAACTGGAAAATCAGAGCAATCGTAGTTCCTCATATTCTAAGGGAGGAAAATGATGTTTTGGTGTCTTGTTCAAAGCCCAAGATTGAAGCTAAACAAGTTTATTTGTGTCTTGTTCAAAGCCCAAGATTGAAGCTAAATGGTTTGACTGAGAGAGAATTTGTCATCTCTAAAGAGGGATTGGACTTCCTCTGAGGGGATTGTTAATTTTTGTGTGCCTTGATCAAAGCCCAAGGTTGAAGCTAAGAGGTTGATTGACTCCACTAGGGAAGTCCTTATACAAAGCCTAAGAGGAGGCTGGAAATGACCGACTCAACAAGAGAGTGTTTTATCTGTCTTGTACAAAGCCCAAGATTGAGGCTAAAAAGAGACTGACTCTTTGGGGATATCATTATACAAAGCCTAAGAGGAGGCTATAAGTTTGACTTTTCCAGGGAAAATGTTCTATCTGTCTTGTACAAAGCCCAAGATTGAGGCTAAAGAGGGATTTTGACTCCGCTGGGGAGGTTTGTATGTGTCTTGTACAAAGCCCAAGATTGAGGCTGAAATGGGAAATTTAGCTGACTCTGGTGAGGATATTTTTATTTGTCTTGTACAAAGCCCAAGATTGAGGCTGAAATGAGTTTGAATTTGCTTGGGAAATCATTCCTCAAAGCCTAAAAGAAGGTTGTGAGGAAATGACTCCGCTAGGGAAGATGTTTGTCCCAGGCTTAAGAGAAGGTTTTGAAGATTTATGTCTTATACAAAGCCCAAGATTGAGGCGAAAAAGGTTTTGAATCAACAAGAGAGTGTTTTTATCTGTCCTGTATGAAGCCCAGGATTGTGGATGAACAAGCTGGAGAAATCATCCTACCTAAGAGGACTCTGACTTCTGCTAGGGGAAATCCTTATACCCGGCCTGCGAGGAGGCTAGAAAAGATTGACTCAACGAGAGAGTGTTTGTCTTGTACAAAGCCCAAGATTGAGGCTAAAAGGGTTGAATCAACAAGAGAGTGCTAAAAGGTGATTGACTCAACAAGAGAGTCTGAAAAGTTGATCGACTCAACAAGAGAGTCTGAAAAGTTGGTGGACTCAACAAGAGAGTCTGAAAAGGTTAGCTCCGTTGGGGAGAATCACTTGTACAAAGCCCAAGAGGAGGCTAACTGTGTTGAGGAAAGGTCATTATACAAAGCCTAAGAGGAGGCTAGCTTTCTGCTGAGGATTTATTGAGATCCCTAGGCAGGTCCAAATCGGAATATCAACTCTTGCTGATGGTTTCCAAATCAGTTTGAGATATCTGATACCTTGAGGTTCTGATTTGGGATAGTGTTATACTGATGATAAACTGACCCTAGTTGGGGGAATTTTTAGGAGAGAGACTGGGTTTTAACTCAGCTGGGAATTGATCGGATGATCAGGGTTCCTCCCACGTTCGTAGGGAACTTGAGAATGTCTTTGAGACTCAAGGGGGTTTAGACTGTCCAAGTCTACTGGTACGGAAGAGTTTTATCTTTTGTATGATGCCCAAGAGGAGGCGGGTGTTTTTAAGGGATGAGAATCAACCCTAAATTGGTCTGATGTTTTGACACTGGAAAGACTACTCTAGCAAAGGATGACTAAGTTATGTCTTATACCTTTAAGAGGTCTTCAGGGTCCTTGTATTAAGCCCAAGAGAAGGCATGAGAACTTCTAGGAAGCCGGAGGGTCCTTGTACGAAGCCCAAGAGGAGGCGGGGATGCTTTTAGGAAGCCTGTGGGTCCCAAACCAAGAAAACTTCAAGAAATGCTATTCACCGAGAATAGATCATTTAGTGAAAGTTCTGAGGTTTGAAGAAACTCAAGAGATGCTATTCACCGAGAATAGATCAACTCCGGGGAGTAAAAATTCTTTGACAATTTCTAATGGTGACAGCCTGAGAAAAGGTTCACGAAGAATACTGCCTTTCTCTTTGTTCCATATTGTTTAAGCCTAAGAGAAGGCAGGACTGCATTTGGAAATCCTATGGGGATCTAGTTTTGATTGTATTTAAAGAGTGACCAACATGGCTTTACCTAGTTCTAGACCTAGTTGTCGGGAAAAACTCTAAATAGTTATACTAGTATATATACAGTTGATATATGACAAGTATTTAAAAGGATAGGAAAGAAGACTTACAGAGGAGCAGCTTCCCACAATACAGTTATATACATATGAAAGCGAGTAAATGAAAGCTATTAAAACTTACAGATGAGCAAGCTTCCATGCTGTATTGTTAGTTGTTCAAAGAAATTAAAGAAAGTTTTGATAACAACATGTATATTTGAACCTAAATAAAAAAGGAAGTTGTTTTTTAAAAGATTGTTGGGGCTTATACTCAAGGAGAGGCCCAAGGTGTAACAGTGATCGCACCGTTGTTTTGAAAATTTGTATCGGGACTTATACAACGACTGAGGCCCAAAAAGGTTTATTTACAAAAGGGGTGGGTCTTACACTCTTTTAAGAGGCCCAAATTATTTGAAAAAGGAAAAGAAATGGGACTTACAACACGAGGGGAGGCCCAGATGAAAATGTTTTGAAAACAGCGATAGCGCCGAGATTTTGAAATCACAGTGGGTCTTATACAATAACTGAGGCCCAAGTTATTTTGGTTTCAAAAAGGGATTGGTTCTTACACTCTATTGGAGGCCTAAAAGTGTTTGAAAATTTAAAATCAAGAGGGAACCCTAATTTTAAATAAAAATGTCATTTTTCAAAGGTAATTTAAATGATAAATGATAAAATATCAATTATATTCAAAAAAAAGTTGTACACTTTGGAAAATATTTTGAAAATTCATGTTTAATTACATGAGAGTTTGAAATTCAGTTGGTTTTGAAAGATCAAAGTGGGAATTTCATTAAAAAATGTTTAAAAACAATAAAAATGAAATTAATTACAAAAATTTTAACTATATTAAATAAACAACATAAATTGGATTTTTTTGTAAAATAAAATATTTAAACATTTTAGTGAATTTTGAGAAAAAGAATCAATTAAAAAACATGAATATTCAGAGAGAAATTAATTTTTGAATCAATTAACCAAAATAACTAAAATTTAAAAATTTGAATTATGGCGCCAAGAACACCAAGTTCTTGCCCGCGCCCTCTGTTTTTTCAGATTTGCGTTTTCTCACTTTTCTCCATGATTTCTCAATGGTTTTGCACGACCCAAGTACCAATCTTGTTCGCTTTTGAACAAGGATCATAACCATATAGATTAATTGCATTTATTTTGAGTATTGAGTGAGAAATCAGAAGAAAATCTCAAGAACCCTAATTTCTGCATGAACACAATGAAATCTCACACACGATTGATTCATGGCAATTGATTGAGGGTTATTACTCCATACATGATTAGGAACATATGGAAAAATTATTGTGCAGTAAAATATGCATGCATCATGGAGTTTAAAGAGTTCATGCTTACCTCTTGCAGCTGGTGATCGAGTTCTAGGTTAGAGGTGTTACAGCTTGGTTCCAATGATGTGGACAGCTTCCTTAAGTGCTATGGAGTGTGTCTGAATGCTTGGAGTGGATTGAATTGAGCTGAAACTTGTTTTGGCACCTCAACTGCAAATCTGTCAAAGGCTTGTGCAGATGGTTGGTGATTTTGAGAATCTGATGTTCCAGATGTGATTTTGTGTTATGGATCACTTCTATATGTCATATGTGAGGTGTGTGAACCATTGGTTGGGTTGGAATTTCTCTCAAACTCAAAACCCGATGGTGACTTGAGTTAGAGGGAAAAATTGGAGTGAAAGTGAGATTTTGAGGAAAGCATCAGTTTGGGTGCTTTGGTGTACTCAAACTGAGCACAAATGAGCTCTATTTATAGTAGAGCAAGTTTGTTTTGCAAGCAATAGTGAATGGCAACTGCAGCAGGCCTTTGGCCAATTGTGATCAAATGGAATCTCAAGTCTCCTCTAGCCATTGACTTGAGATTAGAGCACAAGCTTTGTAGCTTTGGTTCAGAGATAAACTTGGACTGAATTCAGTTGGAATAGGCTCAGTTCATGCCACCTTGATGCATCCATTAAATGCTTGGAAACAAAATTGGA